>OX457129.1:22179671-23379671 GCA_949752895.1 Dendrolimus pini | reverse complement strand
TTTCTTATGTTCATTCTGAGTTTTAATTTATCACTAGAAGTCAGTATTAGGTAGTGTGATTTATGTCCTTTGCAGAAGTCACGAAAGGTCACGACACACCTTCCATGATCAAATTGATCATGTACTAGCAGAAGGTGATGTTAAGAGCCTTAAGAAGAGACGAGCGTGCAAGACAAGAGCTATGAATATCAAAGAAGCAAGTGAGGTGTGTAAGAATAAGCCTAAATGGCGCTCTGTTGTTTGTGCCTACCCCACCCCGCAAGGGACCTGGCGTGAAGTTATGTATGTATGTATGTATAGTTATTGCAGTAAAACAAAGTAAGTACATAAATCACACTACAATATGACTTGCAATTATTTCAATGAGGAAAAGAATGATGTGGTTATTAATAGATTATATCTGAATCTATTTTGAATAGGATGGCATGTATTAAACATCCATAGAATGTACCTCTATCTTGTAACAGAGGCCTTGCTCTCAAACATCATTCATTTTCATCCGATTAGCCTGAAAGAGTCAATGAAATTTTAGATATAGGAAAGAAAAGAAGAACAAAGATTTCTTTATAACTACAATAAGATAGTCTGTATAATACAATAAGTAATGAAACATACAATGCACTTAAACAGCACACTGGGACTGGACGGCTGAGCGCTGGCTTATATAGGCAGGGTCACGTCAATGGGTGTGCAGTTGCACGTCAAGTGGGGTGCAGAAGGCGTATGTGTGCGTATACGCTATTGACGGCGCGCTGAGTGTAGGCTTGGTGTTACATATTTAAATAATGTTTAGGTCTGTTTTTGCAGTGGAAATGGGTAGCCAACACCCTTAATCCATACTATGAAGGAAATTCTCCATCAAACATGATCAGTGATGACCGTTTTATGTTTCACACACTGGAGAACTGGGATTTTGGTACTGACAATACTGGTAATCTGATGGACTGGGATAATTCGCAAGCACTAATCAAGAAGGCCACTTCTCTGGGAAAGGTTAATAATATTTACAAAATTCTAGTAATCTGGCAATAATTTTTAAAATTTTCTATAATGTAACAAGTCTGTTGGAAATCGACATTCCCAATAGATTTGTTACATTATAGAAAATTTTAATTCGACAATTTGAACAATGAATTTAAAAATGAGAAAAACAGGGTTTAATTCCGACCAGCAAATAGAAAAAAAATTGCAAAGGAATTTTTGGTTGGACATTTGACATTCCTTGTAAGAATGTGCTTGAATGAATCGAGCACATTCTTACAAGCTACACTATGATTTGGTGTAATAAGACAGCAAATGTTTTTAATTTTCATATTCAGCCTTTTTTAGAAATCTATTGATACCCTTTTAGACTTCTTGGGGTGTTTGTCGCTATGTCTGATAGTTTTTCATTTAGCCATGGAGGCCCACCTGAAAAATTAATTCTGTATAACTCTTTACCAATAGCATAATTTTACAAACAGTTCTATTGTTGGTTAATATTTTAAATACTCCCACAGGTGCTGCTGGTTACAGCCGATGGCTCAATTGACTGCCTGGAGAAGCCTGATGCTCAGGAAGAGATCACATCACCACTGCATTACTGTGAAATCATAACTGCCCTTCAAGCGTTGTACGCAGGTAATAAATAATATACTATGTGACTGAAATAGAATAGAATTAATTTATTAGGCTTTAATAGTTGTGGTCCAATAAATCTACAAAAATAGACAGAGACAAGCCATAAATAAAGTAGGTTGTAGAGATAAAAAAGTACAATACACACCCCCACCATTACAGAGGTGTTCAGCGGCGCTACCTAGCGGTCCAATCCTAAATGTAAACCATCCCTGGATCCACTTGAACAAACACAAAAATAATTCACCTAAATCAGACAAATGAAAATGAGTTTAATATGCAGTCACCATCGGCATGCCGAAAACGGCCAGGAGAGATCATAACAAATGAATGGCTAGACTGATCTTGTGACTGATGTTTTTTCACTGATAATTTTTTTTTATGAATGTCATATTTTAATACTTATCAGACTTATAAGACAATTCCGAAATTATAAAAATTGCTCCAGCTGCTCTGGAGTTATAAATGGTGTAACTAACACGAGTTTGTTTTGTTTATTGATTTTGCGATGTTGATTACAGGTGGAACATTTGTCTTCAAGCTATTCACTTTATTTGAACACTCCACAGTCTGCCTTCTCTATCTGATCAATCATTTGTTTGAAGAAGTGAATATCTACAAGCCAGTCACTTCACGCCAAGGGAATTCCGAAGTATATGCTGTATGTTTAAGGTACAAAGGATCATCAAGTTTGGAGAATGTTTTACCTTTACTAAGGACTGTGTATGGGTCAGAATTGTACGGAAGTATAGCCATTTTTCCAGTAGAAGCTATCCCAGAAAGTTTCATCAAACAAATTGAAGAGTGCGCTTATTATTTCTGTTCAATACAGTGTCAAGTGATCAACAATAATTTACAAGCTTACTTAATGCAAAATATTCCAGAATTCAATCATGAAGTGAAGAAGATAAGGTCCATAGTTGCTACAGAGTTTCTATGGCAGTATGACTTGAAACCATTGGACACGGATCAAGAGATCTTAAAAGGTGTTTTGCACGAAGAGAACAAGTTGAATTTGAATCCGAGGTATCACCGTGGTTCGTACACTGAAAGACAATCATATGACAAATTGACTTTACGTGAAAAGTTAGATTACTTAAACCGTTTCTTACAAACCGAAGTATTGTCAAATCCAATCATGTTGATTAATGAATTGGTGAGATGGGTACAGTTCTATGATGAAAGTGAAGAAATTAGATTAGTTTTCACTCATGGAAAACGGTTGCAGAGGATAAACAGCTCTAAGTTCATATTCGCACCAATATTTAAGTTAAACCAGCAGATTATGGCTGAAAAGGCATACCGCGATATAATATTTGTAAAAGAGAACCAAATGCATGATAATTTTAAATCTGAAGTTGACGAAAGTTGTTATTTTCCTGAATATCAATTGACAGAAGACTATGGTGCTTATGAGAAGAGGTGTTTTAAGCTTTTCATATGTAAGTTAAAAGGCTTATCTGTAGGTAAGTCTATAGTGGTGCATAATTTTAATGCCCTATCACACTTCAATGTTTCAGTTTTGTACGTAATTGCTAAGCAATGCTTTAACATGATCGGTTTTACTTCTTCGAATAGTATTATTCTCAAAGATTTGAAGGTAAAAGCTGGTTTGAAATATTTAGACATAGTTCAATTCGAGTGTGATAAGGTAGAGAGTCATAGAGATGTGCTGAACTTCTTAAACATACAGATTACAAATGAAGGAGAGTTTTATAAAAATATTGTTTTTTATAATAACACTTTTTACAGGAACCAATGTTTTGAGTACTTATCGAGAATTGAAAGAGTACTTTGATTTATTGCTAGAATAGTTATTGTTGATGGACAAATGTGTGGCTGTTGTGCAGCCAGTTTATAAAGCATTTAAAATATTGAAGAGTGAAAGGTTATTTGTTTTAAATAATAATTATAACTATTAGTGTTATATATTATTGAGACTTGATATGATGAACTTTTTCCATTCTTATGTCTTAATTAAGAAAATATAAAGAACCTGGTTGTTAATTAAAATCTATATATTTTTCTTTTTAGATGTAGTTATTAATGGGGATTGTTCACTTTTTTCAATCTGGTTATTTGAAAAACCATTTCGAGGAATAGTGTCCCTAATCATTTCTGTCTAGTTAAAATTCCAAAAAACGTACGATCGTCTTGTATTTTGTAAGAAATGCGTTTGACCTTTATTTGACCTTACTAAATCCAATCAGGTGGGCCGTCTGCCTGTTTGCCTGCTTCAGGTGTAAAAAAAATTCTAGCTGTACATTATTTGATTTAAGTTATGTAACATGGATTTTCCCTAAAGACCACTTAATTTTTTTTTACGTTAACTATAGAAAATAATAATGGTTGAACACGAAAAATTATAAGCCTAGCGACAAAAAACAATAAAATGATCACGATACGTAATGAGTAATGACAGTGATATTTAAATAAGTAGCTCAGATTACTATGATTAGATATAGACAAAAGTTGCTTTTATTATTTTTGTTTTCTAGGCAAAGAAATCAATGTAAACTTGTGCCTTATGACGTCATCGGAGAAATAAATTTAAAATCGAATTATAAAAAAACTAACGCTTAAAATACAAAAATATTCAAATTAGTATCTCAAAATACCCTATTTTACGTAATAAAAATATAAAATCAGAGGGTAATTTTTTGTGAACAATCCCCATTGTGCGTTTTTTGGGTTAATTGAAACTAAACTTTTCAGTGGACATTTTTATTGAATATTGCTTAAAACAAATTGCCTTTCAACCTTCTTTATAGTTACTATTTTTAAATATGACTTATTGTGATTTGTTTAGAATTACTTAATTTTTTGTCTATACTCTGTAAATATATTATTTACTTTATTCAATAAAATTTAGATTCGAGGACTTATAATTTCTTATTATTCAGAAAACTATTATTAATATTTTATTTTATTGTTGACATTCGTCTTTTTGAACCTTGGCTCTGCTCAATTTGTGTATTTGGCGGGTATCAAAATAAGTTTTAAAATGATCTTACAGTTTGAAAATTACTGAAGTTGTTTATGGTGCTGCATTGCTGTCCGCCGCGTAATGTGAATGTTGTGCAACCTGCATTGCATCCTGCAACACAGAAGCATACTTCTTGACTCCTGCAAGCTCCTATTGCAGAACTGCAATGTAGGGTCGTATATGATTTAAGGATCCCAGCTTATGCCAAATTGTAGGTCTTTGTTTGCTACCTAAACGACGGAGTTGCTTGTTGCAACTTGAGAAAGCTCGATATACTAAATATCTATTTGAGGCTTTTAATAATATCAGTACAGTAGAAAATAACGTTTTATATTCCCACGAAAAACTTCTAAGACACGTACAATAGGTACAACTAATGAGCTTGAACAGTCGTCTCAGTTACTTACTACGCGTGGCAGTAACTTTAGTTCTCTATAAAGTAGAGATTTAGCTAATAGAAAAGAAAAAAAGTTCACTATGCCAGATAATATCAGTATTGCTTTCTAGATTTCTGAACGTACTAATACATATCAAATTGAATTCGCCATCCAGCCTCCAGCACATTGAAATTGACAGATACAGTGTTGCCAGATGACCATGTCAATGACCCTCATTTTTTCCAAAAAGCCCCAAAAATAAACATTTTGAGAAAAACCCCAAAACAGTTTTTACTTATTTTAAAGGAGAAATAAAAAAGCAAAACCACCATCCTAGCGAAAACGTCACTAATGACGTCATCATTTTCGCTCACGGGGCGCTCACAACGACCCGTGTCAATAGGTGGGTTAAATAACCGTTCCACTTGAGTTTACGATTGTGACGCCAGCAAATAAGTGGGACGGGAAAAACCGCGGTTGTGAACGTGGTCGCTGTGATTCTCTAACGGAAAGTAGCCTATGAAGTACGACGCATACGATTAGAGACGGCATAATAAATAAATAACGTAAATGAACGAACGAATGAATAGAATTATTAAAATGAACTATTGAATTGAAGTATGATTCACTAGTAGAGTATAATTCTAAGATAAAGTAATAATACCGTATTATGACTTAGATATAATAATTGTAGTGATGAGAATTGTGTTTGTAGATGAATTATTGATACTTAAAATATCTCCAAAATTTCTCACAACAAAATATTTTCCCTCGAATGTTCCCCACAGAATCTTTACCCCCGAATCTCCCCCCCGACGTTATAAATACCCCGAATTTGCAGGGATTCCCCCCATCTGGTAACAGTGGACAGATACATAAATGCGATTGCCAGGGTCTCCAGATTGAGGAACACCATTTGGGCACTTTTTTGCGAATAAAGAATTTTTGGGGTCAAGAATTTCGAAAATTATATATACCTATTTAAAAGACATAAAATATAAATCCAAACATCTATGATAACAATTAGTAATCGTATTGATATCATGTCATTTTTTGTGTTAATTTAATTTAAATTGACGCGACGAAATGAGAACCTTCAAATTTTTTTGAAATCGGTTTAAAATAACAAAAGTTTGTCGGCTATATAAAATACAATTTGTGTGCGTTATAGATATGGCACATTTATTTATTATTTGAGATATAAAGTTAACTGTCACCTATATTAAAACAGTTCGGATCCATAATATTTAAATGTGCTGTATAACTATACCCCACTTTACAATTTTTCATAACTATAGGCAGTATGAGGTAACATTTTAGCTTTGGGCAAAGGTTTGCCGAAATGGGTGTTTTGCAAATTCAACTGGTCTGGGAACTAGCACTTGTTTGCCCGCGCCTTGCTGTCAAATCAAATCAAACTTTTAAAACGGAATTTTACGTGAAATAATTGTGAATCATAATTTTATTATAAAGTAGTAGATACTTTTTTGTACATTTTAATGAAAACCCAGTGAAGAGCCATGGAAATAAGTGAAGGTAAAAAAATTGTGTATACTTATTAACCTTGTGCCGCCTGAATTTCGGCAAACAATTTTTATTTATATTAAATAAAATAAAATTAGCACATCATCTGTTATAAGAATGTTTTATTTTCCTTTAATAATTTAAAACGCATTTTGTTGTTTTGATTAAACATTTAAAATTTTTCATAGAGGTTATTACACAAGTATTCTCATCAAAGCTAGTTTTTGTAATTTGTGTTGAAGGAAGTTTTCGATGCTAGTAATGTCTGTAGGTAAACTAGGTTATCTAATGAAGATATAGAAAAATAATATAAAATATATTAGGGCAAATAAACTTTAAATTTTATTGTGTACAATTTGTATGATGTTATATTGAAATGGTTTCCATAGGTTTGAGCAGTGGCCCCTTGAGTTCTTTAAGATACAGAAGTGTTTGTAAAATGAAACACAACCTTTTCGATTTCTACTTAGGTTTAGGTGTAATAGGACAGAGTCTATATCAAGTGTATCACAAAAAATCTTGATACTAATTTAGAATTGACATAAAACAGAAAACTAAGACCAATTCGATACTGCTTCCATACAACTTTCTTTTTTGACCTATTAAAAGACAGCTGAGGTTTAGTCTTGGAGTGGTTTATTATCCTTAATACAAGTGAAACTTGTTAGCCTGTCAATATACTAAGTGTACATACATACATAACGTCATGCCAGGTCCCTTGCGGGGTAGGCACGAACAACAGAGCGCCTCACATCACTTGTTTCTTTGACATTCATAGCTCTTGTCATGCACACTCATCTGTTTTTAAGGCTCCTGATATCATATACTAAGTGTGTGTTCATATATTAATTATTATATCATATTTTACTAATTATTAATAACATTTCAACACCTAATGGGTATTAAAAGATACTGCAGTGCCTAGAGTATGTTCCTAGAGGCCAGATTGACCACATTTTGTGCTATCTGGAAAAGTCGCATGGCAGATTTCTTGGCCAGCATTGAGAGGTGTAGAAATAATATAATTTTAGCCATTACTAGCCATTTACACCAAACAGAAATGTATTGGGACTGGTTGCAAATTGCTGTATAGAATAATTTATTTATGTAAATTAAATGCTTAAATTAAGAACTGACTGACTGACTGACATTTATTAATTTTAATTTCTAATATTAATTTAATTGTTCAAATTGTTATTTTTGATCTTTAGATAGATAGACAACACTTTATTGTATACCATTACACAAAACACAGCTAACTTGTACACTACAGCACCTTACCTCCACAGTACCTTAAAGAACGCTTCGAATTTATTTCTTGCTCTCACAATTTGCGCCCTTCCAGTCAACATAGACTTATTACTCCTATTCATAATACAACGTTCTTCAATAATTCTTTCACGGTTAAGGCTGTCCAACTTTGGAATTCATTGCCTGTTGCTGTCAGACAAGCAAAATCCGTAATAATATTTAAGAACTTAGTCAGAAAATTCTATCTGCAATATAATGATATGTAATTTTATGTAATTAGTATATATTATATTGCATATAGCTATATGTTTATTATGTTTAAATAGCTGCATATTATCGCCATATATTATATATGTATATAACTTATGTGTATATTTGTATATATAGTATAGTTATATATTTATTAATAAAATTGAAGTAATCGTATAATAATTATGTATACCACCATCTCCACTTCTAATCGGAATATTCTTGCCACGGGTTGTCTGGAAGAGATCGCTTTTTAGCGATAAGACCGCCCTTTGTACCCTACTATAATAATACTAGTTCATAAGTTTTTCTGTAATGGTGTACAATAAAGTGTTATCTATCTATCTATCTATCTATCTACAGCTACACTTGTAGTCTAAAAATATTCATAAATGTGCATAATGGGCGGTCTTATCACTAAGAAGTGATCTCTTCCTGACAACCCGTGGCAGGAATAAAACATATTATTATATTATATATTGGTCAAAGGTGGTATACATAAATATTAGAGTAGTGTTTTTCAACCTGTGGGTCGCGACCCCTAGGGGGGTCGCAGAGCCTTGCTCGGGGGGTCGCCGGCAAAAGGGAAAAGGCAATTTAAACTTATATCTCGTACTTAGGTACTTTCTATGCTCAGTGGCTTTTTGTAGAATATAGGTCTTTTACAGAATCTAATCATGAATATAGGTGACAATGTAGAGAAAAACATGAACAGTTTTATAAATTACTAACTTTTTGTATGTCTATATCCTGAGGGGGTTACCAAAATTATTCAACCTATAAAAGGGTTGCATATTCAAAAAGATTGAAAAGCACTGTACTAGAGGATATGCAGTTACTTTATGTCTGTAATGAATAAATAATAATAATTATTATTCTGTTATTATTATTACATGGAATTGTTATTATTAGATTAGGTTTTAAAGACTAATAGCCTTCTTTAAGGTTCTTAAATCTACATACTACTCTAACTCTACACGAACAAGACCATATATCCATAAACTCTTTGAATAGTTGTATGTTATATTTCTCAGTAAGTGCGTTTTTAAAATAAACTTATTGTTATGTGTACAATGGTGTAACTGTGTTTTGATTGTGTCATTATTTTATATATTTTTATTATTTCACTTTAGGAACTACTACGGATGACTTATGGACCCCATACAAGGAGCTGGTATCAGTCGTGGAGGGCTACCTGGCACACGAGGGTGGTGGAGCTCCATATGCCGTGCACACATTTGAATCAGTGCTACGGAGACATAAACAAACATTCCTAGCACTATTAAAGAATCCTGTAAGTATACACATTTATTTTGGGTTTGGTTATTTATTACTAGATGTGCTCGCGATATATGTGTGGAATTTGTTTTCCAAACACCTCGATTATGAAACATTCTTCATTGGTGCTCTGCTCCTGTTGGTTTTAGCGTGATGATATATAGCCTTCCTCAATAAATGGGCTATCTAACACTGAAAGAATTTTTCAAATCAGGCCAGTAGTTCCTGAGATTAGCGCATTCGGTCAAACAACCATACAAACAAACTCTTCAGCTTTATATATTAGTATAAGATTTGTGATATTAAGTGAATTTTGGGTGGTTAGCAAAAATAACCAATAAGGCTTAGGCTTTGCTGCTTTAACTTTCTGCCCTGTATTAAAAAAATGACATATATAATTAATAAATAAAAGTGCCATTATTTTGGATTGAACATTTTGTATTTAGATTTTATTTGCCACTAAGGTTTCATATATAAGTAAATAGATGACATTTTTATGATAGTTGTAGAATGTGGAGGATGTATTATGATAAACTTGTTATAAATCTAATACATTAAATTAGACGATTGTTTCTCAACAATTTTTATGTTACCACCAAAAAAAAAACAAAAAGTTAATAAAAAACTGTGACCCCTTCATCATAGGATTATGATAATATTTTAATCAATATTTTATTTATACTTTTATTATTATTTATTTTTTAACCAGGGATGTCATCCCAGGTGGAGAAATGAAGGATTAGACAATAAAATAGCAAAAAGATTAAGGGTAGGGAAAAAAATATGGTGTCAACATATAATATAACATAACATCCATGCGGAAAGGAGAAAGTATAGGATTTCCTGCAGCCGGAAGTTGGTCATAATCGGTGACAAAACAACCCACAGCCAGGTGGTAGGGCATTTGCCCGACTGGATGGCTACTACCTCTGGTCTAGAGTATGTCGCCATAACAACTTGGAATTGTGTTCCATCATCAGTGGCTAGGTTCCAATTTCTCCGTCAAGGCCAGCGCATTGGCAGCACCACTGGTATTGCTAATGGCCATAGGTGCCTGTAATCACTTTCCATCACAGTTGGGCCGCCAGTCTGGCTGTTGAGTGTCAGTATAAAAAAAAAATTAGGAAAAAATAGTAATGTAATAAGTATGTAGTTTTTATCAATCGCACTGATTGCAAGATGATGTCTCTTTTCAGCCTAAAAATCCATCAAGCAGAGAAGAAATAAAGAGGGGTATAACAGAAGGTGTAACTTTACCCAGTGTTGGAAGGACACTCCTCTCGAAAGAACTTGTAGATGAGGCTATTATTATATCAGGTACTATTAACGCGAGTACTTACAATAATATTGTATTGGGCAAAACTTATTTTGTACATCGATAGATGGCGCCACTCAACAAATAGATCGCGGTATGGTTTACATATTACTAATATAAGTATGCAAGCAAATATGAATAAATTTTGTATCGATCTAGCATCGTTTTTTGTTTCACTGAAGTGACCCGCCTTAGTCTGGAAACCTGAATTTGGTCAGGTACAATAAATTGCGGTTAAAATTAAATAATTTGAATGTACTGTTCTGACATCTCTTACTAGATTCGCTTCATGAAAAAGTTTAATGTCTGAACCAATTTCAGTCATGTGACCTGTAAGGGTCGTTTCTTGATGGTAAGGTGCTTCAATGATTAGTTAGTTAGTTAGAAGATGTTACACATATGTGAATATCTATTAGTTTAGTTTTAGCCGACTGTCATAATTAATACTGTCTAAGCATTACCATGATATTTTTCAGATATGTACAATGTGAGTGAATATTTGGCACTGGAGCTCCTGCACACAGCGCAGCGCCAAGCGCCGCGGCACCCGGGGCTCCCGAGGGGGCTCATCGCCGTCCTGCTGTACTACGACGGGAGGCGGGCGCTCGTGCAGGCGCTGAAGGAGCTTTGCATGGCTCGGGACGGTGTATGTTGGTGAGATAGACACTTGTTTTACATTATTAAGTCCACCAGGTCTTTATGTCAGGTGGCACATAACGAAAATTAGTGCTATTATAAGTATCAATCGTCGCTTGGCAGTCAATGAAAGTTCCTTGTTGGTGACAAGTATACTGCTTTAGTTATTTGGCTATGGAACATTCAATTTCAAAATGTACCCAATGGATATGGATCAAAACAGTTTTTGTGAAAATATTTTTGAAGTTCTGGAGCCTTAAATTCTTTAAGGATTTTCAACTTTTATGTATTGTTACACGCTGACAAAGTGAATGCACACCTGTAGTTTATTACCTTTCCTGCATTTGGACTTCTTTTGTTTCCTTTGTGTTTAAAATGTGTAATTAAGAATAACTTCTTATTGTTATTGTACTCGTTTATAGCCGCAGGTGTGCAGATTACGTTTTCTTGGAAAACTCAGTTTAGTATAAAACAATGCCCGAACGGAGGGGCGAGGCCGTCAAGCGACGATTACGATACGAGCAAACGTGTACATTCGATAAGCTATATAGTGATGGACTTTGTGCGTGTTATTGAATCATGCAGTTTGTATTGGCTGTGTCCAGTTATGTTTGTACCTGTGTTATACGTTTTTGTATAGTTCTAATAAATTCTATAGTAATTCCAACGGAATTTTAATTCCAGTCCCGCACTCGTAACAATATAATTCAAAACATACCCCTTAAATGGGGCCAGATTTAATATTATTATTGTCCATAATCGGCCAGCAGTGATATCTGCTGGCCGATTACGGACAAATATTGCAGCGCAAAACCAAGAGAATTATATCGTTTCTTTTAATCTAATACAAATTCTATGTAGTTAGATGATATTAGGTATATAACTAAAGTTTTCCCCGCGGTTAGCGGTGAAAAATCCTAGGTAGTAGTAACTCTATGTTACTTACATAAAAAGTAAATAAGGTTTTTATATACATATACTAGCGGCCCCAGTAGTCATGGTCCTGCTCTAAAAAAAAAAAAAACTAGGACCCGATCCCAGCGCCACCTACCGGTTCCAATTGTGGACTTAAACAACAACAACAACACACAAAAACAAAATTACCAAAATCGGTCCAGATGATTAGGAGGATTCTAGAATCCGATCTCAGCGCCACCTACTGGTTCCAACGGGATAAAAAGTATCCTATGTCCGTCTCCTGGTTCTAAGCTACCTCCCCACCAATTTTCAGCCAAATCAGTAAAGCAAAGCAAAGTATATATTATATATATATATATACTTTGCTTTGCTATATATATATATATATATATATATATATATATATATATAATACATTATAAACCATTTTATATATGTTAGACTACAGTAAAGAAACTAAGTCCATATCGCCTAAACTGCTCAGCAAAACAGAGATGAGTCGAACCCAACCTGATTTGAAGTAATAAAACGTATGACTTATTCCCCGTTACAATGTATTTGTTCGTGAATTGAAAACGAGATTGCAGCGCCATCTATTTAGCTAATCTGTCTATTCTATGGAAACAACATCATCTATCGCCTGATATTTTTCACATTTCTAAATGCTTTGTACGAACTTGAACCATATATAGATTTATTATAGTATAGTTCTTTGTTTCAGGCGTATAAATGCTCGTGAAGAGATAATAAATTATGTGAGTCGATATGTCGATCAATTGGTGTCTGATGGGTTGGTGGGCAAAGTGTTGGATGCACTCAAGCAGTTCACCTTGGAGGGCGAAATCGAGTTACTGCAAAACAACAGGGCTTTGCCCCCGCAGAGGCACAATGTACGGCTTTTGGCCACTATTCAAAATACTAGGTGAGTTACTGACTCCATCTAAATATGATTTAAGAGATGCTATTGTTACGTGCGAGCGGGGTTACGCACTTATGGATTGGAAGAAAACACCAGTTTTTAATTTAAAAGCTTTTATTAACTTACACAGCCGCACGTAGTACCTCTCTGCAGGGTTGCCCCTATACGCACGACCAACGATGCACAGTCCCGACGATAAGTTGTCACACCCTCAATACCGTCGCCGATATTGCGCGGACCACCTCCAATATTATCGCGCGTAGGTCGCTTCTGGTTTCCCTCTCGAACTACGCTACACACCTCCTTTGCGTATCGTCCACCAAACTTCTCACTAAATTCACCACTTAGTTCGTCTCTGTCCTCTATTAACGTTCTCTAATATCGCACTTGTCGTTTCACCGTCTTGGACTGAACTCAACTTTAAACTGCAACTTTCAACTCTAAAACTGCCCGGTAGGCGCGCCTTACGCTGTTTATATACCCGGAAGAATTTTCTAGAACCCGTCTATCTATCTCTGTCTTTTCTTTCCCGAACCTTCTGTTCGGGAACTTTCGTTTATACGTCTATCCCTTTCTAACATCTATCTATCTCTTTCTCTCTTTTGTCGTCTATCTCTTTCTAACATCTATCTATCTCTTTCTTTCGTTTATCGTCTATCTTTTTCTAAATATATCCGTCCTTGTCTTTTTCTTCCAGAAATTTCTAGTTCTTTCTAAAAGTTCTAAAACTGATTTACGCTGCTGGGGAGTTCCACCCTCGGTCGCCACACTATTTATGGTGAGGTTCAATCAAATGCTGATTAAGATCATGAACATTATTCACAGTACTTGTTTATTATTTAATGTTGAACTATGGTTTTCAAGTCACGGTACCGCCATCTATTGTTCAATCCACAATACACATTCTTGATGCATACACATTCCTTCTCTTTTTGTTTAATAATATGTATGTATATCTATCCCCCCAATTCGACTTGGGACTTGGAAGACGTCGGTATTTTACTTTACTACTTGCCTCTATGGTTGAGCGGGTTAAGCCTTTGCCGGCCTACCTCACTGTTACGCAGAGGCTCCGGGTTCGATTCCTGGTATAGTAAATTTGGGAAACGTATTTTCTCCGTTATTTACTATGGTCTGGGTGTCTGGAATCGGCTCCAGAGTAAGAGTAGTATGTTGTATATTACCCATAACACAAGCGTAACTTGCTAAATTTGGGTATATACAATATGTGTTTGTCTGCCGATTATTATTGTTCTTAATATTTTGCTATAGAAAATTGCTGGCCGGCGTAGTGTATGCGGCCTCTGCGCAGCGCGGCCTGGACAGGGATATGATCCGGAGGATCCTGGCAGAGGTTTCTAATTTTTATTTTCATCTATATGAATGTGAAACTCAATTTGTTTGTGTGTTTGTTTGTTTGTTTCTTTGTCTCCTTTAACATTACACTAACACTATATATACAGAAATCATAATATGTGCTACATGATAGCATTTGTTACCTATGTATCCAATCAATCTCATTCCTGTAATTTGCGCTCAATTGAAAATCAAAAAAGAAAAGGTCTAAAGTATGTCGCCATAACAACCTTGAGTTGTGTTCCGGCATTAGTGACCAGGTTCCAGTCTCCCTTAAGAGAGCAGCAGCGCATTTGTAGCACCTTTGGTGTTGCAAATGTTCATAGGCGATGGTAACCGCTTTCCATCAAGTGGGCCGTCTGCCTATCTGCTGAACTCCTGCAATAAAAATGAAAAAGTAAACCGATTAGACAAGCTAAATCAATTACTACATTTAAATGTATGGTCACTGACCATTATTGGTCCATTAAATAAATTCGTAATACCGAAGTAAGAAAGAGAGTTGGTCTGAAAGAGAGTGTCGGGGTGAAGGTAAGGAAAGGAATGCTCCGGTGGTTCGGGCATGTGGAAGGAATGTATGATGAAAGAATGACTAAACAGATATACAATGCAAAAGTGGATGGATGCAGAAGTCGCGGAAGGCCACGACACACCTTCCATGATCAAATTGATCGTTTACTAGCAGAAGGTGATGTCAGGAGCCTTAAGAACAGACGAGCGTGCATGACAAGAGCTATGAATGTCAAAGAAGCAAGTGAGGTGTGTAAAAATAAGCCTGTATGGCGCTCTGTTGTTCGTGCCTACCCCGCAAGGGACCTGGCGTGAAGTTATGTATGTATGTATGTAAATAAAAATTGTTGCATTAAATGAATATATCTAATATTCTAATAGATATATATTTATAATATCATTGTATATGTAATTATATATGTATATCTGTATATAAAGAATATAGTACTTTATATTATTTTTTTATAAAACAACCATCAAAATCTTATATTGAAATTTCGTTTAAAATCTCCTTAGACACCGGGTTGCCTGGAAGAGATCGCTATAAGCGATAAGGCCATTGTTCTAATGCAGATGTATCCATATCAATTGTCTAGATTTAAGTTTATGGTGACAATAAACAGTTCATTCATTCAAATATATACTTTCAAAAATACACAATTACAATATTGTGTTGATAGAAACAGTAGGCGGCCTTATCGCTTAAAAAAATATCTTCCAAGCAACCTAACTTAAGGAATAATTTAACCTAATCTGGTGATGTAGGTGGTGCAGATTATTAGATATATGATAAACAAACATACTTAGGGCGCGTTTCCACTTCGTCGTGACGACAGATAATCGTGTAGTTTTAAGTGTCGTGGCTTATATGTTTAAATGGAGGTGTTCACATATAGAACGACACGATTTACTGTCGTTTATCGTCAATCGACATTTTTGGCAGTGGCAACAGATTGTCATGACAGTGGGAACGGATAGCACGACAGTCGTAAAACGAAAAACTGACAAGTGACAAAACGAATTGCATCAAAATTTTAACTTGAAGTTTTACGGGCAGGTTTTCAAATTGGACAAATACATTTACAATCTACCCGTAAAACTTCAAGTTAAAATTTTGTTGCGATTCGTTTTGTCACTTGTCAGTTGAAGTTTTTCCACTTGTACGTTGCGATTCGTTTTTCCACTTGTCCGTTGCGATTCATTTCTCCACTTATCCGTTGCCATTCGTTTTTCCACTTGTCCGTTGCGATTCATTTCTCCACTTATCCGTTGCCATTCGTTTTTCCACTTGTCCGTTGCGATTCATTTCTCCACTTATCCGTTGCCATTCGTTTTTCCACTTGTCCGTTGCGATTCATTTCTCCACTTATCCGTTGCCATTCGTTTTTCCACTTGTCCGTTGCGATTCATTTCTCCACTTATCCGTTGCCATTCGTTTTTCCACTTGTCCGTTGCGATTCATTTCTCCACTTATCCGTTGCCATTCGTTTTTCCACTTGTCCGTTGCGATTCATTTCTCCACTTATCCGTTGCCATTCGTTTTTCCACTTGTCCGTTGCGATTCATTTCTCCACTTATCCGTTGCCATTCGTTTTTCCACTTGTCCGTTGCGATTCATTTCTCCACTTATCCGTTGCCATTCGTTTTTCCACTTGTCCGTTGCGATTCATTTCTCCACTTATCCGTTGCCATTCGTTTTTCCACTTGTCCGTTGCGATTCATTTCTCCACTTATCCGTTGCCATTCGTTTTTCCACTTGTCCGTTGCGATTCATTTCTCCACTTATCCGTTGCCATTCGTTTTTCCACTTGTCCGTTGCGATTCATTTCTCCACTTATCCGTTGCCATTCGTTTTTCCACTTGTCCGTTGCGATTCATTTCTCCACTTATCCGTTGCCATTCGTTTTTCCACTTGTCCGTTGCGATTCATTTCTCCACTTATCCGTTGCCATTCGTTTTTCCACTTGTCCGTTGCGATTCATTTCTCCACTTATCCGTTGCCATTCGTTTTTCCACTTGTCCGTTGCGATTCATTTCTCCACTTATCCGTTGCCATTCGTTTTTCCACTTGTCCGTTGCGATTCATTTCTCCACTTATCCGTTGCCATTCGTTTTTCCACTTGTCCGTTGCGATTCATTTCTCCACTTATCCGTTGCCATTCGTTTTTCCACTTGTCCGTTGCGATTCATTTCTCCACTTATCCGTTGCCATTCGTTTTTCCACTTGTCCGTTGCGATTCATTTCTCCACTTATCCGTTGCCATTCGTTTTTCCACTTGTCCGTTGCGATTCATTTCTCCACTTATCCGTTGCCATTCGTTTTTCCACTTGTCCGTTGCGATTCATTTCTCCACTTATCCGTTGCCATTCGTTTTTCCACTTGTCCGTTGCGATTCATTTCTCCACTTATCCGTTGCCATTCGTTTTTCCACTTGTCCGTTGCGATTCATTTCTCCACTTATCCGTTGCCATTCGTTTTTCCACTTGTCCGTTGCGATTCATTTCTCCACTTATCCGTTGCCATTCGTTTTTCCACTTGTCCGTTGCGATTCATTTCTCCACTTATCCGTTGCCATTCGTTTTTCCACTTGTCCGTTGCGATTCATTTCTCCACTTATCCGTTGCCATTCGTTTTTCCACTTGTCCGTTGCGATTCATTTCTCCACTTATCCGTTGCCATTCGTTTTTCCACTTGTCCGTTGCGATTCATTTCTCCACTTATCCGTTGCCATTCGTTTTTCCACTTGTCCGTTGCGATTCATTTCTCCACTTATCCGTTGCCATTCGTTTTTCCACTTGTCCGTTGCGATTCATTTCTCCACTTATCCGTTGCCATTCGTTTTTCCACTTGTCCGTTGCGATTCATTTCTCCACTTATCCGTTGCCATTCGTTTTTCCACTTGTCCGTTGCGATTCATTTCTCCACTTATCCGTTGCCATTCGTTTTTCCACTTGTCCGTTGCGATTCATTTCTCCACTTATCCGTTGCCATTCGTTTTTCCACTTGTCCGTTGCGATTCATTTCTCCACTTATCCGTTGCCATTCGTTTTTCCACTTGTCCGTTGCGATTCATTTCTCCACTTATCCGTTGCCATTCGTTTTTCCACTTGTCCGTTGCGATTCATTTCTCCACTTATCCGTTGCGATTCGTTTTTCAACTCGTCCCTTGAAGTTTCACTTCTTGTATGTGTCCCATCACACATTTCGATTTTTCGCAGGTTTACTGCAAATTACGATTTGGTTAGGTTAGGTACATTTTAATGAATGCATTTTTTATTTAAACATTTTATTTTATCAAACAAAAAACTGAATTCGATCCGGCACCAAAAAAAACCATTCATAGTCTACTCTAAAATTGTACACATACTACGGAACATTAGCAAATGCGCATCTTTCGTCATCAACTTCATTCGGACATCAAATTATATTAACAGAAAAATATTTCCAAAAAAAATAACTCAATGAAATTTCGTTTGCTCATGTTTTGATGAAGAGGCTCCGAAACTACTGAACCGATTTGAAAAATTCTTTCACTGTTGGCAAGCTACAGTATTCTCGGGTGACATAGGGTATATTATATTTACAAATAAATTAGGGGTCCTTACTAAAACTCCAATAATGTAACCCGAGGTGTAAAAAAATACCTAAAATCGCGTGCGCTGCGAAAACTATTGATGATAGAATAAAATAATGTACTACGACTGCCGTAAAACGATAGTCGCGAAACGATAAAAAATTTTGACGACGAACAATCGTTATAATGGGAACAGCTAGAGACAACAGTCGTCTAACGATAAATTAACCGTTACGACATAGTGGGAACGCGCCCTTAAACTACATATTTCATAAATTGAATACACATACTTAAATTACTTTATAAATTAAATACATACAAACATATTTATGCGAGATTTTTTTTTGTTCACATAGCAAAGTACATCACCAACGAAAGGTCCCACAGGTGCTCTCGACGAAATATCGCTCGGATTACAAATGGCACTATTATATGCATTGGATTTATCAGTATTACATAGGTAAATATTATTTTATACTTTAATTAAAAAATAATAAAAATATACTAATAAATATTAGTATTTTTTTAAAATTGTTAATATGTTTTATGTGAGCTAGTGATATCCATATTTATTTCGAGTACAGAGACTAGCTGTACCCGGCAGACGTTGACCTGCCTTTAAAAAATAAAAATCTAAAGCCTGATTACAGCGTTATGTACCGGGACCCAAATGTTAATCTATTCTCAAATCAACTTGAATAAACAGACTAGAAAATTACTAAAGTACTTATCGCTATTAAAAAATGGATTGGTTGGAAATGGAAAATCTTTTTCTTAGAAAATTTTCCAACAAGATGGCGGGGCGTATCCTGGTAGTTAATATAGAAACGGCAGTTATGTACCCATTTACATATAAGTATTAGTAGAACAATATATTATTTAGGGCCAATGCCTGTATCTTACTATTCACATTCAGTTGCCTTACTTACCATAGTTGAATTTTGCCATTACTTGTATGTATTTGAGTGACTGGGAATTAATGTGACTTCACAGACGCGAGGACGGCGAAGAGTTAGCAAAGAAGCTGCCACTGATCCAAGACCCGAGTCTTCTGTCGGAGCTGGTGGAGGAGTTGTCTCCTCCCCAGGGCAATCCAAACAGCACCCAGGAAGCGCAGGAGCGTGTGCCCGGGGTGAGGGCACTGTGCCAACTGGCGCTCGGGCTGGCGCTGGCGGCGCTTAAGAGGGCCCCGCAGTCGCTGCTCAGGGGTGGGGTCAACGGGGAGGGGAGGGGCGAGCTCCTGGACCAGGACGAAATGCTCGTCGACGCCGCTATCGACGGAAAGGTAGGTCATTTTGACTTACTAATTGGACCTAGTTATGCAAAATGGAACCAACTGACAGTTTTGAGAAAAAGCCGTTTTTATTAAAATTTTGCAAAAAAAATATTTAAAATATTGTATATTCTAATGTACAAAATTCCAAAATATAGACACTTTTTTTTAAGCAAAATTTTAATAAAAATGGATTGTTTCTCAAAAATCAGTAAACAGTATGTGGGTTGGTTCCATTTTGCATAACTATAGTAGAATTATTTTCTCCGTGCAGTTTGGGTCATAAATAATCGGAGCAGTGAAGCGAGTATTTCGCTCTCTCTTCCACTCACGGGCCTTATGGGCAGGCATAGTGATACGCATTATTGTTGTCGATAAGCGATATCGATAGTTAGTGTATTTAGTTTTGTCATTTTGTGGGTTAGTGATATAAATGAAAGAAAAAAATAGATAAAACAATGTATTTATTAAAATAAGAATAATAATGATTTAAAATAAATTATTAATTAGGTATCTATGTATTAAAAAACTAGTAAGTACAAAAGTTTAGACTGTAACAAGTTATATTAAAAATAAATATAAATACTTATATCTAAGTTTAAAATTAACAGCAAAAAGGTAATAATGATTTTTATAAGAATGATAATCTTTCTTTGATAAGAATGAGTTTTTATCGTTAATGGCGTTTCGCCCGCGCAACATGCTCACCGCCCTGGCCGTGATGAATGTACGGAGAAAATAATTCTACTATAGGTCCCATTCTCTTCTGGTTCTGGTATAATATGGAAATGTAGCGAAAAAAAATTGTATTTGTTTTGTATGTATACTACATATAAACACATCCAGAAAATAACAAATAAATAGACAAAAAAAATAATGCCAACTTTTTTCAGCTTACTTAACCCCTTTTCGTGTGTCAAGAATGTAACAATGTAATTTGATTTCTGAACGATTTTTAGATTTAATTCATTTCTAAACGACGAGACGAACATCAGAAGTTTGATATGCAGAAATAGTTTCTAAGGGAAAGCGAAATTGTTGTTTTTACTATATTCCAAGCATTTTTTTCATATTTACTCACCTTTTAAACCTTCCCTGGACTTCCACAAATAATTCAAAACCAAAATTAGCTAAATCAGTCCAGCCGTTCTTCAGTGTTAGCGGGACTAATGAACAGCAATTGATTTATATATATAGACTAACCAATAACTAAAAACACTTAAGTACGGATAAAATGAAATCAAACAAGGTTTCTTTACAAAGATATCATAAAATTCATTTGAGGATCATTCAATCACTTATGGGAAATGTAATAAGCTGCACATTGGGTTGGAGGGACTGCTTAGTGGTGCATTTATTTTAAGCAGGATTTGTACCCAATGTAATTTGAAATACCAGTGCATTAGCCACTGAGCCACCACGTTATTACTCCACTCCAGTAAAAAAGTGATCCGAACGATTTCCAACAGGTGTTTGAATATCTGGACGAGGCGATGTTGTCAACAGAGTTGGTTGCCAAGGAGGAGTACTACCAGCGCCGCATCCATACCCTCATAACGGATTTCATTGTGTTGATGCATTCGAAGTTGATGGAGATGAGGGTCAAGTAAGTCGTGTAACACATTGTTACGAGTTGCAGGACTCGAATTCGGTAGTTGACAGTATAAAAAATATAGGCTGATTTTAATATATATCGTAGATTACGATCTAAATATGACAAAAATAAATTGTTTTAACTAAAGTATTAAATATTAATTGATATTTTTGATAAATAAAATTGTTATATTACAGCCATTAACCACGTGACAATGAACGCCGATCAGAGCGCGTGACGTCATAGTGTGCAAAACACAAGAAGTTATCAATGACTTCTCAGATAACACTTTAAAGAAACAGATGTTTGTTTTGCACATTGTGACGTCATGCGAGACGCCATGACAGCTTGACGCGTTTTTGTGACGAAATGTCAAAATATTTATAAAATGGCTAAATTAAATATGTTAATGTTGTTTTTTTGCTGAAATATTAATATTTTGGCTAAAATAGACCAAAGGCTCAAAATAAATCTATTTCTCAAAAATTGACAACTACCGAATTAAAATGCCGTTGAAATTATTATAGTTTTATTAGAACTAAACAAACACGTATAATACAGGTACAAATATAACTGAGCACAAACAGTCCAAACGTAAAGCACGATTTAATCACACGCGCAGTCTGTCACTGACGTCTTGCTTTGCTTGTGGCTTTTGCTAGACTCCTCATCCCTCCATTGGCATTGCTTTATACTGTACAAATACAATATGTCTGCTCGACCGCGCGAACTGAATTTCCTAGACTCACACCTGGCTAATGACTATCATAAAAGATTACAATACACAATGGGCTGTTTTAATAATCACAAATTTTAAACAGAAAGTAAACAAAAAGAAGTCCAAATGCTGAAAAGGTAATAAAATGTTTCTACAGACGCAGGTGTCAGGTGTGAATTTGCTTTTGTCGGCATCTCGGTCGTAACACAAACAATATGTAACTAGTGCTGTTGTTGGATTTGATCAATTACGATCTTTTCCAGACAACCCGTGGCAGGAATAATGAACATGTAGTATCCGTCTTCGCTTCAATTTTTTTTCCTGTGTAATATAGGGCAATAGCTAATAACACCCGCCACATTGGATGCATTGCGCGTGAGGACGATACTAAAACGACATACGCGGCAGTGTGACCAGATTTTATTTGACGAATCTACTGCTTGTGGAGGTTAAAAACTACTGAATTCTACCAAAAGAGAAAGATAAAATACTAAAAATCTACTATATTTTTTTGCTGTCGTGTTACAACGTAAAAACGTGTATGTTTTTTTGATTAAACGATAAAATAATAAAATAACGAAGAAACCAATGTTTTCTTAGTTAAAATTTAGAATTTAATTGAAAAAAAAACATTGGTTTTTTTAATTATTTAGTTAAAAATATAATTAAAAATTACATTACATTCCACATATTAACTTAAGTAACTTGCATACCTGAGAAGTGTGTGTGTGGTATTTTTTTGAAAGATGGAGTAACAGTGGTGAAACAGGTGATGCTAGTGAAAGCAAGAATTAAGAAAGGTTTGCTTAAGTGGTTTGGGCGATACATCGCAGGAACAAGCGTCAAAAGTTTATGTAAATGGTGATAAAAAAACATCGTTCATAAACATCAATATTTTTAATATCGATGTTTCACTTTTGAAAACATCGATATCCTAACCTCGATGTTTTTATGAGCGATGTTGCATGCCTAGATATGCCAAAAAAGTACTAGAATAAATGAAAAGTGTGAATTCTACTAAAATATACCAAATAATTTTTACATACTAAATTCTGTTGCCAGTACCTCAAAATCTACCAAAATAGTAGAAATGTACAAAATCTGGTCACGCTGATACGCGGACGATCAGCGCGGAGCGATCCGTACTGAGAGTCCACGTGACACTAATACCAGCGTTAATATTAGTGAATGCATGGTCGCAGGGCGGACGAGGCGGCCCGCGCCGTGCAGGTGTACGCGTCGGAGGGCATCGCGCCGCCGCCGGCCGCGGCCGCGTCGCGCACGCGCCTCGACGCGCTGCTGCGCTGCGTCGAGCGGCTGTACGCGCGCGACCCGCTCGGCCTCAGGCACGACTACTGGGCGGCGTGCCAGGCGCACGCGCACGCGCACACGCACAGGTACCACATTCCCGCGGGATTTCCTGGATGGAAAGTATCACACATTTCAATTACATTCAATTCGCCATCGATCAGTTAAAAAAAAACACATTTGGATTCGGTTTCTTTTATATCTGATCATTTTAAATAATTCCCAGAAAATTAAATCAAACTGATATACTGATCCAAATTTACACTACTTTTTATCCCGGGACTCCCGCGGATCACCGGACCCGACTTCACGATCCGGAAATAATAACGATTTGTTGTCGGATTTACACAAATTTTAGCTTTTGTTCTAGTAAAAAAAGAGTGAGTGAGAGTTAGTGAGTAAGAGTAAAGAAAGGAGTGAAAGTGGGGGACTAAAATTTACAATAAACTACTACTAAAAATTAAGGAACTCAATAGCAAAAGCTTTAAAATATAATAACTACAATTATTAATAAATAAAGCAAATTACACAATACATGAGTATCTTTCTGACCCAAATACTATCAGTATTTGGGTCAGATTTATGACCACCACTGTATGTAGCAGGATCCAGTGATACCTAAATTGTTATCATTATGGACATCATATTCAAACCTGTATACACAAAATAAAATACTTTGACTTTTGAGTGAGTGAGAGTGAATGAGTGAAAGTGAGTGTGTTCGGTTCTTGCCTATAGTATAAAGTGGGTAGAACATCGTCCCATGCATTTTGCTGTCTACCCTCTTTCTGTATGAATTGACGGCCAGTGCACAGGAGGGTAGAAGCAGCCATTTTTGGGCTCACTTACTGTCAACACTTTGGCAAAGATAGATCGCGCCGTGCGTGTATTATTTAAGCATATCATACGCTAACTGTTAACTCTAACTGGCCGTGCTAAGAACTTATTGTGCAATACTGGCCAAAAGAAAGTGAAGTTGGTGCCGTGCAGTGATCTTCTGTGTGCTGCAACCTGCAAGCCAGGAGAGTGTGGATCTCAATGTCGGTCGAGCTTCTGCTCTTCTAGAGCAAGGATCAGGTTCATATCTCTCTCAATACAGTCCATAATTGTCGAACCTTATTATACGCCGCTACAGCACCGCACAGAGTGAGTGAGAGTGAGTGAGTGAGACTGAGTGAGTGAGAGTGAGTGAGTGAGTTAGAGTGAATGAGTGAGACTGAGTGAGTGAGTGAGTGAGACTGAGTGAGTGAGAGTGAGTGAGAGTGAGTGAGTGAGACTGAGTGAATGAGTGAGTGAGAGTGAGTGAGTGAGTGAGACTGAGTGAGTGAGTGAGACTGAGTGAGTGAGTGAGTGAGACTGAGTGAGTAAGACTGAGTGAGTGAGTGAATGAGTGAGTGAGAGTGAGTGAGACTGAGTGAGTGAGTGAGACTGAGTGAATGAGTGAGTGAGAGTGAGTGAGTGAGACTGAGTGAGTGAGTGAGTGAGACTGAGTGAGTGAGTGAGTGAGACTGAGTGAGTGAGTGAGTGAGACTGAGTGAGTGAGTGAGTGAGAGTGAGTGAGTGATTTAGAGTGAGTGAGTGCAAGTGAGTGAGTGAGCGAGTGAGTGAGTGAGAGTGAGCGAGTGAGTGAGAGTGAGTGAGAGGTGTAAGAGAGATGGTTATCAGAGCCGTTTTCGTGTAGGTCGGGGGGTCGTGCGGCGACGCTGTACAAGTTCGTGCGGCTGTCCGGCGAGCTGGTGTGCGCGGCGCTGCTGCCGGCGTACCTGCGCGCGCTGGCGAGCCTCGCGGTGCCGGCGCACACGTGGGCGCTGTTCGCGAGGCGCGACGCCCTCTCCGCGCACCACCTGCTCACGGCGCTCTCCAGATATTATTAGTGAGTAACCGCATCTCTATTATTACTGTATTGCTATTCTTCTCTTTGAAAAATTTTAACCAACTTCAAAAAGGAGGACTATCCCAATTCGTTTGTATGTTCGTTACTCGATCTTGATGTCAGAAGAATGTTGTAGTAAGAAAGTGGTTAAATATTTATTTTTTAGTTTGAATCCGGTTTTATTTTTGTTAGTTTTTTTAAAATTCTTATTGCGTGAGTTCAGAATACAGGCAGACGTCCTACCTGATAGAAAGCGGTTACTGTCGCCTATGGACATTTGCAATACCAATGGAGCCGTCGCTCTCTAAAGAGAGATTGGAACCGGGCCTTACAGAAACGAAGAAAGAGTACAATTTCCTACAACGAGGCTGATGGATGGCTATCCCTGGTCTCGATTATGCCGCCATAACAACCGTTCCAATCTCTCTTTTGAGAGCAGCGGAACATTGGTAGCACGCTTGGTGTTACAAAAAAATATTTTTGGGCTAACTTAATCTATTTGTAAAATGAATTTTTGTCCATAATCCCTAATACTAATTAATTTAATTGTTGATACAGCAACCTTCGTGCCGACCCTGCACCATTCCAAGACCATTTACACTCTTCGTCCCTGGGAGCATCTGCTATCGTCACCCCAGCGGCAAGACCTGGAAAACTGCTCGTCAGGCAAGAAGAAGTAAGTCTATATGTCATAGCTTTATGATATAATCGGGCTTTTTGACAAAAACCTAGTGAATCTTTATTTGTAGAGAAAATATTTATTTATTTATTATAGAAAATAAGCTATTGGTGAAAGTATCATGCAGAAAAAAAAGTTAGTTAGTCGCTATTGAAAATTTTAAGACTTAGGCACTGCTTGGCTCTTGCTCGCACTGGAAATGAGTTTTGTTTGTAATGGTAAAACTTAAAGGTGAATTAGTGATGCACTTATGTAATGTAATTAAAACGAGTAAAGAACATAAACAAAAACAACACAGATGAATTGAAAACCTTCTCCTTTTGGAAGTCGGTTAAAAATATAGCTACTTGAGCAGGTATTTCATAGTATAAAGTTTTCGGTTTGTTTTGTGATCCAAATGGCGTGCAAATAAATAAACACAGTTCAGTATACTTATTGAATGTATTTGAAAAAAGTTAGAATAATCTGTCTATATATATAAAAATCAATCGTAGAAATGTACGTACGCGCATAACTTGAGAACCCCGAATGGTTTTAGATTTACAACAAGGGACACCCGAATCGAACGAAGTTCCTTTCGATTAATTAGTAAAGGAATTGTATTTTTTTTAAGTTATAATATTTTTTTATTATTATTAACAAATATAATGTAATATAAACTTAATTTTTTTTTACTGGGAAATTATTTCTTCCGTATAGTTCAGTATAGTATACTGGTTGTTTTGAAACAGGTGGAAGCAATGATAGCTGCTCTGAAATTGATAGCAGGCGTGTCGCGTGAAGACCACGCCGCCTGCGCAAGCATATGTGAGAACCTACAATGGGACACCGTCAATTGTATGTTTGGTAAGTTTCGCTTCTTTGGCAATAGAGCACTGAAATTATAACAGCCCACAAATGTCCCACTGCTGGGCAGGTTTGACGGTTCATCGGTTCAATCGGTGTGCAGGTTGCATCACGATGTTTTCCTTCACTGTTCTTAGCATGTGGTAATTGTAACAATATGCACATTAGGTCAGGAAACTGACTAAGTGGTGCATGCGTTCCGGCCAGAATAGAACCCGCGCCCTTTGAGCTTGGGATTGGGATTACGCTACCACGACATACTTAGCCAACAAATTATGCTATGAGTTATTACCTATATACCCATATACACCGGACCACTCTGAGGCAGATCCCAGACACCCAGACCATAGTAAATAACGAAGAAAATTCATTCCCAATCAGTAAAGTACTGGGCCTATTTCTATGCGGTTCCGCTGATCAATAGCTAATTGTTAGATTTGAAATCTGCGCTACTTTTTATTCTGGGAATACCGCGGCATTTTTCTGGGAATTTAAAATGGCCAGATTAAAAATATGTGATTTTTGTATTGTGCAATAATTGACTTCGCAAACGTTTCCCGATACGTACAAAAAATATATACAAATTTTCAACAATAACCCCTGAGAGGAATAACAATAGCCTCGCTGGAAGGTCTTTCTTTGAGACAGAGGAGCATTTCATCTCCCTCCATCATTTATTCACGACACCCCCTATAATGCCATTGTTTTCTTTATATCTGTACGGGCTAGTAGCCGTACATTGCCATGTCAGCAGTTTACGCTGACACATGCATTTTTAACCGACTTCGAAAAAAGGAGGAGGTTCTCAATTCGTCGGGATCTTTTTTTTTGTTGTTGCTTTTTTTATGTATGTTCGTCGATAACTCCGTGATTTATGATCCGATTTACGTGATTCTTTTTTTGTTCGACGCGGAATAGCTGCCATGTGGTCCCCTAAAAATTTGACATAGTTTGGCCCAGTAGTTTTCATTTTACGAACATTTTTTTGTTCCCGGTTCTTGGGACCTATATTTTTTAAGAAGCGCGGCACCATTCGTAGGTCCACCCATACATAGCTCATCATAGTCACTAAAAAGTAATAAATAAAATTTAAAAACTTCGTTTAAAAAAACCGACTTCAAAAACTAAAATGTATAAAATAACTTATTTCTTAAGCTATTATTATTAATATATATTATCTAACACATCTTGAAGTCGGTGCAAAGTAAAACATAAAAATTACTATATTTTGAAAATTACCAAGCACCGACTTTAAGATGTTTTAGATAATATATATTAATAATAATAGCTTAAGAAATAAGTTATTTTATACATTTTAGTTTTTTCGTTTTTGAAGTCGGTTTTTTTAAACGAAGTTTTTAAATTTTAATTGGCACAAATTTGTGGTTGAATTTAAAACGAAACGATTTATTGTTGTTGTCTCACTCTGTTTATATAGGAATTGTATGAAATGGGTATATATACAATTGAAATGTTATTATTCAGTCATGTATCCCCCGGCCTGGAGCGCGCTCGCCCCGAAAACCCCGGTAAAGTTGTGAGGTGTTCGGACCAACAACATAGAGTCAAGTCCAATAAAAAAAAACAGCCATTTGAGATTGGCACCTGAAACTGATACCAGGTCTTTATTATGAGACAGGACACTTGTCCTTCAAGGTAATAAGGGTTAATGTATTATTCACAAAGAGATGAAGAACACATCAATAAAGTGTCTTCCCCTCAATAGAGACAATAAGAAAAGTGCTAATGGACACTTTCTTAGTTAAATACTTTTTAATCAATTTAACTTATATTTAAATTACTTATTAGTCTTTTTAGATTAGATTCTAATATTAATGTGGTATTTTTAAATACAACATTTAAGAAAAAAAAGCACCTACTCGGTCAGTCGGCAAAACAGCCATTGATGTTAGCAAAATCATAAACACTGTCATTTCGTTATCTACAAACCTCTATAGCCCCTAAAATCGTCTACAATTTCCTAAATTTATAGATCGAATTTATTTTAAGTGTAATTTAATAACATTTTAACAGTGGCGAGTTTACCAATAGGCTGAGTAGGCTGGAGCCCTAGGGCGGCAACTTTAAGGCCAATATTTTTTTATATCTTACAGAAATTATCTCTTACTTAAATTCTCAAACATAATAAGATACTTCTTATTAAGCACACAAACAATTCATCATTAATATGGTTCATTACATAAATGTCTTTACAGTTTGTGTAGTCGCTTTTGGCTATGGCAGAAACAAACCCATCGATCTCCTGCTTTACAATCTACTAATAACGGGAAGACAAGGTTGTGTAATTAAAATATAGTGCACAAATCATAAAGTTACAATTTCATTGGCAAAAAAAATAATGATATGATTCTGAACTAGGTTATCGATTTGTAGAGGTCGGTAAGGGCGGCAAAATTTGAATAGCCTATAGGCGACAAATTTCTAAATGCGCCCCTGCATTTTAAGTACATTTTTGAGTGAATGTTTACGCTCAGGACTGATCTGCTGTCACATACCAATCCACCTGAAGGCGGAACTGTGCCTGACCCTGGCGGCCTTGGGAGGCACTCCGTCCACCGCGCCAAGAGTATGGGCGGGTCTAGAAGCCGCCCAATTGGTCTCAGTCATTAAGGACAAAAGAGCGCTGAATGTCGAGTTGCAGGAGGTAATTATTCTTTCTTTATGTTGTTTGTATTGTTCATTCTGTCTATTTAGCATGGACTTTGGTATTTCCTGTTTTGAGACATTTGGCTCGCATACATGCCGTAACCAGAGACAAACTGTTGTATGGGAATACGACAGTTTGTTTCTGGTTATGGAGTGTAGTTTTATCTGTATTTGTAATAAGATGTCCCTGCCTGTTCGTTTGTATTTAGAACTAAGATAAGGCTGTGAATTTGTCTATGCTGACTTGAAATTCCCGTGGGATTCCCGGGAATAATGATAATTGTGTGGAAATAAGCCAATTATTATGAATCGAACAACTTCAAACTGATCCCGGGAAATATCGCGCGGGATTCCCGGGATAAAAAATATCACACATTTGATTATATAAAATTTGCTATCGTTTAGTAAAAAAATCACATTGGATTTTTTGTTTTAATCTGGCTATTTAAAATCATTCCCAGAAAAATCCCCGAGGGATTCCCAGGATGAAAAGTAGCGCAGAGTTTAAGTCTAAGAACTAGGTGTCGATCAGAGAAATTCGTATCCAAGTCGGCTCAGGAGTTTTTACGTGAATTCCGAACAAACACACAAAACGCTAAGCAAATAAAATTTAAACAAAATTGCGTTGTGTTCTCCATTGTTTATTTAGTTTATTCCAGTGGTTTTTTCTTAACAGTGAAACTATAGTGTTTACTATAGTGTGTTTATAGTGTTTAGGTGTATGTGTACACCACATGTTTAGGATTTTATAATCTTATAGAGTTATAAGATGGCAGATAACTGTGTGAATATGCATTTGGAATTTAAAAGATGGCGGATATCTGTTTGAATTTGAATATGGAATTCAAAAGATGGCGAATGTCTCCGAGAATCCCGCATTATTTTGGAATTTAAAAGATGGCGGCTGTCTGTAAATTTAAATTTGGTATTCGACAGATAGAGGATCTGTGTGAATTCGAATATGGAATTTAAAAATTGAATTTGCATTAGGAATGTAAAATATGGCGGATATGTGCGTGAATTTGAATATGGAATTTAAAAGATGGCGGATATCTCCTTGAATTAGCATTCGGAATTTAAAAGATGCCCGCTGTCTGTGTAAAATTTATTTTGGAAATTTCAAATAGCCGATCGACAGCCGTTTCGTTTTTAAGGCACGCCTACATAACGATCGCCTTTAAGTAAAATTAGTTAATCATATTTAACTGCCTATTTAGGGATTAACGTATTTACGTTTTTTACACAAAACGTATTGACAGTTCTTTAAACATATTTAACAGCAAATTTTACGTTGTGCAAGATGCTAATCGTATTTAAAGGTGTTCATGCGTTTATTGGTTCTTAAATATATTTAAGGAATAATAAATAATAATAATTTATGCAAGCGGCCCTAAAGGTTAATAATTTTGGTGTTCATTAGAGCTATTTTAATTTTGAGCATAATGCAATGTTGGTTTTTTATTGCACAGATTGAGTGCCGTATGGAAGAGTATCCGTTGTCTCGCGCGTTCGTGACGTTGTTGGACTCGTTGTGCGCCGCGGCTCCGCTTCCACGGGCCCTGGGGGCGGGCGCCAGGGTCCCGGGCCTCGACCCCTACGTGGACCATGTACTGAATAGACTGGCATTACCTGCGCCTCATCGTACTTACGCCAAACCGTATGAAAAATGGCAGGTTGGTTTCTTGCCTTAGTAATAAATCCACGTCTCTAACGGTTTTAAGCGTGTTTATACGGACCGCGATCCGCCATTTAGCGACCCCTGGATTATTAATTATAGACAAATAATCGCTATTTTTTCCCCAGATGTTGTCTCTATGTTTCTCCCTGTTCGCCCGTTGGCTGGAGCAGTACGAGCCGTCGCCCTCGGACTTCCCCCCCGTAGGCCGGGAACCGGACATGCACCCACCACCTGGTTTCCGGCTCCTCCTCAACTTGCACACCAAGTCAGAGCTGCTCAGGCTGCTTCTGTCCTCGCTGGATGAGGCCTACGAGTCCTTGGACAAGGAACCGCCACCTGGCAAGGTGAGTTCTATCGTTATTGGGATTAAGAAGCAACCAAAATGAAAATAAGGAGCCATTGTCAAAAGTTTTTAAAAGGATAAAGAAAGAAAAAGAAAAGATAAAAAAAGAAACAAAAAAAAAATAAAAAAAATAGATATGATTTTCTTAAGTTTTCGCGAGTTTTAAGCGCGGTAACTTATTTGATTTTTATTAGCCCGACCACCGCATTAGCTACGTCCCACAAGGGGCTCACAACGACCACGTTTTTTCCTGTTTCACTTGCTTGCGGGCGTTATGATCATAAACTCTAGTGGAACTGATTATGAAGCGTTGATGTCATCAAACTATGAAATACACAAATGTCATTGGTTGATTTGAAAATCGCGTCGCTTTCAATGTCAATCGATAGAGAGAATTAATGCTCTGTGGTCAACGCCTACTTTGACCCACCTTTTGACATGGGCCGTTGTGAGCGCTGTGTGATCGAAAATTATGACGTCATTAGTGTTGTTTTCGCCACGACCATAGCGACCGTGTTCGCCATATGGAACGGCACACGGAGTATTTTGGGCGTTGTGAGCTACTACAGGAACGCGCTGGATGTTGCATTTCCTCGACCCTATCCCCCGGTAACGTGTTGTCAATTTATGTATGGCCCTTTACTTAACCTTGTATAAGAGCCAAATTTAATATTATTGTTTTCCACCAGCCAATTGTCATCAAAATTGCCGCACCAAAACCAAGAGAATTATATCGTCTCTTTTATTCTAATACAAATTCTATGTAGTTAGAGCGAGAAAGCATCAGTTCAACGTTCGTTTCGATTATGTGTATTTGATCACAAATATGTGGTGTTTCCCAATTAGCTGTGTGTGACAGTTCGGGCAACAAATCTGTGATTATAGAATTAAAGGTTAAGGAAATCCATGAAAATTTTGTTTGGTTGAAGACATATGTGGAGAAGAGTCTAATAAGCATCCTGCAAATGCTAGAGCGAGCGCTGGCCTTGGAGAGGTCGCTGGTGACCGCTGCCACTGAAGCGGGCAGGTCGATGTTGATAGTGGGACTCTCCAAATTAATACTTGGTGAGTATAAATATATATATTTTCATATATGTGTTTTTTTCCATCATATACATTAGAAACACATTTGACTGTGGCACAGTTTGTTTCGTGCTGCAGAGAGCCATGTATGTACATATTATTGTTATATCAAAAATAGGAGCAAGTAATTGCTAATTATTATCATCATTCTAGGGTTTAGTTCTGATTTGATAATAATAATCTATATATATATAATGAAAATGGTGTTCGTTTGAGGCTCAATCACGCTTAAACCACTGATCGTATCGACATGAAACTACCACCATTCGATGCGAAATTTTTCCTAGATGGTTTATGGCTATTTATCTATATATATCTATATACTCGAAAACTACTGGACCGATCATCATGAAACCACAACCAGTCGACGCGGAATTAATCGTAGATGGTTATAGGCTATATATTTTTCAAATTCTATGAGCCCTTTCCCATGTTTTCTCAATTTGTTTGTTTATTAATTTATTTGAATAAGGCGGTACGAAGTTCGCCGAGTCAGCTAGTATATAATAATTAATAGGTGAAGCAAATACATTTTAACACTTTTTACAAAAATTGCGCGGACGGAGGAGTATGGAATTTCCCACATTTATAATTTATATAGAGAAGGAGTGCAGAATGCTAATATGTTTTTAAAATTATGCATAAAAAATACATTAAATACATTGTAACAAGCTTTCATTTAACTTGCAATGGATGTAACTATGTATGTATGTAATTTCGGGTGAAATCTTGCAAGTTAAATTTGACCAAGTTCCCGGTTTCCGATTGAAATGAAACTTTGCATACATATGTACATCGCGTGACAATGCAATAATATGGTACTATGGCGCTGATCTGATGATGGAGTCGGAAGGTGGCCATAGGAACTCCTGTACTCAACAAGATAGACCCGTCGTGTTTGGGTTCGTTTTACTTTTACTAGCACTTTGCTGCGACATGATATCCAGTATCTCAAAAGATTGTATTTAAAAACTTTTTTCAAAAAGCTTATTTATCGTTAAAGTCAATTTAACAATGTAGCCTTGACGAAATCTGTGATTATAGAATTATAGTCATTGACATATTATAGTCGATTTTCGACCACGGGTGACGAGACAAAAATGCAGTTTTACACAAGGGACAAAGTTGTGAATACAACAAAACTAGTTTGAAATTTAGAATATCCGTCTATTCAAATTCAAATTCAAAAGTTTTTATTCAAAATAAGTTCCACTGGAGAACACTTTTTGAAGGTCATACATATAGGTTAAAATTTAATTTTACATCCTAGTCTATGTACACCGCTTCGCAACGTGTTATTGCTGTTAAGGAGAAGAAGCGGCAAGAAACTCCCCAGCAACACGTCTAGCTAAAAAAAAAAAAAAACTACTATTTAAGTACACTTGCATTACACTTAAACAACAACAAAGTGGCATTTTTGCCCTCGATATGAAATGTATATCGTTACTGGGCAGCGTCGGAGTACGGCGAGGAGCACTGTCGCCTGGTGACGTGCTGCAAGGTGGTGCAGCTGGCGCAGGCGCTGCCGGTGGCGGCGTCGCGCGCGGTGGAGCTGCTCGGCCGCGCGCTGCAGCACCCCAACGCCGCCAAGCACCTCTTGGCCGCGATCACCTACAAGCACTCCCTAGCCGCCGAGATCAGGTCGGCCTCTCGCGCTTCACACGGATATTAATTTATTTATTTATTTGGTTCGTTTACAGTTACTACACCATAACATTGTAGGAGACAATTTAAATGTTCAATACTAATATAAGTGTGTAACCTATTACAAACAAACACAGCTTTGGTTGAAAGTTAATAAAAATATTAAAATTAAAAAAATAATAATCACAAAATATAAGGACAAATAAATTTAGACATGAATCTATAGAAATACACAAGCACACAATTTTAGTTTACTAGTAAATGAGGATTATAAAAAAAAAATTAGTAAAAAAGGTAAATTAGTAGTGATAATTAAAAAGTATCAGATGGAAGCATAATATGCAATATTCGGCGAAACTTCGGTAGTGAGTTGGCAAATATATCTAAAGTGGAGCTATATTTATTGTATAGTTTAACAATTCATACTCTAATATATTCGAGTCTCACAGTCTCTCACGATTTCCGGACTGACGGATAAAAATTAAAAATATTTAATATCGAATATATTTATATATATATATTAGGGTGGTCGTTAAAAATTAAATTTCTTGCGACGCCCCCTAAAAAGCTTTCTTTTAATGAAAAAACACTGGGATTTTTTTTATAATTTTTTGAAGTCAAGACAACACGTGCCTCAAGACGATTCAAGTTAAAACTAAAAATATAAGAAAAATTCACGAAGAATTTTAAACTTTTTCTGAAACTATAATTTGAAATTCATCACTGAGAATGATAATGAGGAAGGTATTTCATTGTTAAAACTTTTCCAATCTTAAAATAATTATTATTTCTAAGTATGAAGAAGTTTCCTGAAAAAACATGATATTACCCAAAAATTAACTTGAATCGTCTTGAGGCACGTGTTGTCTTGACTTGAAAAAATTATAAAAAAAATCCCAGTGTTTGTTTTTTCATTAAAAGGAAGCTTTTTAGGGGGCGTCGCAAGAAATTTAATTTTTAACGACCACCCTAATATATATATTATACATTGTTCACATACACACAATTATATAATATGCTATATGTAAATCCATAAGTATTAAAAGTATATATTGACTGATGATGCCTTACGACCAAAGTTCGTTGGTCGGTTTGGTTTCGTGCGCAGATCCGTTGCGCAGGCGCACCATCACCGCGAGTGGCTCGCCTGTGAACTAAAGTATACATATATAAAAAATTAATTAGGTATTTAAACTAAAACTACTGTTTCTGTTACTTAGTTCACCACAACAACAAAGAAACAAAGTCTACATTATATTAATCAACACAACTGCGCAGCAAAACATAGAGAATACAATGAATGAGATGTTATTTGTCACAAAGTGGGTATTTGTTAGCGAATTGAAAAACGCGATCGCAGCGCCATCTTTTTCTATATTTTCGTCTATCCCGCGCAAACGACGCTATTTGTCTGGATAAAAAGTATCCCAAGTTACGACCCGGGATATTAGCCGGCTCTGTGTCGAGTTTCATTTAAATCCGTTGAGTAGTTTTCACGTGATGCTCTGACAGATTTAGTGACAGACAGACATAAATTCTAAAAATTGCATTTTCGGAATCACCTGGTCCGAATTATCCCCACTGATTTTTTGTTCATATTTTTAAACCCATTGCACAAACTTGAACCATTTACATATTTATGATAGTACTAGAGTTTACCCCGGGTTGACCTCTAGTCCGTGCTTCTAGTTTAAAGAGGTTACAACACAGGTTACATTGTATTAAATTTTTATGTTACTGCTATTCGCCCCGGAAGATTCATCTTATGTTATATCACAAACTATCCCATCTGCCGGATGAAAAGTATCTATCGCTATTTTCGGTATTAAAACTATATATGTAGTACACCAAAATGACCAAATCGATCACATCGACCACTTGGACCATATCGACCACTTGGACCACGCCGACCATATCGACCACTTGGACCATATCGACCACTTGTACCACACTGACCACATCGACCACTTGGACCATATCGACCACTTGGACCACACCGACCACATCGAGCAAATCGACCACACCGACCACATCGACCATACGAACCTCATCGACCACATCGTTCGACTATATTAACTACACCGACCACACGGATCTACTTCGACCACACCGACCACATCGCTCACTTCGTCCACATCGACGACATCGACCACACCGACCATCGAACCATATCGACATATCGACCCTACCGACCACATCGTTCGACCATATAAACTACACCGACCACTTCGTCCACACCGACCACACCAACCACATCAACCACATCAACCACACCAACCACACCAACCACATCGAGCAAATCGACCACACCGACCACATGGACCATACGAACCTCATCGACCACATCGTTCGACTATATTAACTACACCGACCACACGGATCTACTTCGACCACACCGACCACATCGCCCACTTCGTCCACATCGACGACATCGACCACACCGACCATCGAACCATATCGACATATCGACCCTACCGACCACATCGTTCGACCATATAAACTACACCGACCACTTCGTCCACATCGACCACATCGACCACACCGACCACACCAACCACATCAACCACACCAACCACATCAACTACACCGACCACATCAACCACACCGACCACATCGTTCGACCGTATCAATTACACCGACCACACCGACCACATCACCACATGGACCATATCGACCACTTCGACCATATCGACCACTTCGTCCATATCGACCATATCGATCACACCGACCACATCACCACATCAACAACACCGACCACATCGACCACACCGACCAAATCCACCATAATGACAAAAATGGCAAATCACAAAATAAAAACCTATATTACTTTTTGGGATAACTTTTACATAAATCTATCCCATTATCCCTTATCCTTATTAAAAAGTATCCCTTGTCCATCCTCGGTATTAAAATTCCATATGTATCGAATTTCAGCTAAATCGGTCCAGTAGTTTTTACGTGAAAACGGAACAAACAGACAGACAGACAGACATAGTTACTTATAATATTAATAGGGATAGATTATTAATAAATAAAAATACTTTATTATCTTAAAAAAAGTGACAACCCTACTTGCTACGATCTGGACACATTTTGCTCGGTCTAGTTTCGCTAATCTCTTCATAGACGTACTTTAATATGAGGTGCTTTTAGTCAATCTGGTTTCTTTTTTTCTATAGACACGGTTTCGTGGAGTGCTTGGAAGCAGATGAATGGCCCGAGGGTCCGGAGGAGGGGAGCGTCGCGAGGCAGGCGAAGGAGGGGATAGTGATGCTCCTGCACCAGGTGCTTCCGACCTCTGCACCAAATCTAGCACACTTTCTACTCGGTTATCAATTAAATGAGGATGTAAGTGTAATCTATAACATTATAAAATGTATTTATCTGTTTGTCCGGCATCCACGTAAAAATTACAGGACCGATTTCGATGCAATTTTCACTGATCGATGGCAAATTCTCGGATTTAAAATCTGCAATGCATTATATCCCAGGAATCCCCGGAATTTTTATCCGTAGAGAACGGAGAAAGAATACAGTTTCTTGCGGCCGGGCGGCCTGTCGTAAGAGGCGACAAAACAACCCACAGCCAGGTGGTAGGGCATTCACCCGACTGGATGGCTACCACCCCTGGTCTAAAGTATGTCGCCATAACAACCTTGAGTTGTGTTCCGGCATTAGTGACCAGGTTCCAGTCTCCGTTAAGAGAGCAGCAGCGCATTTGTAGCACCTTTGGTATTGCAAATGTCCATAGGCGATGGTAACCGATTTCCATCAAGTGGGCCATCTGCCTGTCTGCTGAACTGCTGCAATCTGTAATATGCTTAATGGTTATCTGTAATAATTTTTGTATCCCGGGAACTCCGCGGGATTTTTCCCAGGATTGGTTTCAAACTGTTAGGACACATATATATTAGCTTTTTCCGTTCAACGTAGACGAAGCCACGAGGGTATCCTAGTACTCAAATACACAGTGTAAATTTTGTTTTTCTTTATTTATTCTTTTTCAAAACTTTAGGGTCCTTATTCTGTTACAATCTTCTTGATTTCTAGAGCTACATATATTTATATCTATTGATTATTAATACGTAAATCTATTACATTTATTAAGTGCTGTTTTTAACCGACTTTGAAAAAAGGAGGAGGTTCTCAATTTGTCGGGATTTTTTTGTTGTTGCTTTTTTTTATGTATGTTCGCCGATTACTCCGTCATTTATGATTCGATTTACGTGATTCTTTTTTTGTTCGACGCGGAATAGATGCCATGTGGTCCCCTAAAAATTTGACATAGTTTGGCCCAGTAGTTTTCATTTTACGAACATTTTTTTGGTCCCGGTTCTTGGGACCTATATTTTTTAAGAAGCGCGGCTCCATTCGTATGTCCACCCATACATAGCTAGACACTAAAAAGTAACTAATAAAATTTAAAAACTTCGTTTAAAAAAACCGACTTCAAAAACTAAAATGTATAAAATAACTTATTTCTAAAGCTATTAAATATTTATATATATTATCTAAAACATCTTGAAGTCGGTGCAAAGCAAAACATAAAAATTACTATATTTTGATAATTACTAAGCACCGACTTTAAGATGTTTTAGATAATATATATTAATATTTAATAGCTTTAGAAATAAGTTGTTTTATACATTTTAGTTTTTGAAGTCGGTTTTTTTGAAGTTTTTATTTTTTCTTAAACTTCTTTTATTATTAATGCTATTTTGCTTATATTTATTAGATTGTTTATTGATACTTATTTATTTAAACTATTGTCTTGTGTTCTGTTTGTATGTATACAAATATTATAAAGAGGTAAAGTTTGTGACGTTGTGGTAATCTCTGGATCTACTAAACCGATTTTGAAAATTCTTTCACCAGTGGAAAGCTACATTATTCCTGAGTGCCATAGGGTATATTTGAGTGTGATTAATAATATTTTTCTGATGCCCAGCGAAGTGGGTATGGGTCAGATAGTATATTATATACATAATCTTATATATTATCAGAAAGAAGAAAGAAAGAAAGAAAGAAAAAGTATTTATTTAGGACAAGATACAGAAAGTCTTACACGATAATATATATTACAATTAATTGTGATGTCCTAAAAAGGCTCTTGCTCAGCATAATGCTAGTTTTACAACTAGCGCTGATCTTCCGCAAGTACCTCCCAGTGATGCCACGGCTTAGCTCCACAAAGCAAATTAAAACTATAAACATTCGTTATTGAATTATGCAAAATATAAATTTTACTAACAAATAAAAGAAAACAAACAAAAAAATAAAAACTACGGACAGCAGTGACGAACAAGACAGGAATGAAAAATTGGTAATGGTTTGATATAGCGTACTAATTAACATACGAGTAAACTTCCTCACACACATATCACATGTATATTATTATTTATCTTATCTGGTGTTTTTCCTAATATACATGGTTAGAACAAACTACGTCGTCTTATTTAGAAATAATTTCTATTCAGGTTTCTCGAAGTGCGTTGAACGAGGCCGGAGCAGCTGGGTACCCTCGCACGTGTTTACATTCAATCCTGGATATATTGGACCGGTACATTGCAGGCCACAATGGAGCAGACAGGTATTATTTTATTTTATTGTTACGACCGACAAAGACCAATTCACACCTCCAGTTTATTACCTTCCCGCATTTGGACTTCTTTTGTTTACTTTGCGTCTCAAATTTGTTATTAGAAAAAAACGGTGTATTGTAATTTTTATGATAGTCATTAGCCAGGTGTGATTCTTGGAAATTCAGTCCATGCGGTCGAGTATTGTGTCGAGACATATTGTATTTGTATAAAGCAATGCCCGAACGGAGGGGTGAGGCAGCCAAGCGATAAACACAGGCGAAGCAAGACGTGTGAACATTTAGTGACGGACTTTGCGCGTGTTATTGAATTGTGCATTACGTTTGGACTTATTGCGTCCGTTTATACAGTGAAACTTGGTTAAGTGGGACTTGGATAAGTGAGAAACCTCAGCATAAGTGGAACTGATGCTGAGGTCCCAACACTTTGGCACTGACTTACCTCTGTTAGTGGGACGAAGCAAACCTCTATATCTTTCGATTTATCATCATAGTCACCTCTATAACTGAGACAGCGACCTCTGTAACTGAGATAACATCGTTTTGTTTGTTGTATGATTACCTTTAATATTAAAAAAAAAATTAAAACTCATTTATAATGTTTACATAACACGTCTTATTTAATAACCGCACCTCTATAGATGAAATAACCTGTATTCTGACCTCTATTAATGGAACCTTCTGTAAATGAGACAGATATACCTGGATATCTGTGGACACTGGCTAAGTGGAATACCTCTATAAGTGAAACGACATTGCAGGTCCCTTGATGTCTCACTTGACCAGGTTTCACTGTATTTTTACCTGTGTTACACGTGTTTGTATAGTTCTAATAAATTCTGTATGAATTTTTGTGGCACTAAATTAATTTTGATACACCTTCCGTGATCAAATTGATCGGTGCACTAGCAGAAGGTGATGTCAGGAGCCTTAAGAACAGACGAGCGTGCATGACGACAGCTATGAATGTCAAAGAAGCAAGTGAGGTGTGCAAGAATAAGCCTGAATGGCGCTCTGTTGTTCGTGCTGTTAGTCCCGGATACTTAGGGTGTTTTTAAAAAAACACTATAGTACTAGAGCTGAGATTTATTATGTACTACGCAGTACTGGAGCCTCAATCTACGGGACCTAAAAGGTCTACCGGATCCGGGTTTGGTAATGTAGTTTAGGGCTATTCAACCGGCAGGCAGAAACCAGGTCCGTAGTTGAATAGCTTTAGCTAATTACCAGAAGACTAACAAATTTACAAAAGATTTAGTATTTATAGGCAATTACTGCTGATCGATGCTTAGCCTATTGATGTCAGTGGCCTGCCGACTGTGCAATAATTGCCTAGAGAGAGTAGGGCTGTAACAGTGCCTACCCCGCTAGGGATCTGGCGTGAAGTTATGTATGTATGTGTATGATACTGTAATATTTTTGATGGCAGAGAAGCGAACAATTTGGTGGAGAGCTGCTATCGCCTCGTGTACTGGCTGTGCGCGAGGCCCAACACGTCGGCGCCTGCGCTTCGCTTCCTGCGCTCGCGGGACTACTTCCTGTGCAGGCACGTCAAGCACACTGTAGACCTGAAGGTGAGGATTGTGATGTGGAATAGTGATAGAATTATTATTCAGCTTACTCAGACAATAAGTGTCGTTCTTTACAATCCCACGATGATCGCATTCGGCACTATAATATCACCCCATTATATGCTCGAAGGAAAATATCAGACATTACAGGAATTGTACATTCTAGTATTAATCTTCAAAATTTAACCATTCGTGTCCCCCGGAACGGCAGTCGTTTAATTAATCGCAAAACTAGGTCAACATTCTCCCCTATACAGAATGATGAACTGTAGTAATTCCGTGCGTACAAAAGGTCGACATATTCGCTGACTGCTCCATCTATTAAAAAACGACTCAATGCTTTCTTTCAATCCTCTTCTTAACCATATACTTTCTTTTACATTTACTGCCTCTATTATATTCTGTTTGTACCACTGTAAAATCATACATCCATAGGCTTGGGTGACCAAAAATAATTATATTAGGCATGCCGTGTTTGCATAAACAGAATATAGTTTAAGCCATGAAACGGTTTCATGAAGATAAAAAAAAAGATTATAATCTACATTCAATTTTGCAGACCAATAAAAAAAAAAAAAATGGAATATTAAGGTGGCTTGGACATGTACAGGGCGTTCCATCAGGGACTCACAACGACCACGTTCACGACCGCGATTTTTCCCGTTCCACTTGCTTGCGGACGTTATAATCATAAAAGCTAGTGGAACGGGTTATGGAGCGTTGATGTCATTAATGTCATACGCAAATGTCATTGGTTGATATGAAAATCGCGCCGTTTTCAATGTGTAGGTTTGACTAATTTATGTTAAAAGAAATATAGCTAATTATACAAAATGGCATTACAATACAATACAATACAAAATGTCCTTACTACTTCATCGCGGTAATAATTCAGAAGAAAGCAAATTCTTCTAGCTCAGATGAAGAGTGGATGTTAAGTTTATAAAACGTAATACTAAAAAACGTGATCTCAGGCCACGTATTACACAATATCAAAATATAGTCGATCGTTATTCAGATGAAGAATTTAAAAGCCTTTCAAGAAATACATTGAATTATCTATCTATCTATAATTCTGAATTCTGAGTTATAACTCTTTCGGATAATTCTGCAGCAAAAGCTATTTGTCTACAAACAATGAATTTCTCATTAATTATATAATTATATTCAAGTCAACGATAATGAAAACTTATTAGAAATAAATTATGTAAATAATTGCTAATAACAAATAAAGGAAAATGATAGATGGCTGTTCAAAATACATTAAAATAATTTTACAAAATTCATAAAGAAAGATATTTTTCCATTCGCCATCTTTGTTTCAAAATTCGCGCCTTTGTCAACGTATTGACAAGAGAAAATTAATGCTCTGTGGTCAACGCCCACTTCGACCCACGTTTTGACATGGGTTGTTGCGGGCGTTGTGTGATCGAAAATGATGACGTCATTAGTGACGTTTTCGCCAAGACCGCAACGCTCGCGGTCGCCTTGTGGAACGGCTAACTGAGCATTTTGGACGTTGTGCGTTACTAGTGGAACGCCCTAATAGAGAGATTCGATAAAAGTAGAATCACAAAGCAGGTGTATGACAGTATTGTGAATGGTAGGGTTGTTGCCGGTAGACCGAGACGATCACACCATGACCAAATATCAGAAGTGTTAAAGAGAGGTCAGGCAAGAAGCATTTCAAATAAACGTGCATGTATGAAGAGGTTGATGAAAGTAGGTTGAAGCGAAAGTTGTTTGTCAGGATCGTCGCAAGTGGAGATCCATAGTCTCTGCCTGCCGCCATGGGAAACAGGCGTGATATTATGTTTTTTTTTTATATTTTTTTATTGCAGGAGTTCAGCAGACAGGCAGACGGCCCACCTGATGGAAAGCGGTTACCATCGCCTATGGACATTTGCAACACCAAAGGTGCTACAAATGCGCTGCTGCTCTCTTAAGGGAGACTGGAACCTGGTCACCAATGCCGGAACACAACTCAAGGTTGTTATGGCGACATATTTTAGACCAGGGGTGGTAGCCATCCAGTTGGGCAAATGCCCTACCACCGGGCTGTGGGTTGTTTTGTCGCCTCTTACGACAGGCCGCCCGGCCGCAGGAAATTGTATTCTTTCTCCGTTCCTGCACGGATGGATATTATGGATAGTGTTACAACTGATGTTTTAATTTCCGAGAAGACGAAATAATCCTTTGCAACACGTATTATATTACGTAATCTGTAATCCTTCCATGGTATTAACCGTTATTAACAGTATTGAAAAGAATCATCTATTTTGTTAACCGCTAATCCATCTCTTTGTTTTATGGCCGGCCTGCGAGTAAGATGTTATTGTTTTTATTTTTTTAAATTACGCCGCAAATTCTTAGAAGGCAGATTGTTTCGGGATAGGCTTACAAGTCCGGATAATCCAGTTAATTGTGTTCATACTGCCGGGAGCGTTCATGTCTATTTTGCAAATATAAAAGGTCGGCCCGATTGAGACAGTTAGTTGAGTTTCAACCGTGATTGAGGCGTTATGGCGTTACGAGTGGACGAGTGACGAGTTTATTGGTGAATTTTGTGGGCGGTTTAGTGAAGGAGTTTCGCGTAGTTTAAAAGGAAATCCGGAAGCGAGCTACGCGATGTAATTTCGGAGGTGAACACTGCAGCAGCAGAAGGTGTGTCTACGCAATATCGGCGACGGTATTGTGACATCTTATCGTCGGTACAGTGCGTCGTTGGTTGTGCGTGTAGGGGCAACCCTGTGAAGAGTATTGCGTGCGGCTGTGTAAGTCAATAAAAGCGTTAAATTAAAAACTGGTGTTTTCTTCCAATCCTAAGTAATAATTTTGATACAGATGTTTTTTATGAAAAAATATTTTATTGAAAAATAAAGATTTTGGGCTTTAGAAGTCCAAGCGTTTTTGCAGGCATTTTTGCCTCGAGCCGCCCCTGATTGTTGCTTTCAAAATGTTTTGAAAATCATTTGTCGTTTCCGTGTTGTTAAGAGTGCGTCGGCGGTGGCGCTGTCGTCGCGCTCGTGGGTGCTGCGCGCGTGCGCGTGCGAGGCGGGCGCCGCGGCGTCGGCGCGCCAGCACGCTGCGCTCGCGCACCTGCTCACGGCGCTCACGCACGCGCACCACCACCACGCACAGGTCGCCACAACCACCGTCTTCACACAAACAAACACACTCTCATGCATATTCTAATATAAATAAATACACCCCCCCCCAAACGCACACGCACACAAAAGTATATTGTCATTACTAACATCTAAAAATATTAAGTTGTAATTGGAACGTAGTTCCTTATCGCGCGGTACGAATGGGGGCTAGACGGAAAAAATTCTTACGAAAAAGTTGTCACGACACTTTTTGAACTTGCCAAGATAAAATGCAGTTGCATAACCCTTTATGCCCACGCAGTTAGAGTTTAATTTGGAGTACATTATTTAAATGTCATGGGTTGCTGACGTACAGATAGCATTTGCGGACATATAGAGTCTTAATGTCATTAAAATAAGGAGCAATATCGCGAATCTGGTTTAAAGTTAAATTTGTTTCAAGAGTCGAATGATTCGATTTTTAAATTGTTTCTTATATTGAAGTAAATAGGATTCAAACTTACTCATTTACTATTACACTTAAACTTGCAGATTGCAAATTAGTTTTGCTATTGTGTTAGATCTTAAGAACCATGTGTTAAGGTTGAATGTATTGTTTATAAGTGTGTTTAGAATTTGGCAAGATGATGGATTACTATAGCATGCCAAACTGCATGTTAAACTTCAAAGAAAACCTCATGATGATATATGTATTAAATATAAACTTGCTAATACGTTTCGCGCGTTGTGAAAGGGGGCTAGACGGAAAAAATTCTTACGAAAAGTTGTCACGACACTTTGCTATAGTAAGCTATTGTAAGAACTTCGTTCCATCCCGGTGTCCCTTGACACCTCTCAAGTTTTTTTTAATTTAACAATAGAAAATACTATTGATACATATACATTTGACTACACAAAGACATTGTATGTATATACTTACTATCAGGAATGATGTGAATTATATGAGTCGTATAATTCCAATACCCGCCAACTCCATTAAAACACAAAATTAAGTTATGTATGTTTCTGGATAGTCTATGAAAGTTCTCGTATGTCCTTTTGTTCGTTTTATACCAAAAACCGCCAACTTCCAAATAATTTGACATCAAACTTTCGAATTTGTTTCAAAATCCGAGATATTAGAACACTTTTTCGCTTTTACTGACAATATGTTGCGTGTGGAGTTAGCGGATATTGGAATTATACGACTCATATGACCGAAGCGAATCCTACTGTTGCCCGCCACACAGGCTCTGAGGAGACCTTGCGCGGGAAACATAGTTTCCTTTAGGACGCCATTTGTACTGTTCTCTGTATTGTAGTCATCTTTTATGTACCATGTACTACTTACTTGCATGCTAATGAATTTCATTTCATTTCAATATTTTCTTAAGTTTTCGCGACTTGTACACGTAATAAAACTATTATTCCGACGTTTCGGCCGCTTTTCAGTGGCCTTGGTCACGGACGACAAAGGTGACATTTGTCCAACGAGTATTGTTAAAGATTTATTTAGCCTACCGCCAACTTGTTTATTTTAATTTTGTTTATGGTTATTAATTACTATACGGGAGCCTAATCTAATTTACCACCGCTTCACATGTTGTGGCTTGAAGAGAGACATTCTTAAAGTCCATTCGCATCCAGGATTGGGAATGGTGTCTGTTACGGCGCACCTTGGAGGCGTTGCCTGTGACCGTGCAAGAGACGCCCGAGCCCCATTGGGAGTTGTTCCACAAACACCAGCTGCGGCAAGCGATTGCTTCCTGCGACTTGCCCACAGGTAAGTAAACCAATAATTTTTAAATTAAATTCAATTTCATTGTTTGCTAATACGTGGCACATTTAGGTTGGCACCAAAATCGTTAATTTCACATGTTTCTTTGCCCGTCAAATATCTATTGAAAATTTATGAAAATGTTAAATTGATAATATTTTATTATATACTGGTTATGATAAAAGAGAAACGCACCATTTTAAAAACTCTGGAGGAAAGAAGGGGGAATATGTTTGGCTATTTGCTACGACACGACACCTTATGCACGTTAATCGAAGGCAAAGGGGAAGCAAGGAGGGGGAAGGGAAGACCAAGGCGAGCATTCATGGATGAAATAGAAGAAAAAGTGAGTGTCGTGTCGTACATAGAAGTAAATCAACTGGCCCATAATAGAGAAGATTGGAGGAGGCTCCACCGACAAGGGCATAGCTCTTAAATGATAGGTAGATAGATTTTATTATATACATGTACAATATCAGCTTAAATCTATATAAAATTACTATGATAATTTTATATTATACTAGCTGTCCCGGCAGACGTCGTCCTGCCCGGTAAAAAATAGGGGTTGATCGTAGAGGGTTGAAAATTTAGGGTTGTATGTATTTTTGTATGTTGTATCATAAAAAAATAGAAATTAAAAATTTTGTCTAAAAAATAAATAAAAAAATTTAGGGGTGGACTACCCCTAACATTTAGGGGGATGAAAAATAGATGTTGGCCGATTCTCATAGATACCGGATAAGCACAAAAAATTTCATCAAAATCGGTCAAGCCGTTTCGGAGGAGTATGGCAACGAAAACTGTGACACGAGAATTTTATATATTAGATTTAAAATAAATATAATAAATTACGATAAGAGATACGCAACCGAGACATGAGACAGGGGCCCGTGACACACGACAGATCTGCTCTGTAGGGTTTGTATGATCAACCATTGTATCTATGTAAAATATTTACAAAATATTTTATTTACTTTTAGTACATTTCGATTCACTCAAACTTCACACGAGTTCACTAAAAACTGATAAGATTGCCATTGTATCATTTAGCTGTCAATACTGTAATTAATTTATGAATATATAGAAGAAGAAGAAAACATTTTTTTTATTTAGGACAAGATACAAAAAGTGTTGCATGTAAATATAATATATTAAAATTAATTGTGATGTACTAGAAACGCTCTTCCTCAGCGTAATGCTAGTTTCACAACTAGCGCTGATCTTCCGCAAGCACCTCTAAGTGATGCTAAAGCTTAGCTCCACAAAGCAAATTAAAACAATAAACATTTGTTATAAAATTATGAAAAATAATGGCTAGTGTATATGAACATTGTTATAATTACACATAAAAGAAAAATAATATAAAAAAAGCAATGGTCAGAAGTAACGAACAAGACAGAAATGATAAATTGGTAATGGTTTATATATTATATACTTGTGGTGAATAATAAAGAGTTTCTCTATTTATGTATATAACATGTGGAGTGCGTAATACAGACGAGCGACCGCGACGGGCAACAGCTTTATACAGTTACATACAGTACATGTTAGCCTGTATGCTGTTCTTTAGCAACACAAAACACGACACAAATTTTACTCTCATATAAACATTTTAGTGTACTCAGTAGTTTCTAAATACCATTATTATTTAGGTCTGGGTGGGAAACGAATAAGCGTCTCGCGTGTACACGCAGTGCTCACACGCGAACTCGCTTCCCTGCAAGCGACCGCGCCACAAAGGAACTTGGTCGCCATTGAAATACAGAAGGTATATCTAATAATAGTCATCATATTGCTTTTTAAGAGTTAGGCAGTGTGACTTTTATTATCGTCTTACAGGCAATATATACTAGAAAATAATCTATTACAATCAGTGTTGCCAGTATATTAAAAATACAGAAATAATTATTTAGTATGGTCTGGGTGTCTGGGATTGACCCCAGAGTAGTACGTTTTATATTACCCATAACACAGACGTAACTTGCCTTATTGGAGGATATACAATATGTGTCTTTGTCTGCCGATTATTTATTTATTAGATTAAATACAGTTTGGTTTAGAGATTTTTCACTTGGTTTGTCTCGATTAAATGCAAGATTCTGTGGAAACTATTCCACTTTTTTGGAAAAGTTGTAATGTTATTAAAATTTGTTTTGGAAAAGGAACTGTCTATATCAAATGTTATAGATATCCTATAATATCTTCCCGCAGGTTTTGGACTATGTAACAGAAGTGAACCGCCAAAGGAATTTAGCCGCCACACTAACCCACTATTACGACTCTTGGCGACAACTAACAGAGATCCTATTCTGCGTCGCACCACAAGACGTTTTAAATCTGGAAAACCGAAAAAACCTCTTACTGAACATTCTTCAAGATCTACTCAACAAAATACCACCAGGAGAAGTGTTGCCACAGTTGGGAAATCTAGCATCCGGCACGGTGTTGCTATTACTAGTGAATCTACGTCACTGCTACATATTACAGAAGCGAGAAACCAATTTAAAATCATCAGACTTTGAGACTTCATTCTTCGGACCATCCCACCAGATAGTGCAGACAAACTCTCTAACGTTGAAATTCATACTGAATAAGATTTTGAGTTGGATCTTAGTTTCCAGTGGATCCACGCAGAAGATGCGTGTAAATTTATACGGGGCGTTGCTGAATTATTTGAATATAGTGAACTTGAAACATTCGTCTGCTGATCCTGAGGAGGAAGTCAGCGTGACTTACGTGAGCAGATTGGACAGTTCCAAAGCGAAGCCGAGTAGGGAGGAGTCTTCTTTGAAAGCCATGGTCATGGATGTCATCAGCGACTTTGGAGAGAACCTCTGTTCCATCGTTTGTAGGTAAGAATCTGGTTTTAAATATTATTTTTCATATTTTACAAATTACATTACATGTGGTATAGCCATGCTGGAATCCTATCCGTGCAGGAACGGAGAAAGAATACAATCTCCTGTGGCTGGGCGGCCTGTCGTAAGAGGCGACAAAATAACCCACAGCCTGCTGGTAGGGTATTTGCCTGTCTGAATGGCTACCACCCCTGGTCTAGAGTATGCCGCCATAACAACCTTGAGTTGTGTTCCGGCATTGGTGGTCAGGTGCCAGTCCCCCTTAAGAGACCAGTAGCGCATTTCTAGCACCTTTGGTATTGCAAATGTCCATAGGCGATGGTAACCGATTTCCATCAGGTGTGTCGTTGCACTGCACTCATGCATGCGCTTGTTAATTTCAAGTAATTTTGGTGTTATTAAAATTAGTTTCGTTTTTGTTGTAGCGATTGCTTAGGGGGTGGCCACGATGTTTGCCGCATGGTGGCGCTGTCGTGCCTCGAGACGTTGGTCGAGGTGAACCCGAGGACGGATTGGATGAACACGTTGACCAATCAGGGCTACTTGCGAAGTCTGATTGATAGCTTGATGCAGGATGATGACGGATTGAAGGAGGTAAGATTACTACAGTGATAGTTTTGATCTGAAATCTAATTTCAAATTGTGTTCTATTTTTAAATAGTATATTTTTTAAATTGTATTCTATTTTGAATTGCGTTCTTCTTTTAAATTGTATTCTTATTTTAAAGATTTTTATATTTATGGCAATTGTCATGAATCCATCAATATTCAGGTTTTGAAATAATCTTGAAGAAAAAACCATAGACGAATTGTAGGTCTTTGATAGGAAGCTTTGTGGCAGCTCAAATAGACAATTTCACTAAACAATTGAGATTTTCAACACAAGTTTCCATAGAATTAGACAGGAAAAATATTGTATCTCTACTAAGAATTCGCTACATGCACATTCCTTCAAACAAGTTCAAATATATGATGAAGGTTTCTAATTCACCAAACTGCTCTGAATGCCAAAAAAGCCTCCGGTCGATTTTAATGTGGGTAACTGGAGCAGTATTCTGTCTTCTACATATTCTGGAGAGGTCAGAGTGCTCATTCAGTCATTATATCTTCTACTTAGTTTAAGGAAGTAGAAATAATTATAACATTGGATCGGGTGACATTATCAAAAAGTGACAAAACCCCATTTATGTAATAAATACTTTAAAAAAAAAACAAAAGCTACAACACAATGTTAATCAATAACCAATGGCTATGGTTCACTTTTATCTAAAGCTATGTATTTTTCCAAAATATCTGCACAGCAATTATTACATTCTAAGTCAATTGTAAAACCAAAGTGCTCGGTTTTGTGAACTGTAAGAACCTTACCTGTACTCTGATTTTTAATTACCTGGACTAAAATGACAGCTGCAATCGACATTTTTCTTATGTTGCAAGCTTGAAGCATTGTGTTCTAGTAGTATGTATCATTCTTAAATGAGTTGTGCGAATCGTTGAATCAACTCACACATGAATGAGCCATAGTGCACCACTACGTTCCAAGATTGTAACATAAAAGAAGGTCATTCGCAGCTGTCATTTTAGTCCAGGTAATTAAAAATCAGGGTATAATTCAAGTAACAAAATAATCGAGACAGAGAGAGAGATAACAATTTATTGCACACCAAAACATACAATTACAAAAACAGACCATATTTACAATATTTTCTAGACAATACAATAACCTTCCAGTATTGTCTGGAAGGTTATTGTATTGTCTAGAAACAAGGCAACCTAAATGAAAACAAATTTGAATCAGGCGCTGTAGGGCGTGCAGGAGAAAGGAAATGGATACATAAATACTCAAACTAATTTAACAAATAAATATTCAAATACATACATAGTCATATATATACACGTATACAATAATATATTACAAAATACATAAGTTATAATAAATGTATTAGCATGATTATATTGTGTTATTCAGACCTAGCTATTTAAGGACAAATAGTGTTTTCTTAGTAAATTTCTAAATATTGGTAAGGATTTGGCCTTTCTGACAGTAAACGGCAGCATATTCCCAATTTTGACAGCCTGCACTGTGAAAGAATTACCATAATAGGATGAAGTGTGTGCAGGTGTCAATAAGTTTTCGATACGTATCAGAGCGCAAATTGTGGGCAGTGGATAGGCGAAGGAATTTAAAATAATAATAATAATTGATTACACAATACACGATATTTATCTTCAGGTACTGGAGCCGAACACGAAATCCTTGCGTGTGTTATACGTGTACGAATCAAAGATGGCGCTGTTGATAAAGATGGCCGGCACGCGGTTGGGCGCCGAAACAGTGTTGGCGCAAGGCGCGTTGGCCAGTCTGGCCAACATGCGGGTGTTGGGTTGCCACCCTGACATACATACCGGCTACGCCACGCACAAGGACACCGAGTTCGTGCCCTCTGTTGCCAATAGGTAAGTTCAGAACCGGCCAAGTGCGTGTCGGTCCACATACAGTATATACCCTTTCCAAGTATTTATTTTACTTTTTAAATTAAAATTAAAATTTATTTACTACAAAAAATATGATTTAAAAGGTTTTACGCCTTGTTAGTGCAATTTTGTACTAAATTAATGCCTTAGTATTTATTAATTTGTAGCCCCCACCGCAGGCAGTCGCTAATAAAAGTTGGTCTCATACACACGTTTGTTTTACTCGAAACCATAGTTATCCGATCGAAGAAATTAAATTGCCTAACAGCCCGTACACGCCTCGATGACGGGTCAATTATTAATGTCCTAATGCGTTACCGACACGATTTCTTATAAAAATAGACTTCATTTGTAAATATGAGTGTGTGCGGATCCGAAAAAAATTATCCCCGGACATTCCGTTCACACGAAACCTCTGACGCTAATAGTATAATTGGGTCACCTACAGTTGATGTGTAAATGTTTGTTACATAACAATAAATAAGTACAAATTACAGAGGCTTACCCAAACTTACGTCCAAACACTATGTCCGCCTTTGGCTTCAGAAGTATATACTCGTATCGTGCATATATCTTGAAACCAGCTCAATCAATCATTTAAACAATAACAATCAATTGCCGGGGCGGCCGCCATTTAGTTTGTGTCAACAACTCAATGCACTTACGAAAAATATTATTATTTCTTACATGTCTATTTATTTAACACCGCAAACGAAAACCGACGACACAATCTGGAGACAGAGATCTAGGAAACAGTATAAGGCTCCATTGGCGCGACAAACTTTTATTGTTCTTTAACTTGGGTTTTTTAGTTAAAGTAAGTTTGTTACACGATTTCTCCGTCGGTTGTGTACTGATTTAAAAGTTTTTTTTCAATAAAATCAAAACCGACTTCAAACTGAATACCAAAAAATAAATAGTCAATGAAAAGTAAACAAAAAAAAATAACAAGAAACTTGCAAAATGCACCGACTTCAAGATGTTGTAGAAAAGATTTGTTAAAGTTGTTATAATAGAATTATTGTCATTTGACTATGGGCGTGGAATGGAGAAAAAACGAACTTGCAGCGCGGGCGTAGTGCTACAGTTGCGTGATTTTAACTTGGACTCGCGTCTATTAAAAAAAATGTGCCTTTTATAGGAATGTAGGATTCATGACCTTTTTGAATTATATTTTTGACGGCGTGGTTGTAATTTTTCATGATCATCTTCCAAGCTCATTACACTATTTTATTAGCCCTTGATAAGGAATGTACTATGTTTGCTGAATTTAATAAATACTGTCAATTTTCTTTACCCAGATTTCGTCAAATATTGGTGCCAGCTTTGGCGCTGTGTGACGCGTTGCTCACAACGCTGGGGTCCCAGAACCATAGTTGCGTTATTCACGTGACACATTTCCTTTTGAGCCACGTCGAGAGCATCGACATGGTACTCAGGTAATTTTAATTTTAAAACACAACTTGATATTTTTGGCGAAGATACATGGGCCGACAGAATTGCCATAATATTTCTGCAGGCGTTTTTAATATTTTATATTAAGCGCCGCTTGCATAACGATCGCCTTTAAACAAAATTAGTTACTCATGTTAAACTGCCTAAATGCGTTTAACACAAAACGTATTGACAGTTCTTTAAACATATTTAGCGTTGTGCAAGACGCTAATTGTATTTAAGGGTGCTAAATACTTTTTGTGTTACTTAAATAAATTTAAGCAATCTTATGCAAGCAGCCCTAAGTCAACATTGTTTCAAATGCATCTATCTATATTCACACCATCACCTGTGAATTTTAAGACAATATACAGTATCCCGAATTTCATATTTCTTCCCTAAGTTCTCACCACACCTTCCTCCGAAGCGGAATCTTCAAGCACAACCTAATTTAACTCTATCTGATGTCTTCCTTCTTCTCCTCTCTAATCCTTTTATTCGTGTAGAAATGGAGAAGAAACTCGATCTCCTGCGACTGGGCGGCCTGTCGAAAGAGGCGACACAACTACCAACGGCCAGGGGGTAGGGTATTTGCCAGTCTGGACGGCTACCACATGGTTTAGAGTATGCCACCTTAAACAACTTTGAGTTGTGTGCCGGCGTTAGTGGCCAGGTTCCAGTCGGGGATTTAGACAGCAGCACTTTGGTAGCATTTTGGTGTTATAAATGTCCATAGGAGATATTAACCGCTTTCCATCAGGTGGGCCATCTGCTGAACTCATGCAATAAAAAAAATCATGTTTAATTTCTTTATGACATCTCTTATTTCTCATACCCCTTATCCCCTTCAAACTCACTGCAACGCAGAGGTTCCGGGTACAATTCTTGGTACAGTAAATTTTGGAAATGAATTTTCTTTGTAATCCTTTGTGTGCATGGATTTTATTGGGTAAATAATTATATTTATATTTTTGCCTGCGACATCTGATTTATTCTATTTTGTTTATATTCTTTTATTTTTGTATTTAGTATATAATAATTTAATTTATAAAGTAGTTTAAGTATGTCTATTTTATTTATAAATTATATAGTTTAAGTATGTTTATTTATGATATTTGATATTTAATGATCTGCACCACCTACATCGCCAGATTAGATTAAATTATTCCTTAAGTTAGGTTGCCTGGAAGAGATTGCTTTCAGCGATAAGCCTTTTGTTTCTAACTTGACAATATTGTAATTGTATATTTTTAAATTGTATATTTGGTGAGCAATAAAGTGTTATCTATTTATCTATATAATCAATCAAATTGTGTTTTTGTATTTTTTACATTGACATGTACCCAAATATTTGTGTGACCATGTATAGGTCAAATACAGTGAAACCAATTGATTTTGTTTGCCATGTGTAGACGCAGGAACAGAGGATATCCAAAAATGAGAGGTTTTTTCGTATTCGTACGAATCATCGTATAATTCGTTTTTGCAACAAATCGTTACCCTGGTAAATTTTAAACGTGTAGAATGAAGTGACTTGAAGTTCGTAAAAGTCACATTTTATCTGTCACTGTTAATGTGACGTTTACGTATGTTGTGCACGTCGTTGTTGTTGTCGATGGCAACTATTCAAATGACCAAAGATGTTGGAGCCAGAACCGCAATAGGCGTTTTGTGTATGAATAATATTTTTGCCACTGATTCATATTTAATCTATTTTGTTGACATTCTTTTATTTCTGTATTTAATTAATGAAATTGTGTTTATAAAGGGGTTTGGGTAAATTTGTTCGGAGGTTGGCATGATTTTTTTTTGAGCAGTCACTTTTTTATCTATTGCTATTTAGAATAGAATAGAATAGAATAGAATATACTTTATTGTACAAAGATGGTACATAAATTCAAGAACATTAAATAAAAGTTCAATCGGCGGTCTTATCGCCCATGGCGATTTCTTCCAGACAACCTTTGGATGGAGTATAGGAACAAAAGTCGGTAGTTGCTAAACTAGCACTCGTACAATAATTTAATTTATTAATTAAAATAATAATAATAATAAATAGTAATATATATGATAATAATAATACTAAAATAAATACACATATTATATTATATACATACAAAAGTAAACAATAACACTATAGCTTGAGGTAGTAATCTTTAACTAATCTGTTAAAAGAAGGTAATGATCGTGTCTGCTTGATGTTTAAAGGTAATGCATTCCATAGTTGAATGGCCTGGATGGTAAAAGACTTGTTGTAAAAACTTGTTCTGTTTACAGGCGTTTTCAGTTTCAAATTCTCTGACAATCTTAAGATTCTTGAATCACTGTAATTAAGGAACTATTTAGTAATTAAGGAATTATTTAGTAGTTCTATACTTGAGATACAAGATTATTAAATAAACTTGGTCCTAAGTTACATCGGAGCCAAGCTATTAAAGATCAAAATCGTGCTGTGTGAACTTAAGATACCGTAAAACGGGGTTAATAAAATTCACGGGGTGATTAGACACATTGGAGTTTGGGTAAAAGTGGCTTGATTTTTTTAATATTAGTTATAATTTTTTAGATTAACGTGTACCTAATTGTTCGTGTTACCATGTTTAGGTCAAATATGGCGAGACCAATTGTCTCTGTTTACCATGTTTACATGTCACTTTTCGAAGAGTGACAATGGCATACGTTGCAGGGCGGCCCACCCGAGCTCCCCCCCGGAGCTGCTGGCGGAGGTGGCGGCGCTCACGTCGGTGGTGAGCCGCGCCTCCAACCGCGAGGTGTTCGGGCTGGTGCAGGCGGACACCGCGCTGCAGGCGGCCGCGGGCTCCGTGCACCGGGTCCAGTGGCTGATGCTCACGCTGCTCACCAGGTTCCACAGGCCCCTCGACCAGCCCGACAGGGAGCACGACACCTTGCTCTATTACAAGGTACAGTTCACACACCAGGGCTTGGTGGCACCAAAACTAAGTATAGTAAATGTTGAACAAAGGGCGGCCTTATCGCTCAAATCGATCTCTTCCAGGCAACCCTAAACCTAAACTAAGGAAAAAATATTAACACAACAGTGGCAGTGAAGATAATAAATAATAAAGAAACATTCCAAGCATAAGTAAAAAAAAAAAAAATAAGTTACGAGTTAGGGGGCGTCCATAAATTACGTGAGGTGTTTAAGGGGGGGAGGGGGTAGAGTCAAATCTCATCTAATCTTACGTTGGAGAGAGGGGGGGTCTCGGCAAATATCACGCCATTTTTTTTCTGATTGAAACAAAAAAAATTATACTATTTTGGTTTCTGCCACCGTTTTCTGCCACCTCCATACCCTACCATTCAAGTTGATGGACATTTGACAATTCCGGACTTTAAAGAGCATGACGGAAAGTCATTTGCTCCATTTCTAATACGCCACTGCCTACCGATTCAACCGCTGAATGTTTTCATCAGCACGCCTTATGATCTCTATTGCCCAAGTGTACGTGATGATTTAGAGAAAAGATGCTGCAGTACATGCGGCATTTACTTTGCATCTAGCACAAGAGCTGCAGAGCACAGGCGATCAGCCCACATTGCACCAGCTAAGCAAGCGCGTATGTTCCGCAAAGTGCGACCCTCACGGATTGTCACAAGACGAGCTAATGAGTTACTTTGTGCAAGTGCCAATGGCTTAGAGTGGCTAGATCAGAACGAAGTCGAAGGAGCAGATGATTTTACTGAAAATCATATGGACGTGTTGGTTCCAATAGTCTCTCTTGAGACCGTGCATGATTCTCCATGGACTGAATTAGAGTAGGTATTCTTTTTTTAATCACAGTAGTTACGATTTAATTATTCCATTGTTAAATTTTTATTACACTTATAATTAAACTCTCAGCAATATTGATTACTAGTCTTAACTAGTCGTAAATAAAAGCGCGAAGCAAATTTGTTTTTTTCTTTTTACAATAACAATCCAACGCGTTTACGTAAGAAACTCACATTTTGAAAAATCTCACGTGAGATTGGGGGATGGGGGAGGGGGTTGAATAAAATCTCACATCTCACCAGGGGGGGAGGGAGGGGCAGAAAATTTCAAAAAACACCTCACGTAATTTATGGACGCCCCCTTACTGCATACCTGTAAAAACACATTTTATTACCTTTCGGCATTTGGACTTCTTTTGTTTACTTGGTGTTTAAAATTTGTGATTAGAAAACAGCCCACTGTGTGTTGTAATCTTTTATGGCACTCATTAGCCAAGTAAGTCGGATTTAAAGTACAAATTGATTATAGGAAATTCGGTCCCCGCAACCGGGCAGACATATTGCGTCTGTGCAGTGTAAGGCAATGTCCCGATTGAGGGACGCGGCAGTCGAGCGATAACCACGAGCGAAGCAAGACTTGTGTACATGCGGTAATCTATTTAGTGACGGACTTTGCGCGTGTTATTGATTTACGACCTTCTGCATTACGTTTGGACATGTTGTGTTCGGTTATATTTGTACCTGTATTATACGTGGTTATATGGTTCTAATAAACTCTATAGTAATTCGAGTCTCGCGACTCCGTAACAATATTAATATAGATAAAATTTATGTAATAACCTAAGCTTTTCTCAAGTGTTACGCGATGTCCATCACAGTAGTCGTGATAACCATAGAGTATATTAATATAATATAGACAATCGTCGTAGATAATAATATTTTTAGTCGATTTATCAGATAGTTCAATTTATATTGAAATTACTATTTTTACCGGCTAGTTAATTTTTTAAGACCACTAAATTATCGTCTAGATAATTTAGTACATCAGTAACTAATTATTAAAATTGTTTTTATGATCCTGGCAACACTATGATGTAATTGCTATTTTTAGGAGTTTTTGGCGGGAACTGAAAGGAGACGTTGTGCTGTGCAGTTTTATTTTCTAAAAATGTGTATAATTACTCTAAAATGAACAATAGTTGCAGGATATTGATAGTTTTTGAGTAGAAATTATGTGTTTTTGTGAGAAATGTGAACTGTATAGTCAGATGTGATCTTTCGAGTTTTCACAAGAACTCCATTGAATGGCGTCGGTTGTAGCCTGCAATACAACTGCGCTACTATACGAAGACCTATTAATTAACATGTTTCCGACTGAAAGACTTTGATTCTATGGTCATGAATAAATTAAAAAAAAAAATGCTATTTTTAGCAATGATGCAATATTATTGTTTTGTAGGGTAGCATTTTCGTATAAAAAGGCGGTGTGGCGTGTAGACGGTGTTCATTGCTTACGTGTGGTGTGAATATTCACACCAAAGGCTGAACAATAGAGGGGAAACCCTGCCCAAATAGTTAATATTTGGTACTTTCTTAAACAATTTTAATATTAAATAGTTCAACTTAGATTAGTTTGAATTATCACTTTTGGTCGGGACATGTTTTTTATTGTTATCACGAAACCGCTTCTAGATCGTGTGCAACCTGTTAACGTACTGCCGGAACATCCTGTGCATCGAGAGCGGGAGGGTGGTGCTGCAGCCGGGGGTGGGGGTGGCGGAGGCGGCGCCGGAGAGCGGCCCTCAGTGCGGCGCGTGCCTCCGGCTGCTGCAGACGCTCGCCGCCCGGCACCAGCAGCACGAGAAGCTGCTCGCCACCGCGCACCATCAGCTGCAGAGCGTGCCCACGATGACGCTCGACGGTCAGTCCACCATTCTCAAATGTTCTTCTTTATATCTTTTTTTAATTTTTTATGGCACTCATTAGCCAAGTGAGTCGGATTTAAAGTACAAATTGATTATAGGAAATTCGGTCCCCGCAACCGGGCAGACATATTGCGTGTCTTTTTTTTTGGTGAGGTTTTCCCACAGCGCTACGATATGGAGTTTTTCGAAAAGGGTGTCATAAAATTTCTTCGAGGCCGGCAGCGCGTTGGTGACATCTCTGATGTTGCAAACGTCCATAGGCGACGGTAACCGCTTTCCACCAGGTGGGCCGTCAGCCTGTTTGCTGTACTCCAGCTATAAATATATATTGTGGCGACCGAGGGTGGAACTCCCCAGCAGCGTAAATCAGTTTTAGAACTTTTAGAAAGAACTAGAAATTTCTGAAAGAAAAAGACAAGGACGGATATATTTAGAAAGAGATAGACGATAAACGAAAGAAAGAGATAGATAGATGTTAGAAAGGGATAGACGATGTCCGAAAGAAAGAGATAGATAGATGTTAGAAAGGGATAGATGTATAAACGAAAGTTCCCGAACAGAAGGTTCGGGAAGGAAGAGACAGAGATAGATAGAGGGGTTCTAGAAATTCTTCCGGGTATATAAACAGCGTAAGCCGCGCCTACCGGGCAGTTTTTAGAGTTGAAAGTTGCAGTTTAAAAGTTGAGTTCAGTCCAAGACGGTGAAACGACAAGTGCGATATCAGAGAAGGTTAATAGAGTACAGAGACGGATTAAGTGGTGAATTTAGTGACAAGTTTGGTGGACAGATACGCGAAGGAGGTGTTTAGCGTAGTTCGAAGGAGGAACCAGAAGCGAGCTACCCGCGATAATATTGGAGGTGGTCCGCGCAATATCGGCGACGGTATTGAGGGTGTGACAACTTATCGTCGGGACTGTGCATCGTTGGTCGTGCGTATAGGGGCAACCCTACAGAGAGGTACTACGTGCGGCTGTGTAAGTTAATAAAAGCTTTTAAATTAAAAACTGGTGTTTTCTTCCAATCCATAAGTGCGTACCCCCGTTCGTACGTAACAATATATATATATATATATATATATATATATATATATATATATATATATATATCTTGTATAATTGTACTTTCTAGTAAATGTGTATAAGCGGAAACTTAAGTTTGTAACTTTTAATGCCGAAGTAAGAAAGAGAGTTGGTCTGACAGATAGTGTGGGGTGAAGGTAAGGAAAGGAATGCTCCGGCGGTTCGGGCATGTGGAAAGAATGACTAAACAGATGTACAATGCAAAAGTGGATGGATGCAGAAGTCGCGGAAGGCCACGACACACCTTCCATGATCAAATTGATCGTGTACTAGCAGAAGGTGATGCCAGGAGCCTTAAGAACAGACGAGCGTGCATGACGAGAGCTATGAATGTCAAAGAAGCAAGTGAGGCGTGTAAGAACAAGCCTGTATGGCGCTCTGTTGTCCGTGCCTACCCCGCAAGGGACCTGGTGTGAGGTTATGTACCTATGTATGTAATTTTTTACTTACAAGTGAAAATCCTCTTTACCCAAAAGGGTATATATAATAAATAAGTACATTATAACTGTATTCCAAGCATTTATTTTAAATTTGACGACTCGATAACAGATCAATTAATAATATGTTTGTGGCAGCGGTCTGTTTTTGTAATTCTATATTTTGGTGTGCAATAAAGTGTTATCTATTTCTTTTAATAACAAATTGAGTACTGTCCATTCATTTAATAGCTAAGGTCTGTGCGTTACATGACTCACAGAACCTAACTATTCCGTCACCCCATAACAATAATGTCATTTTCACGTGGGCTTTACTCTCAAAAAATTAAAAAGTAAAATAAACACTTCGAAACAGATTAGTACAGCGAAGGAAACGTATATCAGCAACATTCACCCCAAATGAATATGTGTGCAGACATGAAGAAACTGCTCCCGGCGGAGTCGTCGCCCACATCGCCGGTGGAGGCGCGCTCGTCGGTGGCGTCGGTGCTGCGCGGGCGCGTGCGCACGCGCCGGCTGCTGCTGCAGCACTGCACGCACGCGCTCGAGGCGGCCCTATATCTAGTCTGGGCGCACGTGCACGTCTACCTGCGCGTCGCTGTGCCCACCGACTCGGGCGCCGTTGGTAAGTTTATTACTCCACAAATATGTCAAAACTATTGTAGCTCTATTAAGACCTCGCTCCGGGCACATTCCTTCAAACAAGTTCAAATATATGATGAAGGTTTCGAGTTCACCAAATTGCTCTGAATGCCAAAAAATTGAAGATATTTATCACGTGTTGGCGGAGTGTGTCCGGGGCGAGGCGCTACGGCGTCAGCTTCCGGTCGATTACAATGTCGGTAACTGGACGAGTATTCTGTCTTCACCATTTTCTGGGGAGGCCAGAGTGCTCGTTCAGTTATTACATCGGTGCACTTGAGTTTAAGGAATGAGAAATTATTGTAAGATTGGACGGGGTGACATTATCACAAAGTGACAAAACCCCACTTATATAATAAAGATTTAAAAAAAAAACAACAATTCCCAGTCAACACATGTCACAACAATTAAACAATAAATTATAACACCACACAAACACACAACTTTATGAATCCTTATATCTCGGAAACTGTGACTCGTAGGAAAAAAGTATTGATACATTTTTTATAGATATTTTTATGATCTAAAATTTTTGTGTGGGGTACTTTTATGATAAAACTTACCGTTTTGCTGAAATTTTTTTGAGCTTTGACTTCGAGTAAAAAAAATCCATACACGGGGGAATGATGGGGAACTGATTTTTTTGACGTGACAACGTCTTATAATTTGATGGAGCCGGCTGCACGCACGAAAAAACATGACTGAATGTAACTTGATCAATTCAATTGTGATTTCCATTTACCTCCTTCTCTAAATCCATACAAAATGTGTATCAAACAAATAAAATTAAAATTTTCTTTAGAAAAATGAAACCATTCCATCAGTATTTTCTTATGACGTTGTCACGTTAAACTATCGTCAGTAAACCGACTTTACAGACAACCGATTTTCTTATATTTCTAATTATGTTTTGAACAACTTTACTGATAGTCGGCTTGTTGTGATTTTATGCACGTCCACTCTCATTTTTGGGTCTAGATTGACCGGACTACAGATTCAACACATAAAAAAAAATACGCCAAACAATCACAGTCTGACACCCCCCAGCACACAATTTTTTTTCTGTGGACTTGTGTACAATCGGCAGACTAGTTAATTCCTTCCTATTGTGACGTCATCGCGCAGTACACTGACAGAATCGAGGAGGCTGTGACGTATTGTGCGATGGTAAGAATGCATCATTCAATACTCGTTTGCACTGCAGCACTGAGCCGCGGCGACGCGTGGCGCGGCGCCGGCGGCGACGACCTGCCGGAGTTGCGCAAGGGCCTCATCGACATCTTCAACGACAGATTCACCGAACAACTGTTGGACACGACCAAGGTAACAGTGAAGAATGCATCATTATATTAATTACATACATATTGTGACGCATCTCCTACTATCCTGAAAAACACTGCTTCGTCAAATGTCATTAATGACTGTCGGTTTTTTTCATAGAGAGAGTAAGTTTGAACGCTTTTTTAAGAACTATAAAGAAGCGTTCAAACTGGCTGTAACCCTCTATGACGCTTCTTTAAGAACCCTAAAGAATTGTTGAAACTTACTCTAACCCTCTATGACGCTTCTTTAAGAACCCTAAAGAAGCGTTTAAACTTACTGTAACTCTCAATGACGCTTCTTTAAGAACCCCAAAGAAGCATTCAAACTTACTTTTGTAACTCTCAATGACTCCCCTTTAGGAATCCTAAATAAGCGTTCAAACTTACTCTAACTCGCTATGACGCTTCTTTAAGAACCCCAAAGAAGCGTTCAAATTTAATCTAGCTTTCTATGACGCTTCTTTAAGAACCCCGAAGAAGCGTTCAAACTTACTCTAACTCTTTATGACGCTTCTTTAAGAACCCCGAAGAAGCGTTCAAACTTACTCTAACTCTATGACGCTTCTTTAAGAACCCTAAAGAAGTGTTCAAACTTACTCTAACCCTCTATGACGCTTCTTTAAGAACCCTAAAGAAGTGTTCAAACTTACTCTAACTCTCTATGACGCTTCTTTAAGAACCCTGAAGAAGCGTTCAAACTTACTCTAACTCTCTATGACGCTTCTTTAAGAACCCTAAAGAAGTGTTCAAACTTACTCTAACCCTCTATGACGCTTCTTTAAGAACCCTAAAGAAGTGTTCAAACTTACTCTAACTCTCTATGACGCTTCTTTAAGAACCCTGAAGAAGCGTTCAAACTTACTCTAACTCTCTATGACGCTTCTTTAAGAACCCCAAAGAAGAGTTCAAATTTAATCTAGCTTTCTATGACGCTTCTTTAAGAACCCTGAAGAAGCGTTCAAACTTACTCTAACTCTGACGCTTCTTTAAGAACCCTGAAGAAGCGTTCAAACTTACTCTAACTCTCTATGACGCTTCTTTAAGAACCCCAAAGAAGCATTCAAACTTACTCTAGCTTTCTATGACGCTTCTTTAAGAACCCTGAAGAAGCGTTCAAACTTACTCTAACTCTCTATGAATAATGCCGTGTGTGTTACCCCACTACTCGGGTCGTTCCGTCAGCGCTCGAATATAAAAGCGTGCCGTCGGAATGACGAGTCAATATTCCCATTCCACTTTGGTCGAGTGTAGTCTCCGGCTTTGGTCCGATGCACATGTCGTAGTATCGCTCTAGGGTGGCTAATTATTGTGTGGGTAGTGACACTTAATTAAAGCGGTTATTAATATTAACTTTTATATTGACAAATTTTAATTTAATTTTATATTTTTTCAGAGCCAACCACAATCTCAACGAAGTTTCCTAGAGATACTAGTGAAAGACATAAAGAGCATGATTCAGTTCTCATCGTTGTAATGGAAGCCAAAATGCATTTACCTATTTTGTAATGTTGATTAATAAAGTATTTTTTGTAATTATTTATAGCTGTTTTTCATTTTAATCCAAGCTTAAAATTTTGAATTGTTGGAGTACGAGATAACCTGATGGCCAGCGTGATGGAAAGTAGTTACCGTGTTCATGGACATTTGCAACACCAAAAGTACTACTAATGGGCGTCCAGGCTCGAACAGGAGCACAGGCATTTGGCCACTGAACTTGGAACACTAAGTTGTTTGGGGCAGTATATTCTAGACCAGGGGTGGTGTGATCAAGGGTAAATACCTTATTACGTGGCTGCTTTGTTTTGTGACCAGGGCCAAATACTTTATTACCTGGCTGCGTTGTTTAGTCACCAGGGGTGGTGTGACCAGGGGCAAATATTACCTGGCTGCGTTGTTTAGTCGCCTCATACGACAGGCCGGCCAGTCTCAAAAATTAGTGTTCTTTCTGCGATGCTGCACGGATTTTATGGTCAAGTAGCAAAATTGGGGACATTAGTGCTCTACAGAATTGTGAAGTTAGTTTAGTGAACACGATTGTTTGAGTTTGCACAAGGATTTAGTCCAGGACCTACTTCGACTGACTCCGTCCTTTGCTTGATATTTCTTGGTTCGAAGAGTACATTGGTAATACTAGATATTTAGCGCGTTCAGGGACATCGGCCATTACGTCAATGAGTACAATGAGTGATGAACAAATGGCATGAGGTTACAGGTGTCTAGTCTACACATCTGCACATACCTACATTGGGCACCAGTCTCACACAACAGGTCTTAATATCACTTGTAAATTTCTGTGTAAGAAAATAAAATAAAGTTTCTTTCTTTCTGTCACTTGTGACCAAAATACCGGTTAAGTTAAAAGAACAGGTCTATAAATTCATTATTAGACCTACCTAGGCTACGGATCACGTAGATGAATCACGTTTCTGCTAGTACGGCCATGTTTTACGGATACCAGCTAATTATGTGGGAAACAAATCTAATACCTAGCCATGCGGCCCTCGTCAGGTCCCGGTCGAAATGCAAGGCTCAAGAAATGCTGGTTTGACGTTCTGAAGGAAGATCGCAACCGAGATTTAATGCTTGATTGATGATGATGATTAAAATTACATAATATATGTGATTGCTTGACACTATAAAGCCGTGTCCGCACTATATGAACAGTACCTAAGCGGCTAACTGTTTGCTTTCAGTTTGCCTTCCTATAATTTTTTAATCGAGTGTCCATACAGCGCGTAATGTACGCAGTTGGCGGCGTTTAGCATCGATTCCGCTCACTACACCAGAGTGCTACAACTACTTTCTGTTCAAAGGATGGACCCAGTGTGTTTATTATATTTATCTTAATTTAATGCCCTCAAGACAGGTATCACTTCTAGAATATGCCATGGCATTAAACACAACCACTCCTCACAGAACACTGATATATGTAAATCGCTTACCTTCCCACCCAAGAGTTCGCAAGTGCTTCGCGGCTAATACGCTACAGTTCGCTGCTAACTCTACAATGAGTTAGCGACCGATACGCCGCTCAGACTCGGCCAGAGTACAATCAACCGCTCACTGTCCGTCTAATGGGCACACGGCCTTAGATACACAAATTGTACAAAACTGCAATAAGAAAAGTAACAAAGTAATAGTTGAAAGTTCTGCAAAAACGTTTCGCCTTTACGAAAAAACGTCGTTAAAATGTAAATCCACATTTTCTCTAAGAGAAACAACAACAAAAGTCAAGTGCTACAAATAAAAAGAGGGGGCGCCCCACAAAAGCAAGTTATCCGCGGCCCATCAAGTCTTGGCCCGCAAACCACTACCAATTTAATTGGAGTTCCGAGGCTCGCCTCTTTGCCCTGCGCTTAACTTTTTGATTTACATTCAAAACGGTCTTTTAAAAAATCCAACTCAATATAGACCGAGATCCGGCAGCAACATTAGACCTGTCCTTTTGTATGGCATTGAAGCGTGGCCTGTACTTGAACGACACAAGCAAGAACTGCGTGTCACGGAGATGAATATGCTGCGATGGATGTGTGGAGTGACGCGGAAAGACCGGGTCAGGAACTCCCGCATCCGCTGCAGTCTTCCTGTCTGTGACATAGCAGACAAATTGCAAGAGTGTTGCTTACGCTGGTACGGCTACGTTTTACGGAGACCGGCTAATTATGTGGGGAACAAATGTCTAGCCATGCCGCCTCCGCCAGGTCCCGCAAAAGGGGAAGGCTCAAGAAATGTTGGCTAAACGTTGTGAAGGATGAAATATGTACCAATGGTCTCAAAACTGAGGATGTAGGAAAGTAGGAAAGCGGACCCTGGGCGTCGGAGTGAACGCTCCGAACGCAACCGGGATTCGACACTTGGATGATGATGATCGGCAGCAAGATTACTACGTTCATGTGTTATTTAATTACCTATTTTTATAGATAATTATATATGGGGGAATACATAATTGCTAGGTTGTCTATAAAAATATGGCCGCTAGTATTTTTAATAAAGTAATATTAGTTTAATATTTTGGGAAAAATTTCGTTAACTTTCTTTTATAATTTAATATATATAATTTAATATCAAATGAAAGCTATTTTTTCTGTTTATGATGGAGTAGGATTTCCTATGTAAAAGTGACGGCATATAGGGGTTGCTAGCGGTTAAAGATAAATTAGAGTAAGAGAGAGTTACGCGCTACGTCCCTCGTTAGCGTTACGTAGCCTCATAGCGCGCTATGTTTAACAGCTGGCAACCCCTATTTGCGGCCACTTTTAGGCAAACCTATTTATTCCATAATACACAGAAAAAACTAGATTTAACTTGATATATAATTTATTTTAAAAACAAGTATAAAAAATCCCAGCATATCAAACCAATTATTTCAATTAAAAATACTGCTGACAGAATTTTATAGGCAACCTAGCAAAAATGTATTTCCCCATATATAACTATACTAGCAGCCCGCCCCGGCTTCGTACGGGTATCTAAAAATATTTTTTTATAGCCTATGTGATCTGGGGATAGTGTAGCTTGCCAACAGTGAAATAATTTCTCAAATCGGTTCAGTAGTTTCGGAGCCAAAATGCAAAAAACAATCCAATGTTTCCTGTTTATATTATTAGTTTAGATATATAAAAACTAGATTTCAATTTATAATTTACTTATTCTATCTATTGAAGTATCAATGTACTTACTTTAAAAAATTAAGTCATAATTAAAGACCAAATAAATATTTTGAAACAAAAAAAAGAGTAGTACAATAAGGCAAAAAACTAAACTAACATAAAAATAAGATTAAATGCAAAAGTAAACTAAGTAATAAATAGTAAGACAATCCTATAAATAAAACTTAAAAATAAAAAAATAATCGATTTTAATAAATAACACATGAACGTAGTAATCTTGAAGCGGGATCTCGGTCTAATAACTACGAAGGTAAACCCTCGTCCCGAAGCGCACTTTCCAAACCATTCGGCCGTGAAACTTTGTGGCTTCGACCCCATTGGTCTAGGGAAGCTGGGTGGAGTCCGCAAAGCTCCGCCTGACTCCTCCGCGCATGCTAAATGCGACTTAAACTGCGTTTAAGCGGTGTTTTGGGTGAAAACCGCAAGGTAATGTTCGTAACCTCCGTTAGGGGTTGGGCTTGTTTAAATGAAAAGATTTTTCTCGATTGAACGAGCGATTTTTTAACATGACAGTCAGATCGGATGCGCGGGAAAGCGCACATTAATTTAATATCAACATAAAATCAGTTAACATTTATATCTTCGGATAATTTACTATCTAACAGTCAATGGAAAAATAACTACATGTACTGTACACTACATATAAACAAAGATTAAAATAAAAGTTATGTTCTATACATTTTTGGTTCGGTTCGGAAATGTGATTTACGTTTTATAGTATTTTTATTGGACTAAATTGAAGTTTAGCGAATTGCTGCGATATGGATTCAAGAATGCAGGATAGCCACAAGTCCTTTCTGATTAAGGATCTCCTTGGTGACGTATTGACGCCTGGTGCAACGGCGATCATAGGTGGGTTCTAGATAGGTTTCAATTATTAAGACTTTTTGTAATTTACTAGGATATGCCCGCGACTCGCCCACGGTTGACTTGAAATTCCCGCGGAATCCTGGGACATAAGTACCACAGCATTTAAAAAAGAATGTAAGCTATGGTTTTACTTCAAACTGTGTCGGATTAAGCTAGTTTTTATTTTTATAGGAAAATTCCCGCGGGATTCCCGGGTTATAAAATATCCCTACTAATATTATAAATGTGAATGTAAGTTTGTTTGTTACGCTTTCACGCGAAAACTACTCAACCGATCACCATGAAACTTTGTACACATATTCTTGGAGGTATTAGAAGTAACATAGGATACTTTTTATGAAAAAAATCCACGCTGTAGAAGTCGCGGGCAGAAGCTAGTGTCACATATTTTATTATATAAAATTAGATATCTATCAGTGAAAAAATCACATTGGGATTCGTTTTTTTTTTATTTGGCCATTTTAATTAATTCCCGAAAAATTCCCGCGGGATTCCCGGTACTAAATATACGTGTAAGACAAATTGTAATTGTAAAGTTGGTTTCTTAATTTCCGTTCATGTAATTATAAATAGAACTAAAAATAAACTATATATACAAACTAAAATTAAACTATAAAAGCTAGTACGAGACCACTATTAGCTGAAAACGTGTCCAAAAGTCTGGCTTTTCGGTCACATGAGACATCCACCAGACGTTTGCCATGTCTCGGTAAAGCTTGTGAGCCTCAGGCCCCAAATGGTCCCAATGGTCCCGGGGTCTCGACCCCAAAAGCCGGAAATATGTAGCCATTTCCGATGGCTGAGTATCTACGGCGTCTTAGGGCCTCCTGTTGTGCAGCTGCTATACCGGCAAACATGCTAGCGGCTGGAAGATGGGGCGTCCCATCTTCCAGCCAAAGTTTCGACGCAAAACGCGTCCCATACTAAGAGGCGGCCCATCTTTTAAGGCATTAATGACATACCAACGGGTCTTTTGTCATCGTTGCGGCTCAGGCCGTTCGGTTCTAAAATTGGAGGAACCCTGGTAGTGACAAGAGCTCGACAGATTATGTCATTAAGTGTTGCATGACGTGAAATTCTGCCAGCAGTTCTGATACACGATAAACCACGGTGACCGAGGCGCCACACTGATAGCGGTGTGAGATAACACAGGTTGTCCCTATGCGAAATCAAGCACTTATTCTAAACGTGTTATCGTCTAGAAAAGTGCCCAAAATTGCCGCCGTGTCTGTGGCCACAAGCCAGACTCCCAACGCGACTTACATTGTTACGAGTTGCGAGACTCGAATTAAAATGCCGTTGGAATTATTATAGAGTTTATTAGGACTATACAAACACGTATAACACAGGTACTAATATAACTGAACACAACAAATCCAAACGTAATGCAGAATTCAATAAAACGGGTAAAGTCCGTCACTATTAGTTGTACAATCGGGGTACACACGTCACCACTTGATTGTAGTTGTCGCTGAACTGCCCCTCCCTCAATCAGGCCATCGTTTATACTGCACAAATGCAGTGTGACCGCCCGGCAATGTGGACCGATTTTCCTAGATCCAGCTTGTACTTTATAATCCGTAACACCTGACTAATGATTACAGCCGAAAGCGGCCGTAAATGATTACAATAAAACAATAGGCTGATCTCTAGAAACGTATGCTCATAAATAAGTAAACAAAAGATCATAAAAGAATTATAATTAGTTCAAATGCCGACAGGTAGTAAGTGTGCTTTTACAAATCTGTACGTGGAATTTTTCTATGACGGCGCCTAGGTTGTAACACTATACTTATACTTGTGTACAAAAATATCATCGACTGTGTGATGTGCATAGCAGTTATCTAATCAATATTAAATACTAGCTGTACCCGGCAGACGTGGTCTTGCCCTTAAAAAATATAAATCTAGAAACCGTCATCAACCGGGACCAATTGTTAATCTTAATCGTTCTCGAATTTACTTGAGAAATCACAAAAAATTTCAACAAAATCGGTCCCACTATTAAAGAGGTGTTCAGCGGCGCCACCTATGGGGTCCAATCGTGAATCTAAAACCATCCCGGGATGGTTTATTATATTATTGTTTGGAAATTTCAGATAATATTTTATATTAGATACTCTATTTAAAGTTTTACATGTAATAATATAAATCGAACACAGTAAAAATGTATCTCGTCTGCCAACATGAATATAAAATATAGTGAATACAATATACAATTGAGAGATTTTGAATTATAATCTACACAGTTACCACATCATATTAAAGATAAATATTGTTACATAAAATTATGGTAAATTATAGAGAACTATTTATTCTACATAAAACATAATCACAGAATAAATAAAAATATAACATTAATTTTCAATTTAGGAAATGGCCGATTGTATCGTTTATAAATAAGAGGGTACATAACAAAATTAACTATTAACCTTAAAAAGAAACATGACAGGAATGATAAGAATGCAAATAAATAAATGTAACACTACACATGAATATTAAAATAAATCACACTCAAGACATTAATCCCATTATTAGCAAGCTACGTGTCTAAGTGCCGCAGTCGACGAAAGCCATTGTGAAATAGCCGGCTAATTTGCAAATGCACCTGTCCTCAGCCCCTTAGTACATAGTTTCCCAACACGTAGGTGCATAAATCAGGACCTAATTAACAAACTTGACTCGAAAAGTAGTTGCAAATGATGAATTTTTCATGATTTTCATGCTATTTTCACGTTTCGCGTAGTTATGCTTATACGAGAGGGCTAATGACGGTGTAAGAGGGTGGGCTTATGAATTTCAAATTCGACAACTTGATTGTTTGATGGTAGTGTGATGTGTGTGTAATGACGACAAATTTTAACTAATATCATATATATAGAATGTGTTGTTTGTGACGCCTTAATTAATAAGTAACAGATTAACGTTTTTAAGCGCGGTAATTTATTTGATTTTTGTTATTCCGACGTTTCGGCCAATTTTCAGTGGCCGTGATCACGGAAGAGAAAGATGAGAAGTGTCTCCGAGTACCTATTGTTAAAGTTTTGTTTAGCCTATCGCCAACTTGATCATTTTAATTATTTAGTTTTAATTTTGTTTATGGTTATTATTTACTTTATGGGAGCCTAATTAAATTTACCACCGCTTCGCAACATGGCTTGAAGAGAAGAAACGGCGTAAGAAACTCTTCAGCAAACATGCCTAGCTCTAATAATTTTATATAATATTAAAATGGGTGAAAGGTAAAAATAATTTTAAAAGTTATTTTTACCTCCCACTCATTTTGAAGCGAAACGGTAGGCTCTCGTAAATTCAAATTCAAAGTTTTTATTCAAAATAAGTTGCACCGGAGAACACTTTTTGAAGGTCATACATGTAGGTTAAAATTTAATTTTACATCCTAGTCTATGTACACCGCTTCGCAACGTATTATTGCTGTTAAGGAGAAGAAGCGGCAAGAAACTCCCCAGCAACACGTCTGGCTAAAAATTATTTGCTTTAAACAAAATTTTAGGCGGTAGGCTAAATAAAACTTAACAATACTCTTTGACACTTGACATCTTTCTCTTCTGTGATTACGTCTACTGAAAAGTGGCCGAGACGTCGGAGTGAAAAAATCAAATAAATTACCGCGCTTGAAACCGTTAAAACGTAGTTTTATTATACTAGTCGCGAAAACTTAAGAAAATATTAAGTTAAATACAGGCAGATTAGCCGGTTGAGCGGCGGAGACAAATAAATTGGAGAGTTTTATTTGTGCGGTTTGCTGTTGAGACATTTCGACTAGGCTTCCAACTGGTTCCGAGGCCACGTGTCTCTACAAAGAGATATCAATATGTCTCATCGACTTTTCCGGTGATCAGAAAGCTGGTGCCTGCACCAGGGAACGGATCAGAATGGCAATTCAACGAGGAAACGTAGTCAGCTTTCTGGGGATCTTAGCTATAGAAGGTTACGACCTACGACGACCTAGGCTCAGTGTTGTATTTATAGACTTAAAGATTTATAAGTAATATACAGTATAACTAATTTTTCTTTATTGTATAAGTTTACAAGATTTTACTTTGATAGAAAATTAAATAACATATGTATGCCGAAAGGCATTATATGGCGTTCTATATTAAGTTCTGCATCACCTACGTACCTATTATCGCAATAAAAATAAACTGAATAAACATTCGAGAGAACTGCTCACAGGGTGAACGTGCGAAGTGGTCAGCAGTCGATAAGTGCTTGTTAGGTGTCTGCAAAGTTTGAAAGAATATTTTTGAAGAGCCCATCTGTTCTAGGCTTAATATGGGTCTATTGGTATTGGCAAACTAGTAGCGGATTTACCAGCAGTAGACTGGGGCCGAATTTGATGGCCAAAAATGTTTATAAAATTTTCTTACAGAAATTGAAAGGTTCTTAATTACATACGTAAAGTAGTTAACTAGCGGTCCCGGCAGATTTCGTCTTGCCTTGAAAAAATAAAAATCTAGGAGCCGATTGTAGTTACCTATCAGTTTCGATTGTGAATCTAAACCATCCGGGGACCGACTCAAAATCACACGAAAATTTCAGCAAAATCAGCATCTCTCGATTTAAAAAGCTTTCGAGTTCAACGTGGTGAAACACTGTGATAGGGAATTTTTATATATAGAAAATGTTATTAGATCCACACAAACAAATCTATTATATATGTAATATTTCTACACTTTACGTGCTCACAACAATCATACCTATTGATCGTGGAAAACATGTTATAATTAGTGCACTTATCAAAAAAAATCAATTTCATTGTCAAAAAATTGTAGTTAACATGATTGTGAACTAGAACTTTACTATGGTATCGAATTATAGAGATCAATAGGGGCAGCAAGATTTGAATAGCCTGCTGGCGGAAAATGTCTAAATCCGCTTCAATGGTACACAAACCTAAGTTCAACCATACAATAGTTGAAATATAACTGTCGAAGGGGTATAAAACAATAATTTATCTCTTGAACTTTATTGATTGATTATTTGTGCTATTGAATGACAATCAATAGAATAATGAGTTTCGCATATGCCCTCGAACGCAGCACGCCGCCACTCATAGCTGCGTACGTCCGACACGCGCCACGGTTCGAACTCAATTGACTTGATTATTGTTTTTAATGTTAAAAACTTCTTTTTTGTCTTTTGATAAGGGAAGTGTGCACTGTGTGTGTGTGTGTGTCTTTATCATTTATGGTGTGAATGTGACGTAATAAGACTAATTTATTTTACTTCTGATAAAATCTAAATAACGATAAAAAAAACTACCAATACTATATACTAATTAAACTAAACTTACAAACAAAACCTTTAAGTAAAAAAAAAACAGACGGTGTGCGTCTCGGGACGGACAGACAGACAGAAGTAATAACTTAAACTAATCTAACGTGAGAGAAAGGGAAGGCAGAGAGACTGGCGCAGTAACGCGTTTCGTAACGAACCGGTTTACCCTCCCATAAGAAGTTATCACTTCAAAAACATGTGCGTCACAGGACGCTCGACAGAAGTGATAACTTAGCCTGCCTACCGCTGCGTCATGCGTGAGAGAAAGGGAAGCCAGACAGGCCCCGTAACACGTTACGTAAGGAAGCGGTTTACCCTCCCATAAGAAATTATCACTTCAAAAATTCGCTCCAATTCGCTGTCAGCGGCGAGCGTTCACGAAATGCTGGCCGCATTGCCACGTCGGATGGCAACGCTAATCCCTTGCCCCAGGTACAGACCAGCCTTTTGGTCACGCAACACCTCAACCAGTCGCGGTATTATTTGGTTTTGGCTATAATAATAAGTCCCAGAAAAACACACATTGCATATTCCCAAAGTGGGGAGGCCAGGATTCGAACCCACGTCCATTGAGTTTGGGTCACGTGATCCTGATCTGATCATCCCTTATGTGACTAAGGGTTGACATTACTTTGGTACATAATCGTACAGAGTATTATCATTCAGATCTAGAAAAATCATTCCTAAATTTCCAAATGACAGACAGACAGGCGGACGAAATTTAATCATAATCGCATAAGGTTTTCGTTTTTGACAAAAATGGCTATAGTACAACACACTTAACCCAAGAAATATAATTTATAATATTATAAAATTCTCATGCCGTGTTTGTACATTGAAGCTATTAAAAAAAAAAAAAAAACTGGCATAGACTATATAAACGACGGAGAACACGATGCAATATTTCTTACATTTCTTGTCCGTTTGTCTATTTGTTTGTTTGTTGATAGCAAATTGAATGTAATAAAATGATATCTTTTAACTCGGGGACCCCGCGGGCATTTTCCTGGGCGCGTTTTATACTTGTTCAGGTTCAAAAATTAGCTTATTCCCATTTATTATATATTTCCCAAAAACAATCGCTTACATTCTTTTGGGAGTTTTTGGCGGGAACTGAAAGGTGATGTTGTGCTGTGCAGTTTTATTTTCTAAAAATGTGTAAAATTACTCTAAAATGAACAATAGTTGTAGGATATTGATAGTTTTTGAGTAGTGATTATGTGTTTTGTGAGAAAAGTGAACTGTATAGTCAAATGTGGCCTTTTGAGTTGTCACAAGAACTCCGTTGAATGGCACTAGCTGATTACCTACAGTTCAGCTGTGCTACACATAGGCTTAAGAAAATGAAGAAACTAAATGTATATTATAAACTAAGATCTGGCTTAAAGGCCTAGTTGCCAAGCCATAAATATAATAAAAAAAGCTTACATTCTTTTTTAAATGCTGCGGTACTTTGTGTCTCGGGAATCCCGCAAGAATTTCAAGTGAAGCGTAGACGTTGCGGGCATATCCTAGCTTATACATAAACATCTTCAGGTACCAAAACCTCTCGCCATGCATAATCTCCTCAGGCGTAGACAGGGTGTCAATATTGTGCCGATGGGGTGCTTCGCTAATTTGTCGCGTGTTATTTGTGACACACGCCGCTGGCCATGCACAATTGACGGGGAGTGTCGTTTAATTTATTTGAAAATTTAAATACAATCATAGGGTCTTCATGTTTATTGAGCAGCATAGTTAAGGTTTAGGTAAAGACGTTAAAATCGATATTTGACGAAAACGGCTTTAATATTGTTACATACCGACAAAGAAATGCGCACACCTGCCCGTCGTCAAACGCAGTTTATTGCCTTCTTTGATTCTTCTTTTGTTTACTTTGTGTTTAGAATTTGTAATTCAGAAAACATGCTATTGTTATTGAACTTGTTTTATGGCCGTCATTAGTGTCGAACTCATCCAATCCTTGTTGTTATTGCATTGCGTCGAAGCTTGCCAGGTGTGCGGATTAACTCGGTGAACGCGGTCCTTTGTTCTATTATACAGTTTAGTATAAAACAATGCCCGAATGGAAGGGTGCGGCAGTAAAGTGACGATTACGATACTAGCAAGACGTGTATAGTACTTTCGATTGGCGACATAGTGACGGACTTTGCGCGTGTTATTGAATCGTGCAGTTTATACAGTGTCTAGTAATATTTGTACCTGTTTTATACGTGTTTGTACAGTTCTAATAAAATCTATAGTAATTCCAACGGCATTTTAATTCGAGTCCTGCAACTCGTAACAGTATAATAGATGTATGATTTTAAAATAATTATAAAATAAGTAAGTGCTTCAGTTCAAGCAGAGTGCTAGTCTCTGTACAGGTGACGATAGTTCATTTTTTTGTTAATGGCTTGGCAACTAGGCATGATAGTTCATTTTTATCTTAATTGACCACAGAACCCCAAAAATCATTGTAATTTCAATAAACATGAAACATAGGTTCATGATAGCAAAAAGAAAAGCGGAATTCACGACTAACTAGGTATGGCGAGGAATAAATTTCATTGTGCCCATTTAAATTTTAAATTTTGTCGCTCATTTCGTGAATCTCTCCACCTTTAGCATCCGTTATTTTTATATTTAAATTTTGGGCGCTTTTTGCAATACTATTACGTGGCTTCGCTTGGATACATTTTACAATGAACAACAGCAACAAGGTCGATGATTGGCACAATCGTATATATAAGTTTTATCTATGGTCACAAGTACAATAAAATAAGCCCGGAGTTTTTGGCGGGAACTGAAATGTGATGTTGTGCTGTGCAGTTTTATATTCTAAAAATGTGTAAAATTACTCTAAAATGAACAATAGTTGTAGGATATTGATAGTTTTTGAGTAGTGATTACGTGTTTTGTGAGAAATGTGAACTCCGTTGAATGACACTAGCTGATTACCTACAGTTCAGCTGTGCTACACATAGGCTTAAGAAAATGAAGAAACTATATTATAAACTAAGATCTGCCTTAAAGGCCTAGCTGCCACGCCATACACCTAAATAAATCATAATAGAATAAGCAAGGCTTGGATTTAAACTTCAATGCTGATACAAAAATATGATGTAAAACGGTCGCAGTGGCCAGTGTACAGAGCACACGGTATATGGGATGGCTTTTGTCCTTTGAAATATTTTTTTATATTTATTCTAGTTTTTTCTTCTTATTTACTTACTCCGTTGGCTCAGCGACCCAAAGTGGGTCTTGGCCTCCGAAATGAGAGCATACCGTTTTTGTTTGTCCTGCGCAGTTTGCGCAGTTGTAGCTCCGAAAGGTCAGCCTCCATTCTGTTTTTCCAGCGATATTTGGGATAGCCGGTAGGTCGGCCGTCCCAAATATGCGTTTCTCACGCTGCAATCTTCTCCCATTCGTTCTACGTGGTCTAGCCAGCTGGGGCGGTAAGCTTTTACTCCTCCTATTACGTTAGGCTCGGATTCTTATTTTCGAGGTTGGTACGGACCCTCCAGCTACCGTCTTCTCTCATTGTTGGACACAGAATCTTACGGAGAACCTTCCTTTGAGGGTAACCGTCCAAGCAACGCACCCATACATCAGGTTGGGCCGTATGACGGTTTTTTTATCCTGATTTCGGTTTCTCTGTTTCGAAGCTTGGACACCAGCACCTTATACAGGGCTGCACAACACCTCAGGGCGTTTTGTGTACGTAGTTTTTCCTTTAAATGATCTATATTCTAATTCATCACAACAATCCTCAAGTAATATAAACTGCGCATAACCAAAGTAGCGGGAATATTATGTACTTTTAAAATATTTAAGACACATTCACGAAAAACATCGTTGTAAATATTTTCCCCTGGGAATTGAAGCGAGAATATCGTTAGCGTTTTCCTCGTTAAAGACGGAAATGTTAGGCATATTTACGGGATACTTACTCTGATAGGTGTTTCAAGAGGCCGCGGCTTCGTAGGATCGGAAATATATACTTCGGGGGAGGGTTTCGCTGTAAATGATAGATATACATGTAAGAATGTTAAAAATGGATTGGATGTGTAACGGAACGCATGTTTAGATTGAATGAGGTGAATGTTAAAGATTGAATGAACGGTGAGCGAAGAGTCGTGAGTTGAAAGCGTAAGAAGGTTGGTTGCGTGTGTTAAGACGAAGTTGTATTTTTAAGGTGTATAAAGTTTAAAGAAGATTAAAGTGTTTATTCTAATTTTTTTCTAACAACCACTAACTAAATTTCTATTTTTATTATAAAAGTATTTATTATCTTTACATGGGAATAAATGTTACAATATAATTTTAGATTTATTTTTGACAAATAACAACCGATATTATTAATCTTTATGTAATAATTATATAATTAAATGGTCCTATTATGACTACGTTCCATTAGAGACTCACAACGACCACGATCACGACCGCAATTTTTCCTGTTCCACTTGCCACTTACCTTTATTGAACATAATACCTAAAAATATTTAACAAGTTTTAGTTTATTAAGTGAAAGGAAGATAATAAAGTTCTGTGGAATAAACTAACACAGCCGTAATGAAGTGCGGTCTTTGAATGGCGGGCACTCCTCACAATTTCACGCAAATTAAAAGACACGAATGCAAAGAGGTACGTTATCTTTTTCACACGATAAGCAAGCGCTGTGTACAAGCGTACACATTAGAGCCTAGCAATGACTGTCGATATAGTTACAAAGAAGGATCTTCTTAAACTTCTGAAAGAATGGTTCTTGATTAAAAATATTCACGGAACATGCAAGATCTATAAGCCCCTAGCCATAGACAAAACTAGCCAATACTTGATATATAGGGTGCGTACCTCTTGTAGCTCATAACGATCAAAATACTTCTTCAGCCGCTCCACATGGCGACCACTGTCGTTATGGTCGTGGCGAAAACGTCGCTAATTACATCATTATTTTCCATCACACAGTGCTCACAATGATCCATGGCAAGAGCTGGGTCAAAATGGGCGTTGACTATAGAGCATTAATTCTCTCTATCGATCGACATTGAAAAAGGCGCGATTTTCAAATCAACCAATGACATTTGTGTATTTCGTCGTTTATGACATCAATGCCCCGTAATCCGTTCCACTTGAGTATGATTGTAACATCCGCAAGCAAGTGGAACGGGAAAATCGCGGTCGTGAATGTGGTCGTTGTGAGTCCCTTCTGGAACGTGGCCTTTAGTGGTAATTAATTAATATTAGTAGGCAAATTTATGTTACTATCTGACAGATTTCATCATATGAATCTTCAATAACAAACTCTTTAGACCCTCAGATCTATGATCGTAATTAATCTCTAACCTAGCCATGTTTTGAAGACTCCATCTATACAAGAACTAGGCGCAGCATTCACAAACGCATTCAATTGGTGAAGAGCATAATGGAAGCCCCGGGGCATTAATTAGAGCGGAACCGCTCTATGGCCGGTTCTTTTTTAACTGAGCTCTTTATGTCAGCCTCGAGCTTTGTGCTCACTCTTAAGTGTCAAATCTTAGTGTCGAGCGTGTTTTACCTCTTTGTTGTCTATGGTTAACGGTCTTGCTGTTTTAATGATCGTTACCACTTGGTTTTATACTTTGAAAAAGTTTATTCATATCGACTATTTATAATTAACGTAGTAGTGAGTTTGTTTGAATGCTTGTTGGAAAGAATCTCATGTTTTCTGGTACTTTCGAGAGATGAACGTACGATAAAATAATGACTAATAATGGCTATATATTTGCGGTTTTTGAGGTCGAGACACTGGGGCCATGTCGAGACGAGACATACGGTAGATGTCTCATGTGACCAGAAGGCTGGTCTATACCTCTGGCATTAGAGATGAAATTTAACGAGGTAATGTGGACGGTCTTTTGGGGATCTTCCAAACTGACAACGGTCTGGCACTGGTTTCTAGTTTAATTTTATTTCGTATATGTATATAGTTTATTTTGAAACTTTAATTTTAATTTGTAGATAAATAAAAATTGACTTTATTGATGTAAGAAGCTACATAATTTCCCGTAAATGTATTTTTTTTAAACATTGGTATCCGTGTATATTATTTCTAGTTTGCTTTTCAACAAAGGTCTCTCTCAAGGTAGGTAGTACATTTCTTCTTGTCTCTAAAGATTCTGAATCACAATATTCCTCGTATGTTTCAGATTGTCCTCCCACCATCGTCCTCTGCGCCTGTGTGTATTCCGTTATTTTACGTGTCAATTTATTTATATTATTTCTCATGATATGTCGTGTCCAGTCCCATTTCAGTCGTTTCAATGTAAGATATTTTTATACAAAAAATTTCCGCGACACACGGATTTGCAGTGCAAACCACATATGAAGGTTTTATTCTATACATTTTGTTCGTCTACGGTAGGTACGTCTTTCTTATATACTATGATGAAACACATATATATATAGAATATTTAACTATATTCTTTCCATTCTATTTTCCTTCTCTGAACCTCTCCTTTACCAAATTCCTTTGTTTATGCGGTTTTTTTGTATTTTAATAAAAGTTTCCTCGTTTTAATTCTATAGTAAAAGTAAAAACTCTGTTTCCTGTATATATGATACTTAATACGTTGAATAAGCTCATCAAGTTGATCAAGATTTGTTGTTGGCTCAACGCAAACCGCGGAAGCCGTTAAAGAAGAAAAAAAACACACATATATATATATGCATCACTAGATATAAATACGTACAATCCACTCACACATACACGCACTATATGCATTACACTTCACTCTGACTTTGACATTGTCAATATTGTATAAATACCGACTTACATACTTATTTTTTTTCTATATTGACTACAGTTGTTAGGTTTATATGACTTAATTCACATGGCGTTATTTCAATTTAAATTAAATTAATTTTTTCTATTTGTATATGTTTGGCCTACAAAATAAGACGCATTATTGGCACATGTGCTGTTTTTAATATGTATCGTCTTTTGTAAAGTATAGTGTAAAGATGTGTGATTTTACTTACCTACCTATCAGTGTAAATGAATTGTTTTGTCTTTAGGGAGTCAAAAAGAAGGTGAAGAGCAGTGCGATTCTGAATACAGTCAGCATCTTGAAACTTCGGATATTGAAGACGATATTTCAGTTGGCGATAACCGCAGTGAGACTTCAACACCTAAAAAAATCCATTTCGAAAAAACTGATTCAAAAACAGATGGGCGATCGACCCCGAACGATTGCGGAACTATACGATCATCTCCGAAAGATTACGAAAATATTCAATCTTTATGTAATTCACCGTATAAAGACGATGAACATGAATTTGAAAATGGAAGAGACGATTTGAAGTTGTATGATACTGGTCTCTTTCATATATATAGGCAAGATAAGGAGAGTAATAAGGATGACAATGAGTCTGCGTTTGCGCACCTGTCTGGGTCCATAACGGATACAATTTACGGGAGATCTATGGATTTGACGAAAAGCTCTTTCCAGTCGCAATTGTTAGCTGGTTTTGCTGCCTCGGTTATGGCTGGTAGTACCCAGAGGGAAAGTCAGGATAGTTCAGGTAAAGAATTAATGTAAATTTGCTTAAATAGTATGTAGACATAATTACCTAAAAGTTTTATATGATCTATATCTTTACAGAATGTTTGTAATATTTTATTATAGATTATCTGTATCCGTGAAGTCATTACATATATTTATTATATTCTTATCTATGTATATTTATTTTGAATCCTGTATCGGAAGGTATCGAAGTGGAACTTACCCAAAAGTCTACGTTAAATTCTTGTTTTAATCCCTGAAATTGAAATAAAATGCAGATATATGCGGATATCAATAACAATAGCTCCAGTTGACCTGAGATTTGGTTCTCCTCTGAAATTTCATAAGAACTAGTCATTAATTAAAATTGAGTGGACAAATGGTTATCTTTTTACTAAAACATAGCTTCCATACACCCATAAATGTATAATGTGTCTATGCATACTCTACTACTGATTAGGAATGGACTGGTTGCTGCATATAAATGATATATAAAATACATTTTTGAGTTAGTTTAAACCGCTACTTGTCAGTGGTTTTTTTGTTTCATATTCGCCTTCCTCCTTCTTCTTAGGCTATGAAAGACGGTGTTTATCTTTTATGTTTTTGTACTTTCTTTCTTAAAAACATAATACTAATATAATTTCACTAATTATAATACAATCTTAATACTTTTATTACATTTTTAATTTTTAATATTTTTTAACTGCTATTAATCTTACGGTTTTTAACTATATATCTATTATTTATTTATTTATTTATGGTGTGGCGACATTAGTGCCAACATAAAAACAAGCATGCAAGCGCGGAACCAATATTTATCTGTGGCAAGCAAAACATCGCGCCGTTTATAACAAGCGCGCGCCCAATTTTTCGCGGCAATTCACTGCCGCGAAACGGTCGAGAACCGAAGTCCATTTCGGGAGATCTCGGCACAGTCCGACTTTCGCCTTCATCACGAACGCACGATATACGTGCTCGGGTACAACATTAGTTTTCGCGCTTGCTTGCTGTTTGCCTTCATACAAAATCCTTCTGAACATTATTGTAACATTGAGAGTGAGTGTGTGATTAAAAGTGTACGACGCAAGTAATCTTTCATTTCTCCGTACACCGCTCAACGGCCGCAACCAATCATCTCATCACCATCACACATCATCACCCCCTCAATACATTCCCTTTCTTTATAACTGATTTTTATATACACTCAGTAAAAGCTAGAGTTAGAGAACGCTGTGACAGTCTGTGGAACTAGGGTAGAGGGCAATGTTAACGGAGGTATCGGTGGAATTACCTCTACTATATGAAGTGGTACGGCCGTGCTTCCCGGGGTTTAGCACCAAATCGACGCACTAAATGTCAAAAGAGTTTAACTACTCCGTTAAACTAATCCGTAAAACTACGTTTTACTAATGTCACTATACGTCATAGTGACATTCTAGATATATGCTCTCATAGGGATCCAGGTAGTTTTAGTGGGTAGTTTGTTAGGCCTCCTTCTTTAATAGAGGATATCCCACACGCACACGAAGCGCGCGGCACTAGGCGGCGCTTTTGATCTTCCTCTGTATCCAAGACCCGTGTGTGTGACATAAGAAAATTACCCCTAAGTTAATATAAAAAAAGTTTCTGGTACTAATAACTTTTTAGTTAATTGGCACTCCCGCTCTCAGTACCTTGACAACCAGCGCCAATCAAATAGGCACAAAATCAAAGTTACATCGGCCTATTCAGTGGTAATAAAAGAGGTCAATGATTGTATAATATTGTATAGATCGCCAACAAATACCCCGACCGCCGCCTGCGAGTAGCAGCCGCAAGCCCCGCCGCCGTCGGACGGCGTTCACCCACGCCCAGCTCGCGTACTTGGAGAGGAAATTCCGGTGTCAGAAGTATTTGAGCGTGGCCGACCGGGGAGACGTTGCTGACGCTCTCAGCTTAAGCGAGACACAAGTGAAGACTTGGTATCAGAATCGGAGGTAATGCTTTTATTATTATTCTGTCTCTGTTATTTTTATCCCTCGCATATATGATAATAATATGTATATAAGCGCGTTGTTGTGTGCGTGCGTGCGTTTATATGTGTGTGTGTTAGGTTTTGTATACTTTATTTTATTCGGAAAACAAACAGTTTACAACTAAGTATATACTACTAAATATCTATAACCATTTAATTGTTTTCACATATAGATAGCTATAATGCTTGCTAGTAAATATGTTAAATTCTGTAAAATTAAATTAAAAGGAGGAAATTAAAAAAAAAGAGAAAATAAATTATTTTAAAACTGACCTATTGACTTCTTAATATTCAGACCAGTGCTTTACCAGAACCGTCTTAAGATTCTGCGGATTACTTATAAATAAATCTATATCATGTGTAACAGCCAAAAGATTATAGTTAATTGATACACGATTAAAATAAGAATTTGCCCTATAATTACTAGATATTCGAGGAACAAACAATTGTATTGGGTTCCGGAATAGTCTTGCTGGCCCTGACCTTTAAACATATTTTAGATAATAAATATGGCGACTCTATTTTAGACTGTGCAATTTTACTTAGCATCACTATATCTGCTATTTGTCTCCTTTTGTACAGTGGCAAAATATGATGTCTGAAACATCTAGCTTCGTAGTGATTATCGCTAACCTTGCATTTAAACTCTAAAAATCTTAAAAACCTACGTTGTATGGATTCGATTCTATTAACATATACATCATACATTGAATTCCATACCTGTGAAGCGTACTCTAGAAGACTACGCACCAAAGAACAATACAAAATCTTTAAGACCTTAACGTTACTAAATTGTGAACTGACTCTCATGACAAAAGCTAATGTCTTATTGGCTTTTCTTGTTATGTGGTCTATGTGTTTATCATACAGTAATTTCGAATCATGTAGTACTCCAAGATCACGTATCTCATCAACTTCGGTGAGAATTGTATTATTAATAGTGTAGAAATACTGGACGAAATTTGGTTTACGTGTAAACGTAATTTTATAGCATTTAGATATGTTGAGATCGAGTTTATTTAATGTGCAATATTGTTCAAATTGATAAAGGTCATGCTGTAAAAGATAGCAATCATTAATGGTGTTGATAGATCTAAATATTTTCATGTCATCAGCGTATTAGAGAAAATTTGAAAATTTAAAATAGTTATTTATGTCATTAATAAAAATCGTGAACAAAAGTGGTCCTAGCAGGGATCCTTGGGGTACTCCGGAAGGAATATTTACCCATCTAGAGGAATAACCGTTGACAACAACGGCCTGCGACCTTTTATTGATATAAGAGGAGAACCATCTGAACAAGTTTCCATGAATTCCAGCTTTTAGTAATTTCTGTAAAAGTAAATAGTGGTCAATGCGGTCAAAAGCTTTACTGTCATCAGTAAATACTGCATCCACCTGGCCACCTGAGTCCATATTTGAAGTAAGGTAATCTACAAAAGTAATAAGATTAGAGGATGAGGATGCAAGGATCTCTTCGGTGATGGACCCTGAATCTATAGGAAACTGTAAGAAAATGAATAGTCATAAACAGATTAAAAAGTATTTAAAATTAAATAGTATAATTAAAAAATCCAGAAAACTCTTAAAAGCACAAGTATTAAAGAAAAAATTCTATTCTTTGAAAAAAGATAAATACCATTCAGTAATTGATGGATTAAATTCACAATTATCTGATAATCTCTGTACATATGAAAAAGAAACAAAAAAATTAGAAACTGAAATATCGAATCTTCAGTTTCAATTAAATTCAATTAATCTAAAATATGATGAAATGTGCAAACAGTTAAATATGACTAAAAATACACTAACTTCACCACCTCTGGATAATATTAAATGCAAATTAGTCAAATCTGTCATGTCAGACAATTTGACTAACAGCAAAACATGTCAACCATGTCATTCTTCTTTAAATAAGTTAGTAAATAATTCAGTTCTTATTTACTCTGATAAAATTGGACAAGGACTTGGTTCATTGCTGGGATATGACTTGCCAAATCATCAGGTGTCCAACTTATGTTCACCCGGGGCCAGTTATAACTATTTAATTGACAGTCTAAGCACATCTAATCTAGACAAAAAATCAACAATTGTAATTCATTATGGGGATAGCTTATCTGTCAAAAAGAAAGACATTGTGAACAGCATAAATAGGTTATTGCAGTTAAACAGTAAATATGGATGTAAATTCATCCTATGTGCCCTGCCTTATGCATGTAATCTAACAAATGAACAAAACAGGCACATATATGACTTGAATTTATTAATTTATAATTTGACCCATCGTCATAGTGACATTATTTTTTATTTTGACCTAAATAAATTTACTAATAGTAAATTTAGGCTAAACAAAGATACTATGTATCTGCCTTTTAAGTTACGAAGACGTATAGCTACTTTGTTAGCATTTAATATACAAAATCATGACAAAGTTATGTATGATATAACTGATATATATGACATAAATTTTAATAATAACATTAATGTTTTTAATATTAACTCTACTGCAAGTCCTAGCACTTTAAACTGCTAGATATGACCAACGCTAAACCTACTTCTAATTTAAATATAGTTCACCAAAATATACAGGGTTTAGCAGGTAAAGATTTAGAAATTGAACTCTTTTTAAAAGAACATAAGGTTCATGTCCTATGTATTACAGAACATTGGCTTAAAACTTTTCAAGTCATAAACTTCATAGAGAATTATACAGTGATAAGTGCATTTGTAAGGAAGTCCGCTATACATGGCGGATCACTTATCTTTGTAGCAAATGATGTAAAATGTAAAGAGCGTAGAGACATTATGTCCCTTTCTGTTGAACGGACTGTGGAGGTTTCTTGTATTGAGCTTGAGCGCTATGTAATTGTCTGCGTCTACCGACCCCCCACAGGAGATTATAATGTATTTGAAAGCACAATGGAGGACTTATTAAGAAAATTAAATAAAACTAATAAATTGCCTATAGTTTGCGGGGATTTTAATGTTAATTTGTTGGAAACGTCATCAACTCGTTCCAAGATCATTAATCTTTTCAAATCGTTCAATCTTATACATGTCTTTAATGAACCTACGCGTATAACTGCTAATTCAGCAACCTGTTTGGACAATATATTTTGTAGTTGCGAAATAATCGACAAATCAGTCTTAGATGTACTACGGTCGGATCACTGTGGCCAGTTTATATCAATACCTTTTGATAGTATTAAAATCAATTCCAAATTAACCTGTAGGCCAGTAAATAATTATCGCTTAAGAACCTTTAAAGATAATTTATCCAAAACAATTCCTACTTTGGATCTCAGCAGCGAAGATCCAAACAACTTGTATAGTAATTTCTTCGACATTATACAAGCTGAATTTGAAAACACATTTAAAACTAAAATAATCAACAAAAGTAATAAACTTAAGTTTAGTGATTGGGCTACGAAAGGTATATATAAAAGTCGAATGAAACTGTATGAATTATACAGTGAAAAACAATTTAATCAAAATCCAGACTTCCTTCAATATATTAAAAAGTACTCTAAGACCTTTAAAAGAGTGTGCATCGCTGCCAAATCTCTATATTATAGTAACAGAATTAAAAAATCATCAAATATCATTAAGACAACTTGGAGTGTTATAAATGATGCTTCCGGCAAGAGTTCACGTCGAGATGATGCAATTAAACTTGTAATCAACAATAACACCATTAGTAATAACTTTGAAATTGCACAAACATTTAATGAATACTTTAGGGATATACCAACTTTAATAACTAGCTCTTTGTCATCATCACCACTGGAAGCTGAGCTGCTGATGACACAGTGCGTTGATCGATGTAATATCACATTCAAATTTAATCATATAGATACAGATGATATTGTAAAAACGTTTAAATCGTTAAATATTAAAAACACAGCTGACTTTTGGGGTATATCCTTAAAAGTATTAAGTGACTTAATATGCACTATTGCGCTACCACTAGTACAAATATTTAATCGATGTGTAGATAAAGGAGTATTTCCTGACTTAATGAAAGTTAGCAAAGTTATTCCTATATTTAAAAGTGGAAACAAAAACGACCCCTCCAACTTTAGGCCAATTTCTATTTTACCAACCTTAAGCAAGGTTTTCGAAAAAATAATTTTAAATCAACTGCTCTCACATTTTAATATTAATAAATTAATTCATACTAAACAGTTCGGGTTCACCAAAGGTCGTTCCACTACCGATGCAGGTGTTGAGCCTCTAAAACACATTTATGGTGCTTGGGAAGGGTCACAGAATGCCATTGGTGTATTCTGTGACCTGTCCAAGGCATTCGATTGCGTTGAACACGTGACCCTCCTGAAAAAGCTCAATTATTACGGTATTTATGGCGATTCTCTCAATCTTCTGTCGTCTTACTTAAACAATAGATCCCAAAGCGTTGAAATTAACAATATCAAATCTCGTGAGACTGGCATATCTATGGGTGTGCCCCAGGGCTCTATTCTAGGTCCCTTCTTGTTTTTGATATATATTAATGATTTGCCATATTTTATTAATGATATGTGTGAGGTAGTGTTGTTTGCTGATGACACGTCACTTATATTTAAAGTAGACAGAAATAAACAGAACTTTGACGACGTAAACAACGCCTTAACCCAAATATCTAAGTGGTTTACCGTAAATAACTTATCACTCAATCCGAATAAAACTAAATGTGTTAAGTTTGTTATGCCCAATGTAAAAGAATACGATGTTAATATTTCCCTTAACGACACTAGACTTAACCTAGTAGATTCAACTGTATTCTTAGGCATTAACCTAGATCAGAAACTCCAGTGGGGCGCTCATATATCTAGTCTCTCAGGAAAGCTTAGTTCTGCTGCATATGCGGTCAGAAGAGTTAGGCAGTTCACTGACGAAGAGACTGCTAGACTAGTTTATTTTAGTTATTTTCATAGTGTCATGTCCTATGGTATTTTACTTTGGGGCAACGCTGCTGACTTGGAGACTATATTTGTTTTACAAAAAAGAGCCGTAAGGTCAATTTACAACCTCGGCCCTCGGGTGTCTCTTAGGGAACGCTTTAAGGAAATCGGTATTATGACGGTCGCCTGCCAATATATTTTCAATAATATAATTTATATTCGTAATAATTTGAGTGCCTACAAGCGGTATAAGGATGTTCACGATTTCAACACCAGGCATTGTAATAAACTGATATTGCCATCTTTTAGATTACAAAAAGTATTGTCTTCTTTCTTGGGGGTTGGTATACGCTTCTTCAATAAGATTCCGAGTGAAATGTTAGATCTGCCCTTCACTAAATTCAAATTTAAAATAAAAAGTATCTTGCTTAAAAAGGGATACTACACTATTGAAGAATATTTAAATGACAAAACTTCATTTACATAACAGCTCGCTCCAACCTCTTATACTGTGTTTTGTACGAGTATAACGTTTTTATCTTGCCGTACTTGTAAGGAATATATGGAGATATGTTGCAAAAAAAAAAAACGTTACGTCTTTATATTTATAACTATAATTATTTTCTATCCTTTTATTGCGCTTTTGTCTTATTGAATATGCACTGTTTGCTACAACTCCATTAATTCTTCAAAAGTTATTCTGTAACATAATTCTGTATAAAATCTTTTTAAAAAAAAGTACTTAAATATAAAAAATAGAACAACAAATATAAAGAAAAATTTTTTTTAGCTAGACGTGTTGCTGGGGAGTTTCTTGCCGCTTCTTCTCCTTAACAGCAATAACACGTTGCGAAGCGGTGTACATAGACTAGGAAGTAAAATTAAATTTTAACCTATATGTATGACCTTCAAAAAGTGTTCTCCAGTGGAACTTATTTTGAATAAAAACTTTTGAATTTTGAATTTGAATTTGAATTAGATGTTGTTGAACGATTTTTCAAAAACCCATGCTGTTCAGGTAAAAAACCAGTGTGAAGTGCAGAGTAAACGTTAGTATATACGATCCTTTCCAAAACTTTAGCATAAATGCATAAGTTTGAAATAGGTCTATAATTTTTAATGTCACTTTTATTTCCATTTTTATGTACTGGGGTAATAAATGCCGATTTCCAAATTGTTGGCACTGTACCCTCTGTTAAAGATTTCTGAAATAAATAAGTCAAAGGCATTGTCAATGCTTTTGCACACTTGACTATAAACAATGGAGCAATATTATCCGGACCAGCACCTTTATTAATATCGATTGATTTCAAAAGCTTATGAACAGAAACAGGCTCAACTACAATTGTGTTGATAGAATTAATATAATAAGGATTTTGGAATTCCCGTTTGATGGCACCGATAAAAATGTTGATTGAAAATAAGTGCAAAAAAGATTACAAATACTTTCTCCTGTACGACCATTTACTCCCTCATATGACATGGTGGCTGGGATAGAATTAGAAGAGAATTTTAAAGATTTCACATATGACCACATTTTTTTAGGATTTTTAATTATAGATTGTTCAATGTTTGTGATATATGATTTGAAGCATTCTTCTTCTACTAATTTAGCACGTTTCCTCAATAATGGAATCCGTGGTTTACGTAAATAATATTTTAATTTAAGACTATGTAATATTTGTACACCCTATGGGTAATGACATGTGAACTCATATATGTAAAATTTAAGACCTGTATTTTTATGTACCATGTCACATGCAAATAAATTTCATTTCATTTCATTTCATTTCAATGAAAAAGATTCATAGTCCGAGATGTTTCCATAAATACGATATTTTTTAAGATACTTATATTTCTCTTTTAAAATATTTTTTAATGGAGCTGTGAACCATGGAGGATATGATGAACATTTAATACGTTTTCGAGGTACAAATTGATCTTTTAAATTATGCAAAGTTGAATAGAATAAATCAACAGAGGCTTCTAAAGATTTTTGTTTAAAAAGTTCTATCCAATTTATGTCTTCTAGTGCCGTATTAATGCTGTTGAAATCTCCAGAACTATATAGATATCTCATACTAGAAGTACCTGTAAGCTGTTTACAGCTACTTAGGATAAACTCTACATATAAAGATTTATGATGAGGGTCTTCTTTCACCAGTGGATCATCACAGGCGGAAACTGATATGCTTTTGTTACAAAGAATATAGTCTAAAATTCTATTGTTTTGATTAGTTACAAAGTTAAATTGATTTATATTGCATTCTGCTAAAGTATCAAAAAAATTAGTTTGGCAATCACCTGACAAATCTTTGGGTGGTCATATGTTTTATACATTACCATCTTTTAGTTCGTAGATAATGTAGTTGGATAAGCACTGATTTTATATTATATACTGTTTTTTTCTTATGTAACTCTTTATGTATGTTTGTGATATCTAGATAAAAATGTGAAAAAATCAGGGGGGGGGGGATAATTCGGACCACGAGATTCTATGTAATCTAAACCATCCGGGACCCACTCAAACACATAAAAAAATCATCAAAATCGGTAAAGTCGTTCTAAAGTTATGCGCGTTTATTTACATAGATGATCCTGTACGACATTATTAGTTTTAAATAATATTATTTTATAAGCTACATATGTGGCAGGATACAGTGATACCTATTTGTTATCCTCATGGCCATCATATTCAAACCTGTATACACAAAATAAATTACTTTGACTTTGACTCCGTTGAACTTGAACGATACTTGACTTATATTGAATGTCTTACTAATTTATTTTATCTGTAATTTGAAGGTTGGTTTTATTTTTCTAGAACAAAATGGAAGCGGCAAAATCAGCTTCGGCTAGAACAGCTTCGGGCTCAAGCTGCCAGTGGGGAAAGGGACTTGACTGCACACGCGCTGCCCCTCGCCTGTGCCCTGTTACCACCATATCCGGCGTACATGCATTGCCACCTGTGAAGAAATACTTAGCTGTTTGGTAGTTTAAGTTAATCCTGCCAGAGTAATTATTTCCTAATCTACGGATTTATTTACTACTTTACGGATTTGCCAGGTGGTAGGGTATTTGCTCGACTGGTGGCGACCACCCCTGATTTAGAGTATGCCGCCATAATAACCTTTTGTTCCGGCATTAGTGACCAGGTTCCAATCTCCCTTAAGAGAGCAGCAGCCTTTGGTCTTGCAAATGTCTATAGGCAATGGTAACCACTTTCCATCAAGTGTGCCGTCTGCCTGTTTGCTGCAATAAAAAAAGAAAATAATTACGCTAATCGATGTAGATAACCACTGAATAAATGGGAAATATTTCAAAATTAAAGCTGTAGGGTTTCTGGCTGCTTTACGAACAAGATTCTATCATAATATTTTCTTAAATTTTCGCCACTTGTATACATAATAAAACTACGTTTTAACCGTGGCAATTTATTTGATTTTCGTTATTCCGACGTTTCGACCGCTTTTCAGTTGCCGCGATCACGGAAGAAAGTTTTATTTAGCCTAACAAGTTGGCGGTAGACTAAATAAAACGTTAACAATACTCGTTGACGTTGTCAACTTTGTCTTCCGTGATCACGGGAACTGAAAAGCGGGCGAAACGTCGGAATAACCAAAATCAAATAAATTACCGCGCTTAAAACCGTTAAAACGTAGTTTTATTAAGATTTTATCAAATAGCGGAGTTACTGCTTTCAGTATTTTTATTTTTCCGTGGGACTTTTTTACGGCGCGGTCTCAGAAATCTAACATCTCGTAAATAACATATTCATCGGCACGAACTTTTATAGAAGTCACAAACAGCCTCTTTCCATTATCTGGTTTCTGTCTGACTACTATATCTGCCCTAAACCAATTTTCTTTGAAAGTATTTTTAGAGTTTTAATCAGATTTTAAGGGAATTATCGTTTAGTGATTAAAATGAAACAAAAACTTGATAATAATTAAAGCGTTCCCCTTTTGAGCAAGTAAATTGAGGGCTTAGAAAATTATGAACAATAGCCTATGAATAAGAATAAAAAATACTAGAATAGACATAACTTGTAGATAAATTGTAGGTTTAGAAGTTTGAATCTATTTGTAAGGTTCAGTGCAATAAATTAATTGTAATTAGTTTTATCAATAGATTATGAAGATTGATATAGTATAGTGTAAAGAACTATTAAATAATGTAGAATACCTAATGTTTTTTATTATTATTATGTACCTACTCCGTTCTATTAAGTAGTGGTTAGTGCACGCGTCCCTAACACAAAGGGCACGGGTTTAAGTCCTGGTTCGAAATTATGTACCACTTATAGCCCGTTCCTTTATTTTATAGCTGGAGTAGAGCAAATAGGCTGACGGTCCACCTGGTGGAAAGCGGTTACCGTCGCCTATGGACGTTCGCAACATCACAGATGTCACCAACGCGCTGCCGGCCTCAAACAAATTTTATGACACCCTTTTAAAAAAACTCCATATCGTAGCGCTGTGGGAACACCGCGGCTGGGAGCTCATTGCAAATCCCCACGGTACGCAAGAGGAACTTTCTACGGAACCGTTGTACATGAGCGACCGATGGCGAGTGGTGCGAGGGTAGAAAGAGGACGAAGGCACCATTCTAAACAGTTCTTCGGAACACTCCCCGTTATACAGTCGGTAGAATACGCAGAGAGCAGCGAAGTCTCTCCTAAGGCCAAGCGTATCTAGACCGTCTGTGAGTATGGGATCATCAATAACGCGAACGACTCGACGTTGAATACAGTCCAGGGGATTAAGTTCGTAGGCAGGTGCTCAAGCCCAAAGGTGTATAATATACTAATACATTATATGCACACATCAGTATAAAATATATGTATCTAAGCCTGACGGTCACGCAAGTTCAGTATTTTTCCTCATCCCAAAAGAGCTATATGTATATATATTATGAGCACACATCTGTATTATCCCCGCAAATTGCTATTGCGCCTGGCCGCCATTTTGGTGACGTAACCGTAGCCGAACACTCAGTACCGTTAGCATCACTGGCCGGCGAGTACGCGTACATATCGAGTTGCGGATGACGTCACGTGAATGTTAATTTGACTAGGTTCCAGCGCATTAGCAATTTGCGGGTATATATGTAACCTAAGCCTGACGGTCCCGTGAGTTCAATGGTTTCCTCGTTCCAAAGTGCCCAAGGTGCCTAAAGAAGTTCTCACTACAAATATTTCAGGCAGGAGGGCGTTTGCCACTGAGCTCCAAACGCTTTCTAAATAAAAAAAGATCTATTAACAATTAGAAAACAATCAAAACGGGTCACGATTGAATATGCCGTTTTCGTTTGTGCCATTTGCCGCGAGCAAATTATGCAAATGTTTTGGCGCCATTAGAGTCGGCGTTGCCAACCGCTACCAATTTGCATCTATTATCGAGTTGTTAACGTTTCTGTGCACCATTCAGCCGCTACAGCGCTTGTTAATAGTAAGTACACGTCCAGTTTATAAGTAAACTCTTGCCTCACGGAAGAAGTACCGCAGACGGGGCGCTAAAGTCGTGCAACGGAATGTTAGAAAGATGAAATAATTTTATGAAGATTCCGATTTAATAGTATTAGTAAATAGAATAATAATATTGTTATAACTGGGTCCCGACAAAAACAAAATCCACCAGCATATTTGAAACAAAGCACATTTATTACTCATCGGCATTTGAACTAATAACATTTAAAATCTTTTATGGCAGTCATTAGCCAGGTATGCCGGATTAAGTCGACTTAGACACGGGGACATTGCAGTTGTGCAGTATAAAACGATGACCTGATGGAGGGGAGAGTCAGTCGAGGGACAACCCCGAGCGAAGCGAGACGTGTGTACTACAATCGGGAATCTAGTAAGTGACGGACTTTGCGCGTGTTATTGAATTACGACCTTCTGCATCACGTTTGGACTTGTGTTCAGTTATATTTGTACCTGTGTTATACGTGTTTTTATAGTTTTTATAAACTTTAAAGTAATTCTAACTGCATTTTAATTCGAGTCTCGCGACTCGTAACAATATAATGTAGCATTTACATTAAAACACTTGATAAAAACGTGGTTAGGGTCATCTGTTATAATTAGTTCTATTTTTTACCGCGGAATATTTTTAATGAGACGCACTTTAATGGCTTCCCTAGTAAATTAACTGAAGATGGTGGCGCAGTACGTCATTTGATTGAAACGCGAATATGTTATTTACTAAGGTGATCGTCAAAATGCCGAAAACTGTGTACGGCGCGCGTGGTTTAGGCGATTGACCCAACGTATACTCATATCAAAATGCGTTATAGTGTTCTCTCAGGCACTCTTGAGCACCCTAGCATAAAGGCGTCGCGGTTTTGACGTAAATTAATCTATTGACCAAATCTGTCCAATCGTACATAGTGCATGGGAAAAGCAAACACAGGTTTAGACGTTTCGTACATATATTAGCAAATCTCAAAACTATTTTATTTTTAAATTTAAAATTATATATTGTACTGGTGACCTAAACCAGAAAACTTTATCAGTGCAGGATGTTGCCAAATCAACAAAACTTTAAAAAAAATTTTTTGGCGGGAACTGAAAGGGGACTTTGTGCTGTACAGTTTTGTTTTATAAAAATTTGTAAATGAACAATATAACAACGGTAGTTGTAGGAAATTGTTAGTTTTTGAGTATCAACTGTGTTTTGTGAGAAATGTGAATTGTACCTACACTAAAATGTGGCCTTGCGAGTTGCCACAATAACTCCGTTAGATGACGTCAGTTGTAGCCCACAATGCAACTGCGCTATATATACGAAGATTTAACATCAGAATTGGCTGTATGGACTAAGATTCCCTTGCCTGCTTTTGTAGCGATTCTAGCAAAAAACTTTAAACCTTGTTTAAGAAGCGCTGTAAAGCGGCAACCTGCTGCATTGACATAACGCTAGGCAATCCGGGCAACATTGACTCCATCCGGAGAGATATTACTCAACAATTTGTACAGATGACAAGCTAATTTTGTAGACTTTGCGTTATATGCGTCTTTATTATAAAGTAAGTTTATCTTGCAGCTTTACTTGAACGCTTTCTATTCTAACAGAAACGGTTAATTATCTATTTAATTGGTTATGGTACACATTGTAAGTTGATTACAAATGAGTAGCAACTTGTATAAGAGTGAAAATGTATTTATAGTCTAACGGTCTTATTCGTGTTGAGTATAAATATTTATTTTATAAAGATATTTTTCCATATTTATTATGAAAGTATTTATTTTATTCATTATACAGATACGGAAAAAAGCTAAACTAACTTAAAAATAAGATTAAATACAAAAACCTATATCAAAGCCCGTCCAGCCCCACCAGACCACAACAACAACAACAACAATACTCTTTATTGTACACCAACTTAAAACAGTGACACATTAAATTATCTGAAAATTAGTAGGTAGTAGTACAATGACCACTGTTGCTGGGCATTGTACCTAGAAGGCTGGCAGCATTACCTCGTTGGATAATCCTTTGAGCGAGGTAAGCTCCAGCCTTCCGGTCTCCGGTTGTATTGACTAGACGTTTTTTAATATTTTTAAATAATTTGTGGGCACTTGGCCCCCAATGGGCCTAAAGTCTCCACCCCAAACGGCTCTGTTGAGTTCACACGAGTTTATTTACTCATGTAGTTGAGTTAGAGTAAATTTGTAGGCTTCTTTAAGAAGCTCAAAGAAGCCTACAAACTTACTCTTGTGAGGTCTCGATCATTCACATTATTAAATATATACCCCATACTGAAAATCAGCGTTCAATCAACTTTGTTTGCTGAAAATACAGCGTGCAAACTCCCAAATTATGCTCTGTGTATGATAATGTATAAAGAATGTAATTACGTCGCTATTTCTTCAAATAAAGTTTTTCGTTCTTTTTTTCTTGATTTTAAATAACTATAATCTATGTTACCCGTCAAACGTAAACAAAGTCGCGGGCATATTCTAGTATAGGTCTAGGTGGATAAGTGACAAACAAACATCCCATTTTAAATAATAACGATGCGGATTTGAGCTGTGGAGTTTATTAAAGGGCTCATGCCGCGAGGTAATTGGACTGTTTTGATCTCAAACGCGCTGCGTAGGGGGGAGATGGGGGTTAATTGAAGTATTTTCCCAGTGTTTGGAAAGTAGTCAACTTATAGGGCTGTACGGAACCGTGCTTAAATAGGGTTTTATTGTATTTAAGAAATGTTATAGTAATAAATCCCGGACACTCTTGTAGTACTTTAATTAATAATATTAAAAAAAGAAACTTTTTTTAGTAGTTAGTTTAATTATGATAATATTTTATCTATATATTAATACGTGAAGCAAAAACTTTGTATTAAGTTACAACCCCTTTTTACGAAAATTGCGCGGACGTTTCCCTCCGCGCACACCTCGCCTCACCTCAGCAAGTGATCGCTCGAGTGCGCTTATTGAAGTGAAACTTCTATATAGAGGGGGTCTTACGATTTTTCGCTCACGAAAAGGTGTCACGGTTACGTGGTCATCGTCACTAATTCTTACATTTTTAATCTCGTGATATCTTTCGAATGGAATGTCCAAATTGAATAATTCAAACAGTTATATAAAGGTATTGAAGCAGTCTTGAATATGAAGTTATTTATTTTGATAAGGATTAATACCAAGATACAAATAAAGAGCCATGTGGCATAACTATAATAGTTAGATACATAGTGTCGCGACACTTTTTGTAAATAATGATATGTTCTGCAAAGTCGTAGTACATTATTTTATTCTATCGTCAATAGTTTTCGCAGCGCACGCGATTTTAGGTATTTTTTTACATCTGGGGTTACATTATTGGAGTTTTAGTAAGGACCTTTAATTTATTTTAAATATAATATATATACCTTATGTCACCCGGGAATAGTGTAGCTTGCCAACAGTGAAAGAATTTTTCAAATCGGTTCAGTAGTTTCGGAGCCTCTTCATCAAAACATGAGCAAACAAAATTTTATTGAGTTATTTTTTGAAAATATTTTTCTGTTAACATAATTTGATGTCCGAATGAAGTTGATGACGAAAGATGCGTATTTGTCTTTTAATGGTCTAAGGTATTTGTTAATGTTCCTTTGTATGTGTATAAATTTAGAGTAGACTACAAGTGGAAAAACTTCAACTGACAAGTGACAAAATGAATCGCAATAAAATTTTAAATTGAAGTTTTACGGGTAGATTGTTAATGTACTTGTCCAATTTAAAAACATGCCCGTAAAATTTCAAGTTCAAATTTTGTTGCAATTGATTTTGTCACTTGTCAGTTTTATTATTAAATCTGATATTTCGTTCAGCAGTTAAATGTGTGCAGTATATGCAATCCTAAACTGCAATTCAAACACACAACAGTATTTCATTTCTACCTGAAAACCTCCAAAGTAGTACAAACAGACTTCTAAATACAGATATAGAACCGAAATAAAATAGAATCCTTTTTATTTATAATAATTGGCACCATAAAAGTACAAACTGACAACCCTGCATTTAATATTGAATAGACTAGTTAGTGCTATGATAACCATAGCTCGATGGTTTATAATGGGCGGTTTCGGCGCAATCTCGCCATTTATTAACCACTGTTTGGTTAATTTCAACTTGTTTATTATATTATCGATGTGTTCTCGGGTGTGGTAAGTGATTATCTAATGACGGTTTTATGTAACATTGTATAATCAGGCTTGTTATATAAAAATTGCGAATAGATTATAGCCTAATAGAGATTTATTATAATTCTAGCCTCAGACGATATTAAACTAGAGGGAGCGTGAACAAAGGCGACAAATGAAGTAAGTATTTTTTAAATTATCTCCGTAAACTTATGTATTTAATACTAGAGTTTGTCCCGTGGCCGCGTCGCGTGACAATGGGAGTGGCTTTATTACTTACACAAAAGCTCTTAATTCCGTTTTTTTACATATAATAATAATAAAGAATCTAACGAAGTGATAAATGGCATCACGTCAGAAGTAGCTTCGATGAACCTGCACCCCTCACACCTACACCCCTTAGCCACTCACACCCGTGTTGCCCCTGTCTTGTCTAGGGCATGGGCCCCAAATAATGGCATAGAAGAATATAGCTAATGGCTAAGAAAATCAAGACCGGCTTATGATTAAAAAGCAAATTTTTACGACGAACGACTTCTTGCGTGTCAAAACAATTGAAATTAAATTAAATTTTTATTCGCCTACTTGTACCTATGTGTAGCAGCTAGTTATAAAAATGAATGTATTCATTCTTATATCGTTGTATAATTTTTTTATATTAATTTCTGGCGAAAGCGACCAAAGTGATAGCGAAGAAAATGATAACCCAAGCACACAGAGCATAAAAGGTATTATTTATATTAAAGAAGATTGAAGAAAAAAGAGATTTTGAGGTGGTAGAACTCCAACAGGATTTGTATATCCCCAGGACATAAAATACCATTTCCTCACATCTGACTGCGAGGTGACTTGGTCAATTGTCTACGGGAAGTCCTATGGCGCCTCACCAAGACACGGAGTAATGGTGGAAAGCTTAGTGTGTAGTCTAGCAGCCGGCATCTCATAATGAGTGAGTGTGTGCAGAGTCTGCCTTTAGGAAGTCAACAAACTCCTGAGCCTAAACATATATTTTTATATTTCCGTCAGATAACGGTTACTACGTTAACATTAATAACAAACATAAACCTGTTTTATTTTTCACTGCATAAATAACAGCAATTTCTTTGTTTATAGATTCAGACAATTTTAAGAAGAAATATAGAAGATTCTTTGAAGATTTAGACGACGAAGAATGGCATGTAGCTCATTTAAGAGACCAAGAGTATGATTTTAGACGTAGCGAAGATCCTTGCGGCCCCCACACCTTTGAAGAAAGGATTAAAAAGTATAGGAACACTTTGAAAAATGACCCTAGTCTGGTTGAATTCGTGTCAGCTTTTGCAATACCTGTTAATGAAAGCACTATAGAAGAAGAAACATGTAAGAAGCTTGATAATAAGGGAAATGTTACTATTTATAATAAAGTATCAACAGACGTTTCAAAGACTCTTACAGTACCAAATTCTGCGTCTACAGAAAGGACATCTCATGATAAAATTCCTAATTCTCAAAATAAAACAGTGAAAGAATCTAAAGGTATCCAAGGAAGTGTTGTTGAAACATACATTGATAATCAAGCCACGACACCGAAAGCAATTTTAGCACAAAGTGATAAAATGGAAAATAAAATTGATAATAAAACGAGAAGGAGTGAATACCAGTTTAGTTCAGTGGAGTATTACGATGAATCTATGGACTTTGATATATCTGTATGTCCGTCGACGGTAGAAGAAATCACTTTGGAAATAGATCAGATAAGAAATTACGACGTTGAGTGCGAAAACATTCTTATATGGAAGAGTTTAGAATCAGTACATTGACGAAGACCGTTTTTTGTGTTTTATTAAGTTTCTGAGACTGTTAATTATAATTAAAACTCTTCAAGACTTAACAATACCAATGCTCGACACATTCTGAAATTTCCATAAATTAAGTATTTTTCTTCTATAAAATCGACTCTCCTCAAAGATCCTCTTTCGTGCCCAATTAAAATATTGGGCAGGAAAGAGGGTATTTTTGCCTTTTATTCATTTTAAATAACTCTTTTAATTATTACATTTTTAAATCTTACACTATTATATTTTTTATTTCTAATACAGCTTTCTGCTGTTATATTATAAATTCTTCTGAAAAACTTAGGTACTCTTCTAATACATAAATCTTTAGTATCTTATTTATTTTATTATTATTTTACTGTTGAAGATCCAAAACTAGTTAGTGACTACTCCATAAATTAGAATAGGCTGCCATAGAGTAAATAGAATAAAAATAAAACAAAGTAGAGCGTAGTGCTGTCATTTAGATAGATAGATAGATAGATAACACTTTATTGTACACCATTACAGAAAACTTACGGACTACTAGTAGGTAATAATTTAATTGTGTACAAAGGGCGGTCTTATCGCTAAAAAGTGATCTCTTCCAGACAACCCGTGGCAAGAATATTGTGATTGGGAGTGGCGATGGTGGTATACATAATTATTGTACGATTACATACATTTTAATAATAAATATATAACTATACTATATATACAAATATACACATAAGTTATATACATATACAAGATATTGTGATAATATGCAACTATTTAAACATAATAAACATATAAATATATGCAATATAATATCTATTAATTATAAAAAATTACATATCATTATATTGCAGATAGAATTTTCTGACCAAGTTCTTAAATGTTGTTAGGGATTTTGCTTGTCTGACAGCAACAGGCAATGAATTCCAAAGTCGGATAGCCTTAACCGTGAAAGAATTATTGAAGAATGTTGTCTTATGGATAGGAGTAATAAGTCTATGTTGACTGGAAGGGCGTAAATTGTGAGAGCAAGAAATAAATTCGAAGCGTTCTTTAAGGTACTGTGGAGTAGTAGGGATGAATAAAATACTGTAAAGCAATGAAAGAATGTGAGTATTCCGGCGAAAACGAATTGGCAACCACTTGAGTTTTTTTCGAAATTCAGAAACGTGGTCATACTTGCGTAACCCAAATATGAACCTTATGGAAAAGTTTTGGAGGCGCTCAAGTTTATTAAGTTGTTCTTGAGTTAGATCTAGATAGCTGGCGTCGGCATAATCAAGTATAGGTAAAAGTAGCCGAGCATTTAGTTCGGCATAAGACAGGGAAAAAATTGTCTGTGAAGTGTCTTGCCAAACTCATATCATCCAAATTTAGTTGACTATCTATTTCTTTCGTCCAAATACTTGGAAGGTCAAGGAATTTCTTGCCCCCAAAATTAAGCTAGCTGCGTCACTATTACTTCCTATCCTTGATTATGCTTAAGGGTTTTTATCATACAGGGGAAAGGGAAAGGTCGCAGCCCGTGCGTGGGACTCGCCAGGTCCGGATGGCGCTAGCACCTCACGTGTGAAGTGCTATTGCAAAACTGTAGTTAGGTATGCCCCCTAAAACCCCTGTCAGATCCTCAAGCGTCCCATGTCCGGGCTGTGGGCTCTCTCGCCTATTGAGGCTCCACCATTGGTCTCTCCGGCTACCTCTGGTGTTTATGCTGATTTCGGTAACCCAAGAACAAATGGGTAAACTTGAGACCCTCTATTTCTGCATAAGGTTCATATTCATTATATTCAGTTCAAATCATAGCTGGTAGGTCCATCTGAAGTGAAATCGAGTTACATGTGAAAATGTATTGTAATAAGTGAGTAGAATGTTTTAAGGTTTGTTTGTTCACATAACTCAGTTGCTTAAGTTTTCTAGAATCGAATAAGAGATGGCGTTACTTGTTGCTTCTGTTTTCTGTTCCTGCATTACACACCCTATTCACCCTATGTTGGTCTGATGACAATACAGTGCTACGAAATATTTTATGAAAATTTCAATAGATGGCGCAAATTGTCAAAGAGGGTAATAGACGGTTTTTATCTTATCATTCATTTGCCTTATATCAGTTAAAAATTGAAATAACCTCCGTAGAGCAATTTCCAAATTCGAGTGATGGTGAGGCTTAAAATGATAGTAAGATATAATAATACTCTCTAAAATACTCCCTCTGTGGGTAAATGGTAGCTAATAAAAACATTTTCATTTCTCATATTCTGAAAGTAGGCTTCGATTTGCCTGATCAGAGGGATGAAAACACGTACTTTTTGTCCCTGGGAAACTATTTCGCCTGTTGTTAATTTTTTTATTATTTATTTAGGTTTATGGCTTCGCAGCTAGGCCTTTAAGCCAGATCTTAGTTTACAATATACTTTCTTCATTTTCTTAAGCCTATGTATAGCTCAGCTGAACTGTAGGTTATCAACTAAAGCCATTCAACGGAGTTCTTGTGACAACCCGAAAGGCCACATCTGACTGTACAGTTCACATTTCTCTCAAAAACACATCATTGTTACTCAAAAACTATCAATATCCTACAACTATTGTTCATTTTAGAGTACTTATTACACATTTTTAGCAAATAAAACTGCACAGCACATCATCTCCTTTCAGTTCCCGCCAAAAACTCCCTCAAAAAATTTAAAAACTATGCCAACCACAGATAACAATTAAAACATACGACTCATGTCTCATTTTTCTTCAGCCACTTTTAAATCGCGGCATAAATTGTAATAAAAAATATCAACAATTTTGTAACATCATTTTATCCTTATAAATTACTTTTCACTAAATTATCATTTAATTTACATAAATTTGAGCTAAATATTTACTAGCATTAGTCACAAAAGTGCTGGCTGGTAAAATGCCACAGAAAAAGAAATTTAGATGAAAGGCCTATTTAGGGTTAGATTATTAGCGCACTCGTTACTATCGTGCGCCAAACCATATTATGCCTAAATAGGTCACTTTCGCCTTTCGCATAAAAATCTATATTTCACACTTTTATCTATGTACTTCGCAATTTGAGTGTTCCGAGGATTGGACATTTGTTTGATGTGGTGCCAACGCCTCACTTCTACAGCCGAATAGCTCGCTCACGACGGGATGTTCACCCCCATTTCCTGGAGCTTACACGCTCAACTACGCAACGGGTCTCTAGAACATTTATTCCTCATATACCGATGATCTGTAGGGAAATTCCCGCTACGGATTTTCCCTTGCGTTATGGTATACGGTTTTTTAAAAAGGGCATTATAACATTTCTTAGAGGTCGGCAACGCGTGGCGACGCGCCCTGTGTTGGAAACGTCTACAAGCGTCTACCTGTCTGCTGAACTCCTACAATAAAGGCCTAATCTAAGTTGCACTATATTGAAATTGTTTAAGTTGAGAAAAGCTTAGGTTATTACTTCAATTCTATGTATATTAATATGCCAATGTATGGAAAGGTTATTTATTAATAAAATCTTTTATTGATTATAAAATATATTTTATTCTTAGTTACAATTCTTGAATATGTACATTACAATTTTGTGTATGAACATTGTTAGTATCATTATTTAATCTAATAACCGAAATAGGCTAGCTCTGTGGGTTAGAGTGTGAGAAGAGGAGCCTGTCTCCCGCTGCCGTATGCGTGAAAGAAAGGGAAGCCAGACAGACTTGCGCCGTAACGCTCTACGTAACGAAGTGGTTTACCCTCCCATAGGAAGTTATTACTTCAAAAATAATTTCAATAGAAACGTTGGTTTAATATGATAACAAAGGTAAGCGGACGTGAAACTGTATGCCGACCCAGAAACCTTGATCGCAACTAACTCCTAAAGCAGGCAGGTGAGGGGCTTCTAATACGCTCCTTACAAACTCCGCAAGCCGCATTATGCCGGGACTTACACCAAAACTAACTATAGTAAATGGTTATTGGCTACTGTTGTGACTTGTTTTTAAATAACAGATTTATATTGGTTATATCTTTAAATAAAAAAAATTAAACAACAACTAAACTAAAACTACCACACTACTAACTAAACTAAACAGATATACAATGCAAAAGTGGATGGATGCAGAAGTCGCGGAAGGCCACAACACACCTTCCATGATCAAATTGATCGTGTACTAGCAGAAGGTGTTGTCAGAAGACTTAAGAACAGACGAGCGTGCATGACAAGAGTCATGAATGTCAAAGAAGCAAGTGAGGTGTGTAAGAATAAGCCATAATGGCGCTCGGTTGTTCGTGCCTACCGCGCAAGGGACCTGGCGTGAAGTTATGTATGTATGTATATAAACTTATTTATTTTTAAAGATTTTTGCGATCCGATAGCATAGAATAGAGGACAAAAATCTGTGTTAGTGTGATACTTCTTCACCGTAAGTGGAACGAACTTATATAACCCTTTTGTTTTTAAACAAGTGCGCAACTGTAATGATTCCATTTTTAAATTTATGAAAATAATATTCATCTTTATTTATCATATTAAATACTCTTACTTTTTTGCCACCCTAGTACTATGCACAAAGAAAACACGTGGCAGACCTTATAAAGTTCGTTTTTTTAAGCTTCCCTTAGTATATCTTTCTTTGCTTGCTTCCCTAGTATTTTGACACCCTAAAACACGTGACACCGTCGTGCATAAGTAAGTAGATAGAATATTAATTTTCATTCATAAAATGTCACTTAAGATATTTAGGACTCAATAGCGAAATAGCAAAGCGAACGTTCTACATTACTACGGAATTCTTCACTGTTCCTCATTTCGTAGACTTTCTATTTAAAGGAGTGAGTATGGACTATTCATGTTTAAAAAAAATAAAAGCTTCCTATTTAATTTTTTTTTAAATTTTCTACCCTTGCACTTTTCACCAAGGAAACAGGTGGAGTTTTTTAATACTTAGTGTTTTTACATCGCACGTTTTCTCCTTCTATTTTTTATCTCCCTTGTATTTCTCGTCACGAATCGCCGTGACGATGTAATTATTTTCTTTTACACATATTGCTTTCTCTTTCCTGATTTTTTGTAGTTACTTTTTTATTTTTATTTTACAATTTTAATAGATGGCTAAAGCGCATTAATAGAAAAGTAAAGGTTTTTATGATAAAAATAGGATTGCACTTGACCATGATCACGCCTAATGTCGGATGCTGATGCGGTGGAAGTTGGAGCACGCTTACCTAAAACAAGACTTCAAGATTGTACTTTTCGGGTAACACGCACTCCGGTAGTGCATTTCATAACTTACCATACGCAGATAGAACGCGGGGGCGAAACGATTCAATCCTACTGGTGGTGTTTCCACTGTGAATCCTTGTAGTCCTACGATAGAATCAGGGAAATCAGAAATCAGAGTCTGAGGAAGAATAGGAGAATTCAAGAGTGCAAGAGCACACCTTAGCATGAGCTACGAACGACAAGTCCGGGGCTAGTACCATGATGATGCCGCATTGAGAATACAAGCAGAAAAAAGAAATGAAAAAATAATCCTCCTTTTTCTCCAAAATTGGTTAAAATAAGCTCCATTTTGCTTCATGCCATTTTCTTCCTTCTTTACCTGTACGATGCACCCTAAAAACACTTGCATTTACTTCATTTGCAGTGCTTTTTAAGTCCTAGATAGTCTACCGTTTTTTGGGTTCCTAGTATATTCCGTGACGTAAACACGTGAGACCATCGTGCATGTTTTCTTTCCTCGATTATTTTTCCAGTGTGGATGGATCTCTGTAACAAAAAGGCACAAATAGATCAATTACATTTTGCCCACCACATATTTCTGTGTATTATATATAACCCTTTGTAACCCCTTCCACACACTCATAATACTGGATATTTGTTATCTATATATATGAAAATCAATTGATGTTCCTTAGTCTCGCTTAAATTTCGAGAACGGCTGGACTGATTTGGCTTTTAGCACCTATCATTGTAGTTTAACTAATCAGTTTTTATTTACTTTCTATGAAAATTCGAAATGACAAACAGAGTGTTAACCTCGGGTGAAAAGCCTACTTAGGCACTCGAACCATTAGTGCCTTCGCTACGCTCGTGCCAAACCATCTCGTGCCTAAATAGGTTACTTTCATCTATCGTGTAACAATGTACTTTTTTGATAGAAAATACGGTCCATTTTTCTTTATGCAGATGGTATTTTTTTCCTTCTTTGCCGACCTAGTCGTGGCACCAAGAAAACACGTGATTTTGCTTTAAAATATGCAATATTTCAAAATATATAGATACTCTACTATTCTCTGCGTTCCTAGTATATTCAGATGCGTAAACACGTGAGGTCGTCACGCAGTGTCAAGTGAATCCCGAACAAACAGACAACTCACAAAACACAAGAAAAAATGGAACATCATGTTCCCCATCGTTTATATACTCTAAACAACTGGATGTTTTTTGTAAATAGCCTACTGTACAGACACGGCATGTTTAGAATTTTATAATATTATAGATTTACAATTACAGCACAGTATCGTATCTTCGAAGCCTAAGGTCCAATGCCGATGAAATTAAATCGAAACTACTTTAAGGCTGGTGTGCACCGACTTTTAACCGATGGTTAAAATAAAATAATCGCCAAAAATGTATGGAAAAACAGTGATTATTTTTGGTTAACCGTCGGTTAAAAGTCGGTGCACACCAGCCTACATCTACAGAAATTAGCCCAACTAAAAATATTTTTAAGAATGAATGAATCTTTGAATGAATGAATGAACGATCTTATTTTATTTATTTAGGTTTACGGCTTGGCAGCTATAGGCCCGCATTTCTCACAAAACACATAATTACTACTCAAAAACTATCAATATCCTATAACTATTGTTCATTTTAAAGAAATTTTACACATTTTTAGAAAATAAAAGTGCACAGCACAACATCTTCTTTCAGTTCCCGCCAAAAATACCCAATGAATGAATCTTTATTTGTAGAAATACAGGTAATAGTTGTACAAAGTCGATTGGTCTCAATGTATTTGACTTAAACATGGCCATACAAATATTAGGTACATGTCAATTTAAAAAAGATGTCAGAGCTAAAAATATAAATTAAATATAATCATTTACCTAATCAAATCCCTGTCATAAAAACACTTTTCCATCAGCCATGAATGTAATTTTAATTTAAATTTTCTTTTCGGCAATTCTCTTATTGATATGGGTATCGAATCAAAGACTTTTATGATCATCACTTAGCAGTTAAATCGATACATAAACAAAAATAATATGGGAACATGTACATATATAAATATACAGGTATGTATATAGACGAATAGAGATACTCTTTATTTTTGAACTCGGTTCAAGATAAGCTCTATTTTATTCCTTCTTTGCTATCCTAGTATGTTAGACCCGGAAAACACGTGACTTTAAGGTCGGGTGCAAGCGGACCGGACCACCGATCTAGACAGCCAGCCACCGGCGGCCCGCGATACGCGTTTTCATAAATTTTGTAAGGACTCGCCGTATACCTGTGAACGCACCCCACCTTTGTTCGCGCGGTGATGGCTGCGCTCGGCGACCAGTATACGCGACGCGTAAACTATGCACTTTTTTGAATTCCTACATAGATATTCATTCTTCTATCATTTTATGTTTTCCTAGCATTTGCAGTGACGTAAATACGTGAGGACAAATTGATGGACCTTCTTCGTAAGAAAATGCCGATAATTGATATATTAATTTTCATCCTTATTTATTTATCTCTAATTAATTATGTCTCAGTCATTGTATTCGAATTTTTTTTAGGAGTCCTTAGACATTTGGCAACAAAGGAACCATTACGAAATTATCAATCGGATGGATTTCCATTTTCCTTTCCGCTTGTCTTTATAATATGCCACAGTCTCTTCTCTCGGAAATTACAATTTAAGTAGTTTCTATGGATACAATTTAGTAAGACTGGGTATAATCTATACATAAAGTTATATTAAACATAGTGGTAGTTGTAGAAAAGACACAAAGTGGTCGAAATAACAACATGGATATTACTTACACATAATAATATAGAATAGAATTAAGAATATTTCCTTATTTTTAAGTCGGTTAAATATAAGTTCTAATTAAGCTTAAAGCAATTTTTACCTTCTTTGCTTTCCTAGTATGTCACATGAAGAAAACACGTGGCTTTGATCCATAATGCGCAGTTTTATTTAATACCCTAGGTATTCTGTTATGATTTGAATTCCTAGTCCTTCAAATGACGTAAACATGTGAGGTTCCCGAAAAATTTGTTCATAATTTTATTCCTTGTTAATTAATTATTTTTTAAATCGGGATTTCCCACAAGAAAATGAAACGATTTATTCTCCATATTTGTTTTTGCATGTCACAGCCATTTGATTCAGACATTTTTTTTGTATTGATTCCGTTAAATACAAAATTATTACGGAAACTTCATGTCCGGTCTTTCCGCTTGTCTTTTTATGTCATAGTCATTTTTCTCGGAAAAGAATGACTATTTATGGACGTAAGAAAATATGGATGTATGTAAAACAAAACATTTTTTTTTAAAACAAGACTATTTAAATGCTCTAAAAACGTAAAAGTAAACTTGAATTACATGTAACCCATAATTTTGTTACATTAAACAATTAACCCAAGGAAAGATAATTATTAAAATTGGTTTGTAAGTAAAGAAGTTATGTGCAAACCAAAATAAATGTATCCTTCTTTTTTAAAATCGGTTCAAAACAAGCTTCAGTTTTCCTCAGTTATTTTTATAGTCCTAGTATATGAAATCAAAAAACACGTGACTTCTGCCTTAACATTTGCAGTTTTTAAACGATATTCCACCATTCTAGCGTTCCTGGTATTTTCAGGGACGTGAAACACGTGAGTTCTCTTCGTGAAAGGTACGTATTTTGTCCTCCTTGATTTTTAATTAATAAATTATTTTGATATTGGTTTTAATTTCATTCAACCTTGATAACAAAACTGCAAAAATGGATCGATTTTATCATGCCTGTCAATTAGTTATAGATTTTTAAATAATACCTATTTAGTTGTAAACTGTAACCTATACAATGTACTCTTTGATTGTAACTGTAAAGACCGCGGCTTCTTGCGGCTGATTTTGACAGAAAGTAAAATGGCATCATTATTAGATTTTTGAAAAAACAATAACTGTCACTTTCGAATCGGTTGATTTTGAAAAATTAACACATCTTGTTCAGCAAATTATTGTGTAGTTCGAAACGATCAAGTATTGCGAAGGCATGTTAAACGGAAAACCAAGGGAAAGGGTTATTTTTGAACAAAATGTTCTATTTTCTATACTGTATAAAGTATAAAGCACACATCCGTCAATTTGATGCGTTTCACGTGAAGTGTCTTCGAACTATTCTTAAGATGATGACAGGATCGTCTGAATACAGAAGTTCTTCGAATATCTGCGATGTCACGTATGGAAAGTATGCTGAAGCTTCGTTTGTGTAGACATCTTGTAGGTATGGACCCTGCCAGGTTATCCAAGAACGTATCTTACTCTCAGCTGAGTACTGAAAGACGGAAATATCGAAGGCGGTACCTGCTTTACTGTAACATTCTAAAGCGTCACCTTACGGCATGCGGAATATGCGAAATAGCTAGTGACAAGTGGCTGAACTTGCGCTTCAAAGACCTGAATGGCGATCTATAGTAGATGTCAAAAAATATGAAACAATACGATTGCTTCTCTTGTAGCCGAGTTTTAAGAACAAATTCGGTTTTGCAAGCCATTCACGTCCCCATGCCAGAAAATCATAGCAGTGGTCGCCATTGTCGAACACGTCACCATCATTTAAAATGTGGTTTGTGTTTGAATAAGTATAATTAAGGATTGTTTAGTTTTATTTTGACTTTTGCCTACGCAAGGGAGGCCCCCGCCTATAATATTAGGATATTTATGGGCTTTCAGTGATTGGTATTATTATTATTTGCCTTTTGTTTGTATTATACTGGTGAGTGTATTTTGTAATTTGTTTTTGGACCTTGATTAAAAAAATACCTAAAAAGATTCTACTTTGATCGAATACATCCCTGTTCCGCTACTCTACATTTGAGTCTTGCTGTATCGATTATATCATAGAGATAGCACTAACCTCTTTTGTTTTATGTAGTCCTGGTAATTTGCCGCACGAAAACACGTGACGTGGCTGTGACGAACTTTCATTTCCACCACACATGGACAGATAGAGACTACACAACATACATGCTATGGAGAGAGGCAACCCTTATTTGATTGTGGTGAAAGCTGGTTTAATTCATGTAATTTATCGTAGACGTCCATTAATTTAATATTTGATCATTGACTATTTAAATATGGATACCGACACTCGTTACAATCAATTTTATAAAAATACACATGGAAGAACAGGCGTTAAAATAACATTTTATCTTATTTTTTTATTTAGCTTTTAAAATATCATGATAGAAATAAGTTAAATTAATTTTCTAACAATAATTAATGAGCTATTTGATCATTTACATGTACATGTACCTACTTATGATGTGATGAGTAGGCACGCTCCTACAAAATCTATGAGGCTGCACCAAGTATCTTCATTCAGTTTATTTGGCCATCCGTCCGCTCCCTTATTATTCAAAATGTGCTAGAAAGTTTTTAAACATGTACAACAAAGGGTTGTTTGGTGAAGTCAAAAGGTGACTGATTTTAACATTGTCCTACGAAAGGGAGCCCCCGAGCCCTGTAGTGAGACCTTTACGAGGTGTTATTATTTTTGTCATTTTTATTTAATTGCATTTTCTTAGTTTGTATTTCATAAATTAGTTTAAATTTGTAAATTTATTTTTAGACCTTGATTAAAAAGATACACGTAATTTTTATTTATTTAAGTTTATGGCTTGGCAGCTAGGCCTTTAAGCCAGATCTTAGATTATAATATTGTTTCTTAATTTTCTTAAGCCTATGTATAGCTTAGCTGAACTGTAGGTTATCAACTAAAGCCTTTCAACGGAGTTCTCGTGATAACTCGAAAGGCCACATTTGACTAAACAGTTCACATTTCTCACTAACACATAAATTACTACTCAAAAACTATACATATCCTACAACTATTGTTCATTTTAGAGTAATTTTACACATATTTAGAAAATAAAACTGCACAGCACATCTTCTTTCAATTCCCGCCAAAAACTCCAAAAAAAGATACACGTACCTCGGCCGAGTATGTTCTTGTTCCACTCCTTCCCATTCGACTCTATCTGCAACGATTATATCATGAAGATAGCACTAACCTTCATCTGCTTTTGTGTCCCTGGTACTTTGCCGCACGAAAACACGTGACGTGGCTGTGATGAGCTTTCATTTCCACCACACATAGACAGACAGACAGACTACATACATACCATATACGGCATTCTGGTTGTTGGATAGAGCAATTCTCGTTTGACTGCAGTGAAAGGGGTTTTTAGTGTTGCAAATGGGGTTACCAACCGTACTATATATAATATATGGTACTATATTTAAGCCAATTGTACTATGTATTATAGAAAAATAATATAGTACGAGATATATTTATTTACAGCGCTAATTCAAGATGTGCGCTTTTTGTACACATTCTTATGATTATTTAAAAAAATAGTTCTTTGCAAGCCAAAGCTAAAAGTAGTTTTAAGTACACGCGCAAAATTCAGTAATAAAGTAAATAAAATATGTAATAAATATTAGAAAAAAATAAGCATGTACTCCTTTTTCCTAGCACCTTTGGTGTTGAAAATGCTCAGAGGTAACCGCTTTTCATCAAGTGGGCCGTTTTCCTGTCTGCTGAATTCCTGCAATTTTTTTATGTTGGGTGTACAATACATACATACATACATAACTTCACGCCAGGTCCCTTGCGGGGTACGCACGAACAACAGAGCGCCATTTAGGCTTATTCTTACATACCTCACTTGCTTCTTTGACACATAGCCCTTGTCATGGACGCTTGTCTGTTTTAAGGCTCCTGATATCACCTTCTGCTAGTACACGATGTACAATAAAGTGTATTAATTGTTAATTGTAACAATATGTACATGTATAATTTAATTGTGTAATTTATTAATTAATTATTTAATATTCTAATGGCCAGGCACCAAATTGCCCGTAATGTATGTCCGAAAGGACAAACTGTCGTTCAACTAAGGACTCAACATCTCTATAATTTCATATTTGTGACAGTTTCTTCTACTTCTTCTGCGAACGGGCGGTTTCCGCAACTCGACGACAAAGCGCCTATTTTGCGAGGGTGGATGAGGGTTTACTCCATCCAGCCCAGCTCCTCCAGGAAGTCCACCAGTATCTTGACATTGCTGAAGACTTTTCAGAGGCTACCTGGGGCGTCCAGATACTTCGCCCTGTATTGGGCCACCTCTCCGCATGAAAGCAGGACATGGGCGGCTGTTTATTCTGCCTCCAGGCATGCTCTGCACAGGGGGCTGTCGGTGACACCTATAATACTACACTAATATAACTAGTCTCAGCCGGGACCGACTGAGCTTTAAGATATTCCTGGAGAAATACAGGCATATCTCGAGGCAGTTTATACAATAAATCTACTTCTATTCATACTGTTACATACCGACAAAGAAATGCGCACCTGGTTTATTACCCTTCCCGGCTTTGGACTTATTTTGTTTACTTGTGTTTAAAATTTGCAATTATACAATAGCCTATTGTTATCGTTTGCGTTTACGGCCGTTCGCAGAAATAATTAACCAGGTGTGCAGATTAAGTTTTCTTGGAAAAACTCAGTCCACGCAGTCGATTGTTGTATTATACAGTTTACTATAAAACAATGCCCGACGGAGGGGTGAGGCAATCAAGTGACGATTACGATATTAGAAAGACGTGTATAGTACATTCGATAAGCGATATAGTGTCGAACTTTGCGCGTGGTTTTGGATCGTGCAGTTTGTACTGGTTGTATCCTGTTATATTTGTACCTGTTTTATATGTGTTTGTACAGTTCTAATTAATTCTATAGTAATTCCAACGGCATTTTAATTCGAGTCCTGTGTAACTCGTAACAATACATTAAGTCCAAAAAGTGCTTAGGTGGTGCATGCGTTCTAGGATTCGAATGCACATGAGTACCACGACTTTTAATCCATTTTCCTCTCAAAATTTTAAGAATGTATGGACCCCAGTTTCAGATTCAGCTCATCGAAATATCTAAGAATATGGTAAATTCATCTGGTCAAAACTATAGACCACTTTTTTCGTGGGCTGGTGTTATTTTATAGATGGGAATAGTAAAAAATATTCTTTAATTAACATATGTAGACTGCGGTGTTCGTTAATTGTTATAAATCGTGTAAGGGAGGTTGAGGGAGACACTATATTTTATCTCTCTCACACTCGTGATAATCTAGGCTTTCTGTCTTAGTTACGCACAAGTATGCAATTATTTATGCAAACGTGAAAAAGAGCGCATGCAGTTTAATTTATATTATTGTAATCTTAACTTAAATTCGTAACGAATAAGGTTCAAAATAGATTTTGTGTTAGGAATTGGGGTTGAAGAGGGGTGAAGCGACGAACTCAACCACATCACACGTTCCACATTTGAAATCATGACATGGTTTGTATGCATTTGAGTTGCATTTGCTTTGAACATCTTTCTTTGATGTCATGGGGTAGTTTTAGGTGTTCTTATTTTGAACTATATCTTTTTAGCTTTAAGGTTTCAATTATTTTGAAGGTGTAGTATTAGGATCGCTATATGGCTTCTGATACCCTAGTACTGTATGCCCTTTAACACATGACGTCACCTTTTACGTCACCGTTTGTCGTGATTGTTAGGGATGTAACAAACAAATATTTGTACCTATGATTGATTTCGGAGAATATTCCTGAAGTATTTTATTTATACTAGTTTCTTTGTAAAAGTAATGTACTTATACTACTTAATAAGACAAATACTAGAGCATTACACCCGCGTCACTATAATTATTATCAATAATTCTTCTCCACGGCGTCAAAGGTACATGTATACCAAAACGACTTCAAGTATAGGCTCTGCCACCGGGCAGCGAGGCGGCAGAAAACAAACTCATGCATTTAACTGGGTGTGCAGTTGCACCCATTTACGTAGCAGTGGTGAGTCCCATTGATCTACAAAAAGACTGAGCATGCTGTTGGCGCTGCCTCGAACGCGGGCCGTTAAGGATGCGTATCTCTTTCTAATTATACCAACAATAAAAAAAATACCTTCTTTATGTAGCAAGAACACTGCCAACGGGGAGTGTAACCAGAAGCTGGCTGCATTACCACGCTGCATGGTAATTAATACTTGTTTGTTGTGCGAATATGAGAGCCAGCTAGAGATGTTCCAATACCAAACTGCACAAATATGTAACCCTGTTCTAAGGCTCCACTTTTTGAAGAAGGAGAAATTTCTGCTTCAACAGCCGAACGTCTCATACGGCGCAAATGTAATGAGACTTTAGGTCCGTGGGGTCCATCGGCAAAGGGTTTCTGTAAAGAAAGTAAGAAACTCTTCGATGTCATCGGTGGTCAGAAGGCTGGTTCATATTTCGCGCAACGAATCACTTTTGCTATATGTACAGCATGGTAATGCAGCCAGTCTCCTAGACACGTTTCCCTCTGGCAGCGATATTTTAAATAATTTATATTTACTCATTCATAACTTAGTTTACTTTAAGTATTGTTACAACTCCGGTCCCGATAAAAACAAAATCCACCTGCATATCTGAAACAAAACACATTTTGTTGCCTGTCGACATTTAAACTAATTGTAATTCTTTTATGATCGTCTTCTTTTGTTTACTTATTGATTGGCATACGTTTCTAGAAAACAGCGCATTGTTATATTGTACTATTTTTTGTCCGTTTGCGGCCGAGTCATTAGCCAGGTGTGGCGGATTAATTCAACTACGATACGGGCACATTGCATTTGGGCAATATAAAACGATGAGCTTATTGAGGGACAGGGAGTCGAGCGAGAACCGCGATAAAAGGGAAACGTGTGTACTTACAATCGGGAAACTAATAGTGACGGACTTTGAGAGTTTTATTGAATTACGACCTTTTGCATCCCGTTTCGACTTGTTGTGTTCGGTTATATTTGTATCTGTGTTATATGTGTTTGTATAGTTCTAATAAACTCTATAGTAATTCTAACGGCATTTTAAGTCTCGCGACTCGTAACAGTATTTAATTAAACCAAGGTTTTTCTTAACCAATGTACTTTTTGAATGCTTTATTCAGATAGAATTTTCAAAACAATAATCATTTACCTATTGCTTATGCCAGGTGGTAGGGCATTTGCCCGACTGGATGGCTACCCTTGGTCTAAAATATGTCGCCATAACAGTCTTGAGTTGTGTTCCGGCATTAGTGACCAGGTTCCAGTCTCCCTTAAGAGAGCAGCAGCGCATGTGTAGCACCTTTGATGTTGCAAATGTCCATAGGCGATGGTAACCGCTTTCTATCAAATGGGTCGTCTGCCTGTCTCCTGAACTCTTGCAATTAAAAAAAAACCATATTATGTTTTATACGTCACATTATATGTAATGCACTGTACACTTTTGAATTTCCCCCTTAATACTGACAGGATATAATAATACTAAAAAATCGGATATTGGTATTCGGTTTAGTTATGGCAAGTACATAAATAACTTTTTACTTCCATTTCAAAGTTACTTCAGCATACCATAAAATTATAAAAGAAGCGTGTACTAGTAATATTGAAAGAATAGTACAAAATATAGTATGTTGTATTCAAAGAGGTTACGGTTCAGAAGGATGTAAGTTTGGTTACAGTTGTTACGTTTAGTTACAAGTGTGTCTGAGTTATTTTTTACCATAGTGTAAGCCCGTAAATATCGTACTATTGGGATTAGGCCTGCCCTTTCCAGAGGAACAAACCTGGCATGCATATATAAAATACAGACTGATACTATATATTGGTATGTGTTTTCTACTTGCTATACACATATTAGTATATACTAGGGGTCGTCCAGTGGTCGAAATTCGACCATAATTCATTTAAATTATAAGTTTGAACATTATTAAGGTTCTGTTGTCAAAGACTTCTATAGTCAAATATTTCGCCAAGGCTACACTGTAAATTTGACTTGTTAAAGTCAAATTTACAGTTTATAAAATAAACAAAAGAAGAAGTTCATATGAATGTATGTGTCAAATACATGGTAGTGTGTGTAATGTTTTTATTATTGATTTAATGTATTTTTTATGCATAATTTTAAAAAAATATTAGCATTCTGCACTCCTCTATATAAACTATAAGTGTGCGAAATTTCAAACTTAACTCTCTCAATTTATTAAAAGTAAAATATTGTTACATTCCGACAAAGAAACGCGCACCTGGTTTATTGCCCCTCTCGCATTCGGAGTTCTTTTTTTTACTCCATATTTAAAATTTGCAATTAGACAATAGCCTATTGTTATTGTTTTTGACTTTGTTGGCCGTTCGCAGGAATAATTAGCCATTAGTCGATATTTTGTACTGTGTAGTTAGTATAAAACAATGCCTGAACGGAGGGGTGGGGCAGTCAAGCGAGGATTACGATACGAGCAAGACGTAGATTCGATGAGCGATATAGTGACGGATGCGCGTGTTATTGAATCGTGCAGTTTGTACTGGTTGTGTCCAGTTATATTTGTACCTGTTTTATACGTATTTGCACAGTTCTAATAAACTCTATAGTAATTCCAAAGGTATTTTGATTCGAGCCCTATTTAGTTCGTAACAATATATTTGGACCTAATCAAGTTAATGTTGATATGGTTTTAGTAAGCAAGGTTATCATGCAGCTGTACCTTTACGGCACCCAGCGACTAACTGGTAATAAAATCCGCGTCCAAAACACTTTACGTGTACTATTTTTGTACTACGCTGTATCTGTTCGTATATTTGTTTGATATTTATTTTTGTACTGAGCAATGCGAATGATCTGAATAGATAGATAATTATACTATCTTAGGGACCACCCACAAATTACGTCACACGAATTCCATGATTGTTTGAACCCTCTCCGTCCTTGTCACAACAGCTGGTCACATTTTAATTTTTTTTATTTATTGAGTTCAACAGACAGGCAGATGGCCCACTTGATGGAAAGCGGCTACCATCGCCTATGGACATTTGCAACACTAATGGTGCTAGAAATGCGCTGCTGCTCTCTTAAGGGAGACTGGAATCTGTGCACTAATGCCGGAACACAACCCAAGGTTGTTGTGGCGACATACTTTAGATCAAGGGTGGTAGCCATCCAGTCGGGCTAATGCCCTACCATCCGGCAAAATTCTCTACTACTTCCTTCTAGAGTGAAATCACATATTTCGCAACTTTATATCAAGAAATTATTACATACCTCCTAGCGCCCAGGTTTTATAACGCTTTCATGAATTCAAGGCCCAAAGTCCTTAAAAAGGTTTCAATGGTGAAAACTCAAGACTTTGAACTTTAAAAATTGTGCTTTATAGTAAATATCCTCGCATGTATGTTCTTTTTCTTGTCTCAGGTGAACGTAGACGAAGGATAAAAGGATAAAATAGATAACCTTTTGGTGGGCCTTCGGGTCAAAGCACCAGACTTAAAAAAACACAGAAGTATGTTTTTTAAGTCTAGTTAAATATAAATAATAATATAAATAATAACTATAAACAAAATTAAAACCAAATAATTAAAATGAAAAAGTTGGTGGTACGCTAGATAAAACTTTAACAATACTCGTTGACAATTGAAGACATGAGTGGAATGATGAGGTGATAAGTCGCATAATTCCAATTCTGAGTAAATCGAGATAAAAGTTTTACTTTTATTTGAAACTGAACTGAACTTAACACCTTTTTCAACTTTTTATTTTTTAAATATGCCTTATATCTATACTCTAAGGTCTGTAGTTATTTGGTATCGACTTATAACATTTATCTACGCAAAAAAAAGCAAAAAACCGAATATGCAACATATCACCATCATCCACTCACGTCTTTTTCGAGTTGAGAGTTTTTACTAAGCATTGTATTCCTTGTAATTTTTAATCGCGAGGATAAGGATTTTATAGGTGATAAATTTTCATCACTGAAAATTTGTTTATCTCAGTTCCCGCAGGTAGCATTTGCCTTTATGGTATGTCCTACATTGTACACTGTCACGTCAGCCACATCCCAAAACAAGCCTATTCTGATGATTTCAAGCACGCGATTAGTTCAACAATGTGTAAGATTTTGCGACGGTCATCTTGCTTAAGTAATCTATCTATACCATCGTTTCTCATTCGGGAGTCGTGAAGCATGTGTCGCGTTTCTATTTGAAGTGAAACTTCTATATAAACGTCTTAGAATTTTTCTGTCACGAAAAAACGTTACGGCCGCGTGGAGGAGCGGCATAAGTTTAAACTAGACGTGGTGAGAGGCGGCATAATTTTAGAGTATTTTATGGATGCGTTTTTTGGTTCCAGGTTGAACTTATTTTTTTTGTAAGACAAAATAAAATATGTTTAAATAAAAATGCATTCACTAAAATGTACCTAACCTAACCAAATCATAATTTGCAGTAAACCTGCGAAAAATAGAAATGTGTGCTGGGTCACATAGTGAAGTGAACTTCAACGGACAAGTGGCAAAACGAATCGCAACAAAAAATTCGCAAGGTCGCAGTCTGTTTAAAAAAATTTCAATTCATACAAATAAATAAACGAAAAACTAAAAATCCCACTAGATCCCATTTTATTTGTATTGCATTATATTTTTGTCTAGGTGCCATACGCCCTCAGAAAATTTACTTATCCCAAAATTCGGAGTAAAAAGTATCTTACGTCCATTATCTGTAATAAGACTTGATACGTACCGAATTTCAGTATAATCGGTAATGTAGTTTTTTCGTGAAAACGTAACAAACAGGCAGAGTTACTTTTGCATTTGTAATATTGATATTGATGAGTCAAACCAAAATCATAAGCCTAACGATGTGTCGATGTGTTGCGTCGCAGGTGTGCCTGCGGAGTATTAAGCATACATTGCGAAAAGTTCGGCGACTGAAGAAGCATCGGTGCTAATCTGAACTTGGAGGAATTTCCGGTGATGTGTCATAGATAACTTAAAAACATTGCTAGCTGCAATACTGGACACTTGGAGAGCGTTTAATTTTTTTTTTGCTATTAAACACTATTATTTTATTTTGTAAACTTAAATATTATACAAGGATGGAATGGAAATTGAATATAATTTATTACAGAATTCTAGTGACAGATAGAGAGGTCTCATGAATTCAAAAGGTAAAGAACTGCCTGTCACTTAAATACATAGGTGAGGTCTGCTGGACAAAACTGTTTTGAAGTGATCACTTCTTATGGGAGGGTAAACCACTTCGTTACGTAACGCGTTACGGCACCAGTCTGTCTAGCTTCCCTTTCTTTCACGCGTACGGCAGCGGTGGGCTGGCTCCTCCTCTGTCACTCTTACACACACAGCCCTAGCCGTATTTCTTCTAATGTACACATTCAAGAATTGTAACTAAGAATAGAATATATTTTATAATTAATAAAAGATTTTATTAATAAATAACCTTTCCTTACATTATCATATTAATATACATAAAATTTAAGTAATAACCTAAGCTTTTCTAACGTTAAACAATTTCAATATTAAATAGTTGAACTTAGATTAGTTTAAGTTATCACTTCTGTCGGGCGTCCCGAGACTCACACGTTTTTTTTATTTCCCTTCAACGGACGGTTATAACAGAGCGTAATTAGCCAAACTTCCCGCATTATACGTTTGGCAGGTGTGTCATTCGTTACACTAACGGTGCGTTCGTTTAGTATCTCACAATGCCCAAAATGCTCCGTCAGTCGTTCCACATGGCGACCATGGTCGTTATGGTCGTGGCGAAAACGTCACTAATGACGTCATCATTTTCTATCACACACTCACAACGAGCTGGAACGAAGTGGGCGTGACATTGAGAAGGCGCGATTCTCAAATCAACCATGACATTTGTGTATTTCATCGTTATTGACATCAACGCTCCATAATCGATTCCACTAGAGTTTATCATTGTAACTGTTTCCAGTGGAACTTATTTTGAATAATATATTTTAAAAATTGAATTTGAAGTTTCTCTATCCTAAATCGCATCATCACTTTACATCCGGTGAGATAGCTATCAAACGCGAACCTATACCGCGATTTAAAAAAAAAAACACGATTATACAGAATACGGCCGTACGTCATACGCATTGTTCTTTGCGACACTTATTCCGCTTTACAGCTTTTAAAACGGCTCGAAATGTTTCCTAAACGACACGAGAAGGGGAAACCAAAGGGCATAGGACACGACGCAAAACAATGAAAAAAGTAGCATTTGTCTTGTTTTTTAAAGCTGAGGTATTAGACAAATACTGCGGTGCTGCATAATAAAAAATACTAGTGGTCGAAATTCAACCATAATTAATTTAAATTATAAGTTTGAACATTATTAAAGTTCTGTTATCAAATACTATACTTCTATAATCAAGCATTTCGCCAAGGTTACATTGTTAATTTGACTTTAACAATAAACAAAAGAGTATATATGCGTGTGCGTGTCAAATACATGATAGTGTGTCTAATGTTTTTTTTATTGAATTAATGTATTTTTTGTGCATAATTAAAACAAATATTAGCATTCTGCACTCCTTTTCTATATAAACTAAAAGTGTGCGAAATTTCATACTCGTCCGTCCGCGCAATTTTCGTAAAAAGAGGCACAAAGTTTTTGCTTCACATATTAATATAATGATTATTTTAATAAATAGGTGAATTTTTCAAGTAGGCCTTTAGGGTCAATCCTCAACTAAGGGCGAAAAACACTCAAAGAAATTTCTGGACCGATTTTGAAGAAATGGTATTTTTATACCAAACCATAGTGAAGCTTGCAAGAATCAATTTCTGTGAAGAAATGTCAAACGGCAAACTAAGGAAAAGAGTAGATTTTGAACAAAATGGTCTATTATCTTCCTTAGATTAAATTAAACATGAAATTGCGCTGGTCATTAGACCGCACCTTATTTTATCCAATATGGAAACGAAAATTATCCTATTGGTAATAGGCATCTATAAATTAAGATTAATTCAACTCATGTTATTTTACCCCAATCAATAAAATCAATAGGTAAATATTGATTGCGTTGAGAGTTATTTCTCTCTTCACACTTTTCTCTCTTCTCTTCTCTAATCACTCAATTAAAACTACTTCGGTATACCTGTAAACAATCAAGACTGAGTCATATAACAGCATCTAAGCTCATCAGCTCATATTCTGTTATGTGCTGCGATCCTGGTAGGTAAAAAGAATGCAGTCTATCTTATGCTAAAAAAATTATTGCCCAACTCAGAAGATTTTAAAAAGTAATTCAATTTTATCGTTTTTGTCATATATTAATTATAAATTAATTACGTGAAAATGATTGAAAATGACGGTAAGTAATGTTCGCAATTTATTGCATAGACTGGTAAATATATTATTGTTCATTAAAATAAAAACCCACATAATAAAATATTACAAGATTTCTTTCAAAAACATAACGGCTTTACTGCTTGAAGCAATTTCTTTCAGGCAATTAAATTCAAGAAAATTCTTAGTTAATCTGGCGATATGGGTGGGACACGAGATATTAATTATTTTACGGACGGAGTAAAAAAAACCCATTACTGCTTCCATTAAAGTTAATGGACCGACTCTCAGTGCGCCAGTAAATATTCCACATAGTGGTTCTTCAAAATTACGACACTAATGTAAAAAATTTTTTTTATCAATTCTCTTCATACCGTGTTAGAAGAGGAAAACTAAAAGCAAATAATAACATAAACAGTTATATTAATCAAAACAAAAGCTTTCATTTGTTCTAATTAATATAAATGAATCGTTTCTTTCATTCAGAAGTGGAAAATAAAGGAATGTCCACGTATGAAATGTTCCCAAGAAAAATTCGTGATAGGTCACCGCTGTCAGTTCGCTGTACAACATTTAGCCGGTTAGTCGGCACCCACGCGCGTCACAAAAAGAAAATAACAAAAAACAATTGTTCTAAACTCTTTTATACGGGATTTATTGTGTTTATTTAAAATATTCCAAAAAAAAAACAGTACATAAACAAAACATTTATTTATTCAATTCAAATCCTGTGAAGTTATCGTCAAATAATCGTGCAACGCTTTGAAATATGAATGATTATTTTGAATTGCTGAACTTTTTTGAATATAGAACATGATATACTAATATTACACAATATATTCTGTTTAAAAAGTTTTTGATATATTTAACAATTGATATATTTCATGTTATCTATACTTTAAAAGTTGTTATGATTATTAAAAATTGGACGATATATTTATGAGTGATAAATTATGAAGACAGTATGCTATGCAGTGAAATGATTTATTTTTGGTACTGAAGTGGAATTTTAACGGATGTGCTTATTGGGGATTTTAAGGTATAGTTTTTAAAACTTTATATCGATTAAAAAACAAATAATCTTATTAATTTCTTAAGATTGCGTTGTAGGGATTATAATTTTTTTAATTGCGTAAATCATTTATTGGATGCTTCCATTGTTTAAATAATGAGTATAGACGTCGATTAATGACCAGTTACTACATCTTATTAACAGTTCATTTGTCTTACTACCAGTTAATTGACATAATTCCACACAGTTACTATACTAGCGATAGTAAGGCAAACGAAAGAATAGTACGATACGGGAACCTGCAATAAAGTGATACAGTTATTTCTAACATTTTTATTGTGACTGTAATGTCAGTGCTATACCTGGGATAATGATATTGACTGCGACCAAATGCGACTTATTTATAATGTTAATAAATAACGCCGTTAATAATTAGCATGTACTTATTATATGTAGGTACTTTATAAGCTTCTGTATTGACTAAGTGTTGAAAAGGTTCTACGGATTTTAATTATTTTTTTAAATATGTATTAAAGTAACGATTTTATTTTCAACTAGGATATGCCCGTGACTTCGTCCACGCTTGACCTGAATCCTGCATGATTTCCGGGACACTAAGTACCGCAGCATCTAAAACATAATGTAAGCTATCGTTATAGTGAAAACTATGTTGGAATAAGCCAATTTTTAAGCACCCGAACAACTAAAAACCGCTCCCGGGAAAATTCCCGCGGGATTCCCGGGATAAAAAGAAACGCACATTTTAAGTCTAAGAATTTATTGTCGATCCGCTTAAACCGCATCAAAATCGGTCGAGTAGTTTTTACGTGAATCCCTAACAAACAGATAAGAAATCTAAAAATAATTGCATCGTTTTCTCCGTCTTTTATATAGTCTATTTCAGTTTATTATAATAGCTTCGATGTACGGACATATAATGTTTGGAATTTTATAATATTATAGATTTACGTGTATCTCGACGGCCTGTGTGGTTGAGTGGGTTAAGCCTTACCAGTATGCTTCACTGCAACTCAGAGGCTCCGGGTTCGATTCCTGGCTTGGTAAAATTCGTAAACAAACTTTACGTTACGCGATAGTTAATAATTGGTGTTTGCGATCGGCCCCAGACTTGTCGATGTATTATTTTGTTGTTGTTGTTTTAATAAATAAATATTTTTTTGTTGTATATAACTCTGTAATCTGAAATGTTTGTAGTATAAAGCCGCAACTGTCTTGTCACTGACTATGTATTTATAAAGTATTTAATGTTTGTTAAAAATGAAAGATAAAAAATCCATACCTAGGTTCAGATCCGGCTCGAAGGACCAAAAAACTGTAGTGTGTATACAGTTTTAGCATAGGAGAGAAGGATAAAATGTAAGAAATACCAACCCAACGAGCGCTGTAATGTCACTGATTTTATTACCGAAAATATACCAATATAAATGTGTTGTTAAGCATTAGGCCGCAGTTGTTTATTTGTAAAATGCTGATTATTGTACATACTTTTTACATTACCCATAACACAAGCGTAACTTGCTTAACTTAGATAGAAATGTCTGTATTTGTTTGCTGCTTATAATTATTATTATCCAATAATATTATCCATTGCGATATCTTCCAAGGTTGAAGAGAAATTAATTCAAATTTTCGATAAACATGAGTGGAGACACTTGGGGTCAATAGGAAAGTTGAAGGCAAGAGACATCGCGGTAGATCTCTAAAAGGGTGGATTTAACAGATTGCTAATCAGCTGGATATTTCAACAGATTCGGATATCCACCGTGCTCGGAACCGATCTCGGTGGAAGAGAGCAATTATACATTGCTACCAAAGTCACAATCCTAAGCAGTGAGGGAACGACTTAGAAGAATGAATGAAGTCCCGGTTACAGCCAGGATTAGCTGCTACCGGCAGCACGTTAAGAATATCTCATTTTCTTCGTTCAGGCACGAACAAAGTATACTAATTCCTGAGGCCGGGCGGCCTGTCGTAAGGGGTGACAAAACAACCCACAGCCAGGTGGTGGGGCATTTTCCCGACTAGATGGCTACTACCCCTGGTCTAAAGTATGTCGCCATAACAACCCTAAGTTGTGTTCTCGCATTAGTGACCAGGTTCCAGTCTCCCTTAAGAGAGCAGCATCGCATTTATAGCACCTGTTGCAAATGTCCATAGGCGATGGTGACCGCTTTCCATCAATCAAGTGGGCCGTCTGCCTGTCTTTTTTTTAATCGGCAGACAAACATACTTATTGTATATCCTCAAATTAAGCTAGTTACGGTTGTTTTATGGGTAATATACAACCGACTATTCTGGGGCCGATCCCAGACACCCAGACCATAGTAAATATCGGACGAAATACGTTTCCGAAATTTACTATACCAGGAATCGAACCCGGAGCCTCTGTATTGCAGTGTGGTAGGCCGGTAAAGGCTTAGCCCGCTTAATCACAAAGGCCATCAAATCCAATATAAATATGTCTGCTGAAATACTGCAATAAAAAAAATCAAAAAACAACCCACAGCCAGGTGGTAGGGCATTTCACAGACTAGGTGGCTACCACGCCTGGTGTAGAGTATGCTGCAATAACAAATTTTAGTTGTGTTCCGGTATCAGTCATCAGGTTCCAGTTTCTCCTTCGAGGCCAGCAGCAAATTAGCAGTACCTCTTATATTGCTAAAGTCCATAAGCGACAGTAACTACTTTCCGCCAGGTGTTCTGTTAACCTGCCTGTTTTAACTGAAATAAAAGATTTTTCTATACAAATTCTTAACGGCAATTTAAAACACATAGCCCACTTAACACGACAAAAAGATGCGAGTAAGCAATTTGTTAAAAAATCAATAAAACACAAGAGCTTTTTGATGTTTGGTGGATATTGAGCAACTAAGAATTCACTAATCAGTACAAATGTAGGCCGACGGGGCTTATTTTACGATATGACACAATACTTCTTTTTAACTGTGGCTTTTATAAATTGTATTTATATTTAGATCATTTGTTTTTTTATACGCTCGCGGACCGCGTTCGTAATACCGAAGTAAGAAAGAGAGTTGGTCTGAAAGAGAGTGTCGGGGTGAAGGTAAGGAAAGGAATGCTCCGGTGGTTTGGGCATGTGGAAAGAATGAATGATGGAAGAATGACGAAACAGATATACAATGCAAAAGTGGATGGATGCAGAAGTCGCGGAAGGTCACGACACACCTTCCATGAACAAATTGATCGTGTACTAGCAGAAGGTGATGTCAGGAGCCTTAAAAACAGACGAGCGTGCATGACAAGAGCTATGAATGTCAAAGAAGCAAGTGAGGTGTGTAAGAATAAGCCTAAATGGTGCTCTGTTGTTCGTGCCTACCCCGCAAGGGACCTGGCGTGAAGTTATGTATGTATGTATGTTTTTTATACAGATTTAAATTGCAAAGGTGGCGCAGAATATAAACAGAAGGTTTAGAATGTTAGTGCTGGGACTGGCTTATACACACGTTCTGCGAGCATGCTATGCTTGTTAAGGAGGATACAGAGCGAGAGGGAGGGAGCGTGAGCGCACGTCTTTGCGCCGCTCTGGCCAGAGGAGGACGCGTCGGCGTCGAAGGGCTAGTCTGAACCTTCAGCCGCCTCAGCATTCGGTGCGGGTGAGTCACTGGGAAAAGGTTTCCCCACGCGCCCTTATGCCGTCGAGATGCACCTCTCCTCCCGTCGGGGTGTAACAAACAGACCGCCCCACGCAATGAGAGTATGAAGAGGCCGAGGACAAAACATAGTTGAGGCCGATGGGTCATCACCTGCCCGGGGGGCTAGACCATGTACCCGTGGCTTTGGATGGAATACCGAGAGGTCTAATGGGTATCCTTAACTGTGGTGTGACATCTTTAGTTCTGTCTAGAGGTGCTAGTGCCACCACGACCTGGCAAATCCCACAGACCCCTCTACGTGCGACTGATGGCCTTCAATCGGGTTTCCGCTACGAAAAAAGTAGGTTAAGGCGTGGTGTAGGAGTGCTGCGAAAGAGAGGTCAGAGAGGAGGTGTTGTATCCGAACGATGAGTTTTATGTCATGTATCCAAACATTTTATTCGCAGTTTACCAAAGACAAAATGATCTATGCTCTCTCTTCTCTCTGCCTAGCCTGGAACGAGTGTCTCATTAAGGTATTTAAAATATATAGAAGATATCAATTAATTATCTTTTATTCAATACACAACAAATTGGCGACGAGGATTCGTATTTTCAACTCGCGCAAACAACGCAATGGCAAAACGACGAGACGAGTTTTATCAAGCCGAGAAGCAAGGTACAGCCGTAACGTCATCGGCGTCGGCGTCGGCGGCGTTCACATTACAACCTTTCGTTGGAATAACAACAACTCTTATGCTTTGTAACAATGTTGGATGTACCAGAAGAGAAAAGAGTACCTTTAATTTTGACAAAGATCTCAATAAATGTGTTAGAAATTTTAAATCTAGAATGTTCGCCGCAATCACCTACAAAATTTAGTTTCACCGAACTAATAGGTAAGTTAAGAAACAAGTTCATTCCAAAACAACCAACGGCGTTGGATCGAGCAGCATTTCGTAATCGAAATCAATTACCAACTGAAAATACGTACTTCAATTGCGAAAACTGGGAGGAAAATGCAACTTTAAAGACTTGGATGACCAAATAAAAGAAAAATTAATTGATGGTGTGCATTCCAAATTAATAAAATTTGAACTTCTAAAGTGTGATACTAACAAGAGCTTAGAAGATACAATATTTTTAACCAGAACTGTAGAGGCAGCCTTATCTAGCCTTAGCCTTAACTACAAGCAAGGAAAATACTACTGATATGTTTTTTTACCAAGAAAAATACAAGAGACACGAGCAGAACAGAAAAAAAATTAACAAATCATCAAAATTAAACTATAGAAGAGGTTACTAGCGCCACACATGCTTCTGTTGTGGCGCTAGTAACCTCATTAAATCTCATTGTAGACTAATAAAAAAGTTTTGCTCAGAATGTGGTCAGCAAGGTCACATATTCAAAATGTGCACTTCGACAAGAAGCAACGCTAAAGTCTATGTTTTAGACAATACAGATGAGGAACCAAAAGCCAGTGATCATCAAAATCAAGATATTACCCCACCTGTCCCCGATTCATTGGAACCTTGCAAGCAGTATGAAATGTATTCAATTCATGTAAGTAGAGTGCCACCACACTATATCACCGTCAATATAGAAGGTACACCACTAGATTTCCAATTAGACACTGGATCAGATGTAACTGTTATTCCATTAAAAGACAATAATAAATATTTAAGTCACATAGATATATTGAAGTGTCAAGTAAAATTTAAAAACTTTGATCAATCCATTTCACAACCAATAGGGATATTGAGAAATATCACAGTCAATTTAGGGAATATGTCAAAAAATGATATACCACGCATTCTGGGTCGAGACTGGTTACATGAATTTAATATGTGGCCTCCTAACTTCATTAGTACAAACAACATAACAGTACTAAGTAATTTAAACATTAAATCTGTTTCAGAGACCAGGCACTATGTAAAGCAAAAGTTTGCAGAAATATTCAGTCCAGGCTGGGGTAATTTTAAAGGAGAAACAATTAAATTACAGTTGAAGCCCAAAGCCATACCTAAATGTTATCCAGTACGTCGCGCTCCATTTGCTATCAAAGAAAAGGTAAAATCTGAGATCTCTAGATTACTTGAAAACAAAAGAATTATCCCCGTGGAATACAGTCAGTGGGGTACCGCAGTGGTACCCATTTTAAAAACAGATGGCTCTGTACGACTTTGTGGAGACTATAAATTAACTTTAAACCCGTATCTAGAGGTTGACCATTTTCTTTTACCTCACATAGAAGAAAGATTTGAAACTTTAAAACATGGGCAATATTTCTGTGAACTAGACCTGAAAGAAGCTTATTTGCAGGCCCCTTTACATAAAGATTCTCAAGAATTGACTACAATTGTAACTGAAATAGGTACATATAAATATCTGTATTTGCCATATGGTGTAAGCACAGGGCCGGGTTAATAAACTTTCAAAAATAAAAAAAATAATTGTGTTTATAGATAATATATACATTGTAGGATTATCTATAAGTGATACCATGATGACTTTATGTAAAGTTTTATCCCAATTAAAAGAATGTGAATTTAAATTAAAAATAGAGAAATGCAAATTTTTTGAAACAAGTATAAATGTTTTTGGATTCAATATAACTCATAATCAAATCAGTGTGAATAAAAAAATATTGAACCACTATTAAATGCTGTTACACCAAGAAACATTACTATGTTAAAATCATTTTTAGGAAAAGTGAATTACTATGCCAGATTTCTTAAAAAAATGGCTGCCATATTGACACCCTTATATAAATGTACACACAAAAATAAATTTAAATGGACAGAAGAATGTGAACAGGCTTATAACTTAATAAAATGCAAATTAGCATATGTAGATAGTATATACCATTATGACCCAAACTTGCCACTTATCTTGACTTGTGATGCATCAGATACTTCATCATCACAACCCAACACCTTGGGTGCTGTTCTATCCAATAGGGGCTTGGACCATCAAACCAATTGCTTATGCTAGTAAAAAATTAAGTAGTACCGAGCAAAAATATTCTGCTATAGATAAAGAGGCTATGGCAATTATCTTTGGTGTAACTAAATTCTATAACTATACATATGGCCATACTTTCGAGCTAGAGACTGATAATGCTGCTTTGGTTCGTATCTTTTTTTTTTTTTTTTTTTTTTTTTTTTTTGTTTGAGGCGAGGAAAAATGCTGACCGATTTACGCACTCTCAGGGCCGTCACTAGGAAACGGCGCGCATCCATCGGGGGCGATAACGCTAGCAATAGTATGCTTTGTTTGCGCTTCGTCCGCGATGGCTTGACACTGAGGAGTGTGGAAGACTCAGAGCGATGCCGCACGGGCGAGCAACCTCAATACCCACTAAAAAACCTCTCCTCCCGTCGACCCTGCGCTTTGTTGTGAAGGAAAGACTGAGATATAGAACATAGTTACGCAACAGTCGATCCAGCGCAATAAAGTGCCTGGAGTGTGCCCTGGGAGAACACACCCCACTTCGAAACGGGGGCTGAATCCCTTGCGTTGCCTAGTAGCAAGGGGCCCCTCGTACCGGAACCTAACTCAGGGAGGGAAGTAATGCGCGTACCTGCCTCTCCGGGTGCTAGCTGAAGGCCGGCGACCTCGGGTGGAGACATTAGCACGCGCTGCAGGACTTCGCTCCCTATCCCTTTCTGCGGCCTCTTTTAGAGACATTACCGCCTCACAGAAAGAGACCGCAGACTCCCAGCGGTCGTCGCTGTGCAACATGGCCGTTACCAAGTCGTTGGTTCGTATCTTTGGCCCAACCAAAGGTATCCCAAAGATGGCAGCTAAAAGACTGCAACATAATGCAATATTTTTATCAACATTTACTTACAAAATTAGACATATAAAATCTAGTTTGAATCCTGCAGACTTTCTATCCAGGTCCCATTCTGACATGCAAGAAAAAACAGAACAAATAGATTATCATCCTATATGTCAATATGGAGATATAACTAACACTTATTACATATTTAACTCTCAGATTTAACAATTAAACTGGAATGTTATCCAAAGAGAGACTAGAAAAGATACAATATTGTCAACAATTGTAAGATTCACAATAGATGGGTGGTCAGAAAAAAAAAATATTAAATAAAGATTTACTTTGTTTATTTAACAAAAAAATGAACTCACTGTGGATGAGATTGTCTGTTTTGGGGATATAGAATCATAATTACATTAGTTTTGAGAGAAACAGTATTAGATAGTATACATAAAAGTCATTTTGGAATACTTCGTATGAAACAATTAGCGCGTTCTTATTTCTGGTGGCCCAATTTAGATATGGAAATAGAGAATATCACAAAAAATTGTGTAATATGTTTAAGTTATTATAAAAATCCACAAAAATGTCAATTTAAACCCTGGCCTGCGCCACCATCAGTCTGGCATAGAATTCATGCAGATTTTTTAGGTCCTTTTTTCAACAAAATGTATTTAGTTGTAGTCGACAGTTATTCCAAATAGCCAGAGGTTTTTGAGACAACAAGTATAAGTGCAACACGAACTATAGAATTTTTCAAAATTATATTTTCAAGGTTTGGCTATCCAGCACATCTTGTAACAGACAATGGCCCTACTTTCACAAGTTCTGAATTCAAAGAATTTTGTAGGTTAATCAATGTGAAACATACTTTTACACCACCATACTATCCTGCTACCAATGGTGCAGCAGAAAGATTTGTTGAAACGTTTAAATCACATGTTACAAAAATCAGAGAAAGTGGCAGCTCAATGCTTTCTGCGATCAATTTGTTTCTATTCGATTACAGAAGTATGCCACATATCGCGACTGGTGTATCACTAGCCTATTTAATGTTGGGTAGGGAACTTAAAAATAGATTTTCTTTACTTAGACAACCACCTGCAATTGAAAAGTCACATGATATGTTAGCAAAAATAAATGACAAACCCTCAAATAGCAGGATGGTAGAATTTTTGGTGGGTGAAAAAGTCATGATCAGAGATTACCAAAAGGGTAAGAAACCTTGGATAGAAGGTGTCATACTGAATGAATCTGTACCTAATGTTACATATATCATTGATGTAGATGGATGTACTTGGAAAAGACATGTAAAGCAAATGCTAAAATATTCTAATAGTTTAAATGAATAGTAAAAAAAAAACTACCGATATGGTTTCTTTATAAAACTATCTATATTGTGAAATATATTTGCTAAGAGCTATATTGTTTTATAACCTGTTTCCTTGTACCTGCACAGTTATATTGTATGTGCTATAACATAGTGTTAACCTTCCATCAGAGTGTGGTGAGTGTTGTATCCGAACGATGAGTTTAATGTCATGTATCCAAACATTTTATTCGCAGTTTACCAAAGTCAAAATGATCTATGCTCTCTCTTCTCTCTGCCTAGCTTGGAACGAGTGTCTAATTAAGGTATTTAAAATATATAGAAGATATCAATTAATTATTTTTTATTTTATACACAACAGGAGGAAAGTGATAGAGGGATTAAGAAAGGAGGAATTGAGTAGAGGGTGAGCCAACTGTCACTCATCGCTCGCAACACGATTAGCCTAAGTGTCAAGTAATACTACATAACTCATAAGCGTAAATGTATTCTCAATGTAATATCTCTAACTCCAGTAGATCCAGAGGGCTCCTAAAGAGATTGATTTCGCAGACTCGTATCATGAATATGACAAGTACCAACATAAAGTGGAACATGTTGTGTTCTATGTACAATTAGGAGTATATCTCAACATTGTCTCAATTTCGCTAAGGGACTCTGCAACGGCAACCTCTTTAGGCCCTGACATCACTTCTTTCACCTCCTCCCAATTATTTGGGATCAGCAAAATATGTGCTTTCCTTCTATACTCCTCTTTTTTTTACTTTATTGAAATATGAGTTATGTAATATTATGAAAATACGAGTATGTTCATTGACATATGGGTATATTTATTACACGATATAGTATTTTTAACAAAAGGTCAAATTGATTAAAGCTTATTTATAAATGAGTTCGACTTTTATACCAAATCTTATTTTCTCACACTGTGAATATAAATTAATATAACACTGTATGTATATCCACTTTTTTGTTTCTTTTTAAGATTATAAGCTATATTCCATTTTCGTTAAGTATGTATGTATCAATTTATAGGTCACTTAAGTTATAATAATTTTGATCATAAATGAAAATAAATTAAATTAAACGAAGAAAATTTACTTAGATATAATGACCAATAAGGGTGCGAATATGACCTGAAATTCTAATGTTATTATCATACATCTTCATGATATATATATGTCCTTTTTTGTCCAATTATTGAACGAGTCTATCAAGATGTATCACTTTGAATTTTTCTAGAATTTTCCACTTAGTTCAAAAGTTAGAGGGAGCTATAATATTGTCACACCACAAATCACAATGTCATTCTTTACACAATTCCATTCATCTCCCTTTTGGTCTACCTTTATATCTGTGCACGTCAATCTTCCAGTAGTTATTGATATGGGATATAATCCGTAAGAATTCTTTTTTACCTTTAGTGTCGGCACTCTAAAAGTAAGAACTTGAAAAAGTTACTTATTCAAGAGACGTTAACAACTCACCAAAAATCGCAATCGATAAATACTCAAGTCCTTTTGGGGTTGACAGTGAAAAAAAACTGGGATACCGTCCTAAGACTTTACGACAACTTATGTGTAGTAAGAAAACAAGATTTATTTCAGTAGTCCCATGGGAGGTAGACTGTGTCGCAGGTAGATACTAAATTATTCCGATTCATGAAAATACTGGTAGTCCAATAAATATTGGGTTTAAATGTATTTATTCATATAGCTGAAACGTAATTTAGATTTTTCAAAAATTTTAATTTATGATATTTTTTTTTCAAAATTTTCCATTTAGTAGTTTAAAAGTTAGAGGGGAGCAATATTTATGAATTTTGATTGAATGATTTACGAAAAATGATCTTATTTTATACTAAATTATAAGGCTGAAAAGTTTGTTTGTTTGCTTGAACGCGCTAATCTCAGGAACTAATGGTCTGATTTGAAAAATTATTTCAGTCTTAGATAGTCTATTTATCCAGGAAGGCTATATGCTATATATCATCACGCTAAGTCCAATAGGAGCGGAGCACCAATGAAGAATGTTTCGAAATCGTTTTTTTTTTAACTATTCCACGCGGACGAAGTCGCGGGCAGAAGCTAGTACTAAATATTCTGATTCTTGAAATCTACAAGTCCTTTAATAAAACTAGTTTAAATGTAGCTGAAATCTAAGTTAGATTTTTGTCCAATTATTGAAGGAGTCTTTGAAGCTGTATCACCTTGGATTTTTCTAGAATTTTCCAGTTTATAGTTTAAAAGTCAGAGGGAGCGTAATATTTATGACGCTGATATCACATATCTCATTTCTTATCGACTGACGTGAACATTAATGATCATTAAAATTTTTACGATTTTTGAATGACGTTTTTACTTTGCTATTCTTACGGGTTACGCAGGACTCAAATTAAAATGCCGTTGGAATTAATATAGAATTTATTAGAACTATACAAATACGTATAACACAGGTAGACAACCAATACAAACGTAACACGATTCAATAGCACGCACAAAGTCCGTCACTATATAACTTATCAAATGTACACACGTTTTGTCTCGCTTGTGACCATCGCTCGACTGCCTCACCCCTCCTTTCGGACATTCCTTTATACTAAGCTATACAAAATGTCTCGACACAATACTCGACCTCGTAACAATTTTTTCCAACAAACACACCTGGCTAATGCCTAGCATAAAGAATTACAATACACAATAGGCTGTTTTCTAATTACAAATTTTAAACACAAAGTAAACAAAAGAAGTCGAAATGCCGAAAAGGTAATAAATAAACTGCAGGTGTGAATTGGCCTTTGTCGGTCATAACACTATAATGGGTGAGCTGTAAAACGGTACTTTTTGACTTTCGTTCCTTAAAATATACAAGTATCCAAAAGTTCAATACTGATTTTTATAAGCGTACCGTTTGCACTATACCCTAGCACCCTAATAAAGAGACATGGAAAATGTTTACCGTCATTTGAATGGACATTTATAAAACCAGAGGTTACCAAAGTCTTGCTGGTTCTGAGAGAATTTAGTGTTACTTTTTTTAATCAAACTTAATATCGAACTGCTGTAACAAAACGTCGGCTAGAAGCTTATTCTAAATGTAAATTAAGAACGTTTGCTTTTAAGAATTTTTGCTTTACGGATTTAAAGATTGAAGATTAACCTACAGATGATATCGATAGGGATGCCATTAGAAAAGTGACGATAGTACCATTTTGAACATTTCCTGGGTCCTCATTATAGAAGTGGAAAAAAATCCGTCTGTTTTGACTGCTACATAGATGACACATAATGGCATTGACCATATGGTATTGGTGCATTAATCTGTTTTATGTACAATTGTACATATTATAAGAGTTGTTCATACCCACATCGAGAAAATAATTGCCAAGCCATTACCGCAGCTCGCAAATCTCATTCGTGTGGTGTTGCCCTATTCTTCGAGATTTTTGGAGAATAGTGGTGCTAGCGAACCATTTTATTATGTTTAATAATATAGGTATTTTTTACTTTGGTTATAAATAACCTTATGAATTTATTATTCTAATTTTATATACGTTTTTGTAAATTAAAATTACTATAAAAAATATTCTTCGAAGTCTCTAAGACTTTTTAGAGTTGTGACTAAATGATATCACTAATCTAGGATAGAAAAATAACAAATTCTTATTGTGTCGAGAAACTAACTAACGAACACACAAAAAAAACAACATATCAACGAATTGAGAACCTTTTTGAAGTCGGTTAAAAATAACTATGAAATTAATGAACATTGCTTGAAAGTTAAGGTAATAGGTAAGAGAAGTAAACAGTACACCCACTATATACACATATAAATGTGATGGCAACTTAGTGCTTGTAATAAGAAATCTTAGAGAAAAAATTACAAAGATATTTTTTACTGCAAACAAAACAAATGTCGTTGGTTCGAAATAGAAAAAGTTCCCCTGCTGATTTGTAACAAACATTAGAAGAGTGTTTTTATGTTTTCCAATTAAATTAGTTTTTGAATAATATGGTTTGTCCAAGCGGGTTAATAATCCTGGTAACCCCATAATAGGGTCGCTCAACTCTCAGTCAAGTGTTGTAAAAACCGAAATGGCACTTTGTCAGCTGCATTGTATAGATACCTAATGGGCTTTTGTTTGTTTGTTTATTGGTAAATGTAGTACATTATTGTGTGGATGTTTTTAAATGGGCAATTTAAGATATTTATGGCTATATGAGGCGTAGCCAGTTGGAAAATCTTTTTGGCTTGCATCTTAGTTATTGACTATGTCAGTTTGAACCTTGCAATGGAAAATTTATGTAGAATTTTTTTAGTAGTTTTCGAAAATTTGTGTAGATTTCTAAGAGAAAATCTCTAATTATTTTTTAGTTTCATTTTAGTTTGTATATATAGTTTATTAGTTTTATCTATACTAATATTATAGTGATGTAAAGTTTGTAAAGTTCTAGGGGGTAATCTCCGAAACTACTGAACAGATTTAAAAAATTCTTTCACTGTTGGCAAGCTATACTATCCCCGGTTAAATAAGCTATACTATATTTTCAAAAAATTAGGGATCCTTACTAAAACTCCAATAATGTAACCCAAGGTGTAAATAAAATACCTAAAATCAGTTCAGTAGTTTAATTTATTTATAATTTCGTTTATTTTTATAATTAGTTGTATTAAATTCTAAATAATTATAACATGATACTTCCTACTAAGATATTAGTCATACTTATAACAAGTTAGTACACGTAGCGCAGCTTATACAGTATCTTGAAAGTTCAAATAAGAACTTGTGTTAATTTAGTTAGTTAATTAATGGGAGTCGAGTTTTAGACCTCGTCGACCCCCAAAATCAGTTTTCGTTTATGTCGACCCCTAGGAAACCGATTTCGACCCCAATGGGTCGATATCGACCACTTTGAGCATCGCTGTTCTAAGGAAAAGAAAAGTATGGATACGTATTTTTACATTTTAACGCCTCGAATCAGTCACACTGTAACAAAATAGAGGCTCTCGTGCATATTGTTCTGGAAAGTGGCCAAACCCAACCAATTAGAAGGACACTCTTGCCAGACTCGTCACTGCATAGTGGAGGAATAAATATTGTTCTAAGCAACCCTTTGAGCAAGGAGGCTGGGCTATCATTTAAGTTCCTGACTAAAATATTTAAAAAAAAATTAGTTATAGTTAAATTTTATTTAATACTAGCTGACCCGGCGTACTTGGTACCACCTATTTTCTGAATTCTTATACGACTTTCTACCATGACACAAAAACAAAATCACCAAATCGGTCTAGGTGATCAGGAGGATTCTAGAAGCCGATCTCAGCGCCACCTACCGGTTCCAAATGTGGGTGTAAACCATCCCGGGATCCACTCAAACACACACACAAAATTTCATCAAAATCGGATGTATAGTTTACGATTCTATAAAGGACATACACACAAACATCCATTTTTATATTTTTTATATATCAAGATAAATTTGTCATCATCTATGAAGCTGATATCGTCACTAGTGATGAAGTCTCCCTAATAAAAAAAAAGACGGTGTGCATCTCGGGACGCCCGACAGAAGTGATAACTTAAATTAATCTAACGTGAGGGAAAGGGAAGCCAGACTGACTAGCGCCGTTACGCGTTACGTAACGAAACGGTTTACCCTCCCATAAGAAGTCACTTCAAAAAAGTTGGTCAAAAATTTAAAGTTTTAGCTTGTTCTAAACAAGTTTAGTTATTGTATTAGATTAGTTACTCTTTTGTTTATTTTTAAGGGGAAGTTAATTATTATTTAAGGGGCAGGTTTAAACTTATCTTTGATTTGGTTCCAATATTTTTTTATATTCGCCATCGAAACTGCTTAAAATTTGCAACGAATATTGTAATGTTATCAAAGCTTTTACCTTTTGCCGTGTGGAGGATGTTGCAGACTCATTAGTTTAAAACTTATTTCTCATAGAATTGAATTTTGAATGAGATTTTTATTTTTTATATCAAACTGTTTTTTGTCGAGTGAAAATTATTGAGAGATACACACGTTTAAATATCCATTGTCGTGTTTATTTAGTTTGTATATATTTAAATAACACAAAAGCAGGATATTTCTATTAAAAATAAAATTATATCTCTTTAAAATTATTTCAACGACCACAAAAAAAATTTTGATTGGTAAGGTCTATTTTTTTAAAACGATTATGTATTGCTTCATTCTCGCATAAGTGGGTCCGATTCAGCTTCTTTAGCGAACATTGGAATCAGAGAAAAGAATCTAGGTTCGTGCCTTCACAATGCAACATTAAAGTGCAGCGTCAGATTTTACGAGTGTCGAACGACGGTGGGAGAGTTCTATTGGTTATTTACGTAGAACGTACGTTCAATAACTGCTGCAGTGACACAGTGATCTTGGGTTCAGTAGTTAAATGTTAAAAAGTTGTAGTGAACGTATAATATCTTTTTATTATGACTAGTGGTCGCGCATTGGTCGAAATTCGACCATAATTAATTTAAATTATAAGTTTGAACATTATTAAGGTGCTGTTTTCAAAGACTATACTTCTATAGGCACAGATTTCGCCAAGGCTACACTGTTAATTTGACTTTAACAATAAACACACGATTATATATGCGTGAGTGTGTCAAATACATGGTAGTGTGTGTAAAGTTTTTTTTATGTATTTATTATGCATATTAAAATATATATATATATATATATATATATTAGCATTCTGCATTATTTCTCTATATAAACTATAAGTTGCGAAATTTCATACTCCTCCGTCCGCGCAATTTTCATATAAAGGGGTTTCTGCTTCACGTATGATGATGGTTAAGTTCAATGAACTTTATTTCTCTTCAGGACTTTAAAATTTACTATGAGATTAAACACGATTTACTAGATAGCACGTTATTGCACACCAAAATATATAATTATAAAAACAAACCACATTTACAATATTTTTCTTAGCAGTACAATCGGCGGGCTTATCGCTTCAAGCGATCTCTTCCAGGCAACCTAATTACATTTTTTACATTTTTCAGATTTTATGACATTTTTTCGTTATTTTCGAATTTTCCTTTAAGTGTACTGCGTGCCCCCACAAAAATGCCTTGTATATATATATATATATATATATATATATATATATATATATATGTGTGTGTGTGTGTGTATATTTTCTATAGGACATTGTCTTATTTTTATGGAAAAAAGTTTTTAAAAATATTAGAGGTAGTCCGAAACATATGTAGTTGCCGAGGTTGCAAGAAATATTAGATAAATCTTCTTCTATACATATAAAAATTATGTGTCATAGTGTTTGGCCGCGATGAACTCGGAAACTACTCAACCGATTTTATATATTTTCATTTTACTGGATTTGTTGCCACTTAGGTCATAGGTTTCATTTTAATTTATAATATTTCAAATTCAAGTTTTTATTCAAAATAAGTTCCACTGGAGAACACTTATTGAAGGTCATACATATAATTTAAAATTTAATTTCAATTCCTAGTCTATGTACACCGCTTCGCAACACTCCCCAGCAACACGTCTAGCTAGAAATTGTTTTTCTTTATATTTCTTGTTCTATTTATATTTCAAGTTCTTTTTTTATTTTTTAACTGAGCCACAGCAACGCGTTATTGCAACACGTGAGCAAATTAAATCAATGACACGTAAAAATTAGCCTCGGATCATAAAGTTATTAGGTTACGGATGGGGATGGCAATTCCGAGTTCGAATTGATTTATGTATGTAAATGGGAAATGTGATATATAGGCCCCTATTTCGAATTTTATCTCTGTTTCGTGAGTGTTCTTGATAGAACAAAATATACCAATGTTTTTGTGTAATCCATACTAATATTACAAAGAGGAAAGAGTTTGATTGTTTGTTTGCATCGAATAGGCCCCGAAACTACAGAACCGATTTGAAACAATCATTCACTGTTGGCAAGCTTTTTTTTTTGAGGTAGGGGAAATATGTTTCGTACATTCCGGGTCCTTTATTGAAAGAAAAGAAAGAAAGAAAGAAAAATATTTATTTCAAATTGCGACTTACACATTACATACACAATAAATAAAATGACAATAAAAGAAAGCCGCAATATATGAAATGAGGTTGGCACTCAGTCTTTCGCTGTGCCGAAACATGTTTCGACACAACACTGGTTTTCAGTGCCCACCTCCATGACCTCATATATCCCAAGACCCACTTTGTAGATAACCTAGTACATTCAAAAAACAATATATATATAACAATTATACAATAAGATAGTCTAGCAAAACAACAAAATACTAAATAAAAATAATACCTATAACTAAATCACTAACATTTAAATTATTCAACAAACTCTAAACAACTATGAAATACATTAATTAATTACTGCCCTCAGGTAAGTAAAATTATTGGGATTAGACCAAAGCAATGAGAGTTATCCACTTATGATAGTGTAGCAAGACCTCTACTCTATGTGGAGAGGAAACTCATGTGCCAATACCTAAATTTTAACCTGAAGTTTTACGGGCAGGTCTTCAATTGGACAAGTACATTAACAATCTGCCCATAAAACTTCCAGTTAAAATTTTGTTTCGATTCGTTTTGCCACTTGTCTATTGAAGTTTCACTTCTACAATGTGTCCCAGCACACATTTCGATTTTTCGCAGATTTACTGCAAATTATGTTTTGACTAGGTTAGGTACATTTTAATGAATGCATTTTTTATTTAAACATATTTTATCAAAGAAAAAAATTATTTCGATCCGGAACCAAAAAACGCATCCAGTCTGCTCTAAAATTATTTCGCCCCTCTACGCGGCCCTAACGCTTTTTCGTGACAGAAAAATCCTAATACCCACCGTTTATATAGAAGTTTCACTTCAAAAATGTTGTTACCGTCGCCGGCCGCCGTACCGGTATCGTCGTATTACGTTGTCCGGGTATTACGGTTGCCTAAGAGTTATGTTTCTACCAAAAAGGCTATGGTATCCTAAAACACACACACACACACATACACACGCAAATATTATTTACTAAAAATATTATAGTGTTACAGTTATTTAGTAGTTATAGTTCTTCTAGTCATGCTACTTTTTAAAGTTAATAATTAATTTTATTATGTACCCTCTTGACATGTTGACATTGACAACGTCAACACGAAAGGCTGTCTACTGAAAATTAAAATATTTAATATTAATATTATTAATTCTTTAATTTCTAAATTTTATAGTGCAAATATTATGGACATAATCAGATAATACGATATAAATTTCCTGTTCTCTACCATACTTCTCTTATACATTGCTTCCACCAGGACTGTCCCAGAATACAATACCAATTCAAACCGTTGATAAAGTGAACTAAATTAAATATTTACTACGCAACCGACGCAGTTCCCTATAAAAGGAACATGAATAATATGAGGTTCCACCGTTTTGCACATTTACCTAATATGATAATAGAGAGATATTCCAATCATGTATTATATGACAATGGAAATTAAGGAAAAGAAGACATTTCTCCCTACCGTGAGACCTAGCAAGATCAACCAATATGTTACAGCGAAAAACAATCACTAATTACATTTGGAGGAAAAGAAAAGAAAACAGTGTCTGTGCCTTCGATAATATTACGAACATTTTTTTCTTTTGTGAAGTTGATATAGACAGATTTTTATTTTAGAAATATCTTTAAGTTTTTAATTTAGTTCTTTTATATAAGTTTTAGGTTCAGTTTTGGATGCAACAACTACAACCTGATGCGTCGTTTGAGAACTTAGTTCAGTGTCATGAATGCTCCCAGGTACGATATTTCAAAGGTCAAAGAGGTTTGAGGATCCATATCGGAAAAGCTCATAAGGATCGAGATGGACACTCAGCTTCTTTGCCTAACCCTCAACCTGTTTTTGACTCATTATCGGATAGCACCCAAATTCCATTTTGGCAAAGAATTTTAAAATTAAAACATTCGGCACCAATTTTAAAAAGGATCCCTCGAGCAGTAAGATATATGTGAAATCTTCTCAAAATATATAAAAAAAGTTTTGGCTGAAAATACCTTACGTGCCTGGGAGGATTTGTTATTGCTCCCTTATCAAATCCTCAATATAAATAAAGATGATCAAGGTACGGTTACATCTAAAATTAGGAAAAATTGTAAAATTATACAAATTATTGAACAGAGATTAGATAAACAGATTAACCAAACGAAAAAATACCCAAATTGTAAAACTCATCTGAAAAATTTGATAGAATCAAAATTGTCAGACGGATATAAAGATATAAAGGGAGCAGCACGGATTCTGTTCTCAAACGACGATGTAGCTCCCAATGATGAGACTACTCTGCGTGCTTTACGGGATAAACATCCACCTTCAGGAAACGCCCAATTACTGGATGACGATGATGCCAATAACAGTAGTATATACGCTACCCCGGAAGAAATACTCAAGGCTGTTATGTCCTTTAGAAGCGGCTCGGCTGGAGGACTAGATGGCCTCGCTCCACAACATTTGAAAGATTTGTTAAGTGGGGCCACTGGTACCTCGAGCGTGACCCTTCTGAGAGATATAACAGATTTAATTAATTTAATGCTTTCGGGTGGTGTGAATATGGACATATTACCCATAATGTACGGTGCCAACCTATGTGCTTTAAAAAAAAAGATGGTGGTATCCGTCCCATAGCAGTTGGCACCACGTACCGGCGCCTCGCAGCCAAAGTATGCTGTCGAGCCATAAAAGACCTAAGCTCCAGCTACTTTGCTCCAAACCAATTAGGTTTTGGAACCAAAGGTGGCTGCGAGGCGGCGGTACATGCACTGAGAACATTCGTCGGCAGTAATGTTTGTGAAGCCATCCTTAAGGTGGATGTCAAAAATGCATTTAATTCGGTCAATAGGTGCACTTTGCTGGCCGAAATTAAAAACCGTTTTCCAAAAATTTACAATTACATTAGGCAATGCTATAGTGAAAATTCTTTTCTGGTCTACCAAGACAACCTTATACATTCGGCTACTGGTTGCCAGCAAGGTGACCCTCTTGGGCCAGCCATCTTCTCGCTCGCTATCCACCCAATTATACAGAAGCTAAATTCAAAATTTAACGTATGGTATCTTGATGATGGGACCTTAGGAGGTGACATAGACACTTTAAAAAATGATCTTATATATTTAATAAGTGAGTTTGGTAAAATAGGTCTGACTTTGAATTATTCCAAATGTGAACTTTTTATACCCAATGCTACCGAAAACGACAACAACACTTTTTCCGATTTTCAAGTTCTGGCTCCAAATTTAAGATTAGTAAAGAAAGACAATCTAAGCCTCCTTGGGTCCCCTATCTTCGATGAATCTTTTCCTTGTTTCGTTGACGATAAAATCCAAATATTTCAGTCCAAAATTAAAAATTTAAAAGAAATAAGTGCACATAGTGCCTATTTTATTATTCGGTATTGCCTGTTTACTCCAAATTTCACGTACATTTTGCGGTGCTCTCCACTTTGGAGGCATCCAAATATTTTATATAATCTAGACAACATTATTCGGCAAACCTTAACCTCCATTATAAACATACCTTTGGAAGATCGATCGTGGACCCAAGCAACCTTACCAATACGGTTAGGAGGCTTGGGTGTACGCAAAATATCTGACATAGCACTACCTGCCTTCCTGTCCTCAGTTTATAGTACTTTGGCACTCATAGGACAAATATTAAACCCGTCACTTAGTGGCTTTGAGGTCCCATACTTGACTGAGGCCAGAAATGCTTGGTCCTTGGCTTGCCCAACGCAAAATTTACCCGCGGAACCAAAGTCGCAGAAGCTATGGGACGGGCCGCTCAGCAAGCTAATACATGAGAACCTTTTGTCTTCTTGTATTGGCGAAACTGGCCGGGCCCGTCTTTTAGCTGTCTCTAAATGGGAGTCAGGTTTGTGGCTCCAAGCTCTGCCCTCGGCGAATCTAGGCACTCTCTTGGATGACACTACATTCAGGATTGCTGCCTGCATTCGCCTGGGGGCAGGTGTTGTGGTGCCACATCGCTGTCGGTGCGGAGATATAGTTGATGAGTTAGGCCACCATGGCTTGTCATGCGTATGGAGCGCTGGCAGGATGTCACGGCATGCTACACTTAATGACATTATCCGTCGGTCTCTTGCCACCGCCGGGGCACCAGCTATCCTTGAACCAAATGGGCTGTGCCACGACGATGGTAAGAGACCAGACGGGATGTCGTTGGTGCCATGGAAGATGGGACGCCCTCTAGTATGGGACGCAACTTGTGTTGATACTTTGGCGGCGTCCCATCTTCCAGACACAGCCGTGACAGCCGGGGCTGCTGCTGCACACCAGGAGGCCCTGAAATGTCGCAAATATGTATCCATTGGTAGTGGGTATGTATTTGTGGCTTTCGGGGTCGAGACCCTGGGGCCGTGGGGGCCTGGAGCTCATCACCTCTATCGAGACCTCTCAACACGTCTTATTGAGGTCTCGCGTGACCAAAAGGCTGGCTTGTATCTAGGGCAACGGATCAGCGTTGCCATCCAACGCGGAAATGCGGCCAGCATTTTGGGCACGATCCCCGCCGACAGCGATTTAGAGTCAATTTTTTATTTATAGATTTAATTATATTATTCTTGTACTAATGTTAATAAAACAGAACCTTTAGAACAATGTACCCTCTTATTTTCTAAACGATACAATCGCCCATTTCCTTGATTCAATAATAATACTATATTTTTATTTATCCAGTGATTAGCGCCTGTTTTATATAGAGTAAGTAGTTCTCTATAATTTAACATAGTGTTACATCTCAGGTCCCGAGAAAAACAAAATCCACCTGCATATCTGAACCAAAACACATTTTATTACCTGCCTGCATTTTAACAAAATGTAACTCTTTTGTGTTCGTCTTTTTTGTTTACTTTATGTTTAAAACTAGTGATTAGAAAACAGCCCATTGTTTTATTGTACTCTTATATAGCAGTTTGAGGCCGAGTCATTAGCCAGGTGTTACGGATTAAGTCGACTCAGATACGGGAACATTGCATTTGTGCAGTATAAATCGATGACCTTATGGAAGGGGAGGTAGTCGAGCGAGAACCACGAGCAAAGCGAGACGTGTATACTACAATCGGGAATCTAATAAGTGACGGTCTTTGCGCGTTTTATTGAATTACGACCTTCTGCATTACGTTTGGACTTGTTGTGTTCGGTTATATTTGTACCTATGTTATACGTGTTTCATAGTTCTAATAAACTCTATAGTAATTCTAACGGCGTTTTAATTCGAGTCCTGCAACCCGTAACACTACGATGACAATATTGTAATCATGCATTTTATCCGTGCAGGAACGGAGAAAGAATACAATTTCCTGCGGCCGGGCGGCCTGTCGTAAGAGGCGACAAAACAACCCACAGCCAGGTGGTAGGGCATTTTCCCGACTGGATGGCTACCACCCCTGGTCTAAAGTATGTCGCCACAACAACCTTCAGTTGTGTTCCGGCATTAGTGTCCAGGTTGCAGTCGCCATTAAGAGAATAGCAGCGCATTTGTAGGCGATGGTAACCGCTTACCCATCTAGTAGACCATCTGCCTGTCTGATAAACTCAAGCAATAAAAAAAAATGCATTTTGTAATTGTATATTTGGTGCGCAATGAAGTGTTATATATTTCATTCTATTCTGACTTTGTAGTGTCATACACTTGAATGTCGTGTCGACACTAAATTCACGTGGCAGCAGGCACTTTGTCATCATACCCTATTGCGGGTGCCTTATCTCGAAGGTCCCGCTCTATTGCAAAGCACGACAGCACCCCCATAAGTCATGTTCCACATTCTATGGCATAGTGCGATGACAAATGGAAAAATAAATCTCTACGCATTGTTAGATGATGAGTGGCTTTATTTTCTGCTAGATCTTTTTTAACCAACTTTAAAAAAGGAGGAGGTTCTCAATTCGTCGGGATCTTTTTTTTTTGTTGCTTTTTTTATGTATGTTCGCCGATTACTCGTGATTTATGATCCGATTTACGTGATTCTTTTTTATTTTATTTTTTGTTCGACGCGGAATAGCTTCCAATTGGTCCCCTAAAAATTTTACATAGTTTGGCCCAGTCGTTTTCATTTTACGAACATTTTTTTGTTCTCGTTTCTTGGGACCTATATTTTTTAAGAAGCGCGGCACCATTCGTAAGTCCACCATACATAGCTAGACACTAAAAAGTAACAAATAAAAATAAAAACTTCGTTTAAAAAAACCGACTTCAAAAACGAAAAAACTAAAATGTATAAAATAACTTATTTCTAAAGCTATTATTATTAATATATATTATCTTAAACATCTTGAAGTCGGTGCAAAGTAAAACATAATAAAAATTACTATATTTTGCAAATTACTAAGAACCGTTTTCAGTGGCCGTGATCACGGAAGACAAAGATGTCATACGATACGTGTTCATTTTAATTATTTAGGTTTAATTTTGTTTATGGTTATAATTAAATTATATATATATATATATATATATATATATATATATATATATATATATATATATATATATATATATATATATAATAGGCTGAATACCCCACCGTCTAACCGTCACAACAGCAAACGGCACAAATAACTCTCACTGAGGGTTGTATATTTGCGCCGCTTGAGTGATTCAGCTGTTCCCGACGCCGAACCGGCTGATCTCGACGTGTTTGGTAAATGGGATGCGGCCAACTTGTCTACACAAGTCGCATCCCACACCAAAGGCTTACCACGCTGCCAGGGAATTGGAGTCATCGCCTACCATCGACACGTGCAATACTGTTCGGCTCCAATAAAGCCGGTACGTTAGCGGCTTAGTCCGTAAAACATCATGCAAGGCGGCATGGCATGACAATCTGCCGGCACTGCGGCGGCAAGAAAGACCGTGGTATCCCGGGCCGATTACCTCTGTTCCACAGACGCATGTGTGTGGTGCACATATGCGAGAACCCAAACGCAGATTTATAGCCAAAGAAAAGGAAGTATTATCCATCAACCTACCCATGTTTGGGGAGGGGATTGCTTGGGGCCAGAAAGCAGACTCTTTGCGGAAAACGGCAAAGATGCGGGCACGTCCTGTAGAGTTAGTTAACTTACTCAGAACTCTCCTCGTTGTAAACACAGTAGAATTACCGAAAACTATAAAAAAAAACAGTAAAGCATCGAAAATTATCTAGCGGATTATTTTACATACCAACCGCATTGTCACCAGTGCCGGTGGAACTTTTAACGATAATATCAGCATAAAAAGGCCTCTAGTCGATTAACTTGAATAATGCGACTTAAATCTGACTTGGCGGGACATTGTGTCTGCCGCAATTGTACCCGTCTTACTTTACAATTAGTATGGATCTAAGGATAATACCGTGGATTTTACATTTTAAAGTTTGTTAAAAATACTGCAGTTTCATTTAGATGGCTTACTGTTGTTATATCATAATTGATTGTGTTACATGCGCGCAAAGGTAAAGGCACACCTTTCTGTCATAACACGCAGTTTATTACCTTTCCCGCATTCGGAGTTCTTTTGTTAACTTCGAATTTAAAATTTGCAATTAGACAATAACCTATTGTTATTTTACTTGATTACCCGTCGCAGATGTGCAGATTACGGTTTCTCAGAAACCTCAGTCAACGCGGTCCTTTGTTGTATTATACAGTTTACTATAAAACAATGCCCGAACGGAGGAGTAAAGCAGTCAAGCGAGGATTACGATACGAGCTAGATGTAGATTCGTTGAGCAATATTGTGACGGACTTTGCGCGTGTTATTGAATCGTGCAGTTTGTACTAGTAGTGTCTAGTTATATTAGTACCTATGTTATACGTTTTCGTATAGTTGTAACAAACTCTATAGTCATTCCAACGGCATTTTAATTCGAGTCCTGTAGCTCGTAACAATAGTGTTAACTAGTACTTAGTTCAAATATTTTTATACTAAGTGTAATACTTTGAACGACTCAGAAGGGTTTATGGTAATAAAAGAACAGCATCTGTTCACTATACAAGTATTTATAATCAGAGAGCCTTACAGTTTTAACACATGTCATACCAAATCGATCCAGTACTTTTCCGTAAAAACGGAACAGACAGACAGACAGAGTTACTTTCGCGTTTATAATATTGTTACGACCGACAAAGACCAATTCACACCTGCAGTTTATTACCTTTTCGGAATTTAGACTTCTATTGTTTACTTTGTGTTTAAAATTTGTAATTGTAAAAACAGCCTATCCTTTATGGTAGTCATTAGCCAGGTGTGATTCTTGGAAATTATTGTTATGCGGTCGAGTACTGTGTCGAGACATATTGTACAGCTTAGTATAAAGGAATGCCCGAACGGAGGGGTGAGGCAGTCAAACGATGGTCACAAGCGAGACAGGACGTGTGTACATTCGACAAGCTATATAGTGACGGACTTTGCGCGTGTTATTGAATCGTGTATTACGTTTGTACTGGTTGTATCCAGTTATATTTGTACTGGTTGTGTCCAGTTATATTTGTATCTGTGTTATACGTGTTTGTATAGTTCTAATAAATTCTATAGTAATTCCAACGGCATAAAGATATAATATATATTGTGACCACCGCCTGACATTACGCAGAATGAGATTCCGAGATAACCGTATTCTATTAAACAATACTTGTGAAAACAATAAACGCGTGTCCAATACAGTTTACCGCCCAGAGAGGCATAGTGGGCACCTGTGCCCGCCCGCTTACTCATGTAATAAGCCTAAGCCCATTTTCTTAATTAAAATACAAGAAAACATAAATTTTATTTCATTGTTCCCTCTTTATTTCTGGACTGAACATATCTTGAAAACTTTTTTTTTGGAACGTAGTTCCTTATCGCGCGGTACGAATGAGGGCTAGACGGAAAAAATTCTTACGAAAAAAGTTGTCACGACACTTTTTGAACTTGCCAAGATAAAATGCAGCTTTATGCCCACGCAGTTAGAGTTTAATTTGGAGTACATTATTATTTAAATGTCATGGGTTGCTGACGTACAGATAGCATTTGCGGACATATAGAGTCTTAATGTCATTAAAATAAGGAGCAATATCGCGAATCTGGTTTAAAGTTAAATTTGTTTCAAGAGTCGAATTGCAGGATGTGATTCGATTTTTAAATTTTAAATTTTTAAATTTAATTTGTTTCTTATATTGAAGTAAATAGGATTCAAACTTACTCATTTACTATTTTGTTGAGTGTATACAGGTTTTTTGTAAATAATAAATATGAAACTTCGTTCCATCCGGGTGTCCCTTGACACCTCTCAAGTTTTTTTTTCGTTTATGTATAATAATAATGTTTAATGAATTCGTTTTTTACTAGTATGTGCCAGCGAAAATTCTTCTGCGTTGACGTCGAAATGCTTATTGATTCGGGATATAAGCTAATTCTGTGCGGTAATGCATGTTAATTCGTTTTGTAGTTTTCACGTGCACCTTTAGTAGACAGATGGGCAGACGGAAAAAAACAAAAGGTCGCATTTTCGGAATTTGCTGTTTCGGTTAAACTTTCTTGATTTTAAAAAATTAATTGTGCAATATCGTTTCCTTTATATATAATTATATTATAATATAAATGTTCAGTTTTCTTATTTAATGTTTATGAATATGTTTATATAATTATCGGAATTTTGCAAAATTGTAAAAACAAGATGTATTTCTTAGTAATAATAATAATTTAAAATTCAAATGTTTTTATTCCTAATAAGTTGCACTAGAGAACACTTTTTGAAAGTCGTGCATATATTTTACTTCCTATTCTATACACCGCTTCGCAACGTGTTATTGTTGTTAAGGAGAAGAAGTTGCAAGAAACTCCCCAGTAACACGTTAAGCTAAAAATTTTGTTTCTTTATATTTCTTGTTCTATTTATATCTCAAATCTTTTCTGGTTTATATTTATAGTTTATTTTTAGTTTACTTTGTGATTATTTTTGTACATTAAAAACATATCTAAACAATTTTTGATCGTATACAATAAAAAATACATCTTGGTTTTATGCAATTAATAAAGTTTTCATATTAAGTGAAATAATTAACGATTTGGGAACTAGAAAATGACAATGCCTGGTTTATATTATGCCCACTTTTATGACTCCAAGCAGGAAAGTGGGCAGCGCGAGTATGTAAATTCGTGTTGCAAATTACCCTCGTTACTACCCTTGTAACTTCCTTTATCACTTCCCTCGTCACTTGTCCACCACTTTCCTGCTTGCTGCTGTGATAAATGAAGTTGTTTCCGTGAGATAGACGAATATCAAAGATGAATGAATGAATGAATGAATGAAAACACTGTATTGTTCACCAAAAATTAAAACTACGTTCTTAAAACTAAGTACAATATATATGTTGAACAAAGGACTGCCTTATCGCTTAAAGCGATCTCTTCCAGGCAACCCCCTAAACTAAGGAAAACATTAAGACAACAGTGGCGGTGAAAACAATAAATAATAAGAAACATACCAAGAGTAAGTAAATAAATAAATAATAATATACTTTATATATTATACAAAAATAAGACATATATCATATCAGCAGCATGTTTTAGACTTGCGAAGACCAAAAATATTTAGTAACCATTAGTTTAAAAGACAATATAGATTCAGCTTGTCTGATGTTGAGTGGCAGGAAGTTCCATAAACGGACAGCCTGTACCGTGAAAGAGTTATCAACAAAGGAAGAAGTGTGTACAGGTGTCATTAAGGAGAGATTATTACTAGAGCGCAAATAACGGGAATGAGAAATATGTAGGAAATCAAAACGTTCCTTTAAATACGGAGGGGTATGAGGATAAAAAAGGATATTGTACAAAAGTGAGTGTAAGTGAACATTTCAAGCTTCTTGCGATATTCGGAAACATGGTCATATATAAGATGACTGCGCGGTGACGTATTTTTGGGGCCGCTTTTGCACCTCATTAACAAACGTCGTCATGTAAACGCTTACGAAGTTTTACTACTAGCACGACTAAATAATTAGGATTGATATAAGATCACCACGACAAGTAAAGTTCTTGCATCCTATCATTACTAAGGCTTCCAAAGTTTCAAGACCTCCCTAAGCCAGTTATACGGTGATATACTACTTTTTTCGCCCCTATCTCTCGTGGGAATAATCGTTTCCAAGGGACTCTGGGGCACTAAGCAAGCATAAATCTCGAGGAGCTTATTTGTTGAGGTCAGACGTGGTCCACGACTTATAGGGAATTTGCAATTGATTTATTGCAAGTATAGTGTTTAGTTTTTATATATACCTACACCTACTGGTTCTATATACATCTATAAACTTATATTTGGCCTAATTATTCAACGATTATTAAACATTGGTTTAAATATATTTGTTAAGACATCTAATGGGAGTTTTCAAATTTGCTATTAAACTAAATATGAGGGTGGAGAAAGATCAAATATTTAAAGACATTTGTTAACTTTCAATTTATGATTGAGTTTAAAAAGTAAAATAACGTATAATTAGAACTACCTAACATAAATATAAATTACCTAAATATAAGCTAAACTCTCTCTTTTCTTTCACCATATCCCAATTATTTGGGTCAGCACAAATGTCTTTTCTTTCGAATTATAATGTTCGAGATGCATCGAACAGTAAACCTTTCCTAAGTATGGAGACTGTTTTTTTTGCGATGTTTGACGTCTTTAGTTGAATCAGTGACGCTGTCAGCCCCTCACGTTGACGTTGAAAGACGTGTCGGGACCCGTGCGTCAACACAAGTTTCCTCCATTCAACCAACAGTATTTCTTGAAAAAAATGTTATAACTCAGATCTCGACAAACACAAAACACATTTATTACCCGTCGGCATTTAAACTATTAACATTAATTCTTTTATGATCGTCATCTTCTGTTTACTTATTGGCATACGGCCTATTGTTGTATTGTAATCATTAGTCAGGTTTTACGGATTTAAAGTACAAGCTGATTCTAGGACATTAGGTCCACGCTTCCGGGCGGACATATGCATTTGTGCAGTATAAAGCAATGGCCCGATTGAGGGAGGAGTTAGTCGAGCGATAACCACCAGCGAAGCGAGACGTGTGTACTACAATCGGGAATCTAATAAGTGACGGACTTTGCGCGTTTTATTAAATTACGACCTTCTGCATTACGTTTGGACTTGTTGTGTTCGGTTATATTTGTACCGTGTTTGTATAGTTCGAATAAACTCTCTAGTAATTCTAACGGTATTTTGATTCGAGTCTCGCGACTCGTAACAATAAGAAAGGGCTAGTAGCGCCTACTGTGTTTGGAGCTCGTGTTACAGTATATTCTTGCTCCATGTTTAAAATTAAAACCATAATTCATTGGAAAAATACATGTTTGGTGGCAACATGACGAGTTATCTCTCAGTTGCGGTTGTCGGGTTTTCAACTATAACGCTATTGTTGAAACTACGTTCTATTCTAGTGAATGGGACAGATAAAATGTAACCGCTTTGTTAACAAATTTACAGGGAATCCTTATAGTGAAAAATAGAAATACTCAACTGTTTACAGTTTATTATTCATATATCAAGACCACGGGCTATAAAAATGTCCCGGAATTTTAGAGGGCTAACGTGTTGCCATGAGTTGAAAATTTAATGTTAATATGCCGTGACACTGACCGCCGATTATCCCTGTCCATACCATATACTACACTATTGAAGAGTACTTAAATGACAAATCTTCATTTATATAGCTGCTCGCTCCAGCCTAATAAAACTACGTTTTAACGGTTTAAAGCGCGATAATTTATTTGATTTTGTTTATTCCGACGTTTCGGCGGCTTTTCAGTGGCCATGGTCAGGCGAACAAAGATGACAATTGTCCAACGAGTATTGTTAAAGTTTTATTAGGCTACCGTCAACTTGTTCATTTTAATTATTTAGTGGAAAAAAATTCTTTTATTTTTCCTAACACCCATTTTAATCTTATATATAAAATTCTCGTGTCCCAATGTTAGTGTAGTATAGTTAGTTAGTTTGGATTCTCATAAAATTTTGTGTGCATATTGGGTAGGTCTGAGAATCGGACAACATCTATTTTTCATCCCCCTAAATGTTAAGGGTGGTCCACCCCTAATATTTTTTTAATTTTTAGATATTTTTTTATATTAATTATGATACAGCATTAAAAAATACATACAACCCTACATTTTTAACCCTCTACGATCAACCCCTATTTTTTATTTATTAAATATCTATTGAAGGTTTTCCGGGCAGGACGACCTTTGCCGGGACAGTTAGTATTATATAAAAACAATTTTAGAGTTAGGCATGTTTGCTGAAGAGTTTCTTGCGCCGCTTCTTTTCTTCAAGCCACAACATGTTGTGAAGCGGTGGTAAATTAGATTAGGCTCCCATAGAGTAAATAATAACCATAAACAAAATTAAAACTAAATAATTAAAATGTACAAGGTGGCGGTAAGCTAAATAAAACTTTAACAATACTCGTTGGACAACTGTCATCTTTGTCGTCCGTGATCACGGCCACTGAAAAACGTCGGGATAACCAAAATCAAATAAATTACCGCGCTTAAAACCGTTAAAACGTAGTTTTATTATGTATACAAGTCGCGAAAACTTAAGAAAATATTATCGCTCCAGCCTCTTATACTATCTTTGTATAACATTTTTATCTTGCCAAGCATATAAGGAATTTATGGAGATATGTTGCAGTATAAAATTTTAGTACGTCATGTGATTATTATAACTATAATAATATTTTTCTTTCTTTTTATTGTGGCTTTGTCTTATTGCGTATACACTGTTTGCTACAACTCATTAATTCTTCGAAAAGTAATGGCGTTACACATTTCTATATAAATTTTTTTTTTAAAAAGAGTGCGAGCTAGATAAATAAGAAGAAAATCAATTTTCAGCAAGATGTGTTGCTGGGTTCTTCTAGTTTCTTGCCGCTTCTTCTCCTTAATAGCAATAACACGTTGCGAAGCGTGTACATAGACTAGGAATTCAAATAAAATTTTAACATATATGTATGACCTTCAAAAAGAGTTCTCCAGTGGAACTTATTTTGAATAAAGAATTATGAATTTTGATATTAATGCACCCAGAACAAGCCCCGGCCAGTGTAGGATTATTGTGGGAAATGAGAACAAAAAGAACCGGGCTATTGGGGTGAACTGTGTACTGGAACTAGGGATCCGGGCTAGAGGGACTATGGCGTCGTCCCGTCGCAATGTTCGAGAAAGATAGCCAGACGGTGACTCGCCACTCCCTGTATGAGCTCCAGAAGAATGCCGTACAAGATTAGCGAGGAGCAACATGGGTTAAGGTTTATAAATGTATGTCTTTGAAGACCACGCCGGACTTTTGGAGGGCTTGCGGGGGGCCATGGGAAGGTCAATACGTAGAGGCCCCTTGACAAATTTAATGTAAATGTGGCGTGCTACTGACCGGAAATTATCCTTGTCTACACCATATAATAATGCACTCAAAGACAAGTTCCGACCAGTATAGGACTATTGTGGGAAATGAGATCAAAAAGTACCGGGCTATTGGGATGAACTGTGTAGACTAGGGATCTGGACTATAGGGACTATGGCGTCTACCCGATGCAATGTTCGGGGAACATGCAAAAAATTGGTAGACGGTGAATCGCCACTCCCTGCATGGGTTCCAAAAGAATGCCGTACACGAATAGCGAGGTTAACATTTGTTACAGTTATTATTATCAATGTTCTCGATGACATTTCTCTACTATGATCCTAGTGTTCAAAGCTAGTTGCGCTCGAAGAGTGCCCTTCGGAACGTGGCATCTGATTTTATCGCTCGAGTACAGAAGACAGGCTGGCTCGCCTATTGACATTTGCAACACCAAGGTCGATGGCAAGGCGTTGCCAGCCTTTGGGATAGAAAAGTGGGATAAAGAGGATTGTATAGACTTATAGAGGAAATACGAATTGTATAGAGAAGATGGTGTGTGGGGGAAGTGACCTAGTGCAATTCTTACTCGTCGTACAAAATACGATTACCTTAAGGCTACGTGTTTCACGCCCATATTCTGTGAAAGCGTATCACACCGTTTGAATCTGCCCTATCAACTGTAATGGAAATAATTTCAATGTTTGGTGCAGTTAGTGTACTCAATGAAACACCCCTTAATATGGACTGTATTTATTTTTAAGCACTTTCAAGTGAACTAACAGCAAGTAATAGATAGGTATGATCAGCACTACTGTACCAAATGGCACATTTAAGTTCATTCAACACAAGTTAGCACTAGACTCCGCATGTTCCACTGAACACTGATAACACTAATTGTATCGATTTCACCGATAAATACGAGCAAATGGCTGTTGAGTCTTATGAATGTTTCCTGGTATTCCTGGTCTTCATTTGTGTGTATTACAGGATTCGGAAACTGTTTGTATACTTGACCAATTGATATTGACCATATATGCCGGTGGTTCGCATCGCACTCACTAAGGTACTACTTTTAAACAGACGCTTAGCTGCTAATCAAGCGAGCTACATATTCGCGGCAAGCGGAGCGTGGGAGTACGGGAGTTCCCGGGGGTGATTCTGTCGGCAACATCTAGTATATCTCATAACTAGAAATTGTGTTTAGATTATGATGATTTTATAAAACTTCATTCGTGTAGGTAAATTTCGTTTGTGTAACGCTGCACTGGACATCCGGTAGCCCGGATGTACAAGTGTTTCTTATGCAGAGCCACTTAATCCAGCTTAACTCCATTATCTTTATAATTTATGCTTCACTTATTACAGTCTACTTACTGCGTATGTAAAATTCTGTGAATTGAATATTAGGAGTTTAGACGATCAATAGAAAGACGGAGTCTCGGATACTCAAAGTGAAGTGATTACTACATTCTTGTATTGCCGCTTTCCTAGCAAATACATTCTTTTTTTTACTTTCTACACACGTCTCATATTTATGGGACCAAAGTAACCAAAAGGACAAATTGGGAAATATTGTATGAGGCGGAATAAAGACAGATTTTTCGATACACTGGCCGATTGTCGTTTGTGGACATACACGAGCAGTATTATTCATAAATAAAATCTATATTATAGTAAAAAAAAATACCGGCCAAGTTGAGAACCTCCTCCTTTTGGAAGTCGGTTAATAAGTTTTGTTTTTTTAAAAGGCCTTTCAGTCCAGGTGTCCAGACCATAACATGGTCAGGATTCTTATTTAGTGCTCTTTTGAGTCAGTCGTTAAATATACATTACAATTCTACATATTGTTACGTGCAAGATGAGTTACGTACTTAGGATTGGAAATAAACATTAATTTTGTTCGACTAAATGCTTTTATTGATTTACAACCGTACCTCATTCTTCCCTACAGGGTTCCCTTTATGCACAATTCACGACGCTCTGTCCCTACGGTGAGATATGTCACTCACAATACCGTCGCCAATATTGGGTAGACCAACTCCTGCTACTGCAGTGCCCACTTCGGAAATTATCGACCGTAGCTCGTTTCTGAACCTCCTCTTAAGCTACGCTAAACTCCTCCTTCACAGAACTGCCCACTAAACTCACCACTTACACTCCACTAAACTTCCCCTAAACTTGCCACTAAACTCTTCTCTAAACACGTCACTGTCTTCTACTTTACTCTTCTAAAGCGATACGTGTGTACTACAGTCGGGAACCTAATAGTAGATAGACGGACTTTGCGCGATTTATTGAATTACGACCTTCTGCATTACGTTTGGACTTTTTGTGTTCAGTTATATTTGTACCTGTGTTATAGATATTTGTATAGTTCTAATAAACTCCAACTAAATAATTCCAATGGTATTTTAATTAGAGTCTCCATAACTCGTAACAATATCTTAGAGTATATGAAATTGAGGTTGAACTCCTAAAAACTAACCCCATAAGCCTTGCAGTGTTGTAAAAGACGCATGATTACCCCTAAACGTGTACCGTTATCGAGTCAGCAGTTCATTATCTATGGCGTAGACCTATGGGATATTATTTAATGGCAATTTGCAAGGCACTTACTCGTAAATACCCCGATAAGGGCAAACGTTTTCCCTTATTACATGTGTATAGAGATACTGGAAGTGATTAAGGGCAAGGTGTGGTTTACGCCCAGATTTGAGCGCAGTTTAGGTCATGGCTTAAGCTTTGAGGGCGTATAAAAAATTAAAATTATTATAGGCATCCACTTTTTTATTTATTAGAACGAAGTTATTTTACGCTGCTTAGATAGAAATGGCAGAAATCGTCACGTAAACAAAAGGGTTATAACCCCCGTCCAGGCAACCTTTATTTTTTCAATTTTAAACTTAAACATAAACAAATAAAATCTAAAACATATTAATAAGTGTAACATACAATGTTTTGAAATTACGATGCCTGTAACTATACTTATTCGGGCACTGTCGTTGCGTACAGTCACACGCTGAAAATGGTGTACTATTTTATTTTAACGTAAAGAAGTTTGTTCCCCAACCGTATTACTTTTCATATTTATTTATTTACATATACAAACAACTTGATCCAAATATGAGTTAGATCTTAAAAAAATACTGCATTAGTAATTTACAACGAATTAGGTCTTCTGCATGAGTGCCAATATCAGAGGATTATCTAGTTGGCTATTACATTCAGGATACTGTTGCTGCTCCCGCGCAATATGCTCACCAGGAAAGCTGTTTTCTTTCGTAGGATAGTGTTAAAAAGCCGCCTGTGCATGAGGTCAAAAACACCCCAGGTGCACTACAGAAGCGCCGGATTTTTATTGCTTGAAGCCGGCAGAGAGGTAGATGGCCTTATGGAAAGTGGTACTGCTACCTATAGACGTTTGTAATACCAGAGACGACGCCAAAGCCTTGCCAGAACTTTAGAAAAGATAGAAGGGATAGTATAGGGGCGATGAGATAGGAGGTTTAAGATGGTGGGGGGTGGAAAGTCGGCCACCGGAATCCTGACTCACCATACGAAACACGATTAAACCAAAACACCATATGATGCTTAAATCACAAAAGAGAGCGTGGTATCTCATCGATCAAGCCGGTTCAGTGAGATCTAATCAAGATATTATGTAATTATTCCAACTTAACTCTATCATGTACATTAATGTTGTTTCTTGGCTTGGTCACCTGCGAAGAATGGTGGAGGATCATGGAGTAAAGGGAGTTTATCTTGACCAAACGACTAGCTCCCGATCAGTTGGTTGCCCCAAATATTGGTGGAGGTTGACCTGCGCGAGCTTTAGGTCTATAATTGACAGCAGATAGCGCGGTACAGAAAGAAGTAACGTATTTTCGTTTTAGAGGCCAAGATTCATTGTGTCGTTGAGCCGTTAGTTAATGATGTTTTGATTCCGAAAGGAGGAAAGCATATATATTAGTGTATGGAATTACGAATTCCTGCTACACTATAATCCCTTGGTGTTTCTGATTTATTGCGATTCTTCGATGGAGTTTAATAGACATTAGAAGAGATTTGAAACATTGAAAACTTATAATAGTGAAGAGTCAATGGATTCTAGGAATATCACTCATCATTTTCGATCTGGGCCGGCTGCACGTTTGCCTGCTTCAGCTATCTTCTTCTTATATATATAAAAATGAATGTTTGTCCCTATGTTCTTTATAGAATCGTAAACTATACATTGATCATGTGATGATCGTTAGCAAAGTTGTTGTGCATGAACCAAAGAAGGTTTCTGATTTGGTTCAAAATTGGACCCGGTAGGTGGTGCTGCTGTCGGCATATCGATCGATGAGATCTGCCGGGACAGCTAAGTAGGTAAGAAAAGCATTAATTTAGTAGTCAAATAACTTTTATTCCAATGTAAATAAAACGTTATCAACTGAGTTACTAAGACTTTTCACATCACCAATCCTTGGATATTGATTACTAACGTCAATGTCACATCCATTGATAATATTAAATCTGCTGTATCGGTGGCACGAGCGCTCGAGCGGTCATAACTCGGGAATGACCGGAAGGCGTCCCTTCGTGATGGAATGGCGCGGGTGCGATCGGGTCATACACCACGCATCAGGGTCTACCCGTTTCCTACATGTCATATTTTATTAAATTAGGATCTCGAACCATATACTGACATGTTTGGCGAGTGTTTATTTATTTAGACTCTTTGTCAGCGGCTAGCGTAAACCTTGTATTATGGGGTTGGGGCAAAACGAAGTGGATATTCTCATGTATAGTGGAGCTTATATTTAATAGTGAGTTTTGTGACCCTTCTTTGCATCGAAAGGCATTATAACATATATTATTTACTGGTCTCTTGAGTTGAGTGGGCTAAGTCCTTGCCGGCCTACCTCACTGCAGCGCAGAGGCTGTGAGTTCGATTTGATATGGTCTGGGTGTCTGTGATCGCCGGAGATTGGTCCGTTGGATGTTACTTATTACACAAGCGTAAGTTGCTTAGCTTGCGGATATCCAATGCATGTGTTTGTCAGCCGATTATGAAATTTCATAAAATTTAAAGGTGATAATTGGACTCTCGATTTGAGGCATACATACAATTAGAGAGTACCTAAATAATTGGTTTTATAAGTTTATTCATACATAAAACAAATTACAACCTAGGAAATTTCAAAATTAAATTTGTAACCTAACAATCGGGATTGGAATTCATAACAGATGCATACAGAAAAAATATAAAACAACAGATTTAAATGTATACATACACACACAAATACACGCATGTATGCTACTATCTAATTACACATAGTATATCATTAACTGGAAAAGATTATTTAAGAATATGTTTCAATAATTTGCAATATTTAGAAAAGTTACTTTTAAATATATCAAGATCAGTATTGTTACTGTAGTGATTTCAATAAAACAAACTTGTTTTTAATAGTAAGTCGTTGATTGAAAGTTTTTCATAAAAACAACAACGAACTACTGAATGCAAATGTGATTGCAATGAGTTATGAGTTACGTTCTTCTTCATTTTTTACAGTATTCTTATTAGAATACAGTAACAAAAGTAACTCATAACACACTGCAATCACATTTGGCTTCAATAGTCCGTACTTGTTTTTTGTTGTATAATAGAATTATGAATAATAGAATAATAATAATAATTTGATTATATTGTGATAGTTGATCGGTCTGCGAGACGTACTATAATTGTAGACGTCGCGATTCCCCATGAAGGTAACCTCGTGAAAGCCGAGAAAGAAAAACAAATAAAGTATATTGACCTCACTCACGAGGTTACTGCCATGTGGAACTTGGACTCTACAATCATAGTACCAATAGTCGTGTCAGTGAATGGATTAATAGCGAAGAGCCTTGACCGACATCTTGAAAGACTCTCGCTTGGTACCTGGGTGAAGGGTCGGATGCAGAAGGCAGCCCTGCTGGACACGACCCGTATCGTGAGGAGGTTCCTGTCTCGGGAACCTTAACCACCGGTAGCTTGGACCTAGGCCCTGCTGCCGGCGGACATCGGTTTTTTACATATTTTTTTTTAATATATGTTTTTTTTATGTATGTATAAAGAAAAATGTAAATAATTTGAAAACAAATAAATATGTGAATAATAATAATAATAATCCCGGAGGAGGGCTTTGTGGCGAAGCCTTAGGTGAGTAGCGACATCTCGTACCTGACTCCGGGGGCCAAGGCAAGGCCTCCACCTCCGTGCTTGCCTTAGCCAGCCGGTCCGGAGTGGAGATCGCTAGAGCTAAGACTCAAGCTCCAGGGGTGGAAGTGATAAATGGCATCACGTCGGAAGTAGCTTCAGTGAACCTGCAGCCCACCTCTCTACACCCCTTAGCCACTCACACCCATGTTGCCCCTGTCTTTTATGGCATTTTTTGGGGCCCATGCAGGGAGTGGCGAGTCACCGTCTGCCCATTTTCCCATGTTCCCCGAACATAGCGACAGGCAGACGCCATAGTCCCCATATTCCCAGACCCCTAGTATCACTAGCAGTTCACCCCAATAGCCCGGTACTTTTTGTCTTCATTTCCCACAATAGTCCTACACTGGCCGGGGCTTGTCCTTGGGTGCATTATTGTATGGTGTAGACAGGGATAATCGCCGGTCAGTGTCACGCCATATTTACATTACATACATTTGTCAAGGGGCCTCTACGTGTTGGCTTTTTCATGGCCCCACGCAAGCTCTCCAAAAGTCCGGGCCATTTCTATGGCCCGTGGTTTCGAAAGACATACAATATAATATAATAATAGAATAAGGGCTTAAAAAATGAACACGTCTAAACCAAAATCTTTATTCAAATATATAAAAATAAATCAATAAAGATTACTTTAAAATTATGATTGTTTATTGTTAACAATACCAAGCCAAGTCGAGGGGCAAGTATCTTTGAATGCAGGACTGGAATGCGCGAGGTGTATGTCTAATAATTCTGAGATAGGTAATAACCTTGCAGCCAATGCTTTCAGCATATCTATGACTTGAGCACCCACCATTTGGGGCTTCGTTGCTAGCACTTCAATTGCTTTCGACCTTATTGCAAAGTTTATCGTGTTGCGTAGGTGATACTGAAATTTGAGTAATTTCTATAATTTGAGGTTGAAACATTAGGCCCGTGGGGGGGGGGGGGGGGCAAAGAGTTTTTATAAAGACGTATGTAAGAAACTCTTCGACACTACCTGTGATCAGAAGAAGGCTGACTCATATTTCGCATAACAAATAAGTATTGCCATACAGCGTGGTAATGCAGCCAGTCTTCTGGGCACGCTGCCCGTTTGCAGTAATCTGCTACATAATGTATTTTTTTTATAGTTTTTATTATTTATTATAGTTTTTATTTTATATTTTTTTATTTCTATAATATCTTCTTCATCATCACCTTCATCTATAATATCATATTCTATAATATAGAAATCTGTTCGGTGTGTCGAGTTTGTAGTCGCGGCATGAAAAGGTTCGTAATCTTAAAGACGACTTTTACATGAACGAGAACAAGAAATAGTACGTTTTGTTACGTTTATAAAAAATAGCGGCACGGCGCGGTTTCACCCACGCTCTGTCCAGCTCTCATAGTATATAGCGTCATGTTTATAGCCCATGACACTCCCTGTTGACGTAGCTTTCGAACAGTAAAATTATTTTTAAAATCGGTTTAATAGATACAAAGATTATCCCCTACAACGTCACAAACTTTACCTGTTTATAATATTAGTAGAGAAGAGAATTGCAATGTTGAAAATGTCAGACACTGAGATTGACAATAGTAAAAGTATAAAATAAAAATGTGTTGCAAAATTGTCATTTAAAAGTGTAGCAATTATTGAATTTCTTGAGGTTACCTGAATAAGCAAAGCTACTGCTAGATGTACAGGTTTGATTTCCATAGCCTTCAATTTTCTCAACAGCAGTCTTGGTGTTAGGTCATCTAAGCTCCCTAATTGGGCTAAGATCCTTGGTGCCTAGGAAAACATATTGGTATGCAATAAAATCCTTATTTACCTTACCTTACGAGGTACAATTAGATATTGCTGGTAAAATGATTTTACGCATCCCTACAGGCTCAGGTTAGGGAGTTGTCACCTAAGGATATATTGGGACCGCGGCCGGTACCTCGTACAGGTTTCAATCAAGAAAGAGCTGTGAGAAGCAGGGGTGGCTCGAGATGGTAGGGACGGTAGGCAATTGCCTACGGTGGCAAAATTTAGTTTTTTAAATTTAATAAAACTGAATTATATATAATTTTTCTGGTTAGCGAAGATTTTTAAGCTTCGGTTGGGGCGATATTTTTCGAGTTAGTCCAGAAAAAGTATTCCTCTCAGGAGATGCTTTAGATATATCTCTGTGGCGCTTCGACACAAGTCGCTTATCTGTGCATTACTGAAACCAGGATACTATGAGTCACTGATGTGTCCTGTTCTGGAGGTCTTCCGATATTAACAGTCGTACTAAGTCATGGAGAGGAGTTGAGAACAGCCAAACCTCCGTCCGCCTGCGCTTCCTTCTCCCTTCGCTTTTCGGCTGCCTCTTTCAGCGATATCACAGTCTCGCAGAAGGAGGGCTACGTTTTCCAGCCTTCGTTACTACTTTACCCACTAAGCTCTCCTCTCGTGAAATGCAATGTAAACTGAGGTATTCAATTGGCACTATTTACACTACCGTTCAAATTGATTAGGACATACTTACAGTAAACATGACATCGTATAACCTCGCGCATGCATGGAAGACTTGTACATCAGCCATCTGGTCATGCATGTCCCGACTTTCCACAGACATGTAATACTTGTGGGCTGTGTTTATGCGATGTGTTGAACTGGTATTTGTTGGAAGATCCTGAAAACGTATAAATAAGCATTAGATGGTTAGCCTTGAGACAATTGTGTTACGTAGGGAGAGAGTAAGAGTACCAATCTACCAATGATCCATCTCTTCCTGGACGACTCCCGGGATACTTTCAGGGTACCGTGAGGGTGAATAATAAGAACCCTTATTAATAACCCGTAAAATACACAAAATAATACATTGTAAAAATTATCACGTTCCATTATTGAACAGCAATATCTAGTCGGCGATCAAACAAAACAATTTCTGTCTTAAGCTAATGTGTAGCGTTTAACACTCCCCCTATTTCATCTTATCCTATTTCCTTACAATCCCATCCTCTATATCCCATTCCTTCTATCTCATGCCCTTATTAGATCTCCTCTAATCAATCCTAAAAGTTGGTAACACGCTGCCATCACTCCTGGTGTTGCAAACCTTTATAGGCAATGGTTGCTACTTTGCATTAGGTGCGTCATCTGACTCTTTGCTAGCTTCACCTAACCCACTTTTTCTCAAGTTATCGAGTATTGTTTGATCTGGTGCCAACGTCTCACTTTTAGACCCGCGCCGCTCGCCAACGACAGGATGTTCACCCCCATTTCATTGAGATCCCACGCTGAACTACGCAACGGTTCTCTAGAAACTAATCCGTGTACAACTATGATATGGAGGGCTTCCCGCCGCGGTTTTCACTTTGCACCATTATATGGGGTTTTTAAAGAAGTTTATTAGAGCTCGGCAACACGTTAGCGACACCACTTTACATCAGGTGGTCTGTCTGCCTGTTTGCCTGCAAAAGGCAATATGAAAAGGTAACGTTAATAAAAATGCATACTTTTTTAGCTTTTGGTGAGAATAAATAAATATATTTTTTGTGAACAAAATCACTGGTGATAGTTGTTTTGTGAATGAAAAAATGAAAACACTTTATTGTTCACCTAAAATTGAAACTACGTTCTTTAAAACTAGCTGCAATCATTGTTGAACAAAGGGCAGCTTTGTCGCTTAAAGCGATTTCTTCCAGGCAACTACCCAAGCCAGTGAAAATATTAACACATGCCAGTTGTAGTGAGTACTATAAATAATAGAGTTTCTATACTATACAAACATTAAAAACATATCATACTACATACAGCAATAGCAATAAGCAGCACTCTTAGACCTGAGAGGGCCAAACAAAATTAATAACCATACCGTACCATAACATACCAACCATTGGCTTCAAGTAGTTGGTGGGTAGATTTTAATTTACATTTTAGTAGTCAAAATTACCTTCGCTATATCAATTAGCTTCATAATAAGTGATGAGTAGATTCGTCTACTAATGGCATCTGTGCGCCTTGAACGATAGTTGTCCACTTCTCTAAAATAAGAGGATATCTACAGTTATTATGTACATTATTATTATTTTAAAATACTTGTCATAAAATTATACGGTCTTTAGGGAAAATACCAATTTTTGGTATGACTATATTTTTAGGCTACATTACACATTACATTGTTTTTTTGAGATAAGTAAGGGATTTAATAACACTGGCCCACAAAAAAAGTGGTCTGTACTTTTGACCAGATTCTAATCTGGGGTCTGTTTGGTCCATACACTCTTAAAAATGTTAGGGTGTACAGACCAAACTGACCCCAAATTCGTATTTCATAGATCCTCAAAATTTTGAGGATGTATGGACCAAACTGACCCCACATTCGGATTCTATACACCTACAAACTTTTGAGGGTATATGGACTAAACTAGTCCCAAATTCGGATTTCATACACCCTCAAAATTTTGAGGATGTTTGGACCAAACTGACCCCACATTCAGATTCTATACACCCTCAACATTTTGATGATGTATGGACCAAACTGACCCCAGATTCGGATTCTATACACCTACAAACTTTTGAGGGTATATGGACTAAACTAGTCCCAAATTCGGATTTCATACACCCTCAAAATTTTGAGGATGTTTGGACCAAACTGACCCCACATTCAGATTCTATACACCCTGAAGATTTTGAGGACGTATTGACCAAACTGACCCCGGATTCGAATTCTATACATCCACAAACTTTTGAGGGTGTATGAACTAAACTAGTCCCAAATTCGGATTTCATACACCCTCAAAATTTTGAGGATATTTGGACCAAACTGACCCCAGATTCGGATTCGGGCCGATGTAATCATTTGTTTAGCTGCCTCTATCCGTAGTAACACGTGGTTATGTACGTACTGTTATGCGGGACCGAGTAAACCCCTTTTTAAAAAAGGAATAATTAAAACAAGGTTATAGTTTAGGGGACGACCGTCTCGGTTGAAAGTTGGAAAGAGACTCGGGGACTGGGTCGATGAGCAGATAGGAAGCTAAGGCATGAAAGTGATGATTAGACAGGAAAGGTGTAGGATAGGCCAAATGGGGTGCATAGACTATATATAACACCTCCCCGGGGTAGACTAAACTTCGGGGTTGAAATTTCGAAGTTTAGGAAAACAATAAGAAAAGTTATATATTTCTCCTAGTACTAGGAGATGGAATGATTTCTGGATTTTGAGATTTCATGATTTTAAGAGGGATGACAGGATCAGGGTTTGGTGTTTGTTGTAGAGATTCTGGGGAATTTATTGGAGCTGATCGGGAAAATATGGGAAGTATATAGGAGAGACGGTCGTGAGATTTAATGTACAAAACACACTTAATTACAAAAAATAGAAAGATAATACAAAAACTTAAAACTAACAAAATAGAATAATGAGTCTCGTATTTAATTATTTGATGTTGGTTAATTATCTCATCTGTCTTATCAGTCATAGATTTTAATCTCGATTTTGTTTCTGGTGTAAAGATATCTAAGTCAATATTTTGTAGTTTTATACGAGGTTCATTATTCACTACATTTTTAAACTTATCTAAAGTACAGCAAGAGTCATCTATTATATTAAAGTCGGAATGTGTTTCGGTAATATTTATTTTAATACTGTTAGATTTTGGTATTAATTTAGTACTTTTACAATAGGCAAAGCAATTATTTGGTATATTCAAAATTCCCGTTCCGACAATATTTAATTCTAAACTTTTCTGTTTCTGACATTCTATATATAATTTATTGTTTTGGGATTGTACATAAATCCAATTACTATTACTAAGTGGTTTCCATAAATCTAAATCTCCGTGAATGAAGTCTGTTTGACACTGCGTCGGTAATGTACTTATCACATTAGAAATTAGCTCGCTTTCACAACTTGGGTTTGCACCAGTAGGGTATATAGTCATGACGTCACAGATGAACTCGTGAACGCTTATCACTCTGCATTCTTTCAGTGATTCGAGTTTGCAATATTCTGATTTATCTTTAGTCATTGCGATGTATTTACTGCTGGGAATTATAAAACTAAATGTGTTCGGTTTCATAACGTTATGTGGAATTGGCAACGCTATGTTGTGATACAGCCTATATTCTTTAGGTGATACTAAAGGTATTCTTAATATGAAAACAATCTTATTATTTAAACTATAACAAACAACATTTGATATATTCATTAGTATATGGATGTAGCTTAATTCTAAAGTGACGGGCAATTTTAAATCAGCAGGTAAGTATCTATAGTTATCAACAAGCTCTTGGTACAACTGTGTGGGAGGTAGCACAGCTGGGTGAAGTATATTTTGACTACTAAACATAATTGCATTTGTTAGGTCTTCCAACTGGAATGATAAGGTGAGTACAGCGGCTTCTAAACTTTTAAATATTAGGTCGATATTTGTTTTGATTTTCAATTCTTCGGTAATGAGAGACAAGTTTTTTAGTTGTAACGATAGCTTGTCGATACCTTCATTTAGTCTGGCTTCGTTAATTTTTATTTTATGCAAAGTTTCGTTAAATTTCGACAAGGTTGAAGTTGTAACCAAAATGTTTTCTTTAATTAATGAACCCAGACCTTTTTCGTTATTTTGTATGCTTTGTATGGCGTTGTCATATTTGACAGCGTCATCCTCGTCTAGAGTCCCAAAAATGGTTTTGGATAGGGTGCCTATACCGCCTATCCACGCTGCGCGTTTGAACTTATTACTATTTGTAAGATGGGCTATGGAAGAATACTCAGAGGCCATGTCTTGGTACCTGATAGTTAGCGGTTCTAATATGTTGTGGCATTCTAATTTACTTGTAATTTCGATTTCAATTTGACCACATAAAAACCGAGTTGTACCTAATACTGAATTAATATTTTGAATATGAGGTCCAATGTGGGAGATATCGAATGGGGTGACTACATCCAAGTACCCAGCGTTAATTTTAAGTTCGCCAATTAGATCAAAATATATACCTGGACCTTTATTTATCTTTTCTATGACTTCTGTTGCAAGAACGCAGACACCCAACATGGTGGTTCTGAAATACGATTTATGTTTAAGGAAATTGGTTATATGTAATATTTTATAATATAAAGTTTATGATAAGATTATTAACATAAGGACTAATTATTTTATTGTACATCAACTACTGCTAATTTAATTTCGTCATAATGGTATTTTACGTGTCGTCTATTTATAAGCAAAGTCAATGTATTGTTACCATTAATTCTTATTACTTTATAAGGGCCCTTCCATATTGGAGACAACGCTTTTCGGAGCCGAAGGTGATTTTTAACGTAAACCATGTCACCTGCTTTATATTTCGCTGGTCTGCTGTGTTTATCATAATAATTTTTGGATGATATTTTGGATTTTAAGATACTTTCTAGAGCTTTCTCTCTGGATATTTGTAATCGTTGTTGTAGTACACGGACATAACTATTATAAGTAGGCTCCAGTGAGCTTCCGTAGACAGAGGATGGAATAAACGGCTTATGACCAAATACTAATTCATAAGGAGTAAAGTTAGTTGTGGAATGGATTGTTGAATTATATGTCAACATTGCAGTATATACAAATCTTGGCCAATTGTCTTGATTTTCGTTTACAAAAGACTTCAAGTATTCCTTTAAAGTCGAATGGCTTCTTTCAATTGCGCCCTGAGTTTGCGGATGATAAGGAGTGGACCATAATTGTTTAACCTTAAGGAAGCTGCACGTTTGTTTAAATAATTCGGAAGTGAAATTCGTCCCTTGGTCTGTGATAATAATTTTGGGAATTCCAAATTGGGAGATGAAATGGATTAAACACTCTGATGTTTCTTCAGCCGTAGCATTAGGCATAGGATACGCAGCAGAGAATTTTGTTAAGTCGTCTTGTAATGTAAGAATGTATTTTAATCTCGTTTGAGCAGTTTCAGGCAGAGGTCCGACTATATCTAATGCTATCTTTTCGAAGGGTTGTGTTGAAGTAGAAGTTATTTGCATAGGAGCACGATTGATCCTACGGAGTGCTTTATTCTCCTGGCAGAGTCGGCACTCACGTACATAATTTTCAATATCAGTGCGCATATTGCGCCAGTAATACTTTTCTTGGATTCTATTTAACATTCTATTTGCTCCTAAGTGACCGGAAATGGGAATATCATGATTTTCTTTTAAGATTTTTGTAATTTCACTCATCGCAGGAAAGATAATAGTGTTTTTGTAAATATGTATAGTTATACTAGTATTATGGAATAAGTACAATATAATATTATATATCTTAATAAAAGAATGATTATCAAATGGATTTCTGAAATCCGATATAGAGAATTCTAATACGTTATTAGATAACAACTCCGTTTTTAAGTTTTTCAGGCTTTTAAATACATGTTCGTAACTATTACAACTGTCATAGTGATAAACTTTTATAAATAATAAATAGTATGTTACGTCATCCTTTTCAGATTTGATGAACGAATACAGAGTTCGTTCTTGTGCGATGAGTTCTTTGGAATTAGGAAGATTATTAATAACTTCCTCTACATATTGGTTTGACTCATCCAAATCGATAGAAGCAGGTATAACTATGTGTTTTATTTTTGTTTTGAGTAAGTTTTCATTATGTTCCTCTATTTTAGTGTCAAACGTTAATGATTTGTTGTTAATTGTTTTCAGACATTTGGAGTAAGTATCATTACTACTGGTGGATTCTTCAGAAGATGGCGGACTTGGGATACTAAAGTCATCGGGGAGTTCCACATCTCCCGGGATTACAAAGTCGTCGGGTAAGTCAAATAATTCAGGTAAGTCCGGGGCGTCAGGACTCATCTGGAGTTCTGGATTATCAACAGATATTTGAGGAGGATTTTCATTGTCATTTACAGGATTATTTTCAGGAACATCTTCGGGATCGTTTTCAGGAACATTATCAGGATTATTTTCAGGAACATCTTCAGGATCGTTTTGAACATGAGGATCTTCTGCCACAATTTGATCATTGGAGGATATTTCTTCATGGACAGGATTTACAGGATATCTAGAGAGGGCGTCTGCATTGGTGTTTAACTTTCCCTTCTTATATTGGATTGTGTAGTCGAACTCTTCCAATTTCAGACGCCATCGGATTAGACGGGACCCGGGGTCCTTACAATTGAATAGCCAATTTAGTGGCTTATGATCGGTAATGATCGTGAAATGACGGCCAAAAAGGTACGGGCGGAAAACTTTAGTTCCGTAGACAATCGCCAGGCATTCTTTTTCCGTTACGTCGTAGTTACATTCAGCCTTGTTGAGTGTCCTAGAGGCATAGGCAATTGGTCTGTCCTTGCCATTTTCGCCTTGGGATAAGATTGCGGAAATAGCATAGTTAGATGCATCACAGGTCAGAAGGAAGGGTTTTGTGAAGTCCGGATATATAAGAACTGGGGCAGTTACCAATCTTTCTTTGAGTTGTTCAAAGGCTAACTGTTGGGAATTAGTCCAAACAAATGGGACATCCTTTTTCAATAGGTTAGTCAGAGGTTTTGAGAATTTTGAAAATGTCGGTATGAATCGACGGTAATATGAGGCTAAGCCGAGGAAAGATTTAATATCTTTTGGACACGTAGGAGTAGGGAATTGTACGACAGATTTTATTTTCTCAGGATTTGGTTTAACACCTTCGTCACTAATTATGTGTCCTAGATAGGCAACTTCCTTACGCAAAAACTCGCATTTTTCGGGTTGCAACTTGAGGTTGAATTGTCTCAATCTTTGAAACACGGCAGAAATTTTTTCCATATGGGAAGTGAGATCATGAGAGTATATAACTATGTCATCTAAGTATACAAAACAATGCATACCTTGCAGGCCTGATAAGACTGTATTCATTATTCTTTGGAATGTTGCAGGCGCATTCTTTAATCCGAAAGGCATTCGGTTAAACTCAAAGTGACCTTGTGGGACACTGAATGCCGTCTTAGATGCATCGTCGGGATGTATTTTAACTTGGTGAAAACCGGAGGCCAAGTCTAGGGTCGTGAAATATTTACTCTGGCCCAATTGGTCTAGAATTTCATTGATCTGGGGGATTGGATAACTTTCTCCAATAGTAATATCGTTAAGTTTACGATAATCTATGACGATTCGCCACTTTTTCTGCCCTGAAGAATCTGTTTTCTTAGGTACAATCCAAATGGGTGACGACCATGGAGATCTAGACGGTTTAATAATATTTTCGTTCAGCATTTTGTTTATTTGTGTTTAAACTTCTTCTTTATGTATCTCTGGGAATCTATAAGATTTTACATTGATAGGTTGAGATGAGGAAGTTTTGATTTCATGTTGGATTATGTCGGTACAAGTCAAAGGGTCCCCAGGTAGGTGGAATATGTCGCAATAGTCACTGCATATCGCGCGAAGTTTTTCTGTTTCTTCAGGATTCAAGTGAGATGTTTTTAGGAGATCAAACAATGTACGGACTCTTCCAATGGAATTATCTGTTGAGGTATTATGGAAACCAAAGGGTTCGCAGTAAGAGTGGTCAATAGGATATAAGGTAAGTGATAGGTTAGACTTAATGGTAACTGGTTGTTCGGATAAGTTAAGTACTGTCAAATTAATTCGGTTATTGTCTTTTACCTTTACTAGGCAATTTGAAATAAGGACAGAGTCGGAAATATGTTGATCGAGTATTACACCCTCTCTTAATTCGGGATTTTTAATGGAGCATTCTATTACTGTTTCAGTTCGTGGTTCGATTACATAAGAGGGTTCATCGAATGATAGTTGGATAATTCTGTTATTTATTTCTAGAGGTTCTGTACTGTAATTTATTCGACAGCCGTGTTGGATAAATAGATCAGTGCCTATAATTCCATCATAAGGGAAATCAATTTTATCTAAAACGTGAAAGGTATGTGATAATTTAAATTCTGGATTAAATTCAAGATGTAATTCCAAACTACCTAAACTTTTAATATGCTCCTTGGAATCTATTCCTTTAACTTTTATGCAGGTATCGGTTAACTGTGGAAGATTACTAACACAATTCTTTTTTAGGACGCAGATGGATGCACCGGAGTCAATCAAGAACGTGAGTGGTTTTTCGTTTACAGACGTTCGGACTTTTACATAAGGTAAGAATCTTTTCTTCGTTATAATATCATAAATTTCATTATTATTATTTTCAGGACAATTAGGTGATTTCCTTAAGAACTCTTGAGGCTGGAGCTGATTATCGTGTCCACTGGCAGGTTGAGGAGGATGACCCTGAGTTTGGGGCTGGTTACCCTGTCCGCAGGCCATGTTACGAGGATGACCCTGAGTTTGGGGCTGGTTACCCTGTCCGCAGGTCATTTTAGATTGACGACCCTGAGTTTGGGGCTGGTTACCCTGTCCGCAGGTCATTTTAGGTTGACGACCCTGAGTTTGGGGCTGGTTACCCTGTCCGCAGGTCATTTTAGATTGACGACCCTGAGTTTGGGGCTGGTTACCCTGTCCGCAGGTCATTTTAGATTGAAGACCCTGAGTTTGGGGCTGGTTACCCTGTCCGCAGGTCGGTTTAAGAGGATGACCCTGAGTTCGGGGCTGGTTACCCTGTCCGCAGGTCATTTTAGATTGACGACCCTGAGTTTGGGGCTGGTTACCCTGTCCACAGGTCATTTTAGATATATGAGTGGTATCGACTTGGGAGTGAACTCGCCCCGTGCGACACCTATACGGGACTCTTAATAGTTTAAATTTTCATTATTATTATCAACTTCATCTCGGCTTTCCTCTTCAATATGATTTACGCGAGGATTGGGTTTGAATGTTGAAGTAGACGGTTGTAAAGGAGTGAAGGAATTAAATCCGCCCGAATTACGTTTATTATTATTGAATTCGCGAAGCTTGCAATTTTCCAGGAAATGTCCAGCTTTCTTGCAATAGCGACAGAATGGTATATTTTGGGACGATGACGTATTTTGATTATAATAGTTATTATTACTTACTTGTCTAGGATAATTTTTGTTAACAATATTCCTATTCGGAACAAATTGGCTAGGCTTGACGTGTGAACTAGTGCTTTTATAAAATGATTGCTGAATTTTCTCTTCGGATAACGCGAAATTAATTGCTTCATTTAGGTTTCTAGGGCTACGGCATCGGACAATTGTGGATATTCTTGGATGTAGTCCCATGAGGAAATGATGGAGAGCTAAATCTTCCATAGCGGCTATCCTACCATCAACTTCCTTCTTTTTACAATTTGAAAGGGAGATTTCAGTAAATAATTGGGATAGACAAGTTTCGATTTTAAATGAGAACTGACTAACATTTTCATTAGTACCCTGTTTAGTTTCTTGTAATTCCATTAGTAAATGGGCATAATGCTTGCGTTGGCTAAACTGTGTTTTCAGAAATTCCTTCAATTGGTCCCAGTTAACAAACTCCTTAATGGAGCAAGCTATTTCAGCTTTCCCTTGTAATTGACATTGAATGTATTTGAATAAAATTTGTTTTTGATTGGTTGTTGCCAATTCAAAAGCATTATTGCAGTTTATAATAAAGGAATTAAGAGTGTCACGGTTTCCGTCATACGGCTTTATAAATTTTGTGAGAATATTTAGATCAAGTTCGGGAACTGGTAGATTAATTGGTGATGGAGTGGTTGTTGGTGTTTTAAAATCTGAATGTCCCTCTGGGAGATTAATACTCAACTCGCCTCGGGTTCCTTTCGACATAGTGGCTCGTCAGACAATCAATTCGAGTAATGGAAATTAAAAAGGTAAGTATTTAAATTTATTTTAAGAAGGGTAAATATTTATATTTATTTAAGAAGATTAAAATTTTAGTTTTATTTTAAGAAGGTAAGTATTTAAATTAAGGTTTTAAGTAGGTAATTATTTATTATTAGGTCTGTTGTAAAATGTATTAAAAATAAATCAAAGCTTCGAGTGTATAGGCACCTTAACGATAAGAATAAACGCGTGGGCGCAGTGCAGCCCGGTTGCCTCGAGGATGTTTAGACTATTCACAATAGATAAGAATGGTATAATGTTACACTATACTTTAAGACGATAGTAATTAAATAATTTTAAAATGACTTACAGGAATAAACGTAAAATATACATTTAGGTTTTCTATGATGATAATTCTTAACACAGGATGCCTCGAACCCTGGATGCAGGACTCGCTTGACGATGGATTTACTGTATCCTGGACTCGCTAACTGGACTTCGTGGATACTGCTGAACACTGGATCTTAGACGTGACGACTGGACTCTCTGTATACTGGACTCGCTAACTGGACTTCGTGGAAACTGAATACACTGGATCTTGGACGTAAAAACTGGACTCTCTGTATACTGGACTTCTCTGTATACTGGACTCGGTAACTAGACTTCGTGGAAACTGGATACACTGGATCTTGGACGTAAAACTGGACTCTCCGTATACTGGACTTTGTAACTGGACTTCGTGGAAACTGGATACACTGGATTTAATGTTCTGGACCGGTTCGGAACGGCCACTACTTTGGTTACCGCGTATATACCGCGCGTGGATATTGCGTAGGGGATATCGGATCCCACCGCTGCCACCAAAATGTTATGCGGGACCGAGTAAACCCCTTTTTAAAAAAGGAATAATTAAAACAAGGTTATAGTTTAGGGGACGACCGTCTCGGTTGAAAGTTGGAAAGAGACTCGGGGACTGGGTCGATGAGCAGATAGGAAGCTAAGGCATGAAAGTGATGATTAGACAGGAAAGGTGTAGGATAGGCCAAATGGGGTGCATAGACTATATATAACAGTACGTCCAGATTAATTTACATTTACATTAATTATCCTACCGTTTAACAATATATTTGATGATTAGGGACATTGTGCGGTTCATGTTAACTTGATTTTCCTTCTTCAAATCGAAGAGTAGCTCCTCGTCGAACTTAGAGTCTTGCATCGCTTCCACAATAGCTTTGGCCAGTTTCTTGTTTTCTTGGAAGTTGTCCTTTAAGTAATTTTCAAAATTAGTTAAGTACGCGGAGATAGTTGGCGTACAAATTGTTCTACTAACTATCCAAAAATGACGACATGGCAATTTTTATAATCTTCTTGTATATAAAAATGAATGTTTGTCTGTATGTCCTTTATAGAATTGTAAACTATACACTTGATCATGTGATGGTCTTTAGCAAAGTTGTTGTGCAGGAGCCAGAGAAGGTTTCTGAGTTGGTTCACAATTGGACCTGATAGGTGACGCTGCTGTCGGCATATCGATTGAAGCTTTTACGGGCAGGACGATGTCTGCCGGGACAGAAAGCTGAAGAGTTTGTTTGTTTGGACGCTTAAAAAACGCTGATTTGAAAATTTCTTTCAGTGTTAGATAGCCCATTTACCGAGAAAGGCTATATATAGGTTTTATATCATCACGCTAACACCAATAGGAGCGAGCCCCAGTGAAGAATGTTTCAAAATCGAGTTTTTTTAACTATTACACGCGGGCAGAAGCTAGCTAAGCTAATATATTAAATAATAACGTTATGATTAATTATGGTAATAGGAAACTTGACTAATGTTACGAATGTTGATATGAATGTTGTAAGATAGAAGAATAGAGAAGAATGTCAGAATAGAAGACACGAGAACACGTTGCGAAGCGGTGTACATAGACTAGGAAGTCACATAAAATTTTAACTTATATGTATGACCTTTAAAAATTATTCTCCAGAGGAACTCATTTTGAATAAAAACATTTCAATTTGAAGAGAATGGAAGGACACTTATTGTGCCGACGCCAAATGATTGGGAGAAAGTAAAAGAAGAGAGAGAGAGAGAGATCGTAAACAGCAACATAAGTAAGTACATTTAAACCCGTCTAATACAATTTAAATGTTTGTTTATTATAATAATTGTAAAATATTTGCAGTTCCTTTGTTAAAAAATATTGGGAATTCGCCAAATGCGCTTTGTTATACAAAGTAAACGTTCTAAAAGGCGTAAATGCAGATAAAACAATTACATTTGGTCAGCTTTATTTCCTTTCATTGTGCTCACAGTTTTGTTTTGATTATAACAGAGTATGCGACAGAACATATCTAACAATTTATAAATGCGTTGTCATGTTTTTAAAACATTTACATACATTATTAAAATTACAGCATTTTATTTGGTTCTTATTTAGACGTTTCGGCCACTTTTCAGTAGTTTTGATCCCGGAAGATAACGATGTCACATGTCGATGAGTAATTTTATAGTTGGAGTAGTCTCGAAAACTTAAGAAAACACAATATTTGCAATCAATTCAAAAACACTATTAAAATTTGTAACCTATTTGCTTGCTATTTTGAATACCGTAAAGTAAGATTAAATGAGTATGCGACTGCCTTAGGTCTAAAACATACGTCAAATCCATTTTTTTTTCTGGAGTTGAGCAGACAGGCAGACGGCTCACTTGATGGAAAGCGGTTACCATCGCCTATGGAGATTTACAACACCAAAGGTGCTACAAATACGCTGCTGCTCTCTTAAGGGAGACTGGAACATGGTCACTAATGCCGGATCACAATTCAAGGTTGTTCTGACGGCAGACCAGACCAGGGGTGGTAGCCATCCAGTCGGGCAAATGCCCTACTACCTGGCTGTGGGTTGTTTTGACGCCTCTTACGATAGGCCGGCCGGCCGCAGGAAATTGTATTCTTTCTCAGGTTCTGCACGGATAAACCTAATTACACTAAGCTAAAAGCATAAATAAATACGTAGAAAAACAAGACCCTTCAATAGATATAACTATATTACAGAAGCAGGCAGCGTTACACACCACAAACATTCTATACAAGGTACTAGGAGATACGGTATTTGTGAACAACACAGACAACCTAAATTCAACCACACAGAGTACAACTCAACAACCAAAACACACATCACAATCACCACACACATCAGACCGAAGTGACATACACTTATTAGCCACGCAAACACAGACAGTTAGAGGATGAGCGAGAAGACGAAGAAGACACACACGCACACCACCCAGAACCACTAGTGGGGACATAAATACCTCTTCCCGTGGGTAACAGGATATTTATAAAAACTGACAAAAGTTGAGAGAAAGTTTATTTCAGAAATTTAAACTTACAAAATGACATAAATCTATAAGTAAAAAATTGATTCCAAATCACTGTCGGCGGGGAACGTGCCCAAAATGCTTTCCGTATTTCCGCGTTGGATGGCAATGCTGATGCGTTGCCCTAGATGTTAGCCAGCCTTTTGGTTACGCGAGACCTCAATTTCACGCGTTGAGAGGTCTCGATAGAGGTGACGAGCTCCAGGCCCCACGGCCCCAGGGTCTCGACTCTGAAAGTCACAAATAGGTACCCACTACCAATGGAAACATATTTGCAACGTTTCAGGGCTTCTTGGTGTGGAGCAGCAACCTTGGCTGTCACGCCTGTGTCTGGAAGACAGGACGCCGCCAAAGTATAGACACAAGTTGCGTCCCATACTAGGGGGCGTCCCATCTTCCATGGCACCAACGGCGCCACCCTTGGTGCCATGCCATTTCAACCTAATTTAAATTCGGTGTTGAATTAATATCGCACTTACATACATAGTTATAGGTTCGAATAGATTTAGCGAAAAAAAATCGTATGTCCAAATTTAAATCCACTACGGTTATTATTTCGTGGTGCGCGTTTTTCTACCAATTTCTATAGAGTTACATTATTAAGCTAAAAAAACTATTAGAGTACAATTTCTTACATCTTGTGCATCGCTCCAAGATATTATAGCAACCAAACAAAGAAAAATATATAAAAGGTGCATATTTTGAAATAGTATTACAACCGACTGCTGTAAAAAGTGTATTTTATTTCCATAGTAAATTTCATAAAGGCGCGGTTTTATTAACACGATTTATGTTTATAATAGACACATTGAAATTATTTTTTGTTTGACTTCGGTTAAATTAAGAACCTTAGTGGATAAAGGGCACATGCACTCCACATACACTATGTAACGTACATAGTGTATGTGGAGTTTATCTTTAAATAGTATTTTATCAATGCAAGAAACTGCTGGACCGGCCGTAATTAGGGAAAATATAAATTACCAGCTTCTATATCCTACTACACGTGCATTTGAGGGCTCTTCTTCTGTGGCGGAGTAAGCCAAGATTTTGCCGCCCTAGCTCACTGAAACGCAGAACATCGGATTTGGACTGCTGTCATTGTAAATTTCGAAAATAAAACGCCAAACGTCAAAACACAACTATTTTTTGAAGTGATAACTTCTAACGGGAGTGTAAACCGCTTCGTTACGTAACGCGTTACGACGCCAGTCTGTCTGGCTGCCTTTTCTCTAAGGCTAACTTAAACGTTAACTCTAACCCATGCGATATGTACATAAATTTAAGTACTAACCTAAGCTTTTCTCAAGCTAAACAATTTCAATATTAAATAGTGTTCAACTCAAATTATTTTAAGATATCACTTCATTCGGGCGTCCTGAGTCACACACGTTTTTTCAATTTAAATCAATTACGATGAATAAGATATTTTGTAAAGATTTAAGAAATAAACTCATAAAATGAAGTTATATTGCTGTTCTATATTTTGTAAAAAGATTCTTAAAATATGTTCTTCGTTTTAAAAATTATTTTTATCGGGATTATAAAAGCGATTAATCGTGAGTAGTAAACTGCACCTTTCCATAAAATTTTCAGACTTATTCCATTTTAAATTCTGCAGAAGCGATATCAGCAGTGGTGTGGCATTAAGGGTTTAAAAATGTATAGAATGGCGTCAAATGGTGGCCAGTTTAGAAATTAAATATTAACATGCCGCGTTTTAAAAACGTGTTGAACCAAGTAAACAGCTTAATTTGGATGATATAATAAAATATGTTGCTGATTTTATTAAAGCCAGATTTTACAAATGTTTCACGTATTTGTGTTGCTTTCGTAGTATTCAAGGTTTTTTCATGCTGAACTCAGCTACAAGTAAAAATAACCTGCTTGATAATGATAATTTTATGCGTGCAGGAACGGAAAAAGCAAACAATCTGCTGCGACCGGGCGACATATCTTAAGAGGTAGGTGGTAGGGTTTTTGCCCATCTGGATAGCTACCACCCCTGGCCTAGAATATTCCGTCATAACAAACTTGAGTTGTGTTCCGGCATTAGTGGATATGCTGGGCAGCTTAAATAAACCTTCCCGACGAGTCGGTCATGTTCAATGAACACGTCATGCCGAGATCCTAAACATGCCTGTCTGATGAACTTATGCAATAAAAAAAACCACACAGATCAATATATTGATTTCAGCATAACGTATGTATAACCTTACATAGAATAAGTTTACTTTGCGCATAAAAAATAAAATTTCCGTTGTTTTATATCTATAATATTTTAAGATTGTAAACATGCCGTGTCTGTACATTGAAGGTATTAAAAAAAAAAAACAATTGTAATAAACTATATAGACGACGGAAAACACGATGCATTTTTTAAAAATTACTTGTCTGTTTGTCGGTTTGTTTGTTTGTTCGTGGATCACATAAAAACTACTAGGCCGTTTTCGATGCACTTTTCGCCGATTGACAGCTAATTTTTATAAGTCTGACTTATTTTATTTTTTCTTACTTAAAGTCTGAGTTACATTTTACTCTAGGAATCCCCCGGGATATTTTCTGGGAATGATTTAAAATGGCCACATTAATAAATTCTAATTCCAATGTGATATTTTTTATCCCGGGGATTCCACGGGAATTATCCCGCGAGCGGTTTGAAGTTGTGCGGGTGCGTAAAAATTAGCTTATTCCAACACAGTTTTCACTAAAACGATAGCTTACTTCCTTTTCAAATACTGCGGTATGTTGTGTCTCGGGAAGCCCGCGGGAATTTCAAGACAAGCGCGGACGGAGTCGCGGGCATATCGTAGTATTATATTAGAATATCAGAGGCAGTAAATGTCAAGTGTACGGTTTTACGTGCGTTGTAAACTTGTGATTGGAAGGTTTTGTATTGAGTCTGGGCCTCGATACGAGGTCATGTGAAATATATTAAAGGTTGAAGGGATTCGTGACTGTATACCACCAACCGACGACAAAATAGTTTGCAAGTAATTTGTGATGATTTCCATATATTTAAGTACTAGTTGATATTTTTTCAGTGTAGGTACAACATAAGTCTTGTAGTGTTTTGTTAGTCAAATGTTGAAAGAACAATAATTTGATATTCAAAAGCAAAAAAATATGTTTTTTTTATTGTAGCTGGTCAGCAGACAGGCAGGCGGCCCACTTGATGGTCAGCGGTTACCATCGCCTATTGACATTTGCAACACCAAATGCGCCGCTGCTCTCTTAGGGGAGGCTGGAAAGTGACTACTAATGACGAACAAGTCTAGGTTGTTATGACGACATATTCTAGACCAAGGGTGGTGGTCATCCAGACGGGCAAATACCCTAGCACCAGGCTGTGGATTGTTTTGTCGCCTCTTACGACAGGCCGCCTAGCAGCAGGAAATTGTATTCTTTCTCCGTTTCTCTCCGCACGAATAAAGATAGATAGATAGATAGATAACACGTTATTGTACACCATTACAGAAAATACAGATGAACTTATAGCCTAAAAATATTCTAAATGTGCACAATGGGCAAATGGGTCTTATCATTAAGAAGCGATCTCTTCCAGACAACCTGATAAAGCCGGATAAAGCTGAATGTTCCACCGGAAAACATTCTTTGAAGGACATATAACATTAAGGGCCGTTTTTTCCAGTGCTAGATCAAAGTTATTCATAGATTCAATTATAACATGGAAAAATTAAAAATTCAGTAAGTTGCATGAATAAAACAGTCGAACGGCGTCACTTTTGAATTTACTCAGGTTATAATTTATTCGACTGATGACGTTTATCTGACGTTTGAAAAATGGCATCGACAATGATAGTGACAAGGTCGCCGCCAGGCTGTAAAGCCTAGATAATAGAACTTTTATAGGTTTGAATCCAAAACGGACGTAAGTGAAGCTGTAGGGGAAATTGTAGTATACTTTTGTTTATTGCAAATAAATTTATGATATAATATTTTCTGCTAGCAACCAGCCCCACTAAGCTCCCAACGCGGCATCGACATAGTACGTAACAACTCAGGATAAGATATATTTTACGATCCTTCCTCTCATACATAAAATTGGTGTCATTCTATAACTTAGCATGTAGGTTGTGAGGAAAAAAAATCAGTTTTTAGCAAAATTAAAGTCATATCAAATTATACCTAAGTTATAGACTAGTCGGATAAAGGGAACTTAACTTCTTAAATTGTTTTCTACAAGGGGATTTCCAAGGGACTCTTAGGCGGAATTGGCTTACCAATTGAGGGGAATCGATGTTATTATGAAACAACTTGTAAGCAAACATGGCATCTAAAATAGTTCTAAGTGACTCTAGGGAATCGATTTTGAAATTAATAAATCTTTTCTGTTATGATGTTTCCTTTTTTACCATGTGCTCAGCAAAAGAAAGATGCCACAGAAACATCTTTTGTGTGCGTTCTATTCTTAAGACGTGTGTGTGTAATTTATGTATGTCTATGTAAGATTATGTACCTATCCGTGCAGGAACGGCGAAAGAATACAATTTCCTGCGGCCGGGAGGCCTGTCGTAAGAGATGACAAAACAACCCCTGGCTGTGGGTTGTTTTATCACCTCTTATCTTATCTTATCTGGTAGGGAATTTGCCCGACTGGATAGCTTCCACCCCTAGCGTATGCCACCATAACAACCTTGAGTTGTGTTCCGACATTAGTAACCAGGTTCCAGTCTCCCTTAAGAGAGCAGCAGCGCATTTCTAGCACCTTTGGTGTTGCAAATGTCCATAGGCGATGGTAACCGCTTTCTATCAAGTGGGCAGTCTGCCTGTCTGCTGAACTCCTGCAATAAAAAAACACCTATATTTTTTTTATAATGAATTTGTATGTGTATATATAATTATTCAGTTCCATCGAGAAGTGAGAATTCGAAGCCGCGGCCTTTGAGTCTGGGACGCAAGTGCGCTTACCCTTAAGTTACCACGACGATTTTTTATGACATGAAAAAATCATCATCCATTTTGAAATACTATTTCGATAAGATCACCCGAGCACTCTTTTCAATTTCCGAAGTACTTTCTCGGGGTATGCTTACGCTGCGGACACGGTATTAAAGCGCGGGCGGAAAATCGGGAAAGCTCACACGATTAATTAAAAAGATAAGAAGTATGTTTGATTTTAACGAGCAGCTATTTTAGTATCAGTCATATTAAATGGACTGTATTGCTTCAGATAGAGACTACATTCTATAATTTTTGTGAATAAACTGTGATACAAGAGAACATGCCCTGGCCTCTGTAATTGACGAGTTTTTGCTTAAATTTGCGTAAATTTTGTAAATGAACTGGCTATTATATATAGCTATGAGCCCGGGGGTCTGAGATAAGCACCAGAATTGTCTGTTGCACATTAGCTATAACACAAACTTAACTTACTTGTATATATAAAATGTGAGTTTGTCTATCGATTACATTGGCTCACAAAAAAAGTGGTCTCTACTTTTGATCAAACCCCTTTTTCTATGCGCCGAATCCGAATCAATTAGGTCCACACTCCCTCAAAATTTTGAGGATGTACGAACTAAGCTGACCACAGATTCGGTCTTTTGGTTATTACAACACCTTCAAACCTTCAAGGTTTCACCAAATTTTTGATGGTTTTTGGATTTGGATTCAGCGCATCGAAATACATGAGAATAAATGGGTCTGGGCAAAAGTACAAAGCAATTTTTTATGGGCTGGTGTTTTCTTTTCAATTTTATTATTAAAAGTAACATGCTGTATTTCCATAAATTTAAGGCCTAACAATACATAATAATACATCTAAAGCAATTGGATACTTATTATCTGATAAAAGAACAGAAATATAAATAGCGAGTGACACATACACTACACCAATTAATCCTTCAATCTATCTAATACTGTGACAGTTCTAACGGGAACACTAAACACAAACAAATGATTAAATTTAAATATAACATTATTTTTGAAGCTTATTAATAACTTTACTAACAACTGATGACTTACATATTTACTTAAAATAATGAAAAATGTCCATGTCACTAAAATATTTGCTGTAGGTATTTGTACGTTGTTATAAGTGAATATACCATGCAAGTTTCATTTCAATAATAATAATGCCCCCTCCCGCAGGGGGGCTTCGTGGCGAAGCCTTAGGTGAGTGGCGACACCTCGTACCTGACTCCGGGGGCCAAGACAAGGCCCCCGCCTCCGTGCTTACCTTAGCCAGCCGGCACGGAGTGGAGATCGCTAGAGCTAAGACTCAAGCTCCAGGGGTGGAAGTAATAAATGGCCTAATGTCGGAAGTAGCTTCGGTGAACCTGCAGCCCACCTCTCTACACCCCTTAGCCACTCAAACCCATGTAGCCCCTGCCTTTTATGGCATTTTTTGGGGCCCATGCAGGGAGTGGCGAGTCACCGTCTGCCCATTTTATCCATTTTCCCCGAACATTGCGACGGGCAGACGCCATAGTCCCCATATTACCAGATCGCTAGTACCACTAACAGTTCACCCCAATAGCCCGGTACTTTTTGTCTTCATTTCCCACAATAGTCCTACACTGGCCGGGGCTTGTCCTTGGGTGCATTATTGTATGGTGTAGACAGGGATAATCGCCGGTCAGTGTCACACCATATATTTACATTAAATTTGTCAAGGGGCCTCTACGTGTTGGCCTCCCCATGGCCCCACGCAAGCCCTCCAAAAGTCCGGGCCATTTTTATGGCCCGTGGTCTTGAAAGACATACATATAAATGTTTATTTGATCCAAAGTATATATACAAGAATTTTTGGGGTTGGGACCTTCTATTAAATATAAATATATACTTGTGTCAGAAGGACCCGCTCTCAATTAACTTAAACATTAAAAAATAATTACGACAACTTACGACAAATCTGTGCCCCAGAAGACCGCACCTTACCTAAGTACATATTTACAAACTAGATACATAGATAACACTGTTTGCACACCAAAATATACACTTAAAAAAAACATATTTATAATTTCTAGGCAAGAAAATAAATAGGTGGCCTAATGTCTTCCGACCTTCATGAAAAGGAATTCATAGTTAACCTGACTATGAAGGTGGTGCAGGAAAGAGATACCTAAATATTTAAGCTAATTTAAAAATAGTATCATCAACTTAAGTAATGTCTATCATATAGTGTGTAACAGAAAATTGCATGAGTTCAAAAAGTAAGATACAATTTTATCTTTACAGTGACAAAATTCACGGTTGCGATGGTGTTTCGGGACGGCTAGGCACAGGACTCGACCGGCCCTCGACCGATGGGCAAGACGTCAGGTGGACGCCTCGACGCTGGAGTCAGAGCGCAACGGCTCGCTAATAGAAGGTAAAGGAACACTCATTAGAATTACTCGCTAAATAATAATACATAAATACAGTAAAACTTGGTTAAGTGGGACCTGATAAGTGAGAAACCTCCATTCTGTATTCTATCTTAAGGCTAACATCGCTTTGATACCGCCCCTGGTGTTGCAAATATGTACAGGCGATACTAACCAGTTAGGACGTATTATCTGCTTGCTAGCTTGTACAAGAATAAACACCTATGTTTTCGAGACAAATTTCTAACAAAATTCAGTTTTTCTCGTGAAATCTATTTGTTTGTTTGTTATTAAACAAATTTAACCATAAATTTTACAACGAAGCAAGCGACTAATATCCTACAAATCAGAAAAGACTTATCGTCTACACAGCAGATCTAAATCTAACACTATTCACAGTGAATAGGGCGCCTTAGGCGGTTATAGTTCAAGGGTCATCGTAGGAAGGTATACCCGATGAAGTAGGGATAACGTGTTGAAAGTGTTAATAACTAAGATGCAGTATATTTCGTAAAAAAATCAGAAGACATTTAAGCAAAATAAAAATAAGACATTACTTATATTTAAAGTTCTACATAATTATAGAGAAGTAGATGTATAAAGAAATGTAATAAATAAAAATAACAAGCCTGACACAAATAAATACGCAATAAAATAACTTTTCGCTTTCTAGCTCCTTCTATACTATACTTCTGTATTGCTAAACAGCAAATATAAAAATCGATAATAGATTATGAATCGGTGTACGTAGAATAGGAAGTCGACTTTTTAACTTTAATGATAAGTTCTTTAAAATATCTTCTCCGGTGGAACTTATTTTGAATAAAACCTTCTGAAATTGAATAATAAATATATGGAAAAAAGGTTGTCAAAAGTTGTCATTAAAATGAACAAAACACAGAGTACATTGAATGAACAAAATCTGTTCAGTAATTTCGGAAACTAATTTTCTCCATAATTTATTATGGTCTAGGTGTCTGGGATCGGCCCCAGAGTAAGTATATTAAGTATAAGTAAGTATTCCCCATAATACAAGCGTAACTTGCTTAATTTGGGGATATACAATATGTGTTTGTCTGCCGATTATTTGTTTAATTATTATATCCTGATAGTTTGATAATGAAACTTATTCTTAAATAATCGCCCGCCTCTAACGTAACCTACAATAAATTTATACGTGTAAATAAAAGACGAATTCTCTTTATGTAAAAATCTTTATAAAAAAATATAACACAAAAAACAGTTGCTCAGTTGTCTTTCTTTTTTTCTGACACGTAAGAAGCGTTTGACACGGTGAATCACAAGATTTGTTTGATATTCCTTTACACTACACAAATATATTTTAAAATAGACACATTACCTCGTTTATTACTTTAGTTCGTCACGTTTTCTTTTTATCTTAGAAAGAATGAGATATTTTCGTTGTATTGTAGGTGTAAGTTGCGTCAAGGACGTTAATTTGTACCGATGTTATTAATCAGGGCTTGTCACGCAATTTCACTTGGTTACTTCTAATTTATAAAAGGTTTCCATGTTCATTAACGTTTCTGATAGTGAAATTGATAATAGGTCCATTCTCAAGGTCGCAAAGGCTTGCTTTTCAGATATATTATTTTTGCTAATAATTTGCTCTCTGAATTTTTCTAAAATTTTAAACTTTCAGATTATGTTAGAATACCTCAGGTCATAATAAATTTTTATAAGAGTGAAAATATGTGTAGAATAAAAGTGTATTTTGATTTTTTTTAAATTTTAGTAAATATCTATTTCTCTTTTCTAGCAATTATTGGATTGGGAGTTGTTTTTAGGGTCTGCCTCCCCACTTAAGCTACAGCAATTTGTATCATCTTCAACGTCCTTAGTTGTCAGTCCCACAGCCTTTTCTGCTTCGCGAATTTCAGTCTTCGCTTCAAGAACTGCTACATCGAAGCATATTTTAATAAATATTGCCTCTACTGAAAGGCCGTCGGACGTTAATAAAACATAGTAGCAATAATTGTCAATTAGATTATAACCATACTGACTTCTGATATAATAGATACTTATTTTAATAATGATTCTGGTGGCGTCTCTCTGTCTACCACTAAATAATAATCATAAAGAAATCAAATTGTAGTGGTTTAATAAAATCCAATATTTATGGCGAATAGGTGTTAACATGCATCTATTTAATTAACCTGTCATGAAACAATATCTATTGGACACCAGGGCTTTTAGTTTCAAATATATCAAGCAAGATTAGTTATTGGATTGTCTCCAAGTATTATAAATATTATATATCTTTTTTGTATAGCATATTCTTTACAGCAAGTTTATTACTTAATGAGCGGTCTACTTTATCCACATTTCACATTATTGCAGATAAAGAATTATATATATGACCTAAGCATATACTTAAAAGGCTATATTACTTATTATTAATAAAAAGCAATTGCTACGTGCGCTAAATGTTAAAATATCATAAATATTAATACTTCTAGTACTCGATTAATCATATCGCCAATTTAATAAGAAGTTTATTTTTTCAGCATAATCTGTTTTACGAAACGCATACCTTTACCTAGTTAATTCTAAATATATGATGTTTGTATTATATTGTTACGAGTTGCAGGAATGTAATTAAAATGCCGTTGGAATTACTACAGAATTTATTAAAACTATACAAACACGTATAACACAGGTAAAAATATAACTGAAGACAACGTCCAAACGTAATGCACGATTCATAACACGCGCAAAGTCCGTCACTATATAGATTACCGAATGTACACACGTCTTGCTTCGCTTGTGATTATCGCTTGACTCACGATCTCTCCATTGGGACATTGCTTTATACAGCACAAATACAATATGTCTCTCGGTCGCGTGGACTGAATTTCTTAGAATCATACCTGGCTAACGACTAGCATAAAAGACTAAAATACACAATGGGCTGTTTTTCTAATTACAAATTTTAAACACAAAGTAAACAAAATAAGTCCAAATCCTGAAAGGCAATAAACTGAAGGTGTGAATTGTTTTTGTCGGTCGTAACAGTATTTTTCTTCCTAATTACTGGTTAATATATGACATGAGGTCCTACAAGTAATAACAATGGTACTAAATTAATGGACCATATAAATGAAACGCATTTTACGGTCATACCCGTGTCAGGGCCTAAGGGAAATCACAAAAGAAATATCAACAAAAAAAGTTCGTATATAAGGTAATAAAGAGGTCGAAACCAACTAAACCCAATTTTAGGTATAATGTATTATTAAGCCTCCGAAATCTTCAAATAAATCCCTACAATCTCACTATGGTGTCAATTTGTAATTATGTAGGGGTTTCTTCTTTTCTTTCAAATTCAAAAGTTTTCATTCAAAATAAGTTTTTCTGGAGAAAAGTTTTTGAAGAAAATATTAAAATAATATTTTCTAATTGATAAATAAATAAAAATTATGACTACTGCTATTAGCCGACGGTGGTACCTTGTAATAATTATCCTGATGTATTTTTTGTTTATTGTAGTATAGGTTCGCGTTTGACCACAGTCTTGCCCTATGTGGCGCACAGATGTGGTCTAGGATGTAGCACGCTTACCTAGAAGCTACCTATTCACACGGGACTTGAAGACACCCAGGTTATAAGTATCGGGGAAGACAGACTCCGGCAATGAGTTCCATTCCTTTGCGGTGCGTATGATGAAGCTGGATGCAAAGCGCTTCGTTCTTATAGGTGGTGTACGGTTTGTACACTTCCAGAAGATGTTGGGTTTAATCGTAGTTAACGATAGACCGCGTTTGTAAGGGCGTTTGCAAGCCAAACCACGTTGAGTTGTTATATGTTGTTTATTAAGGTCGTTTGATGACCTGAGACGCACAACTTGCAGTGCACAAGTGCCGCACGTGATGGTGATGTTAATACGTCTGTTTTAGTATATTATTTGTTGCGTATTTATATCTAAAATACGCTGTACGAGCAATATTGGCTCGTACAGGTGGAATATCCACCATAATATATCGATGCCGCATGCCGGTGCGTCTGGTTGTTCGATGATGGAAGGGAGATGGCGGGATCAGATCGACGAGCTCAGCTGGACACTCTCCAAAGAACGCGAATTTTGCTAGCAGAAAAAAAAGTTACGTATGAGTAATGTATGTATGTATGGTATGGGTATTTAGTATAGATTATTGTTTTACGTCGAATATTTTTTTTTCGATATTTTAAACGCGACAAAAAAATTTACTCGTCATGTGGTTTAGGTGCGAGGCCCTAGGATTGCGAGGTCGTAGGCGACGCCGACGCCGACTCTGTGTACCACCAGATAGACTTCACATTCCCTTCAATTTTTATTCATCTAAGCCACTAGTTTCTAAACAATATAATTGTGACAAAAACAGACGAACAGACGGACATGACGAATGCATAAGGGTTTAGTTTTTGCCAAACTGGCTACCTTAAAGCTGAAATATAAAATTTAACATGCAACAACAAAACGGTCCTGGTCTCAGTGAACTAAAAAGTTACGTATTAGGTACTTAAATTAGTTCCAGAGGTTTTTTTTATTTTTATTGCAGGAATTCAGCAGACAGGCAGACGGTCCATTTGATGGAAAGCGTTTACCATCGTCTATGGACATTTGCAACACCCAAGGTGCTACAAATGCGCTGCTGCTCTCTTAAGGGAGACTGGAACCTGGTCACTAATGCCGGAATACACGTAAATGCTGTTTTGGCGGCATACTCTAGACCAGGGGTGGTAGCCGGCCAGTCGGTCACATACCCTCCCACCTGGCAAAAGTTGGTTGGTGGTAAGTGGCGCTTGAAATTGATACAAATATGCTTGTTCTAATGCAGCAGTCAGTCCAAATGTGGAAATTTTTTGTGTGTGTAGGGAATCGGGCGCGTGCTGGGGCCGCCGTGTGAGGTACGCTGGCCGCGCGGCTGCGGCTTTGGCAGTGCCGGGGGCGGCGGGCGTGGCAGGCGCGGGCGAGGGGGCGGGCGCGGGTGCGGGCGCGTGGCGGCGGCGGGAGCGCGCACCGCAGCCGCGCAGGCCCATGGAGATCCTCACCAGCATCTATGCGCTACTCTCCGGCGGGGTAAGATTACTTACGTAACCGCCATCCCATTGCTGCGTTTGGGCTTCCTATTGTTACGACCGACAAAGACCAATTCACACCTGCAGTTTATTACCTTTTGGCATTTGGACTTCTTTTGTTTACTTTGTGTTTAAAATGTGTAATTAGAAAAACAGCATATTGTGTATTGTAATCTTTTATGGCTTTAGCCAGGTCTGATTTTTGGAAATTATTGTCGAGTATTGTGTCGAGACATATTATATAGCTTAGTATAAAGGAATGGAGGAACGGAGGGGTGTGGCAGTCTAGCGATAGGCACAAGCGGGACAACACGTGTACATTCGATAAGCTATATAGTGACGGACTTTGCGCGTGTTATTGAATCGTGTATTACGTTTGTACTGGTTGTGTCCAATTGGGATTGTTCACTTTTTTCAATCTAGCTATTTGAAAAACTATTTCGAGGAATAGTTTCCCTAATCATTTCTGTCTAGTTAAAATTCCAAAAAACGTACGACCTTCTTGTATTTTGTAAGAAATGCGTTTGACCTTTATTTGACCTTGATAAATCCAATCAGGTGGACCGTCTGCCTGTTTGCCTGCTTCAGGTGTAAAAAAAATTCTAGCTGTACATTATTTGATTTAAGTTCTGTAACATGGATTTTCCCTAAAGAACACTTTAAAAAATGTAACGATAACTATAGAAAATAATGATGGTTGAACACGAAAAATTATAAACCTAGCGACAAAAAACACTAAAATGATCACGATACGTAATGAGTTATGACAGTGACATTTAAATAAGTAGTACAGATTACTATGATTATATATAGATAAAACTTACTTTTATTATTTTTGTTTTCTAGGCAAAGAAATCAATGTAAACTTGTCCCTTATGATGTCATCGGAGAAATAATTTAAAAATCGAATTACAAAAAAACTAACGCTTAAAATACAAAAATATTCAAATTAGTATCGTAAAATACCCTATTTTACGTAGAAAAATATAAAATCAGAGGGTAATTTTTTGTGAACAATCCCATTATATTTGTTCTTGTGTTATACGTGTTTGTATAGTTCTAATAAATTCTATAGTAATTCCAACGGCATTTTAATTCGAGTCCTGTAATTCGTAACACTATTTATAGGGGAATGGACGGTATGCACATACATGTATGTGGGGTTGTTGTAAATAAATGCGTGTTCTAGAAGAACAAGATTATTTATTCACTCACATATGTACATTAATATTATTAAGAAAGAAAAAAAGAAAGAAAGAAAGAAATAATTTATTTGCTAGGAAAGCGATACAATACAGAAATATTTATACATACATTTTTTTTATGACATTATATATATTTTACACCGCATTTCCTACAAATGAGGTCAGCAACTCAGCTTCATGCTGTGTTGGAGTTTCCTCCACCACAGCGCTGATTTTCAGTGCCGACCCCGCCTCATTGGTTTAAAAATATTTGATCCAACACCACAGTATATGAAACATAAAAAAAAACATAAGACAAACACGTGCACACAGAATAAAAGAATCATTATCCATTATAGTAATAAAAAATAAAAGAAATTAAAATAAAAAGAATAGAAAATGTATACGTAAACAGAGCTACAATAATTAAATACCAACTAGTACGGTAAACTATAATAATCTTATTACTATTAATTGAAACAAATAATTAAATAAAAACAGAAATAAATCAATTCAATGGAAATCAAATCAAATCCTTAAAATCTTTAGGAAATTTGAGTTGCCCTTCTTACAAATGAGTTTTACAGAAAAGTATACTCATCATTAATTACCAAAAGAAGTCAAAACACCATATCTAAAAAATTTTAAACGTATTTAAGGTCCTCTTTCTGTGATTGTAGTAAATATCTTTTAAAATGAAATTTAAATGTGAAAAATGATTTTACGTCTCTAATGGGTGGAGGAATTTCGTTCCAGCATTTCGTAGCAGCATGTTTGAAGCAACCTCTAAATGCAGCTGTTCTGTGCTTGGCTGTTAGTAATGGCCTGGTTACAGATCGGATAGGATATTCTAGCTTACTTTGTCTCCACTCAATTTTATTATATAAATATATTGGTTTATGGGTAGAAATCACTCCAAAAAGTAGACAGGACAAATGTAGTTTCCTTCTTGCTGCCATTTTCAATATATTATTATTATATAAAAAAGGAGTAATATGGCTTCTACGAGGAATTTGATAACAGTACCGTGCACAGGCGTTTTGAATGCGTTGAATGAGATTTTCTGTTCTTTTTAGAAGACAAGGCCCATAAACAGTGTCACAGTAGTTGAGTTTAGATAGGATTAAGCTTTCTGTAAGACGTTTTCTCACATCCTCATTAATATACTGTCTAATACCATATAAAATCTTGAGTCTATAGAAACAGTTTCTCATGACATTATTGATATGTTTTTCAAAGCGAAGCTCTGAGTCTATAGTAAGTCCCAAACTGTAAGCATGATCCACCATCTCTATAGGCTCTTGTTTTATTTTGATACTAGGTTTAGCTTGTTTTATAATGTTTACCTGATGCTGATTTCCAAGAACTAAGTACTTTGACTTGGTAGGATTCAACACTAGACAATTTATTCGTGACCATTCAGCGATTCTTTCCAGATCACTGTTAATGTCTTCCACTGCCTTATTTGTGTCCTTTGGATTTAAATGTACATAGAGTTGGATGTCATCTGCATACATGTGGAATTTACAATGCTGTATATACTTTATGAGATCAGCAGTATAAAGAATAAATAGCAGTGGTCCTAAAATTGAGCCTTGAGGAACTCCTCTTTCAAGGTACAAAGCACTTGAAACTATGGATGTTCCATCAGGTTTGTGCAGTTCCACCTGCTGTGATCTATTTGTGAGATAACTACGAAACCATTTGATAGTATCAGATCTGAAGCCGTAAAAAGCCATCTTGGATAAAAGTAGAGATGTATTGATGGCATCAAATGCTCGAGAATAGTCCAGCAAAACCAATATAGAACCCTGCCCCATATCGCGAGCCTCAGTGATATTGCCCACTACATCACATAATGCAGTTGCTGTGCCATGTTTTTTTCTAAAACCAGATTGTAGGTCAGGTAGAATGTTATTTGTCTCCAAATATGCAATGATCTGTGTGTAAACTACCTTCTCTAAAACCTTAGATAAACAGGGCAATATACTCACTGGGCGCAGATCTTTAATGGTCACTGGGTTATTTTTCTTGGGAATAGGACGAACAATAGCTCGTCGCCATAAATCTGGAAATGTATTTGATACAATTGAGCTATTGATGATATGAGTGATAGTATTAAGAGCTTTTGGAATTAATAATTTAATCATCTCTATATTTATTCCATCTACTCCTCCATTTGATTGAAGTGAACTTATAATCTTAAGAACTGCATCTGGTGTAGTTTTTTGTAAAGAAAATGTTGCTTCACCATGCCTATTATCTTCAAAAAATGCTAGCTGTTGAATGCATACATTATTATCTCCCGGTACTTCCAAGAAAGACTTATTAATACTGTTTGGATCGCAAAACTGTACTGGAAGCCTTTTTTCTGTATGGGTGTGAAGTACAATAGATTTCAAATTTTTCCACAGAAATTTTGAGTTACCTATATTTTTATTGACATGTTGCGTGAAATAGCATTTTTTTTCACTAATCAGAGCTGTTGATGACAGGCGCTTTAAATCTAAATAATATCGTTTGTGGGTGTCAAGGTTAGATTTTTGAAATCTACTCTTGGCTTGATCTCTAAGTTTAAACATTAATTTGATGTTATCTGTGATCCAAGGCGTAGGTGGTGTTTTGAATACCTTATTTTTCTTAGGCGCATGGAGATCGAAAAGCCTGATAATGTTAGTAGTGAGGGTATTGACCAACATATTGACATCAACTTCACTCCACAAGTATTGCCAAGGAATGAGTTCTAAGTCACGTTAAAATATGCTTGGAATTATATCCGTAAGTGGTCGAAAGGTTACTATACGCGGTATTGGTTTTACTTTTTTGATTCGACTCTCACAAGTTATGAAAGAGTGATGATTAAGTTCGCTTATATGATCTACTACCACTGTATATGAATCAAAATCTGTACATATAACGTCAATTAGAGAGGAGCTATGATCTAAGTGATGAGTGGCTGAATCTACTATCTGTGTTAATTTGAAGTGACTGAGAAATTCACAAATTCTTTTTGAATTAGAGCTATATGTGTCTAGCATGTTGACATTAAAGTCTCCAAGCAAAATTATGTTATCATATGGAGCAAGAGAAATAGCACTCTCACTTATTCCGTCGAGAAATCTGTTCAATTCTAGCCACGGTGGCCTGTATGCTGTCCCTATCAGAATAGTTTTGCCATTTAACTTTAAAGACATCCAAAGTTGCTCAACATCCGGACGTTCTGGATATGTCCTAATTTTTGCATTAATCTCAGACCTAATATAAAATGCCACTCCTCCCCCCTACCCCCACGTACAGATTGAGGTCTTGGTACATGTCTCAGTCTGTATCCTGGCACGTATGGCGCTCGACCCTCTTCACCCGGCCGAAGCCAAGTCTCATTTATAGCCATGATATCCACCGAGTGTTTGTCCATAGCAATTAAAAACTCATCTTGATTTGTACCCAGAGATCCAGCATTTAAAATTCCAAACTTTAACAGATTATTTGAAATCATTTATAATAATTATGAAATTTAAAAATAACCTACTACATTCCAGAATGAAAATTAGGGCAAAACATGTATGAGGCTTCCGTTCAATTGATTTAATATACATTTTGTCTATTAACCTGTATACAGTAGAGATGTACGGCAAACTAATGAATTTCCATATACGTACACGATATTGGCATGTTATAAGTAAGTCTAATACAGATGCCATGTGAGTAGTTAACACAGATTTAAATATATATATATTGTTGTTATATATTCTGTATGTACAGTATAATATTAAAATAATATACATTCTATCATAACTTAACGATTGAACTGATAGTATATATCTGCGGCGCACAACGCTTATAACTAAAAAAAATAAGAAAATGATATAAAAATAATACAGGAACAATAGGTTAAGAATATTACAAAGTACTCTTGAATGAGCCAATATTTTCGAAGACGTCGTTTTCGTTACGAATTCTAACCACAGGATCCCCCGATTTACGTCGAGAAAGAATTCGGCCGCGCCTGGTCCAAATAAATTGCCATCCATGGTGCCGACCGGCATCACGCGCCAATCGAAATAATTGCCGATTAGACTTTGTTAGGCGCTCATTTACATAAAATCGGACTGGTTTTCCCGCAAGACCAATATCGCTGGTGTCAGCATTGCGCCGTACACGAGCATTGTTTAGTAGGTCGTCACGGAGATCACGGCGCGCCAAGCGCACCACTATGGCACGAGACGTCATCTCTTTTGCTCCATCCGAGTTAGTCGCATTGTAAGATCTACCACCAATTCGCTCAGCGCTGACAATATCTCGGTTTTCTAGACTCAATCCCAGCTTAGCTGCAACTTGTACGATAAGGTGAGTGGGGTTTTCTCCCTTTTCTTCAGGTATATTTCTAATTTCCAGGTCATTCACTAATAGATCTTGATCCCTATCATTCAGGTCGGACCTTAACTGTGTTATCACCTTACTGAATTCATTCGGCGTTTCGTTATGCATGTATGTACGCTTTTCCAATGTATCTATACGATTTTCCAGTCCGTCGATACGGTTAAGGCAAGATTGTACTTCGACTTTCAATTCTGCAATTTCCTTTCGGAAATTCATGAAGTCGAAGCGGATCTCATTTATCGCTTTCATTAAGTCGTTATTTGTAACCTCTATTGTATCAGACATATCTCGCTGAGAAGTACAGAAAGTAGGATTGCTGTCAGACTGACTTGAATAAATAGTATTACCGCTCGGTACTAACGATCTACCCCGAACTGGAGTGTCATCTCTGTTGTCTCTTACCTCTCCCTTTATTAATGAGTAACGCGTCGCGGGTGGATGATAGAAGACAACTGCCACTCGGAGCGCGTCGCATGATGTTCGATGCAATTCGCTGAGTAGGCAGTGTCCCACAGACTGTATACCTATCATGCTTATCCACAATAGATTGACGGGTATTGTTAACGATAGAATCAGATGTCTGAATGGCCCGCTCGGTGTTGCCTGTAAATTGAAATAATATAAGTAAATTAAATAGAAAATTATTAAATAATATATAAATAAAAACTATGTAAAATATCTGTATTTACCTGTGTGTCTTTTGTTAAAATAAATATGTGCCAATTGGTTGCTTTGAAGGAGCGGAATGCACGAACTTCATTCGCGATTGACCACAGGCAGTTGCCCGCGACCACCGACCGTGCTTATACGTGCTCTGCATTCCATTCTCTAGAAGCAATCAAAGACTAACTTTCAAACTCTTAAAACCTTGTTTTTATATTCTCCTTCGCACAATTGGACGTTATATCCGTTACAGGTATCTTACATCGATTGTCTTGATTGATAGATTGCATAGCAATATTTTGCTTCACCATCAATACGTTGCAACAATATGCATTTTAGGTTAGAAAAACTGTCTAATAATGGTGCATGCAAACTCTTCACTAAGTTACTTACCGTGACTTTTTAAATCCAGATCTTACGAATATTCTATTGGTATTTGGCAATTAGAATAACTTAGTCTATTAAAGTTGTACATTTTGAAGCATAATTGCACGTTTTATACAAACAAATCAAAATGAATTTATAACAAGAAAAAAAAGCATCGAGTTTATTTATTTCTACTAAATTAACTATTACACAGATTATATTCTAGACAGAGTAGAGAACCAGCCGTTGGGAGTCCTACATGCCCCCCGGTAGCCTCCTCTCTAATACTGCGCAAATGCATTCATTCTCCCAGCATTATAAATATCCGTCATGCCCCCCTGCCAATGTGTATATAATATCGTGACATTCTGTTCCATAGTTAAGGCTTAAGTCGTGAAACCTTTACAAACAAACTCACATTCCCATTTATTATGTTAAGTTTAGATTAGTTAAGATATCCAAGTCCCAAAATACCAAAAACTTTGCTACAATTTAAACAGTATAACTTTATACAGACCGCAATATTATCAATGATTCAACAAATGATCCTTGAATAACAAAATTTAATTAAAAATTAATGAGGATATCTTTTCTACAGCAAGGGGTAAATCCGAGAATCGATTCCATAGCTTTCCGCCTGCACTGCGGTGCTACGACCGCAGCCTTACTAGCCGCGAGTGCTGCTTTAACCACGCGCCATCTAGTGGGAAACCCTATAGACTGCATACACACAAGGTGAGGAAAGCGTTTGGGCTCTGTTTTAGATGACGTAGTACACAGAGAAAATAGTAGATGTCACTGTTACGATATTTCTTTAAACCTTTTAGTGCCGCTTGCATAAGGTTGCCTAAAATTATTTAAGAAACACAAAACGTATTTAACACCCTTAAAATACATATTAGCGTCTTGCACAATGCAAAATTTGCCGCTAAATATGTTCAAAGAACTGTCAACACGTTTTGTGTAAAACGTATCCAGGCATTTTAATATGATTAACTAATTTTATTTAAAGGCGATCGTTATGCCAGCAGGCCTTAATCTTGAATTTATATACAAAATTTCATGTCGTCTTGGTAAATAAAGAAAACGTCAATATTTGAGTTATTTATTTGCAAATAAAGAGTCTTGTAAATTCTTCCAATCCTTTCAATCATTCAGATTTCTTGTAAAAATATATTTTAAACAATAAAACGTCGATAAGTGAATTTAGTCGATGTAATATTCTTCTTTCTCCGTGAAGAAATGGAGAAAGAATACATACAATTTCATGCGGCAAGGTCGCCTGCAATAAGCGGCGACAAAACAACCCTCAGCAAAGTGGTAGAGTATTCGCCCGACTGGATGGCTACCACCCCTGGTACCACCACTGGTTTAGAGTATGCCACCATAACAACCTTGAGTTGTGTTCCGGAATTAGTGGCCAGGTCTCCTTTTAGAGAGCGCAACATGCTGGTACCGCGTTTGGTGTTACAAATGTCTATAGGCGATGGTAACCGTTTTCCATAAGGCGGGCCGTCTGCCTGTCTGCTGATTTCATGCAATAAAAATAAATTCATTGCTAGAAGTAAATTGAGGAGAAGTTTATACGAGCTTTTATAATTTACTCATTATAAATATATATAAATACATTTTAATTAAATTACTTTCTATTAGGTTTTTAACCGATTTGGTCCATAATAAAACGTTTTAAATAATAAATGATCATATAGTGAAGGTAATTGTGCTGCCATTTCGTGTTCGATTTAGGAAGTTGCTAGAATCAATATTATTATATATAAAAACGAATGTTTGTCTGTATAGCATCGTAAACTATATACATTTGATCATGTGATGATAATTAACAAAGTTGTTGTGCATGAGCCACAGAAGGTTTCTGAGTTGGTTCACAATTGTACCCGGTAGGTGGCGCTGCTGTCCGTATAACGATTGAAGCTTTTCCGGGTAGGATGAGCACAGCTAGTAATATATACATAATATTCTTTTCTAATGACGTAATTATGTTATATTTTAGCTGTTTAATTTTGTTTGTCTGGTTTTCAAAGGGACATTCCGGAAGACGTGCTGAACACCTATTGCTGGATCCATTCCACCTTCACGGTTGCTGGTGAAGCTGGAGCGTACCCTGGTGTGAGAGGTGCTGGTAACTCCCCTAGAAGATATGGAAAGTACTACCAGTGGGTTGCCTTCACACTATTCTTTCAGGTAAGTGGTAGCGGTTTAAAATGTATTTTATACTTGTATTTGCCAGCCAAACTTCGTTCGCGTTGCCATGACGACGATCTATTTGTTAGTGCATTGCATCGTCTTCTTCTTCAGCCAGTCTCTGTCCACTGCACTGGAACAAGGCAATATTCTTTCAGGTAAGTTTGAGGTAGTTTATTTTGTACCAATTAGACATGAAGAAGAGAAGAGAAATCTCTTAAAGGTATCTTAAAGATGTAATCAAGTGATGATTCCAAGATGACACCTGTCACTTATTGTCTGCTGTATTCGATATAATTATTATAAAAAAGGAATAAATTATCTTAAAAATATAATTTAATTACCACAAAATTATTTTATGGCCTAAACCAATATATAGGTATATGATTTGTTCCACCAGTCATTGTGGATGATAAATAATAATATATTTATCTAAATAGCCTAATAATGTAGATAAATTGACAGTATTAAGTAATCACTTAACTAAGCTATGAGTACGCGAAAGGGTCAACGGTGTTGCCGTAAATAATGTTTTACAAATATTTTAGGTAATTTTTGGGCATTCGAACAACTTCAGACCGCTATCGGGAATACTTCCGCGGGTTTCCCGGGATAAAAATTATCACAGATTTTATTACATTTTTCCTATCAATCAGTAAAAAAATTACATTGGAATTCGATTTTTTTAACCTGGCTATTTTAAATAATTTCTAGAAAAGTTCCCGCGGGGTACCCAAGATAAAGTGTAGGTAGGGCAGAGTTTAAGTCTAAGAATAAGCTGTCGATCAGCAAAAACTGCATCGAAATCGGCCCAGTAGTTTTCACGTGAATCTCGTACAAACAGACAAAACGGCAAACAGACAAGAAATTTACAAAGTTGCATCGTGTTCTCAGTTGTTTATATAGTCTATTCCAATTGTTGAAAAAAAAGTTCAAATTGAAAGAAAGGAAGAAAAACTTTAATTGCACAAAAATAACGTAATTACATTTCTTATACATTAGTTTAATGTACAGACACCCCATGTTTAGAATTTTATAATATTATAGATGTATATATAATGTTTGTATGGAAATCTAACTAACAAACGCATGTAATAATTTTGTAGTTTTAATTATATTACTAGAATAATAATTATTGTATATATTATGAAAATGTTTAACACATAAAGATATAATAAGAAATATATGAACACTGGCAACACTAATAAAGTGAGTTGTTGATTTCGCACATACTTGTGTGGCCTCTCCATTATCTATCACGCAATGATTGTCTACAAACTAGATGGTTTTGATACTTGAAATATTTCCAATCCGGATTTTTAAGATGCAATATTACCTATATAAATATTATATAATTTGCCTTGAACGTGATAGTAACTTTTCACAGTAAATTATTACTTTTAACGAAACAGATTATAACACCAACAAATTTCAAAACCAAAAAATTTTATGAGTATAACTGCTACGGCGTAGTAAGGGATGTGCGCTACGTTGTAGCGGAAATTGCTACGTTCCATTTCAAATTCAATTTTAAGACGTAGTTATTAAGAAATTATTCTTTTATCAATAAGGTTTTATATATATCATTTAAGACTACGGGCTGCCAGAATGGCCGGAGTTCTGAAAGACTTGGCCAACGGAAAGCCAATATGTAGAGAGAGGCCTTCTTGACATTTTAATCTAAATGTGGCTTGACACTGATCAGTCAATATCCTTGTACCGATGCACTACAGGAATGCATCCTAAACCTTCCGTGTAGGAAGATTCCAAAAAATAAGAGAAATGTTTTATTATTGTCAATGAAGCCTGAAAATTTTAAAATATTCGAAAATATTCAGTCACTAGTTGCGGTTTCACCGGCGTGATGATGGAAATCGTTATATTTTGGATAATGCATTTATAAAGTACTAGCTGTCCCGGCGGATGTCGTTCTGCCCGGAAAAGCTTCAAACTATATGCCGACAGTAGCGCCACCTACCGGGTCCAATTGTGAACCAACTCAGAAACCTTCTTTGGCTCATGCACAACAATTTTGCTAAAGACCATCACATGATCAAATGTATAGTTTAAGATTCTATAAAGGACATACAGACATATATTCATTTCTATATATATAGAATATAGAGTATAATATAGTAGATAGTCTATGTGTTATCCTGATGTGTAAGCTATATTATTGTAAAGTTTAATCAAAATCCATTCAGTAGTTTTTGCGTGAAAGATTCAAAAACATACATCCATACGTTGTTATAAATTTCACGTTTATAATATTAGTAGGATATAAAGTATTATGAAACAATTTATAAAACTCAAGTTTTTTTTTAGAACAAGTATTAAAATTAGTTAGTTACGCTATACAGGATTTAATAAATAAACGATCAAGCTAAAGGATTGGGTACCGCCAAGGTTTCCGCATTGCTGGCTTTTATCGTATTTAATACTAAAGAATGCACGCGACTTCTCCCGATGTAATTCTTAATTCTTATACCTGCATATATCAAAATAAGAATGATTTAAGAAGAAAATTGACACTTTAAGCCTTGAAAATCGAGAATTAAAACGTCATAATGAAGACCTTTTGAAGAAAAATGACTTATTAAAGAGAATTGCTCATAGTCCTGCAAGAAGTAGACAATCACCAAAGAAAAGTATAACAAGAAATATGCATATTCAAACCGATATTACCAATAATAATACCGATATAAATACAATGACAAATAATAACCGACAATCTACTGTTACACAAACGATCCTACCGGAAAAAATCTTGCGGCAGAAACCACCTATAAAGATGTGCATAATAAGTGCTAATAAGCAAAATAACATGCTCGCTTTAGCTGAAAACACATTGGAACATTATACTAACCTATGGCATTACCTTAAACCGAACAGCACAATTGTAGAATTGCTAAAAGATCTCGATAGGAAACTATTGGAATTCACTTTAGAAGATTATTGCATTATATTTATAGGAGAAGAAGATTTCAAAAAAACTAACGATTATATAGAATTGATTATTCATATTAGACAAGTAATCAGCAAAGTGAATAATACTAATATTGTGTTAATAGCACCCACTTATAAGTGCGGCAAATACACAAATATGTTTAATTGGAGAGTTGAACATTTCAATAATCTTTTATACTTGGACATTTTGACACATGAACACGCCTATATTATAGACTCTAATCAGAATTTAAACTATGACCATACTATGTTTTGTAAGAAATTTGGACATGTAAATAATTTTGGGATACAGATAATTTTCAAAGATATTAATAATTGCATAAATGACATTATAATTTCTAATAATAAAGTTTCAACAAATGATACTAACAAGGTTAATTACGATAATAATCTGGAAAATCAATCTAATCTTTTTCGAGACTAAATATCTCAACATTCTTCATCAAAACATAGCTGGTATACTTAATAAATCGGATGTCCTACTTATAAATTTAGAAGAGCTTAAAGGAAACGAATCGGATATTGACGTCATTTGTATAACAGAACACTTCATGATGACAGGGTATGAAACACAGTTATATATACCAAATTACAAATTGGCTGCATGTTACTGTCGAACAAATGTTAAGAGAGGTGGAGCTTGTATCCTGGTAAAACAAGAATTCATAGTTAGAGAAATAGTAGAGATCAAAACATATTCTCTCATGAATATATTTGAATGTTGTGGGGTTGAACTTGTAGACTTCAACATAATTATTATATGTGTTTATAGGGTGCCAAAGTCAAATAATTTTAACACATTTTTTTCAAAAATGGATAAGGTGCTAACTTATATTTTGACGAAATTGAAATATAAACATCTTATTTTAACTGGAGATTTTAATATAGATATGATGAAAACAAATAATGTAACCTTAAATTTAGAATGTTTATTATTAAACTATGACTTAAAATTAGAATTAAGGCAACCTACAAGAATCATTAGCAACACCTGCATAGACAACTTTGCTCATGATTATAAACAAAAATGTAAAACGGAAGTACTCGATTTAGGCTTATCGGACCACACGGCCCAATTAATGAAGATACCGGTACAAAAAACTTGTAGATTAAAATTCTGGCGTAGAACAACGCGTGACTATTGCGCTGTAAATATAAACAAATTCATTAATTGCCTCAAAAACTTATCTTTTTCCGATATGTACAATGTACACGATCCTAATCTAGCATACAAACATTTTATAACTGATTTTAAGTTATTTTATGATCTTTGTTTTCCAAGAAAACTTATACTAATAAGGCTATATAACAAAAGTAAATGGATATCAAGAGGTATAAAAATATGCAGCAAAAGAAAGAGATATTTGTTATGGAACTTTAGACGTAATCCTTCTATAAATAATAAAATAATTTATGACAACTATTCAAAACGACTAAAGAAAATAATCGGACTTACTAAAAAATCACAGAATAACTATAAAATTAATTTATCTGACAACAAGTCTAAAACGACATGGCAAATTATTAAAAGTTCAACATCGAATATACCCAAAGAACAAATCAGCAAAATTAAGACAGCAAAAAATAAATATATTACAAATCCGACAGATATTGCTAACGAATTTAATGATTATTTTGTGGATAAGATCAGACCATTACCAGATGCTGGTAAGCAAGTTACTAGCCTAATTAATTCTCAAAAAACATCAATGTTTATTGCTCCTAGTGTACCTTATCAAATTAAAAATATTATTAATAAATTAAAAAATACAAATAGCGTTGGCCATGACGGTATTTCAACAAAAGTTATAAAAGCAGTAAACGAACACATCTGCCAACATCTAAGTTATATTATTAATTTAAGCATAGAAGCAGGAAAATTCCCTAATGAACTTAAAATTACTGTAATTAAGCCGTTATTTAAAAAAGGTAATAAAGAACATTTAGAAAATTATAGACCGATAGCTTTAATCTCAATATTCTCAAAATTTTTTGAAAAATATTATTATACTGAAATAAATACATATATTGAGAAAATAAATGTACTAAGCAAGGAGCAAAAAGGATTTAGAAAAGGCAAGTCGATTAACATGGCTATTTATGAATTTATTAAATATACTATTACTTATGTTGACAAAACAACTCCAGTGTCAACAATATACTGCGACATGAGCCAGGCATTTGACTACGTAGATCACAGCATATTAATGCTTAAACTTTCAAGAGGCAATATACTCGAATTAATTAAATCATATTTAAGTGACAGGCAGCAAATAACAGAAATTTCAAAATTAAATACCAAAACGAAACGCGACGTAACGTATACTTCTAAGAAACGAATTATTACCTATGGGGTACCCCAGGGCAGTGTACTAGGCCCTCTATTATTTATTTTGTATGTAAATGACTTGCCAAGATGCACAACACAATTTATGACATTATTTGCTGATGACAGCACATTATCAATACCATCTTATAATAATAATAGACATGAAATTGACATTAATGATTCTTTATCATCAGTGATAACGTGGTTGACAAATAATAATTTAAAAATCAATATTAATAAAACGAAAATAATGAATTTTAGTCAGAGACCCCAAAAGTCGACAAATATCAATGTATCGTATGATAATAAAATCGTGCAAGGGGTAAACTCAGCTAAATTTTTAGGCCTTGAAATAGACAATAAATTAAATTGGAAAATTCATATAGATAAACTAAATAAGAAAATTAGTAAATCATCATATGCTTTATATAAATTATCACCAACTGTTGACATAAAAGCTCTACTAACTGCTTACTTTGGCCTTGTCGAATCAATTTTAAGATATGGGATACTTTTTTGGGGTAATTCAACTGACGCAAATATGATATTTCTTATGCAAAAACGCTGCATTCGTTCAATGTTCCGTCTACAAACTATTGAAAGCTGCAAACCGTTATTTATAAAACACAAATTGCTAACAGTACCGTCACTATACATCCTCGAAGTAGCCATGTTTGTTAGATATAATAAGGATTTATTCCCACGTATGTCCGATAGTGTTCCACGGAACAGACGCGATAAAGATAGGCTTTGCACGCATCCGTGTAAAACAGCTCTATTGCAGAAAAGCATAGTATGCATGGCACCAAAAATATACAATAAGATTCCACAAAATATAAAATCATTAAATACAAATTCTTTAAAATTTTGTCTAAAAAAGTTGCTTGTAAATAAATGCTATTACACTATAAATGAATATATAAATGATAAAATATAATACAACCGAACAATGATAATCATATTTAATTACCAATTACAAAATTATTTATATTGACTGTTATAATTATCTGACTATGGGACTATGGACGCTATTTATTTAATTTTAATTTTGACGTAATTATGATATTATTATAAATAATGTAAATTGTAGGAGCTAAATCTGCACGCCAATTTGGCAAAAACATGTGTAGCTAAATATAACTATTGTAACACCTCTTGAACCATGTTTTTTGCAGTAAATAAATTTGAATTTGAAAAAGAATTATAATTTCTCAATATGCTTAAGTGGGTAAATGTTATTTCATATCTATATATTAATACGTGAATTAAAAACAGCAAAAAATTTGTGCCCCTTTTCACAAAAATTGTGCGGATGGAGGAGTATGAAATACATAGAGAAGAATTGCAGAATGTTAATAATTTTTATAAATTATGCATAAAAATACATTAAATCAATAAAAAAAGACATTGCACACACTACCATGTATGTGACACACACGCATGTATACTCTTCTGTTTATTGTTAAAGTCAAATTAACAATGTAACCTTGGCGAAATTATTGGCGATTATAGAAGTAGAAGTCTGCGGCAACAGAACCTTAATAATGTTCAAACTTATAATTTAAATTAATTATTATGGTCGAATTTCGACCACGGGCGATCAGTAGCATCTCTAACTGTGCTAGGTTCTTTCTATATGTGTTAGTCAAGATATTGTTACACGCCAACAAAGTAAATGCACACCTGGTTAATTACCTTTCCCGCATTTGGACTTCTTCTGTTTACTTTGTGTTTAAAAATTGTAATTAAGAAAAACATTCTATTGTTATTGTACTTGTTTATGGCCGCAGGTGTGCAGATTACGGTTTCTCGGAAACTTCAGTCCACGCGGTTGATTGTTGTATTGTACATTTTAGTAAAACGATGCCCGGGGGGGGGGGGGGGGGCGCGCGCGCGCGCGCAGAGGCAGTCAAGCGAGGATTACGATACGAGCAAGACGTACATTTGATAAGCTATATAGTGACGGACTTTGCGCGTGTAATTGAAATGTGCAGTTTGTACTGGTTGTATCCAGTTATATTTGTACCTATGTTATACGTGTTTGTATAGTTCTAATAAATTCTATAGTAATTCCAGCGGCATTTTAATTTGAGTCCCACACTCGTAACAATATCGATGGCTCTTACGTATAAGTCAATTGCAGTATTTTAATTTTCATCACAGGCAACAAAGTTGTCTTCTTGACATCTTTATCTCCTGTGATTTTAGCTACGGGAAAAAGAGCGAACGTCAGAATAAAATTCAAATAAATGCCGCGTTTAAAACCATTACAACTTAGTTTTTAATATGTGTACTAGTCACGATAACTTAAAAAATAATTTGTTTATAACTTTTTTATTTTATGTATAGTCCCGGTATGCAAAGGTTCGTCACCTTAAAGTCGATTTCTACTTGCACCTGTTAACATTTTAGTTAATAAGAATTGTCAAAAAAATAATTAATGTTGACAATGTCAGACACTGAGATTATCAATAGTTTTTAATTATGGAAAACAAAGAAGATATAATCACTACGCACATCATAAGTAATTAAACCAAAAAAAAAGGTTTTACATTGTTTACAGATCTTTTTAGACAACATAGGAAATCAAACAACTTTGATCTAAGTAATTTTAAACTGTCAAACAGTAAAACATAATTTTCTTTAGAATAGTCTAGTCTGTGACTTGTTTGAAAAGGTAACATGCGCTCGCATAACGTTCAATGAATCAATTTGAAAACTGGCAAACGTGTCACACCACGACTGTACTACAGCTATGTTTTTTTTTAAAGTATGTGTCTTTATGTAATTCATTTGTTATGTATTATTATTTATCGTTGGTCTTTTAGCTTTAGTTATTTCTCCAATTATGAAGAAACACAGCAATGCAGTTATTATTATAACAAATTGATTTCCAGCTGATCCATTCTGGGTATACAATAATTTATCATTCGCAAACCACATGTGGAAACAGTTTGATGTAATAAATCAAACTACATGCGTCTGAATTAGCAAATGCAACACTTGCAGCGTTAGTAGTGTTTTATGGAATTTCCGGCAAAGAACGTTACTATCTCTATCTCTATCATGCGGTTTAAACTTAAAACAAATGAGTGTGAACAAATAAATAAAAAAATCGCTATTAACTTATAGATTTATGAATTTTTTCAATTTCCTGTTAGTGCTTAGATCTTTCGGTCCTTTTAATTTAGTCAGGTTATTCGTAGAATGATCAAAACTTTTACATGACAAATAGCACTGCTAGCATCCTTAAGTTTTTGCTTCACATATATTTGTTTTCTAAGTTATTTATATATAAGTAAATATTTATAAAAACATAAATATTTATAATAAATAAATATTTTTGAATATATGTAATATATTTTTGAATATATTTAATTAAGATTCTTTATAACTAACCAAAGTAAATGGAGTCATTGAAAAAATAAGTGCCAAATTACGACAGTGTCAATACTTATTAATGTAGTTAGGGATGCTTAATAAGATATTATTAAATTGAGTTAATCGATACCTTGACGATTAATGTATCGACAAACCCTACGTAAATAAAATTGTTAAATGGAGTAAAGCATTCTTTACAATGATATGCGCGCTAACTTATGTAGCGCACATTGGTTGCGTCTGCATGGGTAACAAATGTTCCCAATGCAAACTATTTCAACGTTATTACATATTTATGTGTTATATTTTACGGACAACAACAACAAATCATAATGCACAAATATTCTTACCAATTTAAACATTGAGAGCTGTGCAACTTTTTTTTGAACTGTACTGTAGTTTTAATTATTACTCAGAAAATCTAAGAACTTAATCAAATATCAAAACATAATTTAAAACAATAAGTTATTGGCAAGTTTACTGTTTGGGTTCAATAAACAGAGGAGATAGTAGTTGGAGGGTCCGAACCAACTCCGACATAGAAAACCTCGTGGCCGAGCCTAGAATAATTGAAGAGAGAAAGGCTCAGTATCTCTGCTGGCTCGGTCACGTAGAACGGATGGAGGAGGATTGGAATGTAAAGAAAGCATACTTGGGGCGACCAGTCAGTATCACTAGAAAGATAAGAGGGGATCACCTAAACGAACCTCACAACTGAGAAGACTAGACTAGACTTAAGCATATATTTGTATATGATGACATTCTTTTTATTGATAAAAAACGTTAATAAATATTACATCTTTCATTCTTTCAAAATAGATCAAAAATATTATGTTTACGCCAGTGATATTATGATCTAGAATTTTGTCGTACCTACGTCTCACAACACGACTCGCTTTAGCTCTTTAGGCTCTTGAATGGGCTATAGTGAGAGTTGTCGGCTCAATTTCTATTACGTGTCGCTGCTGAGCTAAAGGAGTAGTACAGTTCCTTAGAGCGAATGAACTATATCCCTCTTTACTTTTTAATCAGCCGTTTTGGAGAAATTAGCCGTTTCGTTAGCGGACGTGGGACGTGGGTCCGCTATTTCGGAGACTTCTGCATCTCATCCTTGCGATGGTAAATCTTAATATGGTTTCATATTCCAAAATCGCCTTCCTTTAGATTTTATTATGGGAGATTCCATTTACCTGTTGTTAGTCATAAGACACCTATGCCTAGAATCATCCTTCAAATTTACAAATATCTGACAGGATTAATTATCGATTATTCGATACTGAAATGGGTTCTACATTATGCAGTATTTACACGGTCGATAATAAACTCATTGTACCTGCCATAGACTGCAGTTCGTTGCTTAGCATTATTTTGTTATTAATGACATTATCAAAAAAACTCAAATGAAAACCATTTTTATTTAATCGAATATAATATTATTTAATATTTCTAAATAAACATGCATATTCAAATCAAGTGCCGACTTTCGTCATATTTGCAACTTATTTAACTTCTGGGATAGTTTTCTGTTTGTTTTACTAAGTGAATTATTATTAACGATCTATATGTAGTTTTGGACTCTGGCGAATCTATTAAGGAAAACTGCTTTTGGATATCGAAGTTACTGATTTATATTATGTGACCTGTGAATCTGTTTAATTCGACCGACCAAACACACTATTGGATTTTTATATGAACACAAAACTTGATGTGCAATGATATCTATTAATGAAAATTATATACAATATATAAATAATATGAAATTTTATTTTAAATACAGTTGGAATTCATGGTGGAAGAAATCTCCATACCTAAGCATACAATATATAGAATATCAGTCTTATTCATAGACAGAGTAAGTTTGAACGCTTCTTTAGGAACCATAAGCGATCAAACTTTCTCTAAAAGTGTATACACAAACCCGCTATACGTACACATACACACATATACACATGAACACACACACACACACACATGCATATATTAGGTACGTTCATATACGAGTTAGCGCCATTGTTACTCGCTAGATGTGCTAGTAGTATGATTCTCCCGACTGAAGACTCTATCTCCATATATTCAATGTACTCTTTGATCTCTATAATATAATAAATATTATAAACGCGAAAGTTTGTAAGAATGTATGTGTGAATGTATATTTGTTACTTTTTCACGCAAAAACTACTGAGTGGATTTTGATGAAACTTTGCAATAATATACCTTAGAATAACACATAGGCAATAATTTATGAATATATAATTTGTGAATTATCCAAAATGTAACGATCTTCCATAGCCCCCCGGTGAAACGGCGGGCGCAGGTAGCTATTAACTAAAACTGAAATAGTCATTATATAAATATATTAGAAATAAAATAAAATATAAACTCATGATTAAAAAATATATTATTGTACCAGCTGATGCCCGCGAATTCGTCCGCGTGGTGCGGTTTTTTAACTATCCCACGGAAACTCTTTAATTTTTCGGGATCAAAAGTATCCTATGTTGACCAGGGATATAAGCTACCACCATACAAAACAGAGAAACAAAAAATTTGAAAAAAATCTAAATTAGTTCTATTTCACTTCTTGCATGCCCATGATTCGGTTTTTAGCATTTTTTTTCATTGTACAGAAATTCGACCTCTACAGTTTTATTCTATGTATAGATGAATTCACCGGACAAACATTTGTAATATCAAAGGTGCTACCGCTCTCTTTAGCGGACTGGAACCTGGCCACTAATGCTGGAGCACAACTCAAAGTATAATAATTATGAGTGTATACTAAGAGTACAAGTAAGTCTAAATAATGGGAGCGGGGGATACCATGGACTTCTCTCCCTGTTGGTGAAGAGGGTACCCACCCCCGGGGGTGGCCTAAGTGAGAGCCAAGCCTAGGGATGCCACAGATGTAATACCTATGGCTCAGTTCCTTTGGCACCCCATAAAAGCGTATAGAGCAGAGGCGCAGGTTAGGTTTAGTGGGTAGTCTGACGGCCGACCATCCCCAGTTCCTCCAACTGGAGGCCACGGTAGGCATCCGGCCGATCAGGAGTCCCACACATCCCTCGGTGTAAAGCCTTCCCCCCAGGCCCGAGGATGGTGTCCCAAGAAAAGACATTCCTCCTGTGTCATCAAAAAAATGGTCTAAATAATGGGAAATGTTAAAGATAAAAATGGTCAAATCAATCACTTTATTGACAAAAAATTGTTACAGAAATAATGCTTACATATGTTCCCGCACTAGGACTGGCCTCTCTTAATAATATCTTTTCAACATTTTTGTTAACTTCTGTATTTTGTTGTAGGTAAAGATAGAACATCACATGTTATTTTATTTGCACAGGAACGGAGAAAGAATTTAATCCTGCGGTCGGACGGCCTGGAGGCGATAAAACAACAGCCAGGTGGTAGGGTATTTACCCGTCTGGATGGCTATCAACCTGGTCTAGAGTACGTCGCCATAACAACCTTAAATTGTGTTCCGGCATTAGTGGCCAGGTTCCAGTCTCTCTTTAGAGAACAGCAGCGCATTTGTAGCACCTTTGGTGTTGCAAATGTCCATAGGCGTTGGTAACCGCTTTCCATGAGGTGGGCCGTCTGCCTGTCCGCTGAACTCACGCAATAAAAAAAATTCTGTGCATGAGGTTGAGAGAAGGTAAAGCGAGAGATACACTCGAACTATGAAATTTTGAACTTTCACTGTAAAGTTGAACGAATTCAAGTTAATTCACCTATACTATATGAATTCAGTAGATACGATTTAAAAGAAATAAGAAACTGTAGTGTGTTATATGGTTATATTTGATGGCTTCTTCCAACTCTACAAGCATCCTGGCTAGCGGGAGACTTGCAAATAATAAAATCTAGCATAATAATACATGTGATTTGCTACGGCGTCGACCCACATTCACAGGTGTGTGGTCGTAAACCACCCCGACACGCTGCACGCACAAAATTGCTAATTCCGAAAGGCATGGTCTAAGAATTAGGCGACGAGCGATTTTATATCTATTTAAAGATATAATTTAAAAGTATTTACAATTAATTATAAATTAAACTATAGATACTTACTATAAATAAAACTAAACCTACAAAATAACAATTCTATAAGTAAAATATTGACCGCAAATAATTTCACAATCAGAATTGTACCATTTAGGAAGGAGGCCCCCAAAATACACGTCGACCCCGTTTCAAACACTGTGAATTATGTTTTACTCAATTAATTATTTTTGATTTTGATAGATTGACTTTCGAATACCAAAAAATCGATGCACAATTAACGGGGAAATCGCGTAACAAAAATACAGTCAAATGACGATCTTCCTCCTTTTGGAAGATATTTAATTAACACCAGAAAATTTGCGGGTAGAATATGCGAACTCTAGCTTTGATATTAATCGCTACCTCCTGTGATTTATGAATTATTGTTGACGATAATGTGTCCTTTCGCTCAGTGACAATATAGCGGGCATCAGTCCCGGTCTTAGCGAGAACTATTAACACAGTTCCTATAACCGAACCAGAACACTTGGGGAAATAGGTATTCCTGGATTTTGCAACATTTAAACTCACATTAATCATTGTGCAAATGTAACAATGTTTATTTTGCTAATTACTCCAGTTTTAAACTAGTATGAAATTTTATTATGAACTCAATAGCTGTGCGCGCAACGTCGGCCGTATGGAATTGTTTTCAAAACCCCCCGATTTTAGAACATTCTTCACTGGTGCTCCACTCCTATTGGTCTTAGCGTGATGATATATATATACTATAGCCTTCCTCGATAAATGGGTAGATAGCCACACTGAAAGAATTTTTCAAATCAGACCAGTAGTTCCTGAGATTAGCGCGTTTAATAAAACAAACAAACAAACTCTTCAACTTTATGTACCTATTAGTATAATGGATGGCAAATTGGTGTTACCTTTTAAAGTTAAAAATTACATATGTTGCTAAAATAATATTTTAAAATGTAATTAATTAAAAAATCTAATAGTTGGCACTTTTTCATGCGGCCAAATACCGCATGAGTTTAGTATAACTGTAAATATTTTTGTATTACTCTGCGATCTATTACGAGTTGCTATACTGATATTTTTTGACGCGCTTTTTCAGTCTCTATATTCACTAGACAGATTCTAGAGGTTTTGATGATTTTACAAATTCATATTTTTTTAGGTTGTAAGGTAGTTAGGTAGTTAGTAGGTTTAGTAGGAAAGTCATGCATGTAAGTCAAAATTGAAATCTACTTCCTATTTCTATGTAAATCGCTTCGCAATCTGTTATCGTTGTTCAAAGGAGAAGAAGCGGCAAGAAACTGCCTAGCAACACGTCTGGCTATGAATTATTTTTCGTCGTAATTATTTATATAAATATTATCTCAGACTCGTATTTTTACCATCGATATATTATATAACCTGTATGCCGCTGCACATTGCAGTAAAATGTTGAAAAAATGGAGAATTATGAACGGCTGCTATTGAAAGAAAGAAAGAAGAGAGTAAGAAATAAAGACAATATATTTGTTTAGAGCTATGTACAAAACAAAATATACTTATAAATAATAAAATACAACATTTTTTTATTTTTTTATTGCAGGAGTTCAGCAGACAGACAGACGGCCCACTAGATGGAAAGCGGTTATCATCGCCTATGGACATTTGCAACACCAAAGGTGTTACGAATGCGCTGCTGCTCTCTTAAGGGAGACTGGAACCTGGTCATTAATGTCGGAACACAACCCAAGGTTGTTATGGCGACATACTTTAGATCAGGGGTGGTAGCCATCCAGTCGGGCAAATGCTCTACCACTTGTCTGTGGGTTGTTTTGTCGCCTCTTACGCAGGACGGATTGCGGAACGGACGACGAGAAGACTTAAAAAAACTGATCAAAAGCTTAAAAATATCAACTGAATTCACCTATTTGTTGTATTTTCAAAGATAATGTTGGTTATGGACCGGGATAATACATATAGGCACATATTATGAATATTAGCAATTTGTTCTTACAAGCATATACGCGTAGCGGTTGACAGTTTACTTGGAAACCTAATAACAATAAACGCAAATACGTATCGTATATCTATCTATTATATATATAAAAGAAAGTCGTGTTAGTTACACTATTTATAACTCAAGAACGGTTGTACCGATTTCGATGAAAATTGGTGGGGAGGTAGCTTGGAACCAGGAGACGGACATACTTTTTATCCCGTTGGAACCGGTAGTTGGTGCTGAGATCGGGTTCTAGAATCTTCTTAATCACGTGGACTGATTTTGGTGATTTTGTTTTTGTGTGTTTGAGTGGGTTAACGGATGGCTTAGATTCACAATTAGAACCGGTAGGTGGCGATGAGATCGACGACGCACTAAAAAAGGGTTCTTATTAAAATGAAGAGGTTTATTTCAATACTTTCTCTTGAACTAAAATCATTTCAACATAGTACTGTATGAAATAATCTCCGAATCAAAACAATTATACATAGTTAATTTTATATGTATATACAGATAATAAAAAAAATAACATTGGTTCCCTTACGCATGAATAAATAGAATTTATGTATTTTCTTTCTTCTTTCGTTTTTTGGCAATAGGTTCGTTTGTGTAGCCAACGACCATTACTGCCAATGTCAAGTGTGGAAAAGGCAGTTTACATTGATTTTTTATTTTTATTTTTTAATTATCTTGTTCACATAAAAAAAACCACCACCTAGAAAGACATATAAGAATAATAAAAAATGAAATATAATTTATAACAAAAATAGGTAGGTACTTAAACACATAGATAAAGGACATCACAATTTAATATTATACTTGTTTATATATTTACAAATTATATTAAGAACCATAGGATTATGAATATTTACAAGTAGGAATTTTATGTTTATGGGCTTCGGGATTTCTTTTGGGAGGATTTCATACAAAGACTGAGGATATAATGGACAGTTAAAAAATATATGATCTGGCGATCCCTCTTCATTGCCACAGTCACAAATAGGAGTACTGCGTACACCAATTCTATTTAAGTGGACCGGAGAACATAGGTGACCCAACCGGAGTCTGCAAATTATGGAAATTATTGATTTGCTATGAGAGCGGTATTTATAGAACCAGGGTTTGTTTGGTATAGAAGGTTGAATGTCTTTAAAGTGTCTACCTCTATCCATACTTGTCTTAGACCAACTCAATTGCCAGTCTTTAGTCAAATCAACTTTGGCTTTGGAGCATAGGTCTTGTGTCTGAACAAGGCGGTGGTCAAGGCACCCTGAGACAATGGCACCCTTCGCTAATTGATCAACAACTTCGTTGCCACTTATACCGCAATGACTGGGAATCCAAGCTAGTACGCATTCAACATGGTCATATAGGTCAAATAAGATTTCTTTGACTTTGAAAACTAAGGGAGATTTGGATACGTTTGAGAGGTTACTGTGTAGAATAGCCTGCAAACAACTGAGGGAGTCTGAGAAAATAATAACTTTTGTGAATTTATTTTTGTTATCCAATACGAATTTAACCGCCTCCAAAATAGCAATGGTCTCTCCAGTAAAAACCGATGTTAGAGAGGGACATTTAAAGGTTAGCGCAAGTTGATAAATTGGGCACCAAACTGCAGTGCCCACTTCATCCTTTTTGCTTGATTTTGAGGCATCAGTATAAATAGGTGTCCAGTCAGACCATTCCGACTGTAGCTTTTGGTTGAAAGTGGAATTAGCATTAGGATCGTTTTTGGATATATCGAAGTTTACCAAGACTTTAGGTTGAAAATTTAAGGCATCATACTTAATTGAATAAATAATAGGTTTGGAGGATTGATAATAAGGTTGATTCAAGCTAGAATTTTTTTGTAATGCTTTTATTAGACATGGAACATTTTTATGATACCAATATGGGTTATTGGGGACTAAGCTAAGTAAGAGTTTCAGTTTAGGTATAAGTGGGTGAGATGAATTTTGAAGAGTTTTATAAAGAAAACGATCACAAAGATACTGTCGACGAAGAGAGAGGGGGGGATCAAGGGCCTCAACCTGTAAAGCATTAGTCGGAGATGATTTCATGGCACCCAAAATTACCCTGAGGCACTTGTATTGTAATTTATCTAATTTGGCTAAAGGCAGTTTAAGACAGGGCTCCAACACAAATGTACTGTAATCCAACACGCTCCTAACTAAGGCATTATAAATAAGCTTTTGCGTGTAGGGATGTGCACCCCACCATACTCCAGAAAGACAACGAAGGATGTTTAGAGATGATTCGGCCTTTTTAGTAATGTAATTTAAATGATGAAGTCCTGTCATTTTCGAGTCCAAGATAATTCCCAAAAATTTTACCTGCTCCGAGGTAGGAATGACTTTCCCGCCGCAAACAATCTTGATCGGTGGAGGGTTACGTTTCCGAGTAAAAACAACTGTACTGCTTTTGGAGGGAGATATTTCCAAACCATGATCTGATAACCAACCTTCTAGATAATATAAAGCACTATTTAATCTTGATTCAGCCTGTTCAACTGTATCAGCTGTTGCATAAATGACAATGTCATCAGCGTATTGTAATATATCGCAAAAAGACAAAACAGACTGATCCAGGTCATACGTATAAATATTATATAAAAGCGGGCTTAAAACAGACCCTTGTGGGAGGCCTCTCCAGACACGTCTAGGGGGAAGTTGAGAATTACCGACCCTTAATACAACTGATCTGTCCATAAGGAGGTTTTTTTTTTTTTTTTTTTTTTTTTTTTTTAATTCTTTCTCCGGGCTAACGAGATTGCCTGTCTATTACAATTTTGTTCAAACTTAATGTACTATTTTACCAAAAATCGTGATACAATCTTGTTTCTTCTAAACTAATGATTTGAATCTAAATTTTTACAATTTACTTAAACTAATATACACTTTTTCGAAGTATTGCTCTATTTCATATTCTATACATTCTATTTTAATCTATATACTATCTTACTCTTTAATTTCTTGCACTGCAGCAAGCTTCTTATGGCTATCCTATCTTTTATAATGCTATGGTGTTTTACTTTTACTATTTATACATCTATGTCTATTATCTATATGTTTTTGTCTTTTTTTTTTAGTTATAAATTATGCTATCTATTTACTTGCTATGAATTTACTGCAAATTATCTATATATACTAAAATATATGGTAATTTTACATATTATATATCTATTTTCTTGTTTCTGTGCACTACTCTTTTTACTACTCCGATACAGAAAGCTATAAAATCATCAATGTTCTTTTTTGACATTAATTCTGCCATGTTCTTATATTGAATTCCGACGCGAAGCTTACTCTCACAGTCGTTTCTCTCCCAGGAATACACCGGACACCGAAAGATAATATGCGGGACGTCTTCTTGCTCACTGTCATCGCAGATGCACGAGGGATTCTCTTTGCACCCGAACCGGTTCAGGTACTCCGAGAATCCCCCGTGCCCCGTGAACAGCTGGGTATGCAGACCGGTTAAGCTGATCTGCCTAGTTATCTTGAAGGCCCGCGAGACTTCAGGGAAAAAGAGTTTCGTAACGGATGCCGTTGACTCTTGACAGTATCTCCGGTTCCATTCGTTAACCGTTCCCATGCGGAACTGTCGTTTAACGAAGGAAACCGGACACTTGTCGTAAAGCGGCTTCACTTTCAGAGAAAGTGCCGCCGCTTTCGCCAACTCATCCGCCCGCTCGTTTTCTCTGACGTCAACGTGGGCCTTAACCCAGTACAGGCTTACTTCCTTCCCATCGAGAACACACCGCCTAATGTTCTCTCTGGCCTCGAACGCTAGCGGATTTACGGAGCTCCAGCAGCACAGCGACTGCAACGCCGATCTGGAATCACTGTAGATGCCAAAGCTTCTTTCTGGGCGCTTCCGAGCCGACACCGTAGCCTCACGTATCGCCAGTAACTCTGCCTGGTAGACCGTGCAAAAAGACGCCAGCTTAATTTTCCGGCTAGTGGTCTCGACCTCATTATCCCAGAAGGATAATGAGGCTCCGACCTGGCCGTCGATTAAGCTGCCGTCCGTGATACGGGATACGCACCGCCTGAAGGCGTTGCGCATCCACCTGCTCCTGGTCCATCAGGCAGCCAAACTGTAACTCGATCTGTGAGGCCGGATGAGTTGTGTTGGCGTAAGCAACTCGCATTTCCATCTCCCTGCCCCCAAGCATTGGCTGCTCTACCATAAGGAGGTTACATATGAAATGTGCCAGTCTCACTGGTACCCTCAGCTGTTGCAGCTTTTGCCTGAGGAGGTGAAGCATAACGTTATCATATGCAGCGGAGATGTCCAAAAAGACACCTGCTAGAACTTTCTTTCTGGACAGAGCGGTCCTAATGTCCGTAGTAAGGATCGATAGACTATCTACAGTGCCCATACCTTTTCGAAAACCAAACTGGCTAGGTGGAAGTAGGGAGTTGGACTCTATATAATATTCTAAACGGTGTTTCAAAAGGTGTTCCATAATCTTGGCTAAAGTATTGGAGAGAGCGATTGGGCGATAGGAAGATGGGTCAGATGGAGATTTGGAAGGTTTCAGGATTGGTATTATGAGTTGAGTTTTCCAGGATTCCGGGATAGAGCCTATTTCAAAAATTTTGTTCAGGAGGGATAGAATAAATTTCTTAGTAATAGAACCAGATTTAACAAAGAAAGAGTAAGGTACACCATCGAGACCGGGAGAAGAGTCCTTAAGTCGGCTAAAAACTTGGATAAGTTCTGCCATTGAAAATGGTTGATTGAATCTATGAGAGTCAAATGAATTGGGGTAGGGGGAGGGGAGAGAATTCATATTTGGAACCGAGAAGGGAGCTAATTTGTTGAAGAATGCTGAGATCCAAACTGATTTATCATTGGAATCGAGGCTAGAAGACTGAAAAGAACCACGGTAACGTTTCACAGCCCGCCACATAAGGGTGGACGGGGTACGGGGGTTTAAGTGTTCAGCAAATTGGACCCAAGACATCTTTTTCTTTTTTTTGAAAAAGCGTTTAGATAATGCCAGGACTCTTTTATATTTTAAGTAATTTTCAACAGACATATCGACAGTATAATCACGTTCAGCAGCTTTTCGCTTTTGAAACATGTAGGTACACTCAGCATCCCACCAAGGCGGAGAGCACTTGCCATTTAATCTTGTCTTCTTCAGAGGAATATTGGAGGTAGCTGCAGTATGAAGGTCTTCAATCAGTTGGTCATGGGAGACGAACAAATTTTCTTCTGTTATATCCGGAACATTTTGAACCAGGCGATCTGATTCAATGCTGTATGTATCCCAATTTGCCTTGTTGGTATTGTATTTTAAGAGTGGTGTATGCTGACGAGTAGGTACAGTATGGTGAGGGAGGGATATAAGGATTGGGAGGTGATCACTACCATGGGAATCCTCTAAAACGAGCCAGGACGCAACGGATCCGAGGTCAGGAGAACAGATGGATAGGTCAGGGATACTAATTGGCCTTCCTGGAGCAGTCCGACGAGTTGCTGAACCATCGTTCAGGACGCAGGCGTTCAAACGGTCAAAAAGATCTGCAAGATCGCACCCGAAGGCATCATAATGGGAACTTCCCCAGAGTAAATGTGCACAGTTAAAATCTCCGAGGATAAGAAAGGGCTATAGAGAGACGAAAATATAGTTTCAAGGATTGGAACGAGGTCAGGACTAGGATGGGGAATATAGACTGAGAGGATGGATAAATTATAATTTTGTATTTTGACGCCCACAATATTTAAAGAATCAGGGATAGGAGGAAGTGGGATACGGGAGTAAGTTAGAGAGGATTTTATCAAGATAGCCGAACCTGCATAACCATCATCTCTGTCACTGCGGAGACAGGCAAACGAGCACCTGGGACAAGCCATGTCTCCGAAATGGCAAAGACAGCGGGGTTATGGGTACGGATCATCTGAAAAATTTCGTGTTTTTTGGGTATAAGACTACGGCTATTCCATTGTATTAGATCCATGTTTATTAATTAAAGAGGTAAGCAAAGATAGTTTTTGGGCAACGTTGGGCGGTGTGGGAACATCTTCAAATCTTGAATATATGTTAATTAAGGCAGCCAGAAGGATATCCATAAGGTTATCGTCTTCTGAAACAACGGTATGGTGGTTGCTGAAAGCAACACCATTATGTGGTGAGGGAGTCGCGTTGGGTAATTAGGGCTTGATGAGCAGCTCTGTCATAACCTGGAGCAAAAGGGGCACGTGGTTTACGAGAGGTATATATGGTACGCCTATGGCTCTGCCTGGAGAGGGATTGGGAGGAGGTAGTAGAAATGGCCTGCAGTCTAGTTGGAGTTTTAGATGGGGATTGTGGAGAAGCAAACATAGTTCTAGCAACATCGGAATAAGAGCGTGAGACAGGTGGGAAAAGAGTTGCAGCTTCCGAGTAGGATACATTATCCTCTGACATTTTTTTCTTTATGAGTTTCTGTCTGTTATGTTCGGCACAATTTTTGTCTATGGCATAATGATGCCCTGTACATAAGCAGCAGTAGGCATTTTCTACATCGATGGTGCATGCATTACCGGTATGAGCCTGTCCACATTTGTAACAACGGGGTTTTGACCTACATTTCTCTCCCACATGGCCAAAGCGGCAGCAAGAGTAACATTGTATCGTGGGAAGAATGTAAGGTTCAATTTTGAGTGAGGTAAAATAACAATATATGTAGTTAGGCAGAAATTGCCCGCTAAAGGTAAGGACAACTGTGGTCGATGGACACCACTCTGTGGAGCCATCCTGATTGCGTAGTTTCCGATTAAAGCGCCTAGCCTTTAAAATTTTTCCACATACTTGAGGGAGTTCTATTTTGTTAACAAACTCCTCCATCGACCAATCTGGAGGTACATCTCGGGTAATTCCCATTCGGGTCACATTAAAAGTGGGAATCATCGCCTCATATTTCGACTCTGATAAAATTGGATTGGAGACAAATGCATTGGCATCGTGTGGGGTAAGAAATTCTACAGAGACTCTATTACGGCCGACATTTTTAATGCCTTGCTGGGCAATCTTGCCAATTTTGGCGTTTACCATAAGTTTCCCAAAGTCCATTTTGTTAATAGATATACCAGCTTTAGGGTGGTTCTCCGTCCTGTGCACATGAACTAGGAAGGGGCCATTATCCATTTCGGTATAATAATGTGACATACTCAATAAAGCGTGGGTCCATAGGCCAGGATTAGTTGAAGACTCGTTTATTAGTGATTTTTTAGCAGGATCGTTCGCCCCAAAACGGGATATAATGCGCTTTCGATTCCGTATATAAGTTGTATTGGCATCCATATTTGTAGAGGAAGATATGGGAGATGTAGGGGGATCCAGATCAGAATCCAATGGAGGAGGATCCGGATCAAGATCCGGCGGGGCCGGAGGGATCTCCGACATGGTCGGAGATCCCTATGAATAATGCAAAAAAAGGAGAAAAAAAAGCTTTACCTTTAGGTTATGTTTACAAGTGTTATTAAAAGAAAAGAAAATAGAGCAAATTAAAGGCAAACTTGTTAGCACAAACACCACATAGACTTAAATATAATAGTAATAGAACAAGAAAAGTACTGTATTATTAAAATTAATTAGAAAAAATAAATAATTCTGCCCACACGTGCGTTAACCACAAACTCAACCTGGACAGTCAATTTATGTATTTTCAAACTGTTGTTTTCACGTGGCTGTCAGTGTACATCGAGCTGTCATGTCTTGGCACCTGTCATAAGTGACGGATATGGTTTACAGAATTGTCAGATCTGTCAAGTTTTTGATGTGATTAGAATGATGTAACTTTGGTTGAATTCAAAATGATTTCACACATGTTACAATAAAGTTTAAAATATAGGAAGAGAGCGAGTAAGATGCCATATAATCCTTTCATATTGTTACGAGTTACGCAGGACTCGAATTAAAATGCCGTTGGAATGACTATAGAATAGAATTTATTAGAACTATACAAACACGTATGACATAAATATAACTAGATACTACTAGTACAAATTATACGATTCAATAACAAGCGCAAAGTCCATCACTATATCACTTGTCGAATGTACACACGTCTTGCTAGTACCGTAGTCGTCGCTTGTCTGCCCCACCCCTCTGTTCAGGAATTGTTTTATAGTAAACTGTATAATACAACAATCCACTGCGTAGATTGAGTTTTTCCAAGAAAACTGTAATCTGCACATCTGCGACGGGTAAACAAGCACAATAACAATAGACTATTGTCTAATTGCAAATTGTAAACAACACAAGAACAAAAGTAAACAAAAGAACTCCGAAAGCGGGAAAGGTAATAAACTGCGTTTTATGACATGCAGGTGTGCCTTTACCTTCGCCGGCATGTAACAATATATTACGTCACACGGTATGGGGTCACATTTCAAAATCTAATAAATTTAAGGTTTAATACACAAATACATACATACATACATACATAACTTCACGCCAGGTCCCTTGCGGGGTAGGCACGAACAACAGAGCGCCATACAGGCTTATTTTTACACACCTCACTTGCTTCTTTGACATTCATAGCTCTTGTCATGCACGCTCGTCTGTTCTTAAGGCTCCTGACATCACCTTCTGCTAATACACGATCAATTTGATCATGGAAGGTGTGTCGTGGCCTTCCGCGACTTCTGCATCCATCCACTTTTGCATTGTATATCTGTTTAATCATTCTTTCATCATACATTCTTTCCACATGCCCGAACCACCGGAGCATTCCTTTCCTTACCTTCACCCCGACACTCTCTTTCAGACCAACTCTCTTTCTTACTTCGGTATTACGAACGCGGTCCGCGAGCGTCACTCCGCAGATTTTGCGCAGTGCTCGCATCACAACATACACAAATATTTGAGCTATTAACGAAAAATTTCAAAATATTTCAGTTAGTTATTATTTTAGTTACTAAATACAGCATATTTCTCATTAAAAAGTTATTTTAGAATATTAGGATAAAAGCTACATTCATCCAGCAACTGACTTGAAATCTGAGGAAGCCAGTGCTAATTTCATACCATCCGACCTAACACCGACCGTTCAATTGCCTTACTATCGGTTAAAGTTTGAGATACGCTTCATACATGTAACGTCAAAATTCAACTGATGAAAAAATATTTGCAGTTTGGAAATATTTTTTCAATGGTCATGGTCGGCTGGAATATCTTTAGACAGGCTTAAAAAAAGTTATGAATATATACTACCCGCGCGCAGAAGGTTTACCGATAGCCTCATGATGACACGCGTCGATGGTCAGTAGGGTTGTCAAAAAAGGTTACATAAATAGTTGTTGCAATAAATTTGTTATTGTGTATACTTTACATAAGTATAATACAATAAAATAGTAAGTAATATAATGCAATAATAGTAAGTAGTTATCGGCAAACCTTCTGCGCTCATCTTATACTTTAATAACATTTTATTTGAGTCATCGGGTGCTGATAATTTATGTCTAAAATCATACATATCACATCTCTTGTAACTCTTGAAAATTATAAAAAAAATTAAGCTTTTTTTTTATGTAATTTCGTTAAGAGTTGATTTGAAATACTTATATCATTTATATAATTTTTGGGATATATGCTGTTTTAGACTAAGTTTATAATAGTTTCATAATATTGTAAAGAGGGAAGTTTGTATTTTTGTAACGAATAAACTTAAAACTACTGGATCGATTTCCAAAATTATTTCATCATTAGAATGCTACATTATTCTTAAGTATAATAGGCTATATTCGTAACTAGAAAAAATTAGGGACACCTACTAAAATCTCAATAATGTAACCCAATGTGTAAAAAAATTAGCTATAAACCACCCGTGCGAAGCCGGGACGGGCAGCTAGTGTTTTATAATTATGTAGCTACGTGACATAAACAGTCGCGTTCTTATTCATATTGAGTTAAGTAAATTTGTAGGCTTCTTTGAGAACCTTAAAGAAGCCTACACACTTATTCTAACTCAACATGAATAACACTGAAAATGTAGCTTTTGCAATGGCATTTTACACTGTTTATGCACCGACCCGATTTTTGCTTACTATAAAAATAAAAACATTTGACTGAGTTTTTCTTTTAACAAAATTTACAAACATCATAAACACTACGCTCCATCACCCAATTATCAAGTAATAACCTCCGTGTTAATGCTGTCAAAATATAAAGTGATCATCGGTTGGTCGTCGCGTGCCATAATATATAAATGTGTTAAATTTAGCGACGACGACTGACTTTGGCTGTTTTATACCCGACTCCAAAAACACCGCACCGAACTTGGATCCACATCTTATACATAGGAATAAAATGGAAATAGCTATTTGTGAATTTAAGTAACAGTGCTTTTTATATAATGCCTAATAATAATTAACCATTTTGAGGAGTTCTGTCGCTCATAATATAGTGATTAATTAACCTATGACACAAATATTAATTGTAATCATGTAGCTAACAAATGTTATCCGTACGCTCTCATTGGGCCAACTATTCCTTCTTCATTCTATATATACCACCATCTTTATATACACAGTTTAACCATAAAGTATTCTATTCTATTCTATTCAGTCGAAAGGTGTCTCAAACCGGCAGATTTTAATAACAACTTTAAGATGTATATATTTTTTATATAAGTGCCATTTTAACCAAATCATCGGTTAATATTAACTCAGATCGTAAATAAACGTATACTAATTAATAAAAACAATGTTTGTTTACGATTTTTTTAATGTTTATAAATATCCTAAACATGTTTTAATGAAATTTTAGTAGGGAATTAAAATTTATTATTTGTTCAACACGGCCGTTGACAGATGCAGGTACAAACTAAGAAGATCTGAAAAATTCCTATTAGGTAGGGTGTCCAGTAGACCGAAAATAGAAAAATAAAAGAGAATTTTTATATAGTATGTTCGCCGGGTGTAGATGACGAGACTGTGGATATATAAAAAATCGATATTATAAACAAGAAACTCCAAATAAATCTTAAAACAACCCAACATATTTTTCTTACAATTGACATTACAATTATATTCTCTCATGTTAAGTCAAAGTTTGCCAGGTGGTAGGGCATTTGCCTGACTGGATGGCTACTACCCCTGGTCTAAAGTATGTCGCCATAACAACCTCGAATTGTGTTCACATTAGTGACCAGGTTCCAGTCTTCCTTAAGAGAGCAGCGGCGCATTTGTAGCAACCATGGCGTTTCAAATGTTCATCGGCGATAGTAACCGCTTTCCATCTAGTGGGCCTTCCGCCTGTCTGCTGAACTCCTGCAATAAAAAATAAATAAATAAAGTAGCAGGAATACCCTTAAAAACTTTTTACACCGCGAATGCTCTAACATTATCACTGTACACTACGGTGTAAGTGGTAACTGGCACAATAATAGCGCTATATTTTTTTTTAAAGAATACCTTCATAATACAGTTAACTTATTAAATACAATTGTCACTTGTTTTGACAGTTTTTGGCATTTTTATTTTATGCATTTTTTTCTACTTCTTCATGCTTTTTATGTCATCAAAATTTATGCACATCTATTAACATCAGGCTACTACTTAAATGAGAGGTATTAGAACATGGCTAAATCTACTGTTGTTTATTTGTTACTAGGATACTGCCTGAGTAGAAGAGACAGGTTGATGACCTATCTGATGGAAACTGACAACTATTGCCTATGAATACTTGCAGCACCAAAAGGTGATACCAATATCCCGCCAGCTCGAATTAGGGTGTGGACACTGACCTGTAATACCCGAATACAACTATAGGTTGTTATGGGGCATCCCTGTCTTATTGAATAAGTATGCACTGTTTGCTACAACTCCATTAATTCTTCAAAAGTTACATTCTGTAACATACTTCTGTATAAAACTTATAATCTCGAGATATAAATGAATAAAAGAAATATAAAGATAAACAATTTTTAGCTTGACGTGTTGCTGGGGACTTACTTGTCGCTTCTTCTCCTTAATAGCAATAATACGTTGCGAAGCGGTGTACATAGACTAGGAAGTAAAAAAATAAATTTTAACCTTCAAAAAGTGTTCTCCAGTGGAACTCATTTAGAATAAAAACTTTTAAATTTGAATGTGACATAGTCTAGGCTAGAGGTGGTGGCCACTAGAGATGCGACAAATATTTGGCTCTTATTCTGTATTATTACTACACTAGTATTGAAGAATATTTAAATAATAAAACTTCATTTACATAGCTCGCTCCAGTCTCTTATACAATCCTCTGTATAACGTTTTAATTTAGCCAAACATGTAAGGAGCTTATGTTGCAGTACAAACTTTGACTAATCAGATATACAATGCAAAAAGTGGATGGATACAGAAGTCGCGGAAGGCCACACACACCTTCCATGATCAATTTGATCGTGTACTAGCAGAAGGTGATGTCAGGAGCCTTAAGAACAGACGAGCGTGCATGACAAGAGCTATGAATGTCAAAGCAGCAAGTGAGGTGTGTAAGAATAAGCCTAAATGGCGCTCTGTTGTTCGTGCCTACTCCGCAAGGGACCTGGCGTGAAGTTATGTATGTATGTATGTACAAACTTTTAGTACGTCTCATCATTATTATAACAATAACAATATTCTTCTTTACTCTATGTTTTTATCTTACTGAGCATGCGCTGTTTGTTACGACTCCATTAATTCTTAAAAAACTAATTCTGTAACATACTTCTGTATAAAACTTATAAAAAAAGCAACTTGAGATATAAATAGAATAAGAAATATAAAGTAAAACAATTTTTAGCTACACGTGTTGCTGGGGAGTTTATTGCCGCTTCTTCTCCTTAACACATTGCGAAGCGGTGTATATAGACTATAGAGAATTATTTTGTCCGTGCAGTTTGGGTCATAAATAATCGGAATATTTCGCTCTCTCTTCCACTCACAGGCGTTATGGGCGGGCATAGTGATGCGCATTATTGTTGTAGCGTTATCGATAGTGTATTTAGTTTTGTCATTTTGTAGTTATAAAAATGAAAAAAAAAGATACAACAACGTATTTATTAAAATAAGAATAACAATGACTTATAATAAATTATTAATTAGGTATCTATGTTTAAAAAAAACTATAAGTACAAAAGTTTAGAATGTAAAATGTTATATTAAAAATAAATATAAATACTTATATCTAAGTTTAAAAAGATAATAATGATTTTTATAAGATTGATAATCTTTCTTTGATAAGAATGAGTTTTTATCGATAATGGCGTTGCGCCCGCGCAACACGCTCACCGCCTTAGCCGGGCTGAGGCCGAGCTTGATTTATAACCCAAACTGCACGGACAAAATAATTCTACTATAGGCAGTAACATTACATTTTAATTTAACTTGTATGTATCCGGCCACTTTTTAAACTATTCGTTATTCGGCCGAATACTAGTAGGCCGAGTGTAGTATTCCGGTGAATACTTAATAGTAAATCATGATATTATACAAACGCGCATATTACTCAAAAATATGTATATATTTCAATAATAAATTATTGATAGTTACGTAAATTTATGTTAAAACTAGCTTCTGCCCGCGACTTCGTCCGCGTGAAACAGTTATTAAAACAAACCCGATTTTGAAACCTTCATTTGGTGCTCCGCTCCTATTAGTCATAGGGTGGTGATATATAGCCTATAGGTTTCTTCAATAAATGGGTTACCTAACACTGGAAGAAAGTTTCTAATCAGACCAGTAGTTCCTGAGATTAGCGCGTTCAAACAAACAAACTCTTCAGTTTTATATATTAGTATAAGATTTTCGGCTCAGAGAATAATGAATAGTTAGTAAACTGTCTTAATACTGACAGAAGCCGAATAATCGTGGCATCTCTAGTAACCACCTACAGCGCGTTCCATTAGTAGCTCACAACGCTCAAAATGCTCCGTTAGCCGTTCCACAAGATGACCGCGGTCGTTGTGGTCGTGGCGAAAACGTCAGTAATGACATCATCATTTTCGATCACACAACGCTCACAATGACATATGTCAAGAGGTAGATAGAATAACCGTCCCACCTGGGTTTACGGTTGTAACGCCGGCAAGTATGTGCAACCGGAAAAACCGCGGTCGTGAACGTGGTCGTTGTGAATCTCTAATGGAACTGTTATACTGGATCATAACTTGTTTTTTTTATTTGGTTTTTAAATACAAGCTTTTGAGATCCTGGATATCATGTAGCAGCAGAGTGTTACCCGAGACAAGTGAAACGAGCCCAAACACGACGGGTCTATCTTGTTTAGTATAGGAGTTCCTATGGCTACATTCCGACTCCATCATTAGATCAGCTCCATGGTACCATATTATTGCATTGTCACGCGATATACATATGCGTCCAAAGTTTCACCTCAATCGGAAATCGGGTAGTGGTCACATTTAACTTGCAAGATTCCACCCGAACTTACATACACAGATAGGTATAAAAATATGTCTATCTGTGGAGGTGGCGTGATCTGAACTGACTCGAACTGTGAGGTGCAGTGGGATGAGAAGTACGGGATGCTGAAGAAGCATCCTCTCTGCATTTTAGCTTCCAGTTTAGGGATGTAACAGAACATAGCCCTAGGGCAAATGTTATTATTTATTTCGGTTTATGGCTTGACAGCTAGGCCTTTAAGCCAGATCTTAGCTTACAATATAGTTTCTTATTTTCTTAAGCCTATGTGTAGCACAGCTGAACTGTAGGTAATCAGCTAGTGCCATTCAATGGAGTTCTTGTGACAACTCTAAAGGCCACATTTGACTATACAGTTCATATTTCTCACAAACCACATAAGTACTACTCAAAAACTATCAATATCCTACAACTATTGTACATTTTAGAGTAGTTTTACACATTTTTTGAAAATAAAACTGCACAGCAAAACATCTTTCAGTTCCCGCCAAAAACTCCTCCGGGCAAATGTCCTACCACCAGACATAAACCTAGTTTTGCTAGTTATAATACAGTTTATCTAATCGACTATTTAACAAATAAAAATGTAAGGCAGAACCCATTTATTTTACGATAGTAAATCAAATATTGAATGTTTATTACATTTGTATGGTTTTTACTGTAACTGAATATGTTATTGTATATATAAATTTCATACTTTGGTCGTTTTATGGGAATACCATAAAACGCATCGTATGGTTTTTTGGAGCCCTTCCAAATAATTTATTGTATTTTTTTAATTCCGCTCATGGGAAACAGGCGGACAGCCCAGCTCATGTAATATGGATACCGTCGCCTATAGACGTTTGCAACATCAGGAACGAAGACAACGCATTGGTAACCTTTAGGATGGAATAAAGAAGATGGGATACGGCGATGAGTTTGGCATTTTGGCTTTACTTAAGGTGAACTTCTATTCAGAACCTCGTAAGCAACATATTTTAATTTTGGTCAATAAATTACCTATGAATATGTTGGGATTGAAAATTTAACAAAGCAGCCTACATTGTACTATATTAAATAATCATCACTCAAAACATACGTATTTTTATACTAGTGTTCGAAATTCGACTATAATTAATTTAAATTATAAGTTTGAACATTATTAAGGTTCTGTGGTCAAAGACTAATACTTCTATAATCACAGATTTCGCCAAAGCTACACTGTTAATTTGACTTTAACAATAAACAAAAGTCTATATACGGGTGAGTGTGTCAAATACATGGTAGTGTGTGTGCATTCCTTCTCTATATAAACTTTATAACTGTGCGAAATTACATATTTCTCCGTGCGCACGATTTTCGTAAAAAGGGGTTCATATTTTGTGTATTTGCTTCACGTATTAATTATAATTTTTATAATTAACGATTCCGAAAAAGCCGCCTAACAAGCGAAATAAAGCGAATGGGAAGTGCAAATTATTACATCGACAACAAACACGATTTGACCCAATAAGTTGGTACGCGCGTCCGTACACACAGTCCAAACCAAGTTAACATTAAAAATAGATTGAATGCAAGGAGCTTTTACAGCCGAGGAGGGTCAGTCGACGCGTTATCTTCGGCCGGCCGCCCGCCTTACATCAGCGGCGATATACGCGATTAAGTTTTCACCAAAAAACTTAGTGTTGTGTTTATTCTATTAACCAATACGTGAATCGGGTGTTATAATAAATAATACGTAACGAACAACAAATATATCGAAGGTTAAAGTTTAATTAATTATTTTAGTTTTATTTAAAAATAAATATTTTTTGACAAGTGCTAAAGACGAGCGGTCGCTTGGGTTCTGATGGTTTAATCCAAAATTGACATGTGAGTGTTGGAGGTATTTTGGTGTACGATGATTTCATTCAGCCTTTCATTACCGGCAGATGTTGAAAATGTTTTATTTTTGGGCACGCTTTTCTGGTCTATTGTGTAGTTGTTGAATTACACAGGGATTTATTGTAAGGAAACCAATTGTATCTTTAATTTACAACTTTATACATCCATCTACATATAATAATAATAATTACCGGCCCGCAAAAAATAAAAAGTGGTCAGTACTTTTGAGCAAACTCATCTATTATGATGAATTTCGATGCGCTGACTCCGAATTGTACTTGGTATATAAACGCTTAAAATGTTGAGGGTGTATGGACCAAATTGATCCCAGATCCGGAGTCAGCGCATCGAAATGCATAAGAATAGGTGTCAGCGCATCGAAATACATAAGTCTGGTCAAAAGTATAGACCACTTTTTGTTTTTTGCGGGCCAGTGTAATAATGTTTATGTAGATGATTTAAAAATTAATAACCGCTCTTCACACGATACCTAAATATCAACGACTGTTTTGAAAATTATTATCTGATAGATTAACTGAAAGTTTGTCTCTTACCAAGTCTGAATCGGGTCAATGGTTTTCAATGGCAATTAAAACAAGATTGTATTGTGATTTTAAATGTACATAAGTACGTGTATGTTCAATTCGAATTCTTACAGAGTTCTGAAATGTTATTGCCTAAAATACCACTAAAAAGTCTCGCTAAACTCATAGGTTTGCTGGAAGAAAACTGTTTTAGAATTAAGCTCACCTTCGTACATAACTACTATTTTATAGTTTTGTATATAACTTTTTACGTTTTTTATAGAATAAAACTTTTTGCAACCATTCAAGTAACTACAATTTACTACTACTTAGCATAAAATTTAAATTTAACATTGCAATGTTAGAATTACATAGAAGAGAAAACGTCTTGCTAGTAATATCATCTTACGGCCGGTTTCTACAACTTATTAATCATTCATTTGCCTTACTATCGATAAAATTTGTTATAGGCTCCATACAAGTAATGTCAAACTTCTAGCGATGATAAGTCAAGCGAGTAAACAGTACCAAGATATAGGAACCGGCCATCGCTTGCCTTTGAATTCTTACATTTTTTATGCCTTCTTCTCTGTCATGTCTAAAGATAGAAGACTTATCCATTACTTTTATTTTTATTTTCTACAGAATTTTTACATCACTCGTATGGAACTTATGGCTGATTATGTCAAATTTTACCCGATAATATGGCAAACGAACGGTTAGTAAGATATACGTACGGGCAAATAAAAAAGTAAATAGATAGGTAGATGAAACATGTTATAATAAAATCTTAAATTATTTACATGTAAAAAAGCGAGTATGTAAAAGGTAACTCTTCAAATTTAAATTTATTTACTTGCATAAAACATGGTTTAAAGGTGTTACCGTAGTTATATTTAAGTACACATGTTTTTACCAGATTGGCGTGCTAGATTTAGCTCGTACAATTAATTACAATATTACATTATTTATACAATTAATGAAAATATTATAATAAGTCAAAATTTTAATAAAAAAATAAATAAATAGGGCCCATAGTCCCATAGTCAGATAATTATAAGTCAATATAAATTATGTAATAATCAGTAGTTGGTAATATGATTATCATTGTTATAAGAAGATTATCGGGATATAAGAGTCGCAATGATAAATTTAAACATAATATAGAAATTAAATTATCGAAACAGTAATGCAGACATTTGAGAGATTTGCAAAGCGGAACCCTCATACGGTTTTATATACCAAAAATAACTAACTAATGTAACAAAACAGAACAATTTGGATACCGGCAATTAGGTATACCACAACTAATTTCTGACCATTATTATTAACATTAGGTAAAAGAGAGAAAAAATATTTGAAGAAATAGCATCGTACTTACGTTGCTGACATGTATCTTAAAAATAAAAACATATTTTGAGAATTTGTACGCCACATTTTCAGCAAACAAGGCTTGCACCTTAGATCATAGACATGTTATACCTCAATGGCTTGCACTCAGCTCAAGTACAAGTTACTACTGAAAAAGGGATATAACATTTTATTTCATTTGGGGGGTTAACAGCTATAATAATAAAAAATAAATGTGTGCGTGTACTAATGTACACACGTACGAAGTGAAACTTATAAAGAAGTTATTTATCCTTATTTTTCAAAACATGATCTACTATATGCAACTTTACAGAAATTGGTTAAATAAAGTTAAATTAAATAAAAGAAAAGATAGCATTTAATTAATTTCGTTCGTGTGACGCGTAACCGATAAATGTGACGGTAGTTTTATTTCCAACGCCGATAAAGAAGTTTCACTTCAAAAACTAGCAATAATCTAGATCAAGATAAGCTATTAATAAATCTCCACAGATAACAGTAAAATAAAAAGAAAAAAATGAAAATAAAACAAAGAAACAATAAAAAAAATGTGAATAGATATAAGGTACTTAAATTGATAAATCTGTGTTTGCGTCAAACAATGCTACACCATTAGTAAGTAGGTCTAAGTCTATATCTTCCAACTTCCAATTTTATCCATCTTGCTAATTGGTTTAAAATTGGTAGTAATGTGCTTTTTCCTTCTTGTTAAATTCAAAAGATTTTGTTCAGACTGTGTTTTTTTGTTATTATAGTACAGGCTATATTATTATATATTATACTATCTGTCCCGGCAGACGTCCTGCCCGGAAAAGCTTCAATCGATATGCCGACAGTATCGCCACCTACCGGGTCCAATTTTGAACCAACTCGCAAACCTTCTCTGGCTCATGCACAACAACTTTGCTAAAGATCATCACATGATCAAATGTAGGGTTTACGATTCCATAAAGGACATACAGACAAACATTTATTTTCATATATAAGAAGAAGAAGATATCTATAATTATAGTATAGAATATAGAGATAGATAGACGCGATTTCGAGCGGAGATATGGTCTAAAGGCGCTTCACTTGGCCAGTATTTTTGATTAGGTCCAAAATAGCCATGTGAGATTATTGGCACAAATAAGGCAAATAACGCCAATAGCAAATACGCATTTTCATCCACTGTCGGTTTTCAGTGACACATCAAAGGACACAAATTAGCTGAATATTTGCCATGAGCTTCCCCACTTGGTTTGCTCACTAGCATCATTGCAGCCGTCGCGTTAAAACGTGTTCTTTATAAAACTTACAAAATTAACTTTATTTTGAAATTTGCTAAACTTGTAATCTACTAGTGGCCTTGGCCAAGGTCTTTTAGTAACTTTGTTGTTTTATAAATATACTAGCGGCCCCGGCAGACGTTGTCCTGCTCTAAAAAAATAAAAATCTAGGACCCGATCCCAGCGCCACCTACCAGTTCCAATTGTCGATTTAAGCCATTCGGGGACCCACTCAAACACACAAAAACAAAATCACCAAAATCGGTCCAGGTGATTAGGAGGATTCTTGAACCCGATCTCAGCGCCACCTACCGTTTCTAATTGTGAATCTAAACCATCCTCAAATCCACTTGAACACTCAGAAAAAAAACATTTAAATCGGTCCAGCCGTTGAGGAGGAGTTCACTCTCATCACACGTACAGAAGAATTATATATATAAAGATAAAATAATTCTTATGTTCTATTAAAGTGAAAATAAGAAGTTAAGTTATTTAAGCAACACACAATATGGATTTAACTTGTTAAGTGGCAGTGAGTTCCATAAACGGACAGACTGTACCATGACAGAGTTAACAACATACATATATACACAATAAATTAACTAAAATAGGATATACTATAATGAAGGAAACTTATATATTGTACTAGCTGCGCCCCGCGGTCTCTCCCGCGTGGTGATTGAAAATCGTCATAATTCCAAAATAAAAGAATGTTTATAAAATAAACGTAGCCTAAGTTACTCCTTATTACATCAGCTACCTGCCAATAAAAGTCCCGTCAAAATTGGTCCAGCCATTTCAGAGATTAGCCGGAACAAACAGACAGACAGACAAAAAATGTAAAAGAATGTTATTTTGGTGTATGTACCGTATATATATTCATATTCATGTAGTAACAAGCGGTTATTTCAATATTACAAACAGACACTCCAATTTTATTTATATGTATAGATTCTAAATATAACTTATTACAGCTATAAGTAGAATACTGAGCCTAGGTCATAATAAGTTTAATCCCTATTCTATATATTGTAACACGCCGACAAAGTGAATGTACACCTGTAGTTTGTTACCTATCCCGCATTTGGACTTGTTTTGTTTACTTTGTGTATAAAATTTGTAATGAAGAGAATCATCCAATTGTTACTGTACTCGTTTTTGGCCGCAGACTCGCATATTACGTTTCCTTGGAAAATCAAGTCCACGCGGTCGATTGTTGTATTGTACAGTTTAGTATAAAACAATGCCCGAACGAGGGGGGGGGGCGCAGAGGCAATCAAGCGAGTATTACGATACGAGCAAGACGTACATTTGATAGGCTATATAGTGACGGACTTTGCGCGTGTTATTGAATCGTGCAGTTTGTACTGGTTGTGTCCAGTTATATTTGTACCAGTGTTATACGTGTTTGTATAGTTCTAATAAATTCTATAGTAATTCCAACGGCATTTTAATTCGAGTCCCGTACTGGTAACAATATGTTGCTTCGGAACACGCGTCAGTAAAATGCGAAATAAAACTGTCGAGCAACACGTCTAACTGCGAATTCTTTTATTTCACACTTGTCTGCTTCCGACAGGAAGTCCTATCCGTACAGGAACGGAGAAAGAACAATTTCCTGGGGCCAGGCGGCTTGTCGTAAGAGGCGACAAAACAACCTACGGTCAGGTGGTAGAGTCTAGAGTATGCCGCCATAACGACCTTGAGTTGTGTTCCAGCATTAGTGACCAGGTTCCAGTCTACCTTTAGAAAGTGGCAGCACATTGTTACCGCCTTTGGTGTAACAATGTCCATAGGCAACGGTAACCGCTTCCCATCAGGTGGGCCGTCTGCCTGTCTGCTGAATTAATGTAATGAAAAAAAATTATACCCTGAATAAAATACGTTATATATAGATTAAACAAATACAGCATACGTCAAATCAATTTCAAACAGTAGTAGAACAAAAATAACCGTGATCACAAAAGCGGAGCTTGTCCAGCACGTACGAACATTAACACCTGTGTAAGCAAACATAAGTAAATATAGTCCTACCTAATTACTATTACATTTTACAATTATAACAATGGATATACTGATGAAGACGAGACAGGAATACTTCTCTAAAAAAAGGTAGGGGAAGCAGGGGAATGCCGTTGACTTAAGAAAAATCTTTTATAATTATTCTGAATCAGGGCTTGAAATAACGGTAAAAATGTGGCATCGTTATTTATGATAATTTCAGATAACGGTAAAAAATAAATATCGTTATAAAACTTACCCTTATTTCTAGGCATTTTACTGCAATAGTATTTTTTTAGGTAATTTTACCGTTATAACTATATTTTGTTACCATTGTCGCTCTTTTTCACTCGCAAAGATTATCAAACAGCATTGTGCTAAGAACGAATATTTAGAGTTGTGGTTGTCGATTGCTTCAGTAAAATACACTCGTAATAAAACCAATTCTTAAAAATAGCAACATAGCTTGAAATATCGTAAAAATTACCGATAAGTATAACGTTATATATACGATTTTTAACGTTATATTCTCTCTCTCTTTTATTTCAATATATCCCAATTAATTGCGGCCGGCACAATATGTCTTTTCCTTCCAAACTCCTCTATTCTGACATACATCTTCTGTCACACCACAAATCATCATATCATCCTTCACGCAGTCTATCCATCTTTTTTTTGGTCTACCTTTACATCTTTAACGTTATATATACGTTATACGTTAAAATCATAAAAGTAAACAAGTAACGGTAAAAAATATACTGTATCTAATTCGAAAATACCGATAATCACCTATATTTTTAAAGGTAATTGATATTGGTTTCAAGCCCTGTTCTGAATACCTTTTTATTACAAGTTGGGAAAAATAATACAATTATCTATTTATTCAGCAATAATTATTTTGACACGAAACATATAAAACTTTCTTTATAATTTATATCGCCCTTCCCTATCGCTTCGTCTGTAGTGTTGCAATTGTCTATAGCTGATGGTAACCATTCACCATTAGCCTGATTGCGTTCGAGACTTGATTGTCAAAACCATGATGTAGTCTGGCTTTACTAACATTATCCAAATTAGCCTGATTTCGCGCCATAACTCTTTAAAAGCCCCAGTTTCCTGTCAAAATATAGAATGAATCATAAGTGTAAGCATCTCAATCATTCCTTTCTTATCCCTCGCCCGTTTCCAGATTGAAATGTATCCCTAAAGGTGATTTACGTGTTGCGAAACGGCGGTACTACTCGATCGTAGTTCATCGCACGGCCAGTTGGACAGTGTTGACCTACTCCCATGGTTCAGCTAACGTGGTAACGCCTTAGGGCTGCCATCACAATGAACGCACTTAATTTCAAATAACAGTAGGATTAGACTTTTTAGGGAGAGGAATGACTTGTGGCTCTTTCCAGGCTGCTGAAAAAGTACCACTAGCCAATGAGTATTTTTAATTTATTTTATAAAAAAAAATTATCCTGATTTTGGCCCCCCCAACACATTTTAATACAGGGCCCGCCTAAGGCAAGCTGCGCCACTGCTCAGAAGGGTATTTGGTAATACAAGAACAGCAACTCGTCACTAAACCTATAAGGCACACACTGCACATGCACTCTATCACAACACCAGCTTGTAACAGATACACTCTACATTAGTACAAGTTTAGTATTAAAATTAGAAAAAAATATATAAGTTATTCTTAAGATACACAACACCACATAACAACCACAAAATCAATGTCACACACAATAACAAAAGAACAAGAAGAAGAAACAATCAGTAATCAAGTTGTAAAAAGGGTACGGACTTCGAGTCCGTAGTGTTATTAAAAAAAAAAACTATACTTATAATCAGCTTACATAGTATATTTCATGCACTAAACTGACACACTCAGCAAACATTTATAGAACACCTCGCCATCCCTTCAACAATTTTACAGTATAATAATATAATATATTTTTACTTAATTTCGACAACTGAAAACGTCCGTAAAGTTGACTTCAAAAAAATAAATTAAGTTTCCATTCAAACAAGATTTACTGTAGAACGTGATGAGCAGAGTAATTCCGTTCCAGAAAAATCAGTATAGCATTCTAAGGAACTAACGCTGAAACTGGTCTACAGGCAGATGATGCATCTGATGAAAAGAAATCATCGTCTATGATGTTAGCACTAGCCAACGCGATGCTGGCTCAAAGAAATCTTATGACGTTTTAAAATATCCCCATGTCGTAGCGCAAAGGGAACCACGGCGGGCAGTTCACTCCATATCGCTGCTGTAAGTGAAATAAACTTTCTAGAGAATTCCATGTAATACCGTTTTTTAATGCTTTGCCGGGGGCGATTGCCGTCGATTGTTTGCGACTACGCAGAAACTGAACAAACGTCGGTAAACGATCTCCGCTTTACCAGCTAGTGCATTCATATAATCCCAGTTTCTACTTAATAGATATAGCGACGACTAGGCCCAGCACTCATAAACGAATGAGCCTTGAATGTTTGAATAACAAGTAAACCATTATTGTCAACAAGTATTTCTGACAATTGGCGACTCCCTTGCGACTGGTCGCAGGCAATCGATGTGATTTTGCGTTTTGGTGAGGTCTCTTTTTCTTTTCCATCATTGTATAACAACTCTTTTTCTCTTTTGTTTTTACTTATCTTACAGTTGGTGATGTTGTTGATTAATTGCAACTGCGTATATATAAGACACCATAATAATAAATTCTGTACAATAAGTTTTTCTATTGTCGTTAGTAGACAAACAGGCAGACGTCAGTCAGAACGTAGCGTTTCGCTTCATTTTTCTGGTGCGCACTGCCGAAAAGTGGAATAATTTGCCGGAGTCTGTTTTTCGTGACAAATACAATCTTCAAGTCTTAAGTCACGAGTGAATAGGTATCTTCTAGGTGAGCGTGATTTATCCTAGACTGCGTCATCACACAGCATCAGGTGAGACAGTGGTTAAACGCAAACCTATAAATCCATAAAAAATACGGCCCACCTGATGGAAAGCGGTTGCCGTCGTCTATGGACGTGAAAACTGTGGTGGAAAGTTCCCTCCAGATCAGATGTTGTACTCTAGAGAACCGTTGCGTAGTTGAGCGTGGAAGCTCAAGAAAATGGGGGTGAACATCCAGTCTCTGGCGAGCAGTGCGGTTTTAAAAGGTTTTTTTGGTCCAAATAAAAAAATACGTTAGAATATAGCATACAGGCTGGTGAGCTTCGTAATGGAAAGTGGCGCGATGAGTAAGAGTTGAGATGGTCCACTTCCCCTTTCTCCTTAGAACTGGCAACATGTTGGCGTATTGCAGGAATTAAGCAGACTTGATGGAAAGCGGTAACCATCGCCTATGGACATTTGCAACACCAAAGGTGTTACAAATGCGCAGTTGCTCTCTTAAAAGAGACTGGAACCTGGTCACTAATGCCCGAACACAACTCAAGGTTGTTATGGCGACATACTCTAGAACATGGGTGGTAGCCATCCAGTCGGGCGAATATCCTACCACCTGTAGGTTGTTTCATCGCCTCTTACGACAGGCCTCCCGGCCGCAGGAAATTATATCCTTTCTCCGTTCCTGCACAGATTGCCTATGTGCCAACTTTGTGTTAAACAGAAGTTAGCTGTAAGTGTAACATGCCAAAGTTATCCTATGTCAGTATGGGATGTCTGCTCGACAGCCCTGGCGCGTAACTACAAGTACAATATGCGCTCCCGCAATCTATATTAGACTCGCGTTAATCGGGTACATGCCTTTTTACGTTATTAATTATACCTAAACGCGTGCCGGTATGTTTGTTTATTGGATATTTTTGCTATTAGCATCGGCTATTTCGGCTGCCCTGCCCGTCAAGTACTGTGTAACGAGTCGCTAGTTTTGTTTGAAGGGAGGAAGTTGGCACGGCTATTCTTGCATTGCAAGGATGTTTAGACTTAACACTTTATTCAGTCGACTTCATAGAAAAAGATTTTTGAAATGATTTGATGACTGGACTTAAATATTTCTTGTTTATAATCTGAAAATCATAAATTCAAATTCAAATTCAAATTCAAAAGTTTTTATTCAAAATAAGTTCCACTGGAGAACACTTTTTGAAGGTCATACATATAGGTTAAAATTTAATTTTACATCCTAGTCTATGTACACCGCTTCGCAACGTGTTATTGCTGTTAAGGAGAAGAAGCGGCAAGAAACTCCCCAGCAACACGTCTAGCTAAAAAAAATTTTTCTTTATATTTGTTGTTCTATTTTTTATATTTAAGTACTTTTTTTTAAAAAGATTTTATACAGAATTATGTTACAGAATAACTTTTGAAGAATTAATGGAGTTGTAGCAAACAGTGCATATTCAATAAGACAAAAACGCAATAAAAGGATAGAAAATAATTATAGTTATTATAAATATAAAGACGTAACGTATTTTTTTTTTTTGCAACATATCTCCATATATTCCTTACAAGTACGGCAAGATAAAAACGTTATACTCGTACAAAACACAGTATAAGAGGTTGGAGCGAGCTGTTATGTAAATGAAGTTTTGTCATTTAAATATTCTTCAATAGTGTAGTATCCCTTTTTAAGCAAGATACTTTTTATTTTAAATTTGAATTTAGTGAAGGGCAGATCTAACATTTCACTCGGAATCTTATTGAAGAAGCGTATACCAACCCCCAAGAAAGAAGACAATACTTTTTGTAATCTAAAAGATGGCAATATCAGTTTATTACAATGCCTGGTGTTGAAATCGTGAACATCCTTATACCGCTTGTAGGCACTCAAATTATTACGAATATAAATTATATTATTGAAAATATATTGGCAGGCGACCGTCATAATACCGATTTCCTTAAAGCGTTCCCTAAGAGACACCCGAGGGCCGAGGTTGTAAATTGACCTTACGGCTCTTTTTTGTAAAACAAATATAGTCTCCAAGTCAGCAGCGTTGCCCCAAAGTAAAATACCATAGGACATGACACTATGAAAATAACTAAAATAAACTAGTCTAGCAGTCTCTTCGTCAGTGAACTGCCTAACTCTTCTGACCGCATATGCAGCAGAACTAAGCTTTCCTGAGAGACTAGATATATGAGCGCCCCACTGGAGTTTCTGATCTAGGTTAATGCCTAAGAATACAGTTGAATCTACTAGGTTAAGTCTAGTGTCGTTAAGGGAAATATTAACATCGTATTCTTTTACATTGGGCATAACAAACTTAACACATTTAGTTTTATTCGGATTGAGTGATAAGTTATTTACGGTAAACCACTTAGATATTTGGGTTAAGGCGTTGTTTACGTCGTCAAAGTTCTGTTTATTTCTGTCTACTTTAAATATAAGTGACGTGTCATCAGCAAACAACACTACCTCACACATATCATTAATAAAATATGGCAAATAATTAATATATATCAAAAACAAGAAGGGACCTAGAATAGAGCCCTGGGGCACACCCATAGATATGCCAGTCTCACGAGATTTGATATTGTTAATTTCAACGCTTTGGGATCTATTGTTTAAGTAAGACGACAGAAGATTGAGAGAATCGCCATAAATACCGTAATAATTGAGCTTTTTCAGGAGGGTCACGTGTTCAACGCAATCGAATGCCTTGGACAGGTCACAGAATACACCAATGGCATTCTGTGACCCTTCCCAAGCACCATAAATGTGTTTTAGAAGCTCAACACCTGCATCGGTAGTGGAACGACCTTTGGTGAACCCGAACTGTTTAGTATGAATTAATTTATTAATATTAAAATGTGAGAGCAGTTGATTTAAAATTATTTTTTCGAAAACCTTGCTTAAGGTTGGTAAAATAGAAATTGGCCTAAAGTTGGAGGGGTCGTTTTTGTTTCCACTTTTAAATATAGGAATAACTTTGCTAACTTTCATTAAGTCAGGAAATACTCCTTTATCTACACATCGATTAAATATTTGTACTAGTGGTAGCGCAATAGTGCATATTAAGTCACTTAATACTTTTAAGGATATACCCCAAAAGTCAGCTGTGTTTTTAATATTTAACGATTTAAACGTTTTTACAATATCATCTGTATCTATATGATTAAATTTGAATGTGATATTACATCGATCAACGCACTGTGTCATCAGCAGCTCAGCTTCCAGTGGTGATGATGACAAAGAGCTAGTTATTAAAGTTGGTATATCCCTAAAGTATTCATTAAATGTTTGTGCAATTTCAAAGTTATTACTAATGGTGTTATTGTTGATTACAAGTTTAATTGCATCATCTCGACGTGAACTCTTGCCAGAAGCATCATTTATAACACTCCAAGTTGTCTTAATGATATTTGATGATTTTTTAATTCTGTTACTATAATATAGAGATTTGGCAGCGATGCACACTCTTTTAAAGGTCTTAGAGTACTTTTTAATATATTGAAGGAAGTCTGGATTTTGATTAAATTGTTTTTCACTGTATAATTCATACAGTTTCATTCGACTTTTATATATACCTTTCGTAGCCCAATCACTAAACTTAAGTTTATTACTTTTGTTGATTATTTTGGTTTTAAATGTGTTTTCAAATTCAGCTTGTATAATGTCGAAGAAATTACTATACAAGTTGTTTGGATCTTCGCTGCTGAGATCCAAAGTAGGAATTGTTTTGGATAAATTATCTTTAAAGGTTCTTAAGCGATAATTATTTACTGGCCTACAGGTTAATTTGGAATTGATTTTAATACTATCAAAAGGTATTGATATAAACTGGCCACAGTGATCCGACCGTAGTACATCTAAGACTGATTTGTCGATTATTTCGCAACTACAAAATATATTGTCCAAACAGGTTGCTGAATTAGCAGTTATACGCGTAGGTTCATTAAAGACATGTATAAGATTGAACGATTTGAAAAGATTAATGATCTTGGAACGAGTTGATGACGTTTCCAACAAATTAACATTAAAATCCCCACAAACTATAGGCAATTTATTAGTTTTATTTAATTTTCTTAATAAGTCCTCCATTGTGCTTTCAAATACATTATAATCTCCTGTGGGGGGTCGGTAGACGCAGACAATTACATAGCGCTCAAGCTCAATACAAGAAACCTCCACAGTCCGTTCAACAGAAAGGGACATAATGTCTCTACGCTCTTTACATTTTACATCATTTGCTACAAAGATAAGTGATCCGCCATGTATAGCGGACTTCCTTACAAATGCACTTATCACTGTATAATTTTCTATGAAGTTTATGACTTGAAAAGTTTTAAGCCAATGTTCTGTAATACATAGGACATGAACCTTATGTTCTTTTAAAAAGAGTTCAATTTCTAAATCTTTACCTGCTAAACCCTGTATATTTTGGTGAACTATATTTAAATTAGAAGTAGGTTTAGCGTTGGTCATATCTAGCAGTTTAAAGTGCTAGGACTTGCAGTAGAGTTAATATTAAAAACATTAATGTTATTATTAAAATTTATGTCATATATATCAGTTATATCATACATAACTTTGTCATGATTTTGTATATTAAATGCTAACAAAGTAGCTATACGTCTTCGTAACTTAAAAGGCATAAAAAAAACACTACCTGCAACAAAGTGATGTTTGATATTTCTACGTATATTTATGTATGTGTGTATACATATGTATGTATATATTTATGTATGTAATATCAATAGGTGTATTTATATATGTTTATTTAGTATAAAATATATGTAAGTAGCTGCATATCCTCTAATATTTATGTATACCTACCACCTTTGACCAATATAATGTGTTTTTATTCCTGCCACGGGTTGTCTGGAAGAGATACCTTCTTAGCGATAAGACCGCCCATTGTGCACATTTAAAATATTTTTAGTTATAGCCTAAAAATATCGGTGCCTAAGCCTGCCTAAAGTCGGTGCTTAGTAATTTGCAAAATATAGTAATTTTTATTATGTTTTACTTTTCACCGACTTCAAGATGTTTTAGATAATATATATTAATAATAATAGCTTTAGAAATAAGTTATTTTATACATTTTAGTTTTTGAAGTCGGTTTTTTTAAACGAAGTTTTTATTTTTTATTTGTTACTTTTTAGTGTCTAGCTACATAGCCATACATATGGGTGGACTTACGAATGGTGCCGCGTTTCTTAAAAAATATAGGTCCCAAGAAACGAGAACAAAAAAATGTTCGTAAAATGAAAACTACTGGGCCAAACTATGTCAAATTTTTAGCAGACTACATGGCAGCTATTGCGCGTCGAACAAAAAAGAATCACGTAAATCGAATCATAAATCTCAGAGTAATCGGTGTACATATGGAACGAAGAGGACATTTTCTTCATAAAAAATGTTCATAAAATGAAAACTACTGGGCCCAACTATGTAAAATTTTTAGGGGACCAATTGGAAGCTATTCCGCGTCGAACAAAAAAAGAATCACGTAAATCGGATCATAAATCATGGAGTAATCGGCGAACATACATAAAAAAAGCAACAAAAAAAAAGATCCCGACGAATTGAGAACCTCCTCCTTTTTTCGAAGTCGGTTAATAAGATATATTTTTTAACGTTTTTACAATACAAGCTTTTTAGATTCTGGATATCGTGTAGCAGCAGAGTGCTAGCCAAGACGAGTAAAACGAGCTCAAACACGACGGGTCTATCTTGTTTAGTACAGGAGTTCCTATGGCCACCTTCCAACACCATCATCAGATCAGCTCTATGGTACCATATTATTACATTTTCACGAGATATACATATGTGTGCAAAATCGTAAACCGGGAAGTTGGTCAAATTTAACTTTTAAGATTCCACCCGAACTTACATACATAGGTACATCCATTGCAAGTTAAATAAAAGCTTGTAAAAAAAGATGTTAGAATAATACATAAAGCCCGGAAATACTAGCGAAACCTTCCGTGTCTGTTAATATGTCATCAGAAGTTCAGGAATGAGTGTCAGTTGTCATCTAACGCCGACATTGGCTTAATGGTCGCAGCAAAGACAGGCCAAGAGGAGGGCCGATAATGCGGCAATTTGGCCCCACAGCCGAATGAGACGTAATGTCCCCGCGGATGACATTATGGTTTAATGATGGACCTTGTGAATAACGTTATGGCCTGGTTCTAAAACTGACTTTAGAAATGCTCACATTTTACAAGCTTTTATTTAATTTGCAATGGATGTACCTATGTATGTAGTATGTAAATATTGTTACGAGCTACGGGCCTCGAATTATAATAAATGCCGTTGGAATTACTATAGAGTTTATTAGAACTGTACAAACACGTATAAAACAAGTACAAAATAAAACTGGATGCAACCAGTTCACACTGCACGATTCAATGCAATTCAACACGTGCAAAGTCCGTCACTAAAATGTCGCTAATCGAAGGTACTACACGTCTTAATCGTATCGTAGTCGTCGTTTGACTGCCCCACACCTCTGTTCGGGCTATGTTTTATACTAAACTGTATAATACCGACAGAGGGTTCACGCACATCTGTCAAGCTTCAACGCGATGCAATAAAAACAAGGATTAAGTCGTTCGACACTAATTACAGTCATAAAATAAGTACGATAACAATAGATGTTTTAAAGTTTAAACACGAAGTAAATAAAAGTAAAAGTAACTTTATGAATAATTCTTTGTGAATTTCTCATAACAAAGCTCAAAATTCCTTCTCGTATTCTAAAGAAAGAACACCGAAGGTTTTTAACCTCGTCGAAAATAAACTTCACACATCGATTCCCCTGCAATTTTATTATCCAAGTTTAGTATGACTTGTTTGAATTCAACAATACATAAGTGAGGTTGCAAAGTATTGTTGAACTTTTCGAAGCACGAGGTGTTTTAAAGTGACAAATAGTTGGATTAAGCTTAATTAAGCTTTAAGAATCGTGAAATGTTGTGTTAAGTCGTAGCTTATGCAAAGTTATATAAAGTGCTTTCTTTATTACCTTTGGAGTAGGAATATTTTAATTTTAATCATTATTTATGTATATTACTTACTGGCTTGCGCCAGCTAAACTACGTTCGCGTTGCCGTGGACACAATATCTTATACTAATATGTAAATCTGAAGAGTTTGTTTGTTTGATTGAACGCGCTAATCTCAGGAACTACTGGTCTGATTTGAAAAATTCTTTCAATGTTAGATAGCCCATTTATCGAGGAAGTGTATAGGATATATATCATCACGCTGAGACCAACAGGAGCGGAGCACCAATGAAGAATGTTTCAAAGTCGGGGGGTTTTGAAATCAAATTCCACGCGGACGATTTCGCGGGCACAGCTAGTATTTAATAAAACTACGTTTTAACGGTTTTAAACACGGCAATTTATTTGATGTTTATTATTCCGACGTTTCGGCCAAATTTTCCTGGGAGTGCTTTGAATTTGTTTGGATACATAAAAATTAGCTTATTCCGACACAGTTTCCACTAAAACGATAGCTTACATTCTTTTTTTAAATGCTGCGATATTATGTGTTCCGGGAATCCCGCTTGCATTGCAAGTCAAGCGTGGACCAAACCGCGGGAAAATCTTAGACATGTAAATACTAAATAACTATCTGCTGAGTTAATTGTTCTCTATGAGAGAACATAGCAACAAAACCATAAATAGACGGGAAATAAACTATATAGAAAACATGAAAGCAAATAGGGAAACAAACGACTCAGTGCGCCAACGGTGCCATAAAAACCCATCATAATAATATTCCGGGCCAATATGGCCAGGGCGGGAACATTTGAGGGGAAAGGGGGCTAAATGATCACAAGGAAGCCCCATATTCTTTCGCACGACTGACAAATAAGTTGTATTTGCCACAAGCGAACGTTTATTTGATTATTTTTTTGAATTTAGAACATATTGTGCTATTGGATTGTTTTTTTTTAAAGTATTCCGTAGTATTTTTTTAGCAAAAACAGAACTATTATAAAATGTTCGTGTCCCTTCGTCTGTCTGTGGATCACATTGTTTTTTCTCAAAAGTTTAATATATAAAGTGAACTAAGTGGGCCTTTTGGAACAAATCTTAAACTGCGAAGTTCTGAAAAACATTAACACAAGAGACGATTTTGATTAAAACTAAAATGGTATCATTAGATTAGATTCGATTTTTGAAAAACCCTTGTCAGGAATCATCAAGTAGACTGATTTTGAAAAAATAAATACATATCGACGTCATGTAATAAACAATTAATGTACTATTACTAAAAAAACAATGTTATATCAAATTTAGCATCTACGACTTGGGATCCATGTATGCTATTTTCTTTAGATTTTTTCCTACTTGTACTTATGAAAAAATTCTCATATTTTTTTTATTGCACCAAAGTTTTCTAACTGTCCAAAAAACGCAAAATATTTTTTCCTCTAAAATTTTATTTTTTGGAATACTGGATTATTGCACGGAGGCTTCGATAAAGTCAAGGTGGCGAAGTCAATCAGTGGGGGAACACCATACACCTCTTATTATTTCCATGTTTGAATAGTTAGGACGACAACAAATCAGTCAGTGAAGCTAAGCCACCATTGAATTCTGTCTTCGAATAGTAGTTGGCGTAGAATTCCGCTTAAAAAAAAATTAAAACTAGTGGTGTATGAACTTACCCCATTGAGGGATTTCGCGACCTTGACTATACTACATTATACTGTATTATAATACCAAATCGTAGTGTAACATGATAGGATCGATTTCTGTGAAGGAATGTAAGTTGGGAAACCATGGGACAGAGTTGATTTTGAACAAAATGTTCTATTCGCCTCAATAGCTCTGGGGAAATAAACATTCGTGACGAGCACTTAAATGTATTTAATAATGACGATGGTCTGGATGTTATGTTAGTACGTGCATAATAAACTCATTAAATTGGGAAAATTTTCAAAACTCAATGTGATGATCATGACTACAAAAACATGTTTTTGTCTATAGTATATAGGGGCTGAAGAATATGGAACTTGTAATAATGTGTTATATTATATTTTTGTACATATCGACAAAAGTGCAGTTTTACGCAAGGGACAAAATTGTGAACAAAACTAGTTGACTGTATTAGGCTGAAATTTGTAATACCCTACTATTTAGGTACACTAGCATACGGGTAAGACTTTATAAATTTTAACATGCATAGATATTAGTATACTCTAGTAAACATTCGTTATGAAGCCCTCGATATGAACATTATACGCCTATTTCTCATGGAGATAGAGAAAGACGATAGATCTTCACTTGCGACGATCCTGACAAACGACTTTGGTTTAATCTACTTTCGTTATACCCTACATATTCATTTTGGGGAGTTTTTTTATCTCATCTTTATTAATACTTTTGCTATTATTGGTGTATGTCGCGGTCTATTAGCATCAATTCTATCATTTACAATGGTGCCGAGCTGTCATACATGACTCTACATATCCAAACTACCTTGACATTACTTTTTACTCGTATCACTACTTCTTCTTTTCATCCACAACGGGCACTTATATCATATTATTAAACTTAACCTCACATATCTGTATCCGATCATATTATATACATACAAGCATGTTACAATATACAAAAGCATGTCGTATATTTTATATTTAAACCATAAAGTTAACAGAATATTTATACTGTATATTCTATGTAGGTATGTATTATTATTTACAAATTAAATAGTTTTAAATTAAATTAATAAAATATTCGTGTTGTTTATTGTATTACGCCAAAAGGAAGGTTTGCACTGAAAATCAGAGTTGTGTCGGATATTATGTCGGCACAGCACTAAGCTGAGTGCAAAACTTGTTTGCTAAAAATACAGCGTACAAAATCTCAAAATATGATTTTATTTTTAAGATGCATGTCAGCGATGTAAGAGCGTCGCTGTTTTTCAAATAATTTTAGTTATTTCTTTCTACATATACTTCTCCAAGCTATCATTTCTACTGCATTTATCTGTTTCAACTTTCACTGCTAGTAGTGTTGTCATCAACATCAAATTTGATGGACAGACCAGCGTGTCTTTACAGAACATCTTATTACCTGCCATTACTCTTCTTGCGATATCACTTTCACGCTTTCCATCTCTGCTAAGCATACACCCTGGGTAAATAAACTTATACTGTCGTAATTAATACACAAAAAAATTAATAAGAGTGTACAAATTAACATACGATGTGAGTAATATAAATGTATGGTGCTTCCTTTACAGAATTGAAAGGAAGTCAACTTCGTTCTGAGTCATTGCTCATTCATTATATTATTTGTCCCAAGATATAAATCGGTTTTGATACGTCGATCGTAACTTCTTTAGGTCAATGTTAAGAAAAGTAAATCAGGTTTAAATATAATAAGTATTACTTCTCTAAACATATTCATTGTAAAATCGGTATCGCTGTTTATAGGATTTGACCCATTGATGTAGCAATAAAAGAATTACATCAATGATTTGACCACTTGAAAAATTCACCTAAATTTCAGCAAAAACGGTGACGTAGTTTTTCATGCAAACTTAACAGACGGACAAATTTACCTTTGCATTCATTATATATAGATAATTTTTGAGATAAATGACCACGTAACACGCGACAGACGAACAAACAGATATGGTGATTTTTTAAGTGTTTTGCTTTTACAAACGGAATCCTAGGAAAAAGTAATTCAATTACAAAAGTTTTAACTCAAACTAAGTTCCACTGGAAACAATGGTTTAGTTAACTCTCAGATTTAAAAAATCTTGCAAAATAGAAACCGAGTTCAAAACTTCAAGTAATTACAAAGCAAGAGAAATCTATACCTTGAAGTCGGTCCGAAAGAAAAGAAAAAATATTATATTTTGCAAAGTTGTTTTATGTTTTTCTTGGCACGTACTCGTACATCAAGACATTTTAGAAAATATTTTTTTTCTTTTTAATTACTCTTGAAGTCGGTTAGTTTTGTTTGCTAGAATTTTTTATGCTTTTCACTTAAAGTAACGTTTATGGTATCCAATAACAATGAAATTTATGTCAAATTATCCTGAAGCTGTACTGAATCCAAACCAAAAAGAAAGACCAAAACTAGTTCAGAAATATGGCTGAACATATATAAAAAAAAATATTTACTTTATACTTGAGAACCTCCATCTTTTTAAAAGTATGTTACAAATTAAGTATCTTTTCTATTGTATGTACAGTACACCGTTTCGCAACGTGTTATCGCTGTTTAAGAAGAAGAAGTGACGAGAAACTCCCCAGCAACAGGTCCAGCAAAAAATGACAATTGACACAACCATCAAATATCAAATTTTTAAGTAGGGTAGTATGTAAATAATGTCTCAATTGCCTACATAAACAACCGATGCAATAAATAATACGTATTACCTTATAAAATGTTTATGTGGACCACCCAATACTCGGTACGTACTTTAAGCGATACTGCCGTGTTATAGGGGCAGTAAATTTAATTTTTTATCGGTATAAAAGTAGATAAAAGTATTAAAGGGCTGCCAAAATGGTGTATGGCTTCTCGCTCGCACATTACATTCCTGCTAGAAAATAGAAAGACAAAGAACGCAGTATACAGTAAATTGTTTTACAATTTACTGTATAATATGTGCTAAATGCCCAATTGTCCTTGGTTTGACATGCAAATGTTCGACTTTAAAAAAATAAAAACCTATCAGCACATCAGCAATCAAGTTCCCGCTAAAAAGTGATAAAACCTCCTTTCACGTAGGCGCGCAAAGTTACCACAGACTAAAAAATAAAGTTGTTAAACCATAAATTTCGTGAATGAGAAAACCGAGTGGGTTTCAAACCGTTCCTTCTTTAGGTCAGTGTTAAGAAAACAAACGCACATATTCGAATTTAGAACGGTGAAATAGTATAGCAATTAACGCGCGAACCGTGAACACTTAACACACAGTTTGTTAATAATAGCCAATTTCAAAGAAAGGGCGGTTTCAACTGAACCGAATTTAAAAATGGAACGATTGATGCTATATTATTATTTAGCATCAATTGTTCTATTTTTAAATTTAAAAAATCGATATTTTGAACATAAAAGTTTGTGAGAGTGTTAAAAAAAGTGTTTTTCATAAACGCATTGACGAATGCGATTACGAATAACACTTTGTTAAACACTTCTTTAAATATCAATTTGTTGTGGACTGTAATTATATTTAAAAAAACTGAATAAATGTTCTAGAGAACATTTATTCCGCGTCTATAATGTCTATAAAGTAAGAAAGAAATCTAATTTATCTTGTGACGGTATATATTTACGTAACATCTAAGGCCGGAGCAAAAAGAAGCAGTGTAACTAGAATTCGGGAAAATGCAAGTCTTTAAACCAAATTACACGGGCGAGATCGCGTGAAGGAGTCTAGTCATAAATAAATACCAGGAGTCAAAGGGGATATTTTTTGTAATAAAATCTAAAGAAAATAGTCAAAAATCCACACGTTCAGGCATTAAGAAAACATCGGTCCATAAATGTCTACTAATAAAAGTTCCTGCAAGACTACAGGATTTAAGATTGTAAAGTTTATTAGTTTGTCCGTCTGTTCGTAGTTTGAATTTTTAATGTGCATTTTTATATTTTTATATCGTGTTTTGACAAATGGGTATTAACTTTAAATTTTTATTAGTGCCATAAAACGTATAAAGGAAAGTAATAATCTCAGTCATGTAGACTATTTGCCATTATACAAGATTGACTGGTACTTTCAAAGTATATTAATTTAAATAATTTAAGTACTAGGGGAGGAAGGGGAAATTTCGATAGTAGAACTTTTGAAGTTAGTTTTAATATCGTAAATGATTCTTTTTAGGGTCTCGTAGCGATCTGGTTATAAGATTAGAATAAAATAATTTTTTTGGGTAGTTTTAAAAGGTTTGCACTGAAAATCAGCGTTCTGTCGGATATAATTCCGGCACAACAATAAACTGAGTGCAAACCTTTTTGGTGAAAATGCGACGCACAAATTATCAACACATGCTATTTTTAATCACATATAATTAATGTTAATACGTCGCTATTCCTTCAGATAGACATTTTATTCCTTTTTATTAGGCACAAACTTGTTATGGTCAATCATCCGTTTGTTCGCCTATCTGCGTATGTCAAAATATTTTTTTTACTGAACTTGATTGGGGAAATGAATGAATTAAACTTTACAGGAAAGCGTAGTATGTGTAAGGCCATAAATTATGTAGTAAAATCAAGAAAAAGAAAAGTTTATGGGTGGCCGTCAAAAATATTAGTAGGGGTTGTTTTTTTGTATACATAGTCATGTTGGAGAGTACCGTTGGTCAGACCTTGAAAAATATAACGATGTTCTCTCCCTAATGACTTTACGATTTAAGTCTATAGATGTTAAGATATTTATTTATTAAAGTCTTGACAATCGTGTCGCCCTAGAATTCTGAAATAGTAGTAAGATCCTTTCAACTTATGTCTATTTTAAAATTTAAATATACATAAACACGATATACGAGCTAATTACATAAACAACGTACATTTAAAAAAGAAGAACTAGAGCTTTTATTACTACTATGATTACTTACATTTCTAATCAATTTTTAAATATTACTAGTTTCATATGTTCAACAAGATTATTGAACATATATATATTATTCTCGTATTTACTTACATATAAATATAAACTGATATCAATAGTAATGATAATGTCAAAGGGGTAACAACCCCAAAAAACCCCTATTTAGTCTATGAAGTATCAAAATACACTGTTAATTAAATTAGAAGCTTGTTTTATTGAGGTCGACCAATTTGCCGCCCTTCAAAGTGAAGATTTCGGCAGATAATATTGAAGAGCTATTAACGCACCCTACCGAGACCTTGGCTGACGTAATTTATTCAAAATATTCTAAAAATATTTGCCCTTCATTATTGAATATTGACATCGTTTGTTCCTAACAGCGGTTCCCAAATGCATTTAGCCTTGTGTCCCCTTTGAATAAAATATAACGTGGTAAATACACAACATTTAAAAAGACATCGTACGTATTTCTTGCATTTCTCTATTTTCAAATTTAAATGCTGTCTCTTTGTCATCTTGACATAGATGACAGCTATTAGTGCCGGTACGATCCGGTGTGCTTTTACAGGATTTTGGTGTCAAACGGTTAAAACGTTGTCAGCCATTCGCAGTCCACTGCTGCACATAGGCTTTCACGGCGCCACTCATCCCTGACCTCTGATTTCCTCATTCAGCGCCCACCGGCGACCTTGTACAGGTCGTCGGTCCATCGGGCTGGAGGGCATCCGACAATACGTTTACTGAGACGACACTACGTCTCCACTTCAGGACTCGTCTGCTCCATCGGCCATTGGTCAGCGGCAGACATGACCGGACCACTGCCCGTCCGTCAGTCTGCGGGATCCAACTCAATCCATTCCCCATTTTTTTTTATGACGCTAAGCGATGTCTTTTTTTGGGAGACCATCATCAGGTCTGGGAGTAGCTTTAAACCGATGTGTCTTGAACCGGCGTATTCCCACCGTGCCCTCCGAAACATATACATACAGAACAAATAATAAACATAATAATATGCTATACAGTTAATGCTCTTTCACAAGTCTGTTGAATGGATAGATTCAGCAGCAGCAGCAGCTTGGTAGCAGATTAGCAGATCGGACATCTACCGACAGAGCATTCCAGAGATGCACAGCCTGAACAGAGACCGATCGTGCGTAAATCTCCCTCCATAGTATGCAACGGTGACGCTCTCAAAGATCTCGAATTACTGTGAAAGAATTCAAAACCTTCTTTTAGATAAGACGGGGTCGTAGGATCAAACAATACGTTATAAAGAAGAGACAGAACATGAGCATTACGGCGTAGAAGAAGCCTACAAGCTTACTCTAACTCAATATGAATAACATCTTTAGTAGTTGAGAAAAATGACTGTGATATATAAAGACAGACGGATAGATAAGACTATTCCATGCCTGTGTAAGTCTTGCCACACAGACTACAGCATAATTAAAAAGAAACTTCAATATGCCACTGTAAGACGTTTTTATCTTTTAATTCAACCTTGGCATGAAATTGAGTTGTTCCCATCACTAGTCCATTTAAAAAAGCAAACAAAAGCAATAATAGTACCGAATAACGTACACGGACTAATAAATATTTCAACAATATTGAGTATCTGAATACTGTTCAGTTATTTACGTAGAGGCAAAACACCTTGCCAATCGATTTCACAGCTTAATGTTTCATCTGAAACAATTTGATTAGGTTTTTTTATAAGCGATTCGGCATTCGGCGCAAGGCTGAATTATTTTTAATATATTCAGCAATTTTTATGCTTTCAACTTTTTTCTTAGTTAAATTCAAAACCGTTTTAAATGTTTAATTAATCTCTGAGGGCCGCTTGCATAAGGTTGCTTAAATTTATTTAAGAGACACTAAACGCACTATTTATACACATCTATTGCAATATATTTTAATATAATAGCTTTTCTCATATAATGTTAACAAATATTTTTTTTTTGTATATGCAAATATATATTACTATTATATTGATGTATTTAAATTGTACAGTCCTATATTTTTTCTGCCCCACCTACATCGCCAGATTAGTTAAGAATTTCTTTTAAGTTAGGTTGCCTGGAAGAGATCGCTTATAGCGATAAGGCCGCCTGTTGTTTTGCCAAGAAGTATTGTAATTATGCATTTTGTTTCTGTATTTGTTTATTTTGGTGAGCAATAAAGTGTTATCTATCTATCTAAACGCATTTAGTACCCTTAAATACAATTACTAAAAAATTTTACACAACGTAAAATGTGTCGCTAATTATGTTTAAGGAACTGTCAAAGTTAATCAGCTTAAAATGGGTATTTAACTGCCCTAAATGTATTTAAGGACAAAAAAATAGATCCGCATACTGTTTTGAACAATAGAACTGCCAGATGTGTTAGAATTTTGCCTGAAGCTAGTTCATATAGTATGGCGTCGACACGATAGAATTAAGATATGGTCGATATTTTCTGATATAATTATTTTAATTCTTAAGATGAAATTGCACTTCGATTTGTATTCCGTCGAATATGTTGACATTTGCGAACAAAAAAATTCCTTTTTACGCGAATAATAACTAGCATTAAAGCTAAATTTCGTGTGTTTGTTCCAAAAGATGGATCGCAGCGTGAAACTGAACACTAGAAGCTGTTTTACTGACGGCATAAATACACTTTGCTAAATAACATGGGTGACCACTTATGCTAGGCATCTTAAATACGTTTTATTTAAAACGTACTTAGGCAATTTAATATGATTAACTAAATTTTATTAAAAAGCAATCATTATGCAAGCGGCCCTAACGTATTTTCTGAGTTAGATAGCATTCTTTTTGTCTCGAGACTTCAGATAATAACTGCCAAATATTATACGATACGTGAATAAGGTAAGGAAAAAAGTTCAATTAACTTAATTACAAATCGTGTTCGTATATGACATGCCTACACCTGCACACACTTCATCCTTTTATGATAACTCTTTTACAGTGCAGGCTGTCAACCTATGGAATGCGCTGCCTCTGACTGTCAGAGAGGTCAAAACATCGCCTACATTTAAGAACGCACTCAGAAAACACTACTTTTCCTTAAATTCCTAATTCTTATATTATAGACTATACATATGTATGTATGTATTTAATTTATAAATTAGTTTAAGTATATTTATTTATGATATATTTAATGATCTGCAGCACCTACATCGCCAGATTAGATTAAATTATTCCTTAAGTTAGGTTGCCTGGAAGCGATTGCTTTCAGCGATAAGGCCGCCTTTTGTTTCTACCATGACAAGATTATAATAGTGTATTTTGAAATTGTATATTTGATGTGCAATAAAGTGTTATCTATCTATCTATACCTATATACCTTTGTGCGAGTTTTTCGATCACGTGCAAGCTAAAGTAATTTAGCGCTAGCGTGAAGGGAAACGAAAAGAGAGTTGGTCTGAAAGAGAGTGTCGGGGTGAAGGTAAGGAAAGGAATGCTCCGGTGGTTCGGGCATGTGGAAAGAATGTTTGATGAAAGAATGATTAAACAGATATACAATGCAAAAGTGGATGGATGCAGAAGTCGCGGAAGGCCACGACACACCTTCCATGATCAAATTGATCGTGTATTAGCAGAAGGTGATGTCAGGAGCCTTAAGAACAGACGAGCGTGCATGACAAGAGCTATGAATGTCAAAGAAGCAAGTGAGGTGTGTAAAAATAAGCCTGTATGGCGCTCTGTTGTTCGTGCCTACCCCGCAAGGGACCTGGCGTGAAGTTATGTATGTATGTATGTATGTGAAGGGAAACATAAATCGTGCCATACAACATTGCGGTAACTTAAATGTGACCTAATAGTAAAAAAATTGGAGTGGAACTCATTGCCGAAGTCTGTCTTTCCCGATTATAACCTGGGTTTCTTCAAGTCCCGAGTGAAGAGGTACCTTCTAGGTAACCGTGCTACATCCTAGACCACATCTTCGCTCCACATAGGGCAAGATTATGGTCAAACGCGAACCTATACTACAATATAAAAAAACATATGCGTCTCGGGATGCCCGAGAGAAGTGACAACTTAAACTAATCTAAGTTGAACTATAAATAGTTCTATAAATATTAAAATTGGTTAACTTGAGAAAAGCTTAGATTTTTACTTAAATTTTATCTATATTCATTGATATGATAATGTAAGGAAAGCTTATTCATTAATAAAATCTTTTATTGATTTTTGAAAAATGATTTATTCTTAGTTACAATTCTTGAAACATTTAAATTTTGTGTGTTTGTATGCGTGAGAGAAAGGCAAGCCAGACAGACTGGCGCCGTAACGCGTTATGTGACGATGCGGTTTACCCTCCCATAGGAAGTTATCACTTCAGAAACTCGCAAGTCATTCAGATCTGTCTGAATGACTTGCGTGAGTCACTTTGCTCTTCTGTTAACTTATTTTAATTATTAGCAGACGACTAAAGATTCACTCGCAGTTTTGATACCAATTCCCCGTGATTACGATCTTCACGGACACTTTAATTTTATTTATCTCTATAGATATGTGGTATAGTCAGAGGCGGATTATCCGTAAGGCAAACTAGGCACGTGCCTAGGGGCGTGTAGTTACAAGGGTCGCGCGAGCTCAGAATTTTCAAAGAAAATAACATATCGACGATTAAGAACTAATTGCTTACTAAGTACAAGGGTCCTGTTCTTCTAAAGTCCAGTCAAGGGTTTGATGATACAACGTCATTGTAATTGCAAAAACAACTAGTTAAAATTTATAGTATTATGATGGCCATTTATGGCCGGTACAGGGGCGCTGATAAAGTGATTGCGTAGGGCGCTCTGGACCTTTAATCCGCCACTGGGTATAGTGTAAAGGATGAAAGAAAATATCTTCCGATTTGAAATTCGTCTTCAATCCCCGTCGTTCCCAACACTAGCCGTAGTGACGTAACTACACTACACTACAAATATTTGCTCGATTCTTTACTGGACGGTTGTCAAGTATAACGCCTTCCCGCAACAAATTCATGTTTCCCCACAACCTTTAAACTCGTATAAACAAACTTTCTTTAATTGATGAGTATTAAATACACGTGAACAAGGTGCCCAGACGTGGCCTTGAGTTCTTGTATAGCCCACGAACATGTAACTGAGATTACAATTATTTACAATCGTAAATCGTATCAACAAATGAATTGTTTATTTTTTTTTATTTCCAGTAACATCGATCGGTTTGGATTTTACTCGTACAATTACTGGCGGTTGTTGCGTAAAAAGGGTACACTCACGAATGTTAATTTTTGAAAACCTTATTGCTTTTTGAAAGAAAAATATATTTTATTTAGGACAAAAACTAAGTTAATACAAATAGAAACAAAATAAGCCCTAAATTGGACCCAGTCTCAGCATAATGCTAGCCACCAAGGACTAGCGCTGTTCTTCTGTCTGGGACCATAAAGTGACGTCACGGTGGACAATACAACACACATAACAATAACAATATATACAGTATAATGCAGTTTGATAAAGGTAAATGAAATGCAGACAAAAAAATACAATAAAGCAATTTAGTTTAGTACTAGCGGCCCCAGCAGACGTTGTCTTGCTCTGAAAAAATCTAGAACCCGATCCCAGCGCCACCTACCGGTTCCAACGGGATAAAAAGTATCCTATGTCCGTCTCCTGGTTCTAAGCTACCTCTCCAGTAATTTTCAGCCAAATTGGTGCAGCCGTTCTTGAGTTATAAATAGTGCAACTAAAACGACTTTCTTTTATATATATAGATTATTATAATAATAAATAATCATTTTATCTTAGTAGGTTAGTTTTTAACCGTTTCAATGGTTCTGTAACTAGTGTCATCAGTGCACGCAGGGAGAAAGAATACGAACTTGCTTAATCAGGCGACTATAATATAGGCCTTGCGAACACTGAACGACATGTGTCAACAAGTTGACATTTTTAATTGCTTTATAATAATAATATAATATATAATAATCATTTATTTCGAATTATTTCAAAAACATTTTCAAACAATTCATATGTTGGTTAGTAAAATTGCATAAAACAGAAATACTTAAAATTAGTGTTAGTAGAACTTATAGCCTAAAGTTTTGTTACAATCATAGTACGAGCTTTACATTTGCTGGCACAACAATTCAAAATGGGCACATCAAACCTGTCAGCCAGGACTTTTAGGATGTTGTTAGAGCTGGCCCGGATCCTGCAGAGCAACGAGGCAGCTCTTTTCCGAACAACAGCGTAATAGTCGTCCACTCGTGCTTCTGCGAACATACCTGATGCACTACAGAACCCGGGCAGCCCCATCAACATCCTAAAACCATTATTGTATTGGACCCGCAAGGCGTTGGTGGCTCTTTGCGTACTATTGGTCCACAAACTGCACGTATAAAATACCTATATGAGTATATATGAGTGAATTTACAATATAATAAATAACATTATTAACCACATATTAATATTTTTTATTTTGACTAGTATACATAATAATTCTACGTTTTAACGGTTTTAAGCGCGGTAGTTTATTTGATGTTTATTATTTCGACGGATTTCGTGATCATAGACTACAAAGATGTCAAGTGTCAATGAGTATAGTTAAAGTTTTATTTAGCCTACCGCCTACTTGTTACCGCCTACTGCTACTTATTAAAATGAACAAGTGTTAATTTTAATTATTTAGTTTTAAATTTGTTTATGGTTATTATTTACTCTATGGGAGCCCAATGTAATTCTCTTCAAGCCACAACATGTAGCAAAGCGATGGTAAATAACCATTAACACTGTAAGGATTTGGATTGTCTATATGTATAGCAATAGGTAGCTCATCCAAAGACGCATAGTCTGGACGTCAAAAGAGTTATTGTAAAAACTAGATGCATCTATAGGTGTGTTTATTCTGTATGTCACATACATTTTTTAAATGATTAAGTTGATGAAATTTGGCAGTAAATTAGTGTCTATATGCTGATTCACAATGATGTAGTAAAATCATGAAAAAATTTAAAATAAGAATAATCACCATGTATGTATTCAAGGTTGATTTTTTTTTAAACTCTTCCACTATCTTGAATTTATCCTGCGTTATTCTTCTAATTGTCCATAAGATAGATGATCACGTGTGTTTTTTACATACATATTGTCACGCCTGTTTCTGATTGGGGCAGGCAGAGACGATGGATCTCCACTTGCTACGATCCTGACAAACTTTTTTCGTTATTCAACTTTCATTAATCTTCTCATATATACACGTTTATTTAAACTGCTTTTTAACTGACATCTTCAATTTGATCATGGTGAGTACGTCTCGGTCTACCGGCACCGACTCTACCAGTCACATTGCTGTCATATATTTGTTTTGTGATTCTGCTTTCATTCATTCTCTCTACATGCCCAAACCACCTTAACATTCCTTTTTCATCTCTTGTCAATACATCTTCTTTCATGTTTTTTTGTATAACTTTGCAATCGAATATCTCAAGTTATTGACTTAAGTAATAAAATTAAGTTATTGTCGTGATATTTGAAAACCAGTCGAGATTTCGAGAAATATGGTTGTAACATTCATAGACAACAACAAAAATCATGACTTTATTATTTTGTATTAAAAGTAACGATTTAAGGTAATCAGCGTTTAACTCTTTTTACCCTTCCACCGTATTCTAAGCTGAGTGAATAAGCCAGACGGCCACTATTTTAGTATGTAGGAAGTTTATATGTATTTATAAATTCAAGTCGGAATTATATTCCAAGTTTATGCTACGCGAGATGGATTGGAAATTATTTTTGATTGCCGAAATATATTGGTTGAGCGTCAGAGTGCGGTTTACACTATTTAGGTTAATCTGACCTTAGCTATCGACGGATCTATGCGCACGCGCGTGCCTCAATCGACAGGCGCGTTCTTATAAGAGTGCCATTTCGGTAACGTTGCCCAATTCCAAGATTTTCTATTGCAACTCACAATGTAATATCAACCACTTGCCCAATTTTATTTATGCTTCTAAAAGACATTTATTTATTAATTAGTAGTGGTCGCAATTCGACCATAATTAATTTAAATTATAAGTTTGAACATTATTGAGGTTCTGTTGTCAAAGACTATATATACTTCTATAATCACAGATTTCGCCAGGCTACACTCTTCATTTGACGTTTGCGTGTGTGTGTCAAATACATGGTAGAGTGTGTAATTATTTTATTGATTTAATGTATTTTTTATGCATAATAAAAAAAATAACATTCTGCAGTCCTTCTCTATATAAACTATAAGTATACGAAATTTCATACTTCTCCGTCTGCATAATTTTCGTAAAAACGGGTACAAAGTTTTTGCTTCACGTATTAATATAATGTTCAACTGATGATTAAAAACAGTTTTTCAATGAGAAAAATGATAATAGAAAAGAAGAAAATGTTAATTAAAAGAATTAGAGATGTATTTACACTGCTTACACTTGATTAAAAAATTGCATGTAGAGGAAGCTTAAAGTATTATAATTCTATTCTTACATGTTTCGAAGCTGAATCTGGGGTAAGCTTGGTCCATACACCCTAAACATTTTGAGCTGTATGGACCAATATTTTGTAATGTTTTTACAATCATCGAATGCCAAGTTCAACGTTAATTCTCTCTTCACATAACAAAACTTCACGCACTTTTAAATGTTAAACACCGTGCGTATTTATTTACTCGATCCCTATTTTTATAACTATTTATTTGAGCCGAAGTATTTTCTGATCTGTTAGTTTATCGACTGGAAAATAGGCAACGATCGGGTTAAAAAAGGATTTTCAAGGAAATTTAAGATTTTACATTTTTATTTGTTATTGTTTCTTTTAGGCATGGTTGGTATAACAGTTTGGCATCCAGACAAAAGTTTGCATTGATCTCCTACCTATTTAAATTGTTAAGAGGTAAATTGTTTAACCCAGGTGTATTAGATGAAATCAAATTGAACATTCCAGCGAATTTTGTGATGAGACGTAGGCAGCTACCAATGTTCGTAGAACCATAAAGCAGGACCAACTTGCTTAATAAGGCGCCAATGACACAGGCCTTGCGAACATTGAGCTAGATATATCAACAAATTGACATTTTTATGTATACTGTGATTGAATTAACGCGAACTGCATATTATATAATATGTTATGAGTACTACGTTCAGACAGACATTAAGCTTTCTAACTATTACCAAGTAAATACAAATTAGAACAACATCAAACAAAGAATAGACAAAAGATATATATGTTGAACAATTTAATGTAAGTATATAATATATTTAGTAAAAACCTAAAATAAATTTTCTTGCCTCTACTGTGTTATTTAATTATATTATCCTCCGACACAAAAGGTTATGGGCAAGCATGTCTAATCCATAAACGAATCCGAAACGAGCGTAACAGTGAGACATCGTTTACCAGCCTATCTCAGCCTCTACAGCAGCTTTGAAATAAAAAGTGCTTTATCATAGTTAAGCATTTGTAGAGTTTTTGTCTGTGTGTCGGTCTGTAATTTTGTTTTGCATAGGCTCCAAAATAGCGCAACGGTTTTCAATGAAAAAAATATGAAGTTCATCATGTGAAGAACAAAATGTCGCTTGAAACATATAACTTTTCACTCCTCGTTATAGTACTTCCCCCTAGTCGCCGTGAGTAGCAACTAATCTATAATCATAAACCTAAGCCAACGATACCAACGATGTGTTATTAATAGTCCAAAATAAACGTGGTTTCTACTTGGAAAGCGTTGAGAAAATATATAATTTTACGTGTAATTTGTATAATCTTAGTTCATTGATAAATTACAAACATGATTATGTATTAACGCACGAAGATAGGGTACTTACTCGATACGGTATTTACCAGGTACCCAGGGCCGTCTTAAGTTAAGTATCAGTTAGGAGCCTCTCCTTGTCAACAATCAAAATAGCAATTAATTTTTATATGTCGTTTTGTAGGAACCCTTGTAGCGATGCCACAAATATTCAGCTTCTCTCGGTATTCGGCCACTTTCTTGACTATTCGGCATTCGGGAACTTTTTTGACTAGTCAGTGTTCGACCACTTGCTTTACTATTCGGCATTCGGGAACTTTTTTGACTAGTCAGTGTTCGGCCACTTTCTTGACTATTCGGCATTCGGGAACTTTTTTGACTAGTCAGTGTTCGACCACTTTCTTGACTATTCGGTGTTGCAGTCTCATTGGTGTTAAACCTATTTTTCCCATAGAATAGAATTTTGAATGTGATTTTTATTTTTATATGTCAAATTTTTTGTTTGTTTTGTCGAGTGAAAATTATTGAGAGATACATACGTTTAAATATCCATTGTCGTATTTATTAAGTTAATATATATGGAAATAATACAAAAGCAGGATATTTCTATTAAAATTATTATATCTCTCGTTCAACGACCACAACAGAATGGCGACCGTGAGTATTTTAAAGAAAGAAAGAACCATAAGTCTCAGGCTATTTTCTTTGAGTTACAATAGTTGTATAGAAAAGCTTAGCAAGGGAGAAATACATGAGATTCGTGTAATTCTCACTATTTTAGATGAAAAAGCTAAGCAAATGATTGATATAGAGGAAAAGTTTAAAAATGCAATTTTCAATTTAAACCTCTCTGAGGAGGAAACATTAAAAGAACTAGATTTAGAAAGCTTCTTTCAAAGAGAAACCGATTATGTTTTGTTGAAGGCGCGTTGTGAAAAGCTCTTACGTACAGAGTTAGATGAGATTCCTGAATTTGGGACTGCTAGATTTACATCAAATAGTAAAAATTTGGATGTGACTCAGACTGCTGGGAATTACAAGGAATATAGAAATTCTTTAAAGGAATGTTTACATGATGATATAATTGAACAGGTAGAAGATGTTGATAATAGTTACTTCTTATCTCAACATTCCGTCCGAAGCGAGTTTAATGACAAGAATGAGACCAGTTTGTGATGCTTCTGCAAAATATAAATATGGCAAGCATCTTAATGCTAGTTTGGAATCTAATATCAATTTATTGGAAATGATACCCAAACTTTTACATGACTGTCGTATACGCGAATATGGTGTTAGAGCCAACATTAAAAGAGGATTTTTGCCGATAAGTTTGGCGGATTCAGATCGGAAATATCTTAAATTTTTATGGAGAGCGAATGAAGATCGACGTGGGTTAATTGCTTATCGTTATAGCAGAGTTGCATTTGCAGTATTTTGCAGCCCATTTTTACTAAATGCTACCATAAATCGTCATCCAGATAGCCGCTATTGCTGGTTTTGGACTCATTCCTATTCCCCTGTCTCGCCGTGGTGGGGTGGGTGGTGCGAACGGTCGTTTCGCATGATAAAGGAAATTTTGCAAAGATTACTTGAAAACCTTAGAAGTGGCCTCAAGATGCGTTTTAGTAACAAGTATCTTGTGTTACTTGTTGTGAAAAGAAAGGATAATTTACACATCCCAATAATCGGAGTTGTATTCATGATGACACCTAAGAAGCGCTCACTTTGGCCACTAGGAGTAGTCCAGGAACTTATAGAGGTAAAGACGGTGTGTGCATGTAGTTGTCGTTGAAGACACAAGACGAAGAGTACAAACATTCAGTTAAATATTTATATACGTTCAATTAGAAGTTATTTAGTTATTGTATTAGATTAGTTACTCTTTTGTTTATTTTTAAGGGGAAGTTAATTATTATTTAAGGGGCAGGTTTAAACAAACTGATGTGAGTAATAATTTTTGCCATTTGCCGTGTGGAGGATGTTGCAGTTTCATTGGTGTTAAACCTATTTTTCCCATAGAATAGAATTTTGAATGTGATTTTTATTTTTATATGTCAAATTTTTTGTTTGTTTTGTCGAGTGAAAATTATTGAGAGATACATACGTTTAAATATCCATTGTCGTATTTATTAAGTAAATATATATGGAAATAATACAAAAGCAGGATATTTCTATTAAAATTATTATATCTCTCGTTCAACGACCACAACAATTCGGCATTCGGGAACTTTTTTGACTAGTCAGTGTTCGGCCACTTTCTTGACTATTCGGGGTTCGGTCACTTTCTAGATTATTCGATATTCGTCCACTGCACTAAATGGAAACTAGTGATCATTTTTTACCTCCTCCCTCGATAACCTCGATGGCGCTAGTTTCCATACTTTTTTTATTTTTCGATTATGTAGAGGAGAGCTACTGGGATGATTCTCACTTCGACTTTGGTTAGCTGCGCATGTCGTAGTTAACTCATAATTATTATGAATAGTACTGTAGTCTTTGTTCGGACCGTCAAATAAAACGGTTCTACAAGTTTTACGTGTTTTGTAGTATAAATCCCGCCCCAGTAATAGTGATATAAATTACACCTCTAGGCAAAGCCCCAACCCAACAGTAGGATATTAATCTCTCTCTCTTTCTCTTTTCTTTCAACATATCCCAATTAATTGGGGTCGGCACAATATGTTTTTCCTTCCACACTCCTCTATTCTGACATACATCTTCTGTCACACCACAAATCAACATATCATTCTTCACCCAATCCACTCATCTTTTTTTAATATACCTTTACGGTTTGTACTTATCCATCTTGTAGTTTACCATTCTTTTTGTCACGTGACTTTCATCCCTCCTCATTATATGCCCATACCAACTTAGCCTTTTCTTCTCACTTTTTCAGTCACGGTTGCAACTTTCAAAGATCCCCTTATGTACTCATTTCTCACCTTATCCATTCTTGTAACACCACACACCCATCTCAACATTCTCATCTTAGCTGAGTGGAGATGTTTGTGGTCTATCACTTTAGTGGCAGTAGGATATTAATAAGCTGATATTATTGTAAACAGGCCCTTATAACCCCGGACGTACGGAAAGACATCTGTAACAGTTTCATGATAATAAAAATAGAAGGAATCAGCTGAATGGTGACGGATTTAGCCCGGTGGCGGGCCGCGACCGCGCTCGATCCGTCTCCCAACCAACATACAAGTTTAAACTCTTTTGTTTCATAACAGTCATCATTTATCATCCCTACAGACTATTCTGTTCTACCTGACGTGAGATTATCGTTTCATTCCGTGTTTTAATATAATAACATGCGTTTTGTTATGCGTCGTTATAGTGGGTATTTATCTTTTTAACCGACTTCCAAAAGGAGGTTCTCAATTTTTTTGTAAGCTAATAATTAATTTTGTTATGTATCCTCTATTTCTATATAACAAATCGGTCAGTAAAGCTAAGACACCGTTTAATTCTATGGTTAAATTGTAGTTGACATTCTATTCCGTTTAAAACAGGTAAACAAGGAGAGGTATACAAACTAACCCCACTAACGGACTTCACCACGCTGACTATCTTTTATATATAGGTATATAATACAATCCACGTATATAGTGACTCATCACGATATCTCAAAAACTATAATACCAGTAAACCTGAAATTTGGCATGGACCTTCCTTCCACCAAATAGAGGTCAGCTAAGAACGAATTTTACGGCACGCGAAGCGGGTGGGTATCAGCTAGTACCTATATTGTGTAGCATATCACGTACGTATATTAGACAGTTACGTATATCACAATTATATATTACTAGCTTTTGGCCACGGCTTTGCTCGTCTTAATATTAATTTCGTAGACAAAGTGTACGACAAGCCGTTACGGGTCAAAGTGTATGCAAAATTTCGTGACAATCATTTGCGTTTTATGGCGTGAAACTGACATAAATATATAAACTAATATTTACGGTTACAATATTAGTAAAGTTGTAACAAATATTTATGTCACGGAAAGTACCGTAATTCCCGCGGGATTTAGCCGGCAAAGTCATGCTCACAACCAAACGAACCGTAAATGAAGTTTAATTTAAAATTCAAACAAATAAAATTCAAAACCTCTCATCAAAATTAAAGAAAAGTACTTAAGCATTCATAATAATTTTATCCATCAACCAACAACATTTCGTAGTAATGGTTGTAAAATGTAAAGTTTTTATAATACAAGTGTTTCTTTACATATTTATTGTGGTTGGAATTGAGCGAATCCGTGAGATTTACACATTATCTACGGCGCGTATTTGGGTCATATTTGCTTACGTGAGAAGTAATGAATATATCTACGCTGCGCAGGCACAACAGTTTAAATAAGCTGCTCGGAATAACAATCTGTTACTAGCCGTGTTAATTTGTTAATGTATATTATATTTTTGAGGAAGGACGAACTTGCTCAACTAGTCGCTTGTTAGCGCACGTGTAAACGACTTTACTAAACGTTAATCGGTCTATTAGTTCACTCGGTTAGCGTTTACCGTGTTAGTCAGCGTTCCGACAGTCTTGCGTAGTTCATGAATGATGTACTATTACGAACTGGTTCCCTATATTGTACTAAAAGAAACGTTTTACATTATCAAACGTTAATCAGTTTATTAGTTCACTCGGTCAGCGCTCGCGGTGCCAGTCAGCGTTCCTAAAGTGTTGTGTAATGCATGAATGATGTACAATTACGAACCGGTTTCCTACACTGTACTGTAAGAAACGTTCATATTACTAAACGTTAATCGTTCTAGTAGTTCACCCGGTCAGCGCTCACTGCGCCATTAAGCGTTCCTACAGTGTTGTGTAATTCATGAATGATTTACTCGTAATATTATGAACCGGTTCCCTCCACTGTACTAAAAGAAACGTTTCACATTACGAAATGTTAATCGGTTTATTATTTCAGTCAACCAGCGCTCACGGTGCCAGTCAGCGTTCCGAAAGTTTTCTGCACGTCATGAACAATGTTCTATTTGGAACCGTGATTGGATTTCTAACGAAGAAAATCGAAAAGTTCTAATAATCATACAGTACTATTAAAGTGACCTTATTATTCTCTTCCATACCGTCGCCCCACCCCTGTCTCGGCATGATATCAAGTGCTGCGGTGCAGGCGTATGTGGTGTCGTCTACACGAGCGCGAGTTGAATCACCTGAGCACAACCTTGTCCGCAACCACGTTTTTTAAGTTTCTACTAGATAATCATTTTTGCTACAATAGTATTACTAATTATAATAATCAAAAAATAAAAAGTCCAATTTGACACTTAAGAATGTCTATAGAACGTAACTTTTAATGATATCCTCAAAAGGGAAAAGCAATAAAAATTCATTCATTTAGTTGATAATATACATAATTTTGTCCCTGGTGCATTATGTTATAAAACATATTTCAATTATTATTTTCCTCCAAATAATGAAATATCAAGACATTTTTATTATTTCTATGATGTCATATTAATCTATGACGAAGTCCCAAATATAGTTACGTTCTACGCCTAAGGTGTCTTATTTTTAATTTTAGTGTTACTACCAAAGGGTTGCCAAGTACCAAAAGCAGCTCATTAACTCAATTCGATTCAGGAAAAAATTATATACATATTTATTCCAAAACCTTACCTTTTATATGAATTTATACTAACACAATAATACATCATTGCGTACATTTATATTACTACATAATTATACGTATATGTACTGAAAACAAAATCCGATTGAATAAATATATAACATAAAAAATTTATAGATTATTTGTGATGTGTGATAAATGCATTCGGTATGCGAAGGGCCCTGTGAAACAAATATCGTGCGCCATACCGATTTTTTAAGATATTTTTGAGAAACAAACAATATAATAATAATAAATAAATATAATGAAAACTGCCAAATCGGGTTTTTTATTTTGTGATTATTTTAATGCTGATTGACATCAACAAGGCACTTGAACCAAATCAACTCCAAAGAAGATAAAGGACTTGATAAAGAGTGGTTGGAGATAATGATGCGCTCAGAAGATTCACCATTCACTTGACACAATTTTATTGAAGTTAAACACCCATAGTTATTACCTATTTATACAATTAACACCACTTCAATTGATGTACTGAATTAAACTTGTGGCGTTAGTCAAATTACACTTCAGATTACATGCTCAAGGCCACCTGTCAAAAGCTATATAGCATTGTAATACCTGATAAGATGTACAATAGACTGTAATCACACTAATGTATTTCAAACAGTAGCCAGATGTAAATGTATGGAATCATCAAGTAAATATTCTGCATTAATGCTGCTTGTAAGTAGTTCGAAACATTGTAATACTTGAATGTGTTTTCACTTAGGTCAGTTTGCTATGATTGCATTTTCTTACTTTTATAGATTGGTATACGTAATTAAAACATTTTACATTCTTTCCGTGCAGGTACGGAAAAAGAATACTGATTCCTACGGCCGGGCGGCCGGGCCATAAAACCAACAGCCAGGTGGATGGCTACCACCCCTGGTCTAGAGTATGCCGCCATAACAACCTTGAATTGTGTTCCTGCATTAGTTAGTGGGCAGGTCCAGTCTCCGTTTAGAGAGTGGCAGCACATTAGCAGCATGTTAGTTGTTGCAAATGGCTATAGGCGATGGTAAGTGCTTTCCCTCAGGTGGGCCGCCTGCGTCTTTGCTGAACTAAAAATAAAAATATTTTAGAAGCGGCATCACCATAATTTTTACAAAGTTTTAAAACAGAGTAAATAAAATACTATGCATAAAGTATGAGGTATAAAGATAATATGAGATACAAAATATTCTTCATCTATATGGAGATTTGTCTATGAATTCTTTGTATATTATTATTGCGACGGTGACAAAAAAATTTCTTACAAGTCCATTCATTCTTTGAAATGAATTGTAATACAATTCTCTATATGTATTAAAAAAAAAAAGAACCTGAGATATTTATAAATAATTATGATGAAAAAAATATTTTTTAGCTAGACGTGTTGCTGGGGAGATTCATGCCGCTTCTTCTCCTTTGAACAGCTATAACACATTGCGAAGCGGTGTACATAGAATAGGAAGTACTACCCGTGCGCATAAGGTTTGCTGATAGCCTCATGATGACACGCGTCGATGGTCAGTAGGGTTGACAAAAAAGGTTACATAAATAGTTTTTGCAATAAATTTATTATTTTAATTTTTTATTGTATATACTTTACATAAGTATACAATAAAATAATAGTAAGTCATACAATACAATAGTAGTAAGTAGTCATCGGCAAAGCTTCTGCGCGCGCTATATACATTTAGACCTTCAAAAAGCGTTCTCCAGTGGAACTTATTTTGAAAAAAATTAATTCGAATGAGTTAGTTTCGTTTGAGATTCCAGCTCTACCATCTACATTGATAGGCGTGAATATTATCTTTTTGGAAGCGTGTTTCGCCAGCTTTCCGATGAACACGCGGAAAAGGGGTTTTTGAATAATAAAAAGCTATCAGCGCGACTAACCTTGGCAGGACACCTTATGTTGGACCTTTATTTGTATAAAAATTGCTTCTAAATATGATTCAAAGTAACTTTTTTATTTATATATAATCGGCAGACAAACACACACTGTGTATTGTAATACTTGTAACAACTCAGAAGGGTTTTTGGTAATAAAAGAACAGCAACTGGTCACTCTACTTATAATCAGAAAAAAACTTCGTTTAAAAAAACCGACTACAAAAACTAAAAAACTAAATTACTTAACTTAGTAATTTTCAAAATATAGTCATTTTTATGTTTTACTTTGCACAGACTTCGAGATGTTTTAGATAATTTATATTAATAGAAATAAGTTATTTTATACTTTTTAGTTTTTGAAGTCGGTTTTTTTAAACGAAGTTTTTTTTTATTTGTTCCTTTTTAGTGCCTAGCTATGTATGGGTGGACCTACGAATGTTGCCGCGCTTCTTAAAAAATATAGGTCCCAAGAAACGGGAACATAAAAATGTTCGTAAAATGTAAACTACTAGGCCAAACTGTAGTAAATTTCTAGGGGACCAAATGGCAACTATTCCGGATCAAACTAAACAAGAATCACGTAAATCTGATCATAAATCTTAGCGTAATCAGTGTACAATTTTTTTCATAAAAAAATTCATAAAATGAAAACTACTGGGCCAAACTATGTCAATTTTTTAGGAGACCAATTGAAAGCTATTCCGCGTCAAACAAACAAGAATCACGTAAATCGGATCATAAATCTCGGAGTAATCGGTGAATATAGATAAAAAAAAGATCCCGATGAATTGAGAACCTCCTTTTTTTGAAGTCGGTTAAAAACCTTACGGCTTGCATATGTTTCATACACTAACTCTTCACAAACATTTTTAGAACAGCTCGCCATCCCTCCAACAGTTTTACAGTATGAGAAACTTAGCAAATTGGCACAACCGAATACATAATTATAATAATTAAATATATTATTGTTTGGAAATTTTAGATAATATTTTATATAAGATATTATATTTAAAGTCTTACGCCGAAAGGAAAGTTTGCACTGAAAATTAGTGTTGTGTCGGATATAATTCCGGCACAAATGCGGCTTACAAATTTTCAAAATATGCTCTGTGTATAAAAATGTATAAGGAATGTAATTACGTCGCTATTCTTAAAGTTTTTCTTTATTTCTTTCTTTAAAGTTTTACATGTAATAAAATAAATCGAACACAGTAAAAATCGATCGCGTCTGCCAACATGAAAATAAAATGTAGTGATTTTGAATTATAATCTACACAATTACCACATCATATTGGACATAAATATTGTAAATTATGGAGAACTACTCTATACAAAAAAAACCGACTTCAAAAACTAAAAAACTAAAATGTATAAAATAACTTATTTCTAAAGCTATTATTATGAATATATATTATCTAAAACATCTTAAAGTCGGTGGTTAGTCATTTTCACAATATAGTAATTTTTATGTTTTACTTTGCACCGACTTCAAGATGTTTTAGATAATATATATTAATAATAATAGCTTTAGAAATAAGTTATTTGATACATTTTAGTTTTTTAGTTTTTGAAGTCGGTTTTTTTAAACGAAGTTTTTAAATTTTATTTGTTACTTTTTAGTGTCTAGCTATGTATGGGTGGACCTACGAATGGTGCCGCGCTTCTTAAAAAATATAGGTCCCAAGAACCGGGAACAAAAAAATGATCGTAAAATGAAAACTACTGGGCCAAACTATGTCAAATTTTTAGGGGACCACATGGCAGCTATTCCGCGTCGAACAAAAAAGAATCACGTAAATCGAATCATAAATCTCAGAGTAATCGGTGTACATATGGAACGGAGTGAAAATTATTTCCCTGAAAAATGTTCATAAAATGAAAACTACTGGGCCAAACTATGTAAAATTTTTAGGGGACCAATTGGAAGCCATTCCGCGTCGAACAAAAAAGAATCACGTAAATCGGATCATAAATCACGGACTAATCGGCGAACATACATAAAAAAAAAGCAAAAAAAAAAGATCCCGACGAATTGAGAACCTCCTTCTTTTTTCGAAGTCGGTTAAAAACAGGCGTTTATCACAGAATAAAAATATAACAATATTATTCAATTAAGGTAATGGCCGATTGTATCATTTAGAAATAAGAGGGTATATAACAAAATTATTAACCTTAAAAAGAAAACATGTCAAGAACACCCATGCAACGAAATAAATGTAACATTATATCTCCAAATTAAACAAGTTAAGCTTGTGTTATAGGTAATTTATAACGGACTACTCTGGGGTAGTCTCAGATACCCAGATCATAGTTAATAACGGAAAATTTGTGTAGCAACCTTGCAGAGATTTGGGTAAGAAAGTACCAAATATTAACTATTTGGGCAGGGTTTCCCCTTTATTGTCCAGCCTTTGATGTGACCATTCACACCAAAGCAATGAACATCGTCTAAACGCCACTCCGCCTTTTATACGAAAATGCTACCCTAAAAACAATAACATTGCATCATTGCTAAAAAAAACATTTCTTTTTTAAATTTATTCATAACCATAGAATCAGTCTTTCAGTCGGAAACATGTTAATTAATAGGTCTTCGTATAGTAGCGCAGTTGTATTGCAGGCTACAACGGACGCCATTCAATGGAGTTCTTGTGAAAACTCGAAAGATCACATCTGACTTTACAGTTCACATTTCTCACAAAAACGCATAATTTCTACTCAAAAACTATCAATATCTTGCAACTATTGTTCATTTTAGAGTAATTATACACATTATTAGACAGCACAACGTCTCCTTTCAGTTCCCGCCAAAAACTCCTAAAAAAAGCAATAACATCATAGTGTTGCCAGGATCATAAAAAAAATAATAATAATTAGTTACTGATGCACTAAATGACAATCTAGCTTATGAAATCAAACCACTCGTAGAAAATGGTAATTAAATTATAAATCGTATTATCTGATAAATCGACTAAAAATATTAATATTGTTACGAGCTACTCAGGACTCGAATTAAAATGTCGTTAGAATTACTATAGAGATTATTAGAACTGTACAAACACGTATAAAACAGGCACAAATATGACTGGACACAGCCAGTAGAAACTGCACTATTCAATAACACGCGCAAAGTCCGTCACTATATCGCTAATCGAAAGTACTACACACGTCTTGCTAGCGTCGTAATTGTCGCTTGACTCCCCACCCCTCCGTTCGGGCATTGTTTTATACTAAACTGTATAATACCGACAAAGGGGCCGCGTTCACTGAGTTAATCCGCACATCTGGCAAGCTTCGACGCAATGCAATAAAAACAAGGATTAGTTCGACACTAATGACGGCCATAAAATAAGTACAATAACAATAGGATGTTTTTAAAAGTTAAACACGAAGTAAACAAAAAACTCCGAATGCAGGAAAGGTAATAAACTGCGTTTACGACAGCCAGGTGCGTCCTTTGTCGGTATGTGACAATATCTATGACGATTGTCTATGTGATATTTATATACCCACCCTATGGTTCTCATGACTACTGTGGTGGATATTGTGTAACATTTATTTTCCGAAATTTATGAAGCCAGGAATCAGTCACATAGTCACTGTTTATTGTTTTTCTATTATGACTGCATGTTTCATGACTCTTTGAACTAGACAATGCATAAATAGTTCCAAACAAACCTGTTGTGTGTTAGTTCGTTTGAAGAGACATTACTTTTCCGATTTCCTGATGATCAGACGAAGATAATTAGGATCAAAAGGCGGATTTAATTGTCGATTAACTGTTGTATACAGCACAAACGTCGATGTGCCATGTTACCTATAAATCTTCATTTGAAGGAATTCAATTAATAATGCATCAAGATCATTCTAGCTATTACAAATTTCTCGGATGGATTTATTCACGTGTATAATTTGCTAAATAATAAGTAATAAATTTGCTTTGTTTCTTTTTTGTTCGTGTTCTTTTATTTGTAACTAGCTGTCCCGGCGGATGTCGTTCTGCCCGGAAAAGCTCCCGACAGCAGCGCCACCTATCGGGTCCAATTGTGAATCAACTCAGAAACCTTCTCTGGCTCATGGACAACAACTTTCATACATTCATTTTTATATATAAGAGAAGAAAAGAAAAAATATCTAAGATTTTTTATAGCCTATGTCAACTGGGGATAGTGTAGCTTGCCAACAGTACCCTGTGGCCGGCGGCTATACGGTGGATGCAATCAGGCCGCAGCTGGAGAGATGGGTGACCCGCACCAGCGGAACCCTGACCTTTAGGACGACTCAGATACTGACCGGACACGGTTGTTTCGATCAGTATCTGTTTCGCATTGTGGGCTGCTTGCCTTCCCCGGACTGCCGCCAATGCGGCGCACCCGATACGGCGTTCCACACGCTTGTTGAGTGCGCTGCATGGACGCCTCAGCGTTTCGAGCTCGAGACACACGGCGGAGCCGTCCGATCGCTTGGCGACTTGGTAATGGCCATGTTGCACAGCGACGACCGCTGGGAGTCTGCGGTTACTTTCTGTGAGGCAGTAATGTCTCTCAAAGAGGCCGCAGAAAGGGACAGGGAGCGAAGTCCTGCAGCGCGTGCTAATGTCTCCACCCGAGGTCGCCGGCCTTCAGCTGGCACCCGGAGAGGCAGGTACGCGCATTACTTCCCTCCCTGAGTTAGGTTCCGGTACGAGGGGCCCCTTGCTACTAGGCAACGCAAGTGATTCATCTGCCCCCGTTTCGAAGTGGGGTGTGTTCTCCCAGGGCACACTCCAAGCACTTTATTGCGCTGGATCGACTGTTGCGTAACTATGTTCTATATCTCAGTCTTTCCTTCACAACAAAAGCGCAGGGTCGACAGGGAGGAGGGGGTTTTTAGTGGGTATTGAGGTTGCTCGCCCGTGCGGCATCGCTTTGAGTCTTCCACACTCCTCAGTGTCAAGCCATCGCGGACGGAGCGCAAACAAAGCATACTATTGCTAGCGTTCCCGCCCCCGGTGGATGCGCGCTGTTTCCTAGTGACGGCCCTGAGAGTGCGTAAATCGGTTAGCATTTTCCCTCGCCTCAAAAAAAAAAAAAAAGCTTGCCAACAGTGCCCTCCAGCATCTAGGGAGCGGAGGAGTCTTCACCCCTGTTGACGAAGTGAGTTTGCACTGCTTCTCGGGGCATTCTCAAGCACTGATGCGCTAGGATCAACGTGGGCATAACTACGTTCTAAGTCTCACGCTTTTCCTACCATGAGCGCGGGGCACATGGAAGGAGGGTGGTTTTAGTGGAGTATTAAGTAGTCGAGTCCCCACACAAGCCAACAAGCAAAGTGGCTAACGGACCGGTGGTGTGCGGAATGCATTTCCCCCCGTTAAAAAACGGACAAGTCGAAAATCTTCAACTGAAAAGTGACAAAATGAATCGCAACAAAATTTTAACTTGAAGTTTTACGGGCAGGTTTTTAAATTGGACAAGTACATTAACAAACTGTCCGTATAACTTCAAGTTGAAATTTTGTTGCGATTCATTTTGTCACTTTTCAGTTGAAGATTTTCGACTTGTCCGTTGCGATTCGTTTTTCCACTTGTCCGTTGCGATTCGTTTTCCCACTTATCCGACTTATCCGTTGCAATTCGTTTTCCACTTGTCCGTTGCGATTCGTTTTTCCACTTGTCCGTTGAAGTTTCACTTCTAATATGTGTCCCAGCACACATTTCGGTTTTTCGCAGGTTTACTGCAAATTATGATTTGGTTAGGTTAGGTACATTTTAATGGTGTAAATGTAATACGCTACACACGCACCAAATATTTTTATACGTCAACAGTTTTGCCGTTCGTTGTCGTTCACTTTTGTTGTGACTTTCGAAAAACTGAACCGTTGGCAAAGTTTTCTTGTTGTTAATTTGTTTCCTTAACAAACTCTCTATTTTTTTTTTACATAGACTACAAATAGTGGCAGTGATACCCAGTCGCGTGGAGAGCAGAGGTATAGATAATAAAACTACGTTTTAACGTTTTTAAGCGCAGTAATAACGTAATTTTATTATGTATACGAGTACAAGGCGCAAAAATTAAGAAAATATTAGCAGAGCATAGTTCGATGCAAACTTAAGTTTGTCTCCATTAATGTCGGCTCGGAACATCGCACATTCTGATGCGCAGAATGCGATTTTAGGTATTAGAGGGACGAGGTCGTCGGAGACCGAGGTATACCATCGCTCGCTTTCTCGTTTGCGGGATTTCCCCGGCGCTCGGCTCGGCTCACCAAGTCTGCCACTTTAGCGCTTTCGAAGCTAGATATAGCGCTTTTTAGGGCAACCCAGCTCCCAATTTTATTAGGTAACTTCCAGCGCAAAATCTTACGCTTTTTATAATATGCAAATATCTAATTAATTTTATAATAAATATATTTATGAATATCTAGACTAATATTATAAAGAGGAAAGATAAGATTGGTTTTTGCTTGCATGAAGAGGCTCCGAAATTACTGAACCGATTTGAAAAATTATTTCACTGTTGGCAAGCTACGCTATCCCCGGGTGACATAGGGTATATTATATTTACAAAAAAATTAGGGATCATTACTAAAACTCCAATAATTAAATCCAAGGTATAAAAAAAATACCTAAAATCGCGTGCGCTGCGAAAACTATTGATGATAAAATAAAATAATGTACTACGACTTTGTAGAACACATCATTATTTACAAAAAGTATCGCGACAACATATATCTAACTATTATAGTTATGCCACAATAAGCGTTTTTTTATTATTAAAAATTAATTAAAATGCCGCCGCTAGAAAAGGCTTTTTATTTGTATCTTGATATTAATCCTTATCAAAATAAATTACTTCATATTCAAGACTGCTTTAATACCTTTATATAACTTTTTGATTTATTGAATTTGGACATTCCATTCGAAAGATATCACGAGTTTAAAAATGTAAGAATTAGTGACGGTGATCACGTGACTGTGACATCTTTTCGTGAGCCAAAACTCCGTAAGACCCCCTCTATATAGAAGTTTCACTTCAAAAAAACTTGCCAACAGTGAAAGATTTTTTCATTTCGGTTCAATATTTCGGAGCCTCTTCACGGCCATACCACGCCACGGCCAGGAGCGACAGGTCGAGTCCAGCAACGGCGACGAGGTCTGGGCGCTGCTCTGTCCAGGCAGGAGCGTTGGCGCCTCCTACTTCAACATTATTAGACTAGTCTACCTGGTTTAAAAATTAGCTTCGTTTTAATTTTCTTTAATGTTTTTCAACATTGTAGCAATATAGGGGAGTGCTCTGATAAGCTATTTGATTTGCCCACGTCGCTATTCTATCATCGCACCTAGGCACTTGGAAGTCCTCCACGGTACGTGGCGGACGCTCCTTCATGCTGCTTCATATGTCATTGTGTCCAAGTTATGAAATGAATTCCCTCCCGTGGTTTTCCCAGAGCGATACAAATTGGGGTTTTTAAAAAAAGGGCGTGAACAAATACCTAAAGTCTCAACGAGGTAGGCAACGTATCGGCTCCCTTAGTGATGCAGATGTCCATGCGCAACGGTAGCCATCTATCACCAGGTGGTTTTATCCGTGCTGGAACGGAGAAATAATATGATTTCCTGCAGCCTGGCGGACTGTCGCAAGAGGCGACAAAACAACCCACTGCCAGGTGGTAGGGCGTTTGCCCGACTGGATGGCTACCACCCACGGGTGACTGACCCACTGGACCACGGTCTAGAGTATGCGGCCATAACAACCTTGATTTGTGTTCCGGCATTAGTGGCCAGGTTCCAGTCTCCCTTAAGAGAGCAGCAGCGCATTTGTAGCACCATTGGTGTTGCAATTGTCTATAAAAATCATGCAAAAAAAAATGGTGGTCCATTTGCCAGTTTGCCTACTTGAAAATACATAAAAAAATGTAGACATTACAATCGTTGAATGTACTACATGTTATTAACCTCGCTTTTGAAGATCCTCCTAACCAGGATTTCTTAAACACCTGGAATAAAGTCAAACACTGCCATAATAAACTCTACACAAGCATCAAGCTCAATTACTCCAGTTTTACAAGCCCAATATTTAAGGCTAGGAAACCAAACCTATTACAGATTAAGATATTGCGTAAACATAGAGTTAGGTGCAACGTCAGAATGAACACTAACAATAAAACCTGTAACACTTTAGGTGTAATTTGTTGGCTGTCTTAAAAAAAAGGAAGTAATTCACTTGATTAAGATTTCGATTTAAAAAGAAGACGTCACTATACTGTTTATTTTAATAACTAAATTAGTTTATACCCCGAGTATCGCCTACGCAGGTTATAAATGTACCTATTTGCTGGTGGTCTGCTGTTATGTGGTCGGAAGCAACTTTGAATATCTTTTTTATTGTTGGAGCACAGCAGAGTAAGTGACGACCCATCTAGAAGGGCCGATAGCTATGACGTGGCAGATCCAAGCTTGAATAACCTTCATTACGATTAGTCTAGTAGTACGTAGTCGAGTTAAAAAAATTTTACTTACCCACTTTCAGGACTAACATTGGCCAACGTTCCCCTATATATCGCATGACATCTGGTTGTAACATAATCCGCAACGACATTGACATATTTTTTGGTTCTGTTGCCTCATTTAAATACAAAATAAGATGATTAAAAAAAAATTGTTTAAGTGCTTAATATTATAATATTAAAAAAATATTTTAAACTGACGGACTCATAAACTGCATCAAAGTTCAGGATTACTTTGAAATGATTTTTTTAAATAAGTATGCAAACTTTTTAGATTAAATTATATAAATATGGAGAGACTGGCTCTTAATCTCAAAAAAAAGGAAAATTTAAAAATAGAACTGCAGTAAAACAAATGAATATAGCCGGGAAAAGAAAATTTACTCGTAGTATCAGATTTGCGTGTTATTTATAGCAAAGTTTTAAATTGATTCTCATTGATTTTTTATTCTTTTGTCAATTGAATTATTGTTACCAGCAGAATTGTTGGGTTAGTTTTTTAACTCATCGAGAGTTTTTGAACCATAATATGGATACTTCGTCCGAACAAGCGGCTCAAATTGTAGCATTGGTGCGGGAGGGCTTGGATCAACGAACGATTGGTAGAAATTTAAATTTACACTAGTCTACGGTTTCTAGAATATACAGAAGGTTTGTGGAGACAGGTTCTTACAGAAGGAGACGTGGTACAGGCAGGACTCGAGCAACCACCGGTCGTGATGACCGATTTATTGTTACAACTTCCCTGCGAAATCGTTTCCTCACGTCTGTTAACATCAAAACAGAGCTTAATGAAGTGCGTGGAGTAATCGTGAGTGCACGAACAATAAGAAGAAGGTTAAAGGAAGCGGATATCACCCCTTTTAGACCAGCAAATGGTCCAAAGTTGTCTGTAGCTCACAGACAAGCTCGCTTAAGATTTGCGCGTGATCACCTGAATTGGACAGAAGAGCAATGGAGGACATGTTTATATGGTGCAGATGGTCGCAGAAGAGTCTATCGTCGACGTGGGGAGCGATATGCTCAAAGTTGCATTGAGGAGCGTGTTCCTTTTGGAGGCGGTTCGTGTATGGTCTGGGGTGGCATATCGATGAACGGGCGAACAGAACTTGTGTTCATAGACATGGTCCGACGAAACGGTAATAGAGGGGGTTTGACTGCACATCGCTACATAACAGAGATCTTAGAAGATCACGTGGTGCCTTACATGGGATTCATAGGCGAAAATTTTACTTTAATGCAGAATAATGCCCGGCCGCACGCTACTGCACAAGTTCGACAATATTGCGAAGAGGTTGGGATACGTACAATGAATTGGCCAGCACGCAGCCCGGATCTTAATCCCATTGAGCATGTTTGGGACAATTTAAAAAGAGCTGTATATGCGAGAAACCCTTTGCCCACGACAGTGGCAGCACTAAGAACAGCACTTTCAGAAGAATGGGACAATATTCCGCAAGATCTTTTAATAACCCTAATAAAATCTATGCGGAAGCGATTAGAATCCGTAATAAGGGCACGTGGAGGTAATACACCTTATTAAAACATAAATAAACCCTTGCATAAAGTTTGTGTCTATTGTTAAAACCAATTTTTTAATTAAACCAATTTTCCTTAAATTTCTGTTTTTTCTTCAAAAAAAGTCTTAAGGTCCTTTCCAGTACACAAACTTAAACTTAAGGATATGACCCTACGCTGTTTTAAAGTTCACGAACCAATCTAGAGGTTTCAATTTAAATCTGTATAGAAAGTTTGCATACTTGGTTAAGATATTTATTTCAAAGTCGTCTATTACTTTGATGCAGTTTATGAGTCCGTCAGTGTATTTTATTCTTCATAGTTTCTTTATTTTCCATGGGACTTTTTTGTGGCGCGGTCTTTAAAAAGCACGGGAAAAATCATCGATGTCAGAATAACATCTCATCACTTTTTTAAATTTATGGTTTGGCTACTTAGGCAGTTGGATTGCAACATTATGTATTGCAATATAAAATATAGTTTATTGTATGTCTCTAACTATAACATACTGTATACATCTTTAAAATTGGACGCATAGATGACCATGCCAACTTCAGTGGAGCATAACTAGATTAGCTTTGGTTAAAAATTGGTCCAACATTATTTATGTGAAAATAAAAATAAACACGAAATTTATGGTCCTATAAATAAAACTGTAGTTTGAGCTATTTACAACCATTGGTTTCCTTTTAGTCTGATAAATTATTATTTCTAGACTTTAAACTATTAAGTTCTTGTCTTGTACACACAGACCATATTTAGTCCAAGAAAACCTCGAAACCAGGTTTCACCTCGGAATGAGACATAGTCAGCTATAAACTTGTACAAACCTTTATTTTGGTATCCTAAATCTTGTCTCAAAACCTACCTATCTTAGGGTGTCCGCGTCTACAGATATTCCAAGGTCAAAGGTCAAAAAAACGTTTTTTTTTACACATTTATTGCAAATATCTCGTTTTCTATGGATTTTATGCTATTTGTATGTATTACAAATATCGTAGAGGATTAAATTCTCTACTACTTTTGTAACAACATTTTTTCATATCTTGAACCATTTTCTAGATAGAGGGCAGAGCGCGCGCAGTGTTTAACTAGATAGTGTATCATTCAAGGTCAACCTATAGTTCCGATTAAAATCATGCCGAATAAAGTTTATAAGTTATTAACTAATATATAATTCTGAATAACTTGCATTTTTTATTAACTCTTGCGTTATAATTAATATTATTTTTCAATAATTCAGTATCTATTCATTTAATAATTCTTACCTACTCGTGTAATTGTAAAGTTATTAAGGGAAATAAATACTTTAATTATTTTTTAATTGTAATCTTATTTATACTAATCAACAATCTGTCTTAAAGTTGTGCTTTAAATAATCCGCAAACAAACACATATATTGTATATTCTCAAACTAAGTAATTTACGCCTGTGTTATGGGTATTATAAACGATCACTCCGGAGGCAATTTCATATACCCAGACCATAAATAAAGGAAAGTTTGTTTACGTTTACCATGCTGAAAATCAAACCTGAAGCCTCTACACTGCATTGAGGTATGAAGCAAAGGCTTAGTCCAACCAATCACTAACTTGTAAATATTTTGCTCAGAATGTGTGATTAGAGACTAGAAAATGTGTATGAAAGGACACGTGTTCAGGGGTAACGTGGGTTGATATTGTCAGTTGCATAGTTTTTTTTTATTATTTTATGGCTTGGTTTCTAGACCTTTAAGCCAAGTCTGTTTTGGTTGTTTTTATTTATTTATTCGCCACAAAGGCAGGCAAAGGAATCTTAGTCCATACAGCCAATTCTGATGTTTAATAGGTCTTCGTATAGTAGCGCAGTTGTATTGCAGGCTACAACCGTCGCCATTCAATGGAGTTCTTGTGAAAACTCGAAAGGCCACATCTGACTACACAGTTCACATTTCTCACAAAACACATAATTTTTACTCAAAAACTATCAATATCCTGCAACTATTGTTCATTTTAGAGTAATTATACACATTTTTAGAAAATAAAACTGCACAGCACAATGTCTCCTTTCAGTTCCCGCCAAAAACTCCCTGTTTTGGATATTCGGCACTTCACAAGTTCAGTTGCATAGATAATACAATGGGTGCGTTCCTCTAGTAGCTCACAACGCCCAAAATGCTCCGTCAGCCGTTCTACAAAGCGTCCATGGTCGTGGCGAAAACGTCACAAATAACGTCATTATTTTACCCATATTACGTGACACATTTTTTTTTTAATTTTCATCCCCTCCCCCTCGGTGACCGTCCGTTGTATATGTCAATATCCTCCTCTCTCTCTTGTTTTCACGTAGTAATTCATAAATATGGTTTTAAATCATTGCAAACAGAAAGTTAAAATAAAAAAAGTTTACGTCTCAGGACGCCCGACTGAAGTGATAACTTAAACTAATCTAAGTTGAACTATTTAATGTTGAAATTGTTTAACTTAAGGAAAGCTTAGGTTATTACTTAAATTTTATGTATATAACGCGTGGTTTAGTTTGGGAGAGGAGGAGTCTGCCTACCGCTGCCGTATATGTGAGAAAAAAGGAAGCCAGACCGACTGGCGCCGCAACGCGTTACGTAACGAAGCGGGTTACCCTCCCATAAGAAGTTATCACTTCAAAAATAATTTGGCTCATTAGCCGTTCAAAACGCGCTAAACGCTTCGCGCCATATTTAAATATAGCTCGAAAAAGCACGGGATTTCACTACAGAATATTGAGTACGTGACGAAAACCTAAGCATAATGTGATTGGTATTTTGGACACCTCCCTCTGCCCCTGAACGGGTCAGGTAGTATGGATACGTTCTCAAACCTAAAGAAAAAAAAACTTATTTATTTAACTTTAACTTATTTAAGCGACGTAATTACATTCTTTATACATTACACAGGGCATAATTTGAAAATTTGTACGGCGCATTTTCAGCATACACGGTTTGCACTCAGCATATTGCTGTGCCGGAATTATATTCGACACAACGCTGATTTTCAGTGCAAACCTTCCTTTTGGAATAAGAACAAAACGAACCAATTTTGTCAAATAATAATCTTCATATATAAAAATTAATGTTTGTGTCTGTGTCCTTTAAAGGATCGTAAACTATACATTTGATGAAATTTTGTGTTTGAATGATTTTCTTTTTGTGAGTTTGAGTGGGTTCCCGGATGATTTAGATTCACAGTTAGAACCGGTAGGTGGCGCTGAGATCGGGTTCTAGAATCGTCCCGATCACCTAAACCAATTTTGGTGATTTTGTTTTTGTGTCATGGAACAATGTCTTTTAGGAATTAAGAAAACAGGCGTTACGCACCGGGTCAGATAGTAATTAATAAAACTAATTCTACTAATGTAATATTTAATTAGAAAAACAAACGTACATGCGACAACCGATAATGTCGCCCTTTGTTCCTGCCTTGACACGAAATGACTGTAAATTATTTATTTTATGTGTTTGTGGTGAACAAGAATATTTTATATCTATCTGCATGTATTTTAGTTTATTAGTATGATATCTAAAATAATAATAGCCGTTCCTAAGATCATAGTGTTGAACAGAACTAACGCTATACAAGCTGTTTGACCTCTTTATATGTGACAACTTGCGTTTTTGGTTGACATTAGATTCTAAATTAAGAATGACAATGTCTTCGTATAACAAATTGAAAAAACGATTATTTCCATCTATTTAAATTCTATTATATAAATCCATGAAAACATTGTTTTGCTTCCAAAATATACAATTACGTGTATATTTAAGACATACTTATACGTTTGATATAGAAAGAACTATTGACGTGTTGTACAAATGGGTACTGCCTCTTAACTTATTCCGATACATTACAGAGCAATATTCCGAGTAATATGCGGTTACGATAAAAGGTCTCACCTCAATATACTCGTCAATTTCCATACACAAAACATATCAGTAATGTCTGGTGTTGGATGGTAAAAACCTGGCGGGTATTAACCCACTTGTGAGCTATTTCTGATGCGCGTACGCCGCCCGACGCCCGATCGACGCACGGGCGATCCCGCCGCAGGGCCGTATTTCGTGGCTAGGAATCGTATTTGCAAGGTATACATTGGAATCTAGTCCAAACTTTTGTCTTAGAACGCACCGTGAATAACGGAAAACGGGTATGACAAAGTTCCTTATCGCACGTACTCATACGCTCGGCAGGTGGGAGCTAGATGGAAAAAATGTAATCTCAACAAAAAAATACTGACCGCTGTATGTTGTATGCTTTTTTCTCTCTCTCTTTTTTACGCCATCTCAGGGTTCTGTGAGATACTACTGTATTTTGATGTTGGTTGTATACTAATTATCCATATTCGTGCAACTTTCACAGATGGCGTAATTGAAATTTCGAGTTTTTACAATATTTAAAACAATTTGATTGTTTGTGTTGAATGACATTTTATGCTACATTTCAACATATATTTATATACAGCGAAAGGAACTTCGTTCTAATTCGGTGTTCCAAGACACCTCACGCGTTTTTTTTTTAATTACTCATCTGGGCAGTATCTGTGGTGGCTGTGCTTGCCCGGTTGATAATGAATATGAAACCGAACGCGGATAACCGCCATGCATGCGCCAACCTTACTAATATATGAGACACAAAAAACGCGCGTTTTTAAACCAGTATCCCAATGTAACAAATCACGTTTTGAAAACATCGCTAATGTATGCGCATGTATTGATAGCTACATACATGTTGCATTTTTCTGATGTTTCAACCCGCTCGCGTTTAATCACAGTGTGTGCTAAGACTTAAGGCTTAATCCATCTGTATCTCATTCCAATGACTAGATTTATGGTCGGAGAGCATGAAGCAATAAAGATGCGTACATATGTTGTAACAAATTCTAACATTATTTACATGGAAGCGAACAGGCGTTAAAATGAAATCTTATCACGTTACATCTAAAATAACATGATATGAATATCCATGCAGGAACGGAGAAAAATCATAATTTCCTGCGACGGGCAGCCTGTCGTAAGAGGCGACAAAACAAATCACCGCCATACATGTGCCCGTCTAGATGGCTACCACCTCTGGTCTAGAGTATGCTAACATTACAACCTTGAGTTATGTTCCGGCATTAGCGGCCAGGTTCCAGACTCCCCTCAGAGAGCGGCAGCACCTTAGTACCTTTGGTGTTAGAAATGTCTATAGGCTATGGTAACCGCTTTCTATCAGGTGGGCCGTCTGCCTGTCTACGGAACTCATACAATAAAAAGAAACAAAATGCACTATTTGTTACGAATTGATGACCTTAAAGTTGGTACGCTTTTACAAAACCTGAAGTGAATAACCCTCGATTGGTTCTACAGCAATATGATAAAATATTCAAATATCCCTCTAGGATATTTGAATTTTTGTCTAGAAATAGAGTTTATACAGCAGTTAGTGTTCTTTTTTATTGCATAAGTTCAGTAGATAGGTAGATGGCCTACCTGACGTTACCATCGCCTATGGATATTTGTAACAGCAATGGTGTTACCAATGTGCTGGCGCACTATAAATGATGACTACACCTGGCCACAAATATCGGAACACAACTCAAGGTTGCTATAGCAGCGTACACTAGATCAGGGGTGGTAGCCATCCAGACGGGCAAATACACTACCACCTGGCTAAGTTGGGCTAGCAGTATGTGCCTTCTGTTTAATTTTTTTTGTAAACTTTATCTATTTGCCCAAATGCGCCCCTGTCTACGCTACGTCATGTCGCTGCGCTCGCGCAGCCGACATACGTATGATTTATTATTTGACACTTACATGTTTTATGGCAATCGATCAATTTTTTTACGTTTGTTATTATATTTATGTCTCTAATACTTTGACGTGGGAGTGATTAAGTCCCATATTTGTTATAATTCGTTTGATCTTTTTTAAAATGAACAAAAATCTAGATTTTTCTCAGACATTATTCACAGTGTTCAACGAGAATAGCAACCCTCGACCGACGACAGATGTTTTTTTTATTGCATGAGTTCAGCAGGCAGGCAGACGGCTCACCTGATGGAACGCGGTTACCATCGCCTATGGGCATTTGCAACACCAAAGATGCACTAATGCCGGAACACAACACAAGGTTGCTGTGAAGGCATACTCTAGACCAGAGGTGGTCGCCATCCAGTCCGTTGAGAATTATGCTTGAAATCCATCTAGGATTATGTTATTACATGCTTTTATGTAAATTGCAATGGATGTACCTATGTATGTATGTATGTAAGTATATAAATTCGAGTGGAATCTTGCAAGTTAAATTTAACCAACTTCTCGATTTCCCAATTTTGCACACATATGTCTGCCTGTCTGCTGAACTTCTGAATTAAAAGAAGATTTCTCAACAGCAATAGTGATGTTACCGACACATACTTTGACTCCAAAATTTCATTTTATAAAAAGATTCGTCTAGCCCAAAAAGACACTAATTAGACATAGACAGACGGCGGACAGACTAATTTCATTACCTTACACATTTTTGCTATTTTTTATTTAACTTGCAATGGATGTACATATGCATGTAAGTTCCGGTGGAAACTTGCAAGTTCACCACTTTGACCAACTTCCCGGTTTCCGATTGAGCTGAAATTTTGCACGTATATGTATATCCTGTGACAATGCAATAATATGGTACCATGGAGCGGATCTGATGATGCGGTCGGAAGGTGGCCATAGGAACTCCTGTACTAAACAAGATAGACCCGTCGTGTTTGGGCTCGTTTTACTTGTCTTAGCTAGCACTCTGCTGCTACATGATATCCAGGATCTCAAAAGCTTATATTTAAAAACCTTTTAAAAAAACAAGTTATTATTATTAGAGCTTAATTGAATAATAATGAAGAAATGAAATTGCAAGCCGTGTTCCCCTATAATAAGTTTATACATCTCATTGTAAATCTTAGTCATAAGTCCAGTAACTGATTAAATGTACAAAACTGTTGATGATACTTAATAAAATAAAATAAATAATCAAAAGGCAGTACATGGAAAGTGCACTACACTAAACCACCGATTATTAAAAAGCCAACCTGTCAAAATCCAGATTTATCTTGCACCAGCATCATTTGGCAATTGCCAATGACTGGCACAGTGTGTACGCCTGCCAAAGTGCCAAACCGATCCCAGTGCAATCGAAAATCTATGAGTTAATGTACGCAGGTCTAAATGTAGACTACAAATATGCCTGATATCTAATAGCATGCTAATAGCGTGGGTTGTTGATTATTTTTTACAATATTTGGTTTGTATTTTGTACTAGCTGTGCTCGCGTCTTCATCCGCATGGATTTTTTTCGCAGAACCCCAAAAAAGTAGCCTATGTTACTCTTTATGACATCCGCTATCTGCCAGAGAAAGTCCCGTTAAAATTGGTCCAGCCGTTCCAACGAGAAGCCGGAATATTTCAATATTTTTTTGGATATATTATCTATCGTATATCCTTTCATATGCATTTAGTAAAAAGCTGCTATGTTGACATTACAAACAGACACTTCAATTTTATTTATCTGTATAGAAAATGTAAATATCTGAATATAGAGAGACAAACAAACTAGTATTTTCATTTTTATATTGTTATTGTAAATTTTATGTTATGTAAAGTTTACAGGTTCATCTTTGATAGTGTTACAGATATAGGCCGTTTCACGCAGATAGGGCCACGGGCTTAATGCGTTACTTGAGATGCGTCTTGGTTAATGACGTTCAATATTGACTAACATTTGGTTGTTACGCGGATATACACACATTACAAATGTGTATAGGCGATGGTAACCGCTTTCCATGAGGTGGGCCGTCTGCCTGTCTGCTGAACTTTGGAATAAAAACAAAATAAGATGCATTCATTCTTACAACATTCTAATTCTACTCTTACGGTCTTATTAATATAGAGTAAGTTTGGAGGTTTCTTTATGGTTCTTTAAGAAACCTTCAAATTTATTCTAAGTCAATATGAATAAGAGCGTAAATCTTTAACACTAACGCAAGTGCGGCCGCAGCATATCTAATATTAAATTACCTTTTCCTCGCTATATTACGTCCTATTGTATGTTAATTGTACTATTAATTATTTTTTTCAAATAACTTTGTTTTACTGGATTTTGGTTAATCTATACTAATATTATAAAGAGGGAAGATTTCTATTTTTGTATGTTTGTAACGAATAAACTCAAACACTACTGGACCGATTTCAAACCGATTATTTACTTTACCAATTATCCCAGATTAATATAGGCTATTATAAATTACTAAAAAAATTAAATATCCTTATTAAAACTTCAATAATATAACCCAAAGTATACAAAAATTATTGTTTGAGTGGGTCCCGGGATGGTTTGGATTCACAATTAGACCCGGTAGATGGCGTTGGACCCGAGTTCTAGTTTTTATTTTTTTCAAGGCAGGGCAACGTATACCGGAACCGCTAGAAATTAAATAACTTGTTACGAGATAATAACTATAGCAGAGAGTTTATTGATTTAATATTCTGTGTTAAATTGTCTGACACTGACAGTGACATTTTACAACAAACTATTATAACAAAACAAACACTTAAAGTCCGCCATCTTTGACAAAAGTATAGTAGGAGATCGTCATGTCCGTCCATTCATTAACCCAAATGTACTCTGCGTTCATTTTTCTTGGAAACTAGTCTAGATGGACGAAATTTAGTAGGAATAGGTAATCTAGTATGTATATATTGTTACAATTTGGGCCACCTGCATATCTGTATACAAAGCACATTTATTACCCGGCGGCGTTTGAGCTAATAACATTTAAACTCTTTTATTACCGTCTGATGTTGTTTACTTTGTCTTTAAAATTTGTGATTGGAAAAACAGTCCATTGTAAATTGTAATCTTTATGGTATTCATTAGCCAGGTGTGATTCTTGGAAATTCAGTCCACGCGGTCGAGTAGACATATTGTATTTGTACAGTACAAAGCAATGCCCCAACGTAGGGGTGAGGCAGTCAAGCGATAACCACAAGCGAGGCAGGCAGTGTGTACACTCGGTAATCTATATAGTGACGGACTTTGCGCGTGTTATTGAATCGTGCATTACGTTTGTACTGTATTTGTACCTGTGTTATACGTGTTTGTATAGTTGTAATAAATTCTATAATAATTCCGACGGCATTTTAATTCGAGTCCTGCAACTCGTAGCAATATATACGCTCCATAAAGCTGTTATGAAATCGCAGAAAAAGTAAAATATTATAGAGGAAATAGCATGCATGTGACTGAAGGTTAAAAATATTTCCAGTATACATTTAGTTCTTGAAAAATTATAATGTAGTACACTACATTACCTTGCGAAATTTAATTAAAAATTTGTTCAGCTGTTTCGGCGTATTTGTATACTTGGTATGACGTATAGTAAAAATTTAATTATCTTTCTTTGTTTCTCTTGTTAATAATTGTACATGTTGTTACAATCTATTCGCCTTGTAGTTCAAAGCAACGTGTACCAGTGTTTGCTTAACAAATATTTTTTGATGTTCTCTGTTTATTTCGATATCTCTTTGATTGCAACTCATTTGGTTGTTTTAAAGTTTATTAGGACTTTATACAACAGTATGTAGTGTTAAGAATTGTTTTGATTGTTCCTTCTTTATTTGATTGCTATCAAAATCTATGGGTTAATTGGAAATTCACCTATATTTTGAATACATCGTCGTCAGCCATTCGCAGTCCACTGCTGGACGTAAGCCTCCCCAAGACGGCGCTACTCATCCCTGTCCTCCGATTTCCTCAGCTAGCGCCTACTGGCGACCTTGCACAGGTCGTCGGTCCATCGGGCTGGAGGGCATCCGACAATACGTTTACCGAGACGCGGTCTCCACTCCAGGACTCGTTTGCTCCAACGGCCGTCGGTCCTGCGGCAGACTTGACCGGGCCACTGCCACTTGAACTTGCTAATTTTGCGAGCTATGTCGGTTACCTTGGTTCTCTTAAGGATTTTTTGAAGCGATCTTCGTTATGCCCCGAAATTGCACCTAACTCGAAATGTCGACGCCTAGGATCCCAATTGAATCGGGGGTCATGAGGAGAGTGTCATGGAACTGGGGCGATAACAAAAATGGGGATTTCTTAGCGATGAACGCGCTGACTTGACTCTTTTTGGGGTTGAAAAAGACTAGATTTTGTCTACCCCTAGAGAGAGAGACTAGAGTTCTCGATTTCAGACACATGCCGGAAGCGGCTATACATATATACAGAAAAAAACAGATATAGATATATAAAGATAATATTAAAATTTATTATAACATGTCTCATATACCCTAAGATGTTTTTAAAGTTATATGTCGTTGCATATACCCAGTTTTATAGTGCTTCATACGTAAAGTATTGTGTAAACAGAGTTTTACAATACTTTATACTATGTTTCACGACCTGCAGGAACCATAATTCATGTTGAAAATCAAAATAAAAATGATTGAATCATCTTAAGCATTTACTGGAGTTCTTCCAAGAATTATTTACATGAGGGTAATTTGTAAATTCGACTCCACTTAGCCGCTATTTGTGAGTCAATGTATATTTTCATAAGCTTCCGTCGAATTCTTTCATTTCCGGTCAATGAGATGACTAATATCCGTTTAAAAGTAAAATTGGATTTTACTATTAGGTTTTTTATCGTCATTTCTAATGTTTCCGAAGTGTTGTAATTTTTTCGTTTGAAAATTAGGAAATATTTAAGAACTCGCTGCGCCCCGCGGTTTCATCCGCGTGGTGATGGAAAATTGTTATACTTTGGATAATTCACAGTATATCTTTATAAATTATAGCCTATGTGTATGTATGTGTGCCTGTGTGTATGTGTTATTCTGATGTGTAAGCTATATTACAGTTAAGTTTCATCAAAATCCATTCAGTAGTTGAAAGAGTAACTAACATACATCCATACATCGATATATCCGTACATCGATACATCCATACATCCATTCTTAAAAACTTTCGAGTTTATAATATTTATAGAGATGTGCTATTCTGACGTGTAAGCAATATTATTGTTAATCATATAGCTTCATCATCAAAATCCATTCGGTAGTTTTTGCGTGAAAGAGTAACAAACATACATCCATACATTCATACAAACTTTCGCGTTTATAATATTAGTAGGATTTTGTTATATTTTTGGTTTTGGTATTCATGCGTCATTATTCGATCATGTGAGTTATGGACTACATATTGCAAATAGTTTTTGCTATATCTGATACTCATTACTTCTATGACATTATTTTTTTATATTGAGAAAAAGCAACAGCGCATATTAACAAAAAAAATTGAAAAACCTAAATTAGTTATATTTCACCTCTTACATCCCCTTGACTCGGTTTTTTAGAAATTTTTTTCATTGTACACATATTCGTACACTGCAGTTTTATGATATTTATATATTTTATAAATTGTCAAATACGATCAATTACGAGGACAATATTATATTTGCATGATTTACATATTAAAGTATGAATTTTACAATGAAATATATATAATAGCTGTTGCAAATGCATAAGAAGCTGTTATAAATCATTTTTTCTAAGCTCATGAAAGTACTTTAATATTTCCCATACGTACCCTGTGGACCACAAGATTGCTTGACAATCTGTGTATCAAGTATAACAAAAATGTTACTCAATATTAATTTGAATATCATGGGACACTTGACACCCTTGTCTTCGGGCAGTCGTAGGGGTTCCTTCAAGGAATTACTCGCGAAACGGCGGGGATACACCATTAAGCTTCTTGTAACACTACTTGGCTGTTTAAAAAAAATAAGTAAATGTCTAGCACTCACTAGTGTACTGCACTTCATATATAAGTATGTATCTATGTTTGTAGGTTGGTTATGGTGATTTTGTCTAATTCGTATAACAATAATAACCCGCAGGGGGGCTTTGTGTCGAAGCCTTAGGTGAGTAGCGACACCTCGGACCAAACTCCGGGGGGTCAAGGCAAGCCCCCCCCCCCCCCGCCTCCGTGCTTTCCTTAGCCAGCCGGCACGGGTGGAGATCGCTAGGCCAAGGCTCAAGCTCCAGGGGTGGAAGTGATAAATGGCATAACGTCGGAAGTAGCTTCGGTGAACCTGCAGCCCACCTCTGGACACCTGTTAGCCACTCACACCCATGTTGCCCCTGTCTTCTATGGCATTTTTTGAGGCCCATGCAAGGAGCGGCGAGTCACCGTCTGTCCATTTTTCCATGGTCCTCGAACATTAAGTATATATATACATTAATTAATCACATTAAGTAGAATATATAAATAATATTAATAACAAATATCAACTCGATCCAAACCAATTTTCGATGTAAGGCATGTAGACGCAGGAACGGAGGATATCCAAAATGATACGTTTATCGTATCAATTCGTATTTTACCCAATAATCATTACTCTAGTATATTTGAACGTATATAAAGCAGTAGTAGTAGTAGAATTCGACACAAAGGCAGGCAAAGGAATCTTAGTCCATACAGCCAATTCTGATGTATAAGTCTTCGTATAGTAGCGCAGTTGTATTATAGGCTACAACCGACGCCATTCAACGGAGTTCTTGTGAAAACTCGAAAGGCCACATTTGACTATACAGTTTACATTTCTCACTAAAACACATAATTACTACTCAAAAACTATCAATATCCTACAACTATTGTTCATTTCACATTATTTTTATAGAAAATAAAAATGCACAGCACAACGTCACTGTTAATGTGACATTTACGTATGTTTTGTTGTTGATGGCAACTATCTACCATGGCTAAATTCCAAGACTCACAACGACCACGTTCACCACTGCGATTTTTGCCGTTTCACTTGCTTGCCGGCGTTACAATCGTAAACCCAAGTGGAACGGCTATTCGACCCACCTCTTGAGATGGATCGTTGTAAGCGTTGTGTGATCGAAAATGATGACGTCATTAGTGACTATTTCGCCACGACCACAACGACCGCGGTCGCCTTGTGGAACCGCCAACGGAGCATTTTGGGAGGTGTGATCTACCAATGGAGCCCGCTGAAAGCCAAAGTTGAGCCAGAACCGAAATAGGCATATTGTGTCTGAATATTTATATCGAAAATTATTATTTTAATATTTTGCCAGCTGTTTTATATCTTTTGTTATTTCTGTTTCACTTTTGTGTAACAATTATACAATTCAAAATTTAAGGTCAGTCATATTCTTAACTGTCTACATCATCATTTCCTTCCTTTGCAACTCACTTAAGTAATGAAGTGGCCACATGAGCATTAAGTTGACCATTATAAGGCAAACGCATCGTGAAGATGTCGTAAAACAACCGTTGAGTAGTAATACACATTCGAGTTTCTTCATTAATATCACACTTTGTTAATTACTTGTACTTTGTAGCCTTTAAAAGACCTCAGCGTAGTATACAACTGAAAGACACGTGTATATGGGATTAAGAAGTATGTTTAATTAAACTTATGACTTACAAACGTTGTCTATCGGAATAATGATAAGCATTGGCGGATTAACACATTTGCCGCCAGTAGATTATTCTAGTTTTGTCGTCCTTACCGACCTCTACATCTCGACCCTAGCTAGCAAACATATTATATAGGCATAAGTAGAGTTTACCTCGCAGCTACGCCACGTATCAAACTCTATACAATGTCTTTATTTTACTTACACAAAAACTTAATTCGGCTTTTTACATATAATAATGACTTTTTTATACTTTCCCTTTTTGTCATTTTTTTTCTTTTTGGTTCTGTTCACTATTGACCTCTATAAATTAAATAGACATTTTGTGTAATTTTCGTATGATTGTAATATATATTTTTTTGTAATTAAGTGAGCCAATTTTTATTTTTATTATATAAATTATTTTTTAGAAACATAATTATTGTATGTTTTCCAAACAAATTAAATATATAAATAAATAAATAATTACAAAGAAATTAAATCCATATAGTCTAGACAATTGTCAAGCAAAATATGACTCGAAGCCAACTTGATTTGAAGTAATGCAACAAATTGACATGTTGTTTATGACAACGTAGGTATTTGTTATTAAAAAAGCGATTACAGCACGGCTATTTTGCTAAACCGTCTATTCTACAAAATCGATGTTATTTGTCGGAATAAAATGAATCCTAAGTGTTAACTCGGGTTATAAACGATTTTCGAATTTCCAAAAGCGATTCAATCGCAGCGCCATCTTTTATTCTTTTTTAATTCTTAATTTATTTAAGGCGACGAACACCACTAAGAAAATTAAATAAAACTATAAACTATTGGTAAATATTACTTGTGGCGCAACCAGCGATGTTGCCCACAACTATAATGAAAAAAAAGAGATAAATCCGTTTGTCTGTCAATCAGTTATTACCCAGAGAATTACGAATGGATTTTATAAGGTTTGTTTATAGTCGTCAATAGATGTGAAATTTACTACAGTACTTGACCGAAACCTGTTGGTGATGAGCAATAGGTACATCCATTGACAAACATACAATTTTGTTTTTGTACAAGGGGTTAGAAAAAATATGTCAGCTTCTGTATAGTGTATAGTAACCCAGGATTTGGACATTATCAGGAGGAACAGGGGGTGTTTCAGACCGATAGATTGGCGAGTCCTACAGTTCATATCTACGCTTATATTAAAGATTGTACATCCCTCTCTATTCCGCACACCAAATTGTGTCATAAGTGAAAATGAAACAACAGTATCTATGTTGTTGCTGTTACAGCACGGTTTCAAGTTTGTTCTTATTTTGAACGTGCACCTATTGTTTCCAGACATCATTTAAAATTGCAACATTTGCAACTGTATGTATTAAATTTTGTCATAGAGGGCGCCAGGGTATAGATTGCATATGGGCGCTACATGGGCTAGAGCCGCCTCTGCCCAAAGAACCCTTCAATGAGTGTGGTACCATACGCACTTGGCCTACTACTATCAGTTCAGGTGCGTTCCCCTTTTAATACATGAACCATGCCCGCCAAAAGTAATTTCATCCTTGGCATGCAGAACTCTAAAAAGCGGTCGTAAATGATTAAAATGAGTTTTATTGCGCATTACTTTTTATTGTACGGCCTATTTATGCCTTGCCCGGGACTCGAACTCTACGTGTTGCAATTCTATCAGCGCAGGAAATAAATATGATGTACTCCAATAACTGAATATTAGTCCAAATATTTATAACTTGGGCGGCTGGTGCTCGTTACCAATGGACGACGATAAAAATATTACTTTATATTTTTATCGGACGATTTAATATTTTATTAAGACTTCCCCCTGCCCTTCCCCTATACGACCTTTCCCCTTCCTCTCTGATCCCTCTACCTCAACCCCCTCTTTATCTCATTCTAAATGGTGGCAACGCGTCACTGTGCCATTGGTGTTGCAAGTAGGTGCCAAGCATGATGATGGTAACGACTTTCCATGAGCTAGACCATCTGGCTGTTTGTCAGCTTTACAATAAAAAAGAAAGTTCTAAAATTATTTTTAATTCAACGGCTACATAGCTTTTATTCTTTAATCGATCATTATTAGCGTTTATTGTTGGTCATCTCTAAACTGGTAGATATTTTTTCAAGTTATAGTTATTTATTGTTATTGACTCGTTATGGTCTTTAGCAACCTTGATTGTTGAATTTTAGCTCATTTGAAATTTTAAGGTCGTTGTCCTTACAAAGACTACTGAAGTCTGGCTAATAAGCGACTGAAAAAGCGCGGCGAATTTAAAAATAACAGTAGGTATGGCAACGCCAAATTAATGCGTAAACAAAATATGTATTTTTTTATTTAATAATTCGAATGTCTACTTTCGTTAGCCAACTGCATATACCGTATCTACGATAACGTGGCTTGGTCGAATAGGTAAACTTCTCATCGCAAAGCGTAGATCACTAATTAAAAATTCTTTTGCATAAATATTTTTTTATAAAATTTTTCTAGAAGTATAAGCTAGTCAAATTCAAAAAGTTTGAAGCGACTGTTCTAATTAAATCAAACGCGAATAACATATATTCAAGCCTATGATGAAGTGTTATTTTCAAAACGTTTCATAAAAAGACTACATTCTTAATTCCTAGATTTAATTATCATTAAAGATGCAACGGAAAACGTATATCTTCTAACACCATTTCAAATAACAAATGTTCGCTTTAATAACTGTTATGGTTTCCTAGTTATTATTTCTTTCACAGCACTCGTATAAAAGTTTAATGTCCACCACTTCCGTAAGCGGGAAATTAAAAAAAGAAATGTAATTTTTTTAATGCTGTTAAGAATTCCAAGCATTTTAGACTATTTATGTTGTATACTTTGGTGTGGTGTTTGGTTGTATACACGTGTTTAGGGATTTTATGCGTGAAATGTTTACGTCATTTGTTATTTTTGTTGTTTATATGTTTTTATTGGGCTAAATATTATTTATGTTTTTTAATTCTTAAATGTGATACATTTGCATATATGTATATTATTATTATAATTTAGACTTGAATAATTATAAATAGGGAGATACAATATATTTTTGTATGACTATATAAAATAAAATTATGTAAATTATTTAATATATTAACTTGCCAGATGATAAGACAATAATAAAATAATTTACATAAGCTGCATATAAGTAGTAATATTAGGTTTATTGCCTTGTTTAGACAAGCTTTAAATGAGACAATTATTAAAAATACTATTATTCATAACTAGAGATATGAAAACTAGGAACCACACAGCTTTCCTCTTTAGCCTTTAGTGTTAATTTAAACTTAAAAGATTTCAAATTAATTTTAGCTCTATCTGCATACAATTAAGGTAGATATTCTTTTATACGTAGATCAACAGATACGTAGATACAAATATATACGTAACAGTGCATTGAATTTTGAACTTCAAAGTGTAATTTAAATGGAATTATTACGAATAAGGGTCAATAGCAAGCAAATAGCTAAGACGTCTATAATAGCTAGGAAATGCGAAAATGTGTAAATTTCACTTCTACAGCGTATAAACTGCATACACAGACAATTTTTTATATATACCTATATTTGTGTGGTTTTATTTTTATTAATGGTTTCTTTGAAGATCTAATGATGAGCAAAGAACTGCACTTCATTGAAGTGTTTGAAAATTAGTAATAATATTTATTCAAAAATCAATGGAAACAGGCTCTATTCATATAATCGGATAACCATCGAACTGCGTCAGTTGGCTGCAACAAATATAAATAATCTATAAAAGTGTAAAGAATCAATATAAAACGAACAACATGCATACTTGAACATCATTTCCTGGTAGACGTGTGTGGTGGTGTGTGGTCGTGTGTGGTGTCTACCGGAACGAAAAAATAATACTAATTTCTTTTTTTTTATTGCAGGAGTTCAGCAGACAGGCAGACTGCCCACTTGATGAAAAGCGGTTACCATCGCCTATGGACATTTGTAACACCAAAGGTGCTACAAATGCGCTGCTGCTCTCTTAAGGGAGACTGGAACCTGGTCACCAATACAGGAACACAACTCAAGGTTGTTATGGCGACATACTTTAGACCAGGGGATAGCCATCCAGTCGGGCAAATGCCCTGCACCTGGCTGTGGGTTGTTTTGTCAACCATACATACGCCATACTTCAGGCAGCATACTAGACTAGGGTTGGTGGCGAGACGGGCAAACGCCCTACTACATGGCTGTGGATTGTTTTGTCACATTTTAATACCGGTTGCCCGGCTGCAGAAATCTATCCGTGCATGAACGGAGAAAGAATACAATTTCTTGCGGCCGGGCAGCGTTGTGTAAGCGGCGACAAAACTTACCTACAGACAGGTAGTAGGTTATTTAACCCTCTGGAAGGCTACCACCTCAGGTCTAAAATACGCCATTATAACAACCTTGAGTTGTCTTCCGGCATTAGTGGCCAGGTTCCAGTCTTAGTTTAAACGGCGGCAGTACATTCGTAGCACTGCTGGTGTGACAAATCTTCATAGGCAATCGTAACCGATCTCATCTTGTGGGCCGTCTGCCTGACTGCTTATTTCATGCAATAAAGAAAGAAATATTCACCGCCAGCCCAATAATGAAGAGAATGAACAAAGAAAGACAACAGTTTGCATAATTAACGTTAGCTCGATAATTAGCGAGACTTTTTCGATAACTTAGATAAAGCGTTGAAATTCAGAAATATGCAGTATATTATATACTCGTGCAGCACTCAGCTTCTCTTGATAGCAAGATCACTCAAATGATTCCTAGATCTGTAGACAGCTTTATAACGTTTACCCTATCAATGAAATCAATTTGTCAAATACACCACTCACATATTGATACATCGTAAAATTATTAATAAGTAAAATAATCTCTTTTGCCCGTCGGTGGTCATTTATCAAAATTAAGTGGTCACAGGCCTGAGAAACATTTAACGATCCGTTAAATTTACGGCGGGCTTCAAAGAGTCTTCCTCAAGATTTATTTTTTAATTTTAAACACCGTCATATCTTGCAGTGGGCCATATATTTCCGCTAATGGCTGCTTTTGGGTCAGGGTTGAGATTTCTCGAACTATTTTAATAGTTGAGTCTCATGTGCTAATTTTCTAGTAAGTGAAACAAAGATTATGTATGCGTCTAACGTCGATGTGCCAGACAAAGTTTCTGTCTGTCTTTTGTTTCTTGTTTGTATGATATATGTATTTGTAGTGTCAATTTTCAGACAATTAAAATTATTTGTATCTCTCTTTTATTTCTTGTTTGTACGAAATTATATGTAGTATCAGTTTTAAGATAAATAAAATAATTTATTTCTTTTCTTTGTTTTTGTTCCTAAAAGCGTGTCAATATTCAGACAACTAAATTTACTTGATTCTTTCATTTGTTTCTTATTTGTGTATATTCGCCACGCTTGTCCAAGGTGTATTGATGACTTTGACACATCGGTTATCTCAATGTGCAATTTCATTAGGGTGTTTTACTTCACCATCAGTTCTAGGTAATTGTAACAACATGTACGTTAGGTTAGAAAACTAAGTGATGCATGTACAGCCAAGATTCAAACCCACGTCTCTTTTGATAGACGAGTTTATGAGTCGAGATCGTTACTAACACGTTAATAAATTGGTTCTTTTTGGTCTTACGCCAAAAGCAAGGTTTGCACTGAAAATCAGCGTTGTGTCGGATATAATTCCGGCACAGCAATATGCTGAGTGCAAACCTTGTTTGCCGAAAAGGCGGCGAACAAATTCTCAAAATATGCTCTGTGTATAATAACGTATAAGGAATGTAATTATATTACTATGTCTTCAAATACAGTATTTCTTTCTGTCTTTCTTATCCATTGAGCTAGGGTAGTAGTATAATACTTCTTACTCAAGGAAACAGAACAGCGCGATACACTACTTAGCAACAGGTCTTTATGCCTATGTTGACGTTAAGAGAATATTGCACGGCGTGATCAAGTGCAATATAAGACGACCAACCCATTGATGTCGCTTTCATGTTACTGCTTCAAAGAGTTAAGAGGAAAATGGCAAGGGGTGTGAAAGGGTTGAAAGGCAATTCAGTATGATAAGAGAGGGCTAATGGATACACTCCCCCCACTTCTTGCATAAAACAAGAAAAAATTATAAGTCAATATTACTAAATCTATTACATATTGTTACATACCGACAAAGAAATGCGCACCTGGTTTATTACCCTTCCCCGCATTCGGAGTTCTTTTATTTACTTTGTGTTTAAAATTTGCAATTAGACAATAGCCTATTGTTATTGTTTTCGACTTTGTTGGCCGTTCGCAGGAATAATTAACCAGGTGTGCAGTTTACGGTTTCTCGGAAACCCCAGTCCACGCGATTGATTTTTGTTTTGTATAGTTAGTATAAAACAATGCCCGAACGGAAGGGTGGGACAGTCAAGCGACAATTACGATCAAAGCAAGACGAGTACATTTGATAAGCGATATAGTGACGGACTTTGCGCGTGCTATTGAATCGTGCAGTTTGTATTAGTAGTGTCTAGTTATATTTGTACCTATGTTATACGTATTCGTATAGTTCTAATAAATTCTATAGTAATTCCAACGGCATTTTAATTCGAGTCCTGCGTAACTCGTAACAATATAATAAAACGGTAGAGGTCGAAATTCGGCACAATGAAAAAAAACCTAAAAACCGAGTCAGGGGGATGTAAGAAGTGAAATAGAAGTAATTTAGATTTTTCTCATTTTTTTTGTTTCTCTGTTTGTACTGGCTAATCTCCGGAACGACTGGACCGATTTAAATGAAATTTTGTGTGGTGGTAGCTTATATCCCTGGTCAACATATAGGATACTTTTGATCCCGAAAAATTAAAGACTCCCCGTGGGATAGTTAAAAAAACTTAAATTACTTAAACAGCTTATTATACATCTTATGCACCGCACCCAATTAAGTATTGATGGTAAAGATTCAACCAGAGGCTTTGTAACGTTCAATTATATGTATTACTTTTGTGTTTCAAGATTATTGTTTTGTCGAGCCCTAGATGGCAGTAGCGTCGATTTACATCGCGCTATGGTTTAAATATAACAATAGTATTGGAGACAGCTTAGCTCTCGAATAAAGGTCTTCAGAGCCGTCGGTGCTCCCCTCTATATGCGTAACGTCGACCTCCACCGCGATCTGGAGCTTCCCTCCATCAAAAACAACATTACGTCGCTCTCGCGTAAGTATTTCGATCTCACGCCGCACCATCGAAATCCGCTCGTCGTGTCCGCGTCCAATTACAAGCCTCGGCGAAAGGCTCTCGTGCGACGACCGCGTAATGTCCTTACGGACAAGGTCGACGCTATTACAAAAAGGGCTGGCCCGGATCAGCCCGCCCGCGGTTTGGACGGCAGGCTGGCAGGCACCGACAGACACACATAGACGGCGGCGTCTCAGACAACGCCAATCACGATCTCTCCACGTCCTCGAGAGGGACGCCAGGAGACATAGCCCCCCCACAGGATAGACTAGGCGTGTTGCTGGGAAGTTTCTTTCGCCGTTTCTTCTTTCCCAGCCATAACACGTTGCGAAACGGCAGTAAGATAGCGTAGGCCGCCGCGAACCGCCGATCCCGCTCCGCCGGGATCCTTCTTCTCGGGCTTTATATTACCCGACGCCCGTTCTCAATTAGTTCATTGTGTAGCCCATTAGCGGGCATCATCAGATTCATCCCCCTCTCATGGCAACAGTCCAGCCGAGGTAAAACTCCCTCAAGCAAGTTGCCCCCGGGCGCTCGCCCCAAACACCCCGGTAAAGTAGTGAGGTCTTCGGACCAACAACATAAAGTCAAGTCAAATAAGCTTTAAGGTAACCACCGTCTTATTTGGGGTACCTCGGGTTCAAGGAACTTGTGCGAGGTGTACAATTGATATTGATACAATTGATAATCATAAAACAATACAACAATTTACACATTAAAACGACGAGATTCCGCGAAAAAGTAAAACCTTACAAAAACAGTGTCTAGCATAGCGTATGTCATCATCATATTAAACAAACTAGATGGCGCTGACAGTTTTCTACATCGCGATCGTGACGTGACGAGGTCGCGGGCATCAGCTAGTAAATAAATATATTGCAAAACCCACATGATTCACAAATAACTTTTATAATCCATCCTAAGGTATTCTCGTATAAGGTATGGTCGTATGTGTACACCTTCTTTCTGCTTTTCTTTCATTCTTATTCCAGTGTTAATTCATATTGTGGCGAATGATGGTGGAACCATCTAGTTAGTTTAAGAACGTTTAGAAAAAGCATTCAACATTCTGGAAGGAAAAGACAAGGACGGATATATTTTAGAAAGGGATAGACGATGAACGTAAGACGGAGATAGACAGATTTTAGAAAGGGTTAGACGATGAACGAAAGACAGAGATAGATAGATGTTAGAAAGGGATAGATGTATAAACGAAAGTTCCCGAACAGAAGGTTCGGGAAGGAAAAGACAGAGATAGATGGATGTTTAGAAGGGTACAGATAGTAAATTAAAAAAAAAGGAAATTATGGGTTCCAGAAAATTCTTCCGGGTATATAAACAGCGTAAGGCCTACCGGGCAGTTTAGAGTTGAGTTGTGTTCAAGACAGTGAAGCGACAAGTGCGACACGAAGGAGTTGGAAGAGGAGTCTAGTAGAAGACAGTGAAGCGACAAGTGCGACACAAAGGAGTTGGAAGAGGAGTTTAGTAGAAGACACTGACGAGCGTTTAGTTAAAAATTGGTGTTTTCTTCCAATCCTAAGTGCGTACCCCGCTCGCACGTAAAAATATCAATGAATTATATAATCTTTTTGTTAATGATATTAACTTACCACTTATTACGTGTTCGTACACAAAGAAATATTGGCGTGCTGCAAATCAGATTAACCTCATTACGGATCGTCTGTAATGCTCAATGAAGGCGATGAATAGCATTGTCAATGCCAATGTTTGTCTCACAAACTAAAAAGCATAAATATAATATTAGGATATTTATCGTATGTATAGTATTCATTCAGCATATTGTTCCGAGCTACACAGGACTCGAATTAAAATACCGTTGGAATTACTATAGAGTTTATTGGAACTGTACAAACACGTATAAAACAGGCACAAATATGACTGGACACAGCCAGTACAAACTGCACGATTCAATAACACGCGTAAAGTCCGTCACTATATCGCTTATCGAATATACTTCTTACTCGTATCGTAGTCGTCGCTTGACTGCCCCACCCCTCCGTTCGGACATTGTTTTATACTAGACTGTACAATAAAACAAAGGCCCGCGTTCACTGAGTTAATCCGCACACCTGGCAAGCTTCGACGCAATGCAATAACAACAAAGATTAGTTCGACACTAATGACGACCATGAAACAAGTATTATAACAATAGGATGTTTTTCTTAATTGAAAATTTTAAACACGAAGTAAACAAAAAGCTCCAAATGGTAATAAATTGCGTTTTACGATAGCCAGGTGTGCGCATTTCTTTGTCGGTATGTAACAATATGTATGGTTAGGCTAATACTACAATATAATCATGCTAATACATTTATTATAGTAACTTTAAGTTTTTGCAATATATTATTATATATGTATATATATATATATATATATATGTGTATGTGTGTGTGTGTGTATATATATATATATATATATATATAACTATGTTTAAATGTAGATAGATAGATAACACTTTTATGTACACCATTACTGAAAACTTACGAACTAGTAATATTCTAGTAGGGTACAAAGGGCGGTCTTATCACTAAAAAGCGATCTTTTCCAGACAACCCGTGGCAACAATATTGCTGATTAGGAGTGGCGATGGTGGTATACATAATTATTGTACGATTACTTACATTTCAATAATAAATATATAACTATACTATATATACAAATATACCTACATAAGTTATATAGATATACAAGATATAGTGATAAAATGCAACTATTAAAACATAATAAATATATAGCTATATACAATATAATACTAATGTATATAGCTGTATATGTATGTATTTGTCTATTTATTTCTTAAATAAGTCTGAGTATTTATGTATCTATTGCCTACATGGCCTGAGTCGTCTGGAAGAGCTTTGAGCGATAAGACCGTCGTCAAATATTGTAAATGTGGTCTGATTTTGTAATTGTATATTTTATTGTGCAATGAAATGTTATCTTTCTCTCTCTTCCTCTCTCTCTCTCTCTCTCTCTCTCTCTACAGTTTACACAATTCGTGCTAGCTGTGTATGAAAATTTAATAAAACTCATAGAATGTTCTAAGATTACTATATTTTGCAAAAATATTTTTGTATCTTTTTATATTTTACCTGGCAACGACTTCAAGATGTAAAAAATATTTATTTTTTAGTTATTCTTGAAGTCAATTGTTTTCTGCCAGATTATTTCTTCAATTTTATATCTAGAAGCTGTATAGCTTATATAGCTTTGCTGCAAAAATAATAATCAAAATATGTTCAGAAGCAAGAAGATATAGCTGAACATATATATATTTTTTTACAACGAAATAAGAACCTCCGTTTTTTAAAGTCGGTTAAAAAATCGACGAAAAATTTCACCTAAGTGTTTATTATACGTCTAATTAACGTTCTAGAGCATCGTTGCACAAGCGTGTTAGTTTAAACAAATTAGGGTGAACATCCTGTCATCCGTCGATGACGAGCTGTGTAGTGTGGAAGTGAGGAGTTGGCACCAGATCAAACAGTTCCTAGGAACTAGGAACACTCTCCATTGATTGCACTGTAGCATATGAATATATTTCAAAAGTAAAAACAATTAAAATACAATATTGAATATTGTGCCTGTGGAATATGCACTACCTGTGAAAATCAGGCGTGCGCAGTGTCTTCATAGACTAGTCAACAAGTGCCTTTTGGACCATCTTTTTTCAGCAGTCTCCGAAAATTATAAATGAGGTGTCATTCGATTCGGAATGGCATTTAGATGATTTTTGAAAAAAATGAAGTTCCGCTTGCAAAAATTGTAAAAGTTATTAACAATTAACAAAAGAAAGGGGGGGTTTAGTTTTTTTGCAAATATCTCAAAAAGTAATAAAGATTTTTCGATTCGAAAAGAGGAGGAAATTTCCTAAAAAAAGTCTCGACTCCCAAAACTGTAAGATCAATATTTATAATTTTCCCAGAGGGATGAAAATACGGCCGAAAACGGGTACTCTGGGTACTCTGGCTTACGCAAGCCACACCCACATCGGCCCTTTAATGAATAAATATTATTTAAACATACTAAATATGAAAATAAAAAATTGAAAAAATTCAGGCACTAACTGAATAGATTAATGAACAATAATCTGCTTGAATTTTTTTTTATAACAATTTTTCATTTAGTTATTCAATAGTTAATTAATTATTTTTTTTTGCTTGAACATGAACATTGCAAGTGTGATACTTGTTAAACTATAAATTTAAGATTTTTTTCCTTTCTTGGAGCAATTCTTGAAAGGCTTTAGAATAGAAACCCGTTGGAAAAATTAGAAAATGTTTATTTTTAATTTTTTTATTAATAATTTACATTGTTACAAAATTAAAAACTTTTCATTTTCTTTTCAAAAATCATCTAGATGCCATTCCGAATCGAATGACACCTCATTTATAATTTTCGGAGACTGCTGAAAAAAGTTGGTCTAAAAGGCACTTGTTGACTAGTCTATCAGGCGTTCAATGGACTCGTGAAGGATTATTACCTCGGGCTCTAAAGTCAATCATAACATCTTCATCTCTCCCATATTTACGTAATTCTATACATTATCACTATGCTTATTGTTTATTTATATATATCAATATATGTTTACTTTGCCATGCAAGATGGGACGACCATTAGTTTGGGACGCAACGTGCGTTGACACTTTGGCAGCGTCCCATCTTCTCGATACGGCTGTGGTAGCTGGTGCAGCTGCCGCCCGACAAGAGGACCTAAAACGCCGCAAATATACATCCGTTGGTAGTGGATATATATTTGCGGCTTTTGGTGTCGAAACTCTCGGGCTATGGGGTCCAGAAGCCCATCGCCTTTATCGAGACCTATCAAAACGGTTGATAGATGTCTCACGAAACCAAAACGCTGGCCTGTATTTTGAGCAACGCATAAACGTTGCCATACAACCTTGTAATGTGGGCAGCGTTTTGGGAACGTTCCCAACTGACGGTGATTTGGGACCAATTTACTATTTGTAGTTTTTATCTTTTATAAATTAAGTTGTATATTATATATTATTAGAATGGGTAAATAATTATGTAACATAAATTCATGTACTATTATTATAGTTATATTGTAATTAAAAATTTAAGTTATTAAAATGTATATTTTTATCTTATTTTCACTTCTATTATACTTGCTGTTTCAAAATCTTATATATATCTTATATATATACTTTTTTATTCTGTTTATATTGCAAAACCCACATGTTACACAATTTTAAAAATAAAGTATATTCTATTCTATTGAAGAATGACAATCGCAGCAGTCACAGATGGCGCTACCAGTCCGTACTTGTTTAGACAGCGATAATCAACCTTTTTCTTATAAGGGCCACATAGGTGTATTAGATAAGATGTTGCATACCACAACATAAATTTATTTCGGTGTATTTTTATTGTTATAAGTAGTATAAAAGAGGCTTGCGACCCATCTAATGGAAAGTTGTTACTGTACTTCGGCTTTCTATTCTATTAAAAACGGCTTCTTTTAGCCGACTTCACTCTGAGAGCTCGGGGCTCTGTCTACAAACTTATTTTGTTCGTTTGAGATTACTTGCATTATTCATTCACAGAATCGTAGCTCAAAATATTTACAAGTGGGTGTAATAGTTACACTACATAACACGTATATTTATCACGGAGCTTTGTCAAACGGCCTTGCGGTGCTGCGCTTGTATTTTGTGAAATTGTGAATGTAGTTCTGAGAAATTCGTAATTAAGATTAATGCAATGCGGCGTTTTGCGTTAACTTCGAATCTGTCGTATATCTCTCTATTTATAATATAATAAATCTGTTACAAGTGTCGAGTTTGTACAATGCATTTAAAAATATAAAAAATCAGTGGTACGAACTCGGAACAGCTGACTCAGACAATACCAACTTTTAGACTTTTTTCCGGGGGTAAATTACTTCTTCTAATATATAAAATTCTCGTGTCGCGGTGTTGGTTACCAAACACGACCAGATATCACGACAACGCGAACGAAGTTTCGCTGGTACAGTTAGCAACAAAGTTTAAACAAGCTTCTTTGGTAGCATTTCTTTGTACTACCCCATTGGTTGGGGTCACTGTAATTAATTTATTATTTATATAATATAATTAATGTATTTATTGCCCTTTGTTTTTGTGGTAGACGGGCGGTTTTTAGCTTGTTTTATAAATAAATTATATGAATCTCTGTAGTCGAAGTTTAGTCACGATTTATTTAAAAGAGCTTCCGAAGCGTGTAATCGTATTTTGGCAAATAAATTGGGTTAGTGGTCGGCAATTCGCGTACAACGAAACATTGTGTAGTGTCACTGCATTCTTTTTAGCGAAACTGACAAATAGGCATTAGTAATAGTGTTACGAGTTTAGCGGGACTCGAATTAAAATGCTGTTAGAATTATTATAGAGTTTATTAGAACTAAACAAACACGTATAACACAGGTACAAATTTAACCGAACACAACAAATCCAAACGTAATGCAAAAGATCGTAATTCAATAAAACGCGCAAAGTCTGTCACTATTAGGTTCTCGATTGTTCACACGTCACGCCTTGATCGTAGTTGTCGCTGATCTGCCGCACTTTCTCCACCAGGCCGTCGTTTTATACTCACAAATACAAATGTGCCCGTATCGTAGTCGACGTAATCCGCAACACCTGGCTAATGATTGAGTCGCAAGCGGTCGTAAACGTATGCCAATAAATAAATAAAGAAAAGAAGACAATCATAAAATAATTACAATTAGTTCAAATGCCGACAGGTAATAAAATTTGTTTTACAGATTAGGAGTGGAATTCGTTTTTGTCGGAACCTAAGTTGTAACAATAGCAACTGTTTATTTGTACTTTATTGCTACTTGTCAATACTTGGTATATTTAAACCAGTACAAAGTTACTAAAATATCTTGGTAAAGTCAGCTTCTGGTTGATGCTCACAAGTTTACTTGATTAATAAAGTTAAAAGTTTTATAACATAAGTTAATTTTATAAGTTGCAGTTACGCTAGGTGAGCGAACCAAGTGGGGATGGTCGTAGCAAATATTCGGCTAATTTGAATCCTTTGATGTGTCACTGAAAACCGATAGTGGATCAAAACGCGTATTTGCTATTGGCGTTATTTGTACAAATGAAGGACGTACAACGAATAATCTCCTCTACACATGGCTGTTTTGGGCGAACTAATACAAAGTGAAGTGTGACCATTATAGGGGTACCTCTTGGAGCGCGCTGCTAACGGGCTGAGCAGCTCCGCTCCCATGGAGACGGAAACGCCACCAAGCCCGATATTGCTGAAAAAGCCATCTGTCACCAGGTGGTAGGGCATTTGCCCGACTACAACCCCTGGTCTTAAGTATGCCGCTATAACAACCTGTAGTTGTGTTATTAGTGATCAGGTGCCAGTCTCCCTTAAGAGAGCAGCAGTGCATTTGTAGCACCTTTGATTTTACAAAAGGCCGTCTGCCTGTCTGCTGAACTCCTGCAATAAAAAAAATATTTAAAAAATCAGGCATATCCTGCACAAAAAAGAATCTGACAGTTTGGAAGTCGAATTAAACAGTTCTCCAAGTTCTGTGTTTTGCTGTACAAATCCCGCACCAGCACTCTATTTTACATAAGAGTTCTGTCTTAGCGAATATCTACGAAACTCTAAAAAATACACGATAAATCATAAATCCATCATTGTTCATTAAGTTTATTATTGTTCAAGTTCTCTGTGTGAGGCAGTTAGTCATCATTAGCATTTACGTCAATATACGAATCAGGACGAATCATTATCTAAAATTAAACCCATTTCTCATGCGAAAAATAAACAATATTTAAAACAAACAAATATGTTGTAATAAATCGATTCAAATATTACAACTTCACAACTTTTAGTGGTATAAAAAAATTAACACTGTGTTGCTAAGACATTAGTTGAAATTTATTAGAACTATACATTTTCTTTTGATGTGTCGTTAGAAACAACTTGTTAGTCTGCCACTTTGTTCTTTCTTCGAAATCTATTTGGGGTGTGTATCAATTTGGGATTTATGGAAAACGATGATACACGAGTTTTCGTTCAGAAATAACATTGCTATAAGAATGTTTCTTACTAAAGTCAGATAAACGCATAATATATATTTTATGATATGACCTAATGTTATATCATAGAATATATATATTATAGAAATTGACAATAAACTTTATTATGAATAAAAGATTTCTGATTTCTAAAAGTATAGTATAGACGTAGCCTCCGTAAACAAAAGTGTCAAATAAAATTAAGCATTAATTAAAACTTGTCTTCGTGAACTTACTTACTTAACTTATACATACATGTGGTTAGCATTCGTGTAGTTAATACTGGCTTCTCCATTTCAATCGCTATAGGCGATAACGCCGTCATTTATCTAATGGAAATGTATTTAAGTATATTAAATGTCTAGGTTTAAATTATGATGAACAATAAAGAGTTTTCATTCATTCAACCCCACGTAGACACAAATCTGTGTATTCTCTGCTAAGAAATCCCCATTTGTACATCCGCCTCGGTTCCAAGGAACACCTGTTACCACCGTGTTCTTTTGTGTTGACATTGCAAACGATGTACAGTTCAGGGGCCACCTTGAAGGCAAGGCGAAACTTGCCTCCAAGAAGCCGGGCGTGCTAAAGTAAGTATATTTCACTCCGCGGCAACACTGGTGCTTTGTAAAGCCTAGGTGAGGCTCTATGGAGTACTGCTCACACTTGTGGGCTGGGGCACTTGTGGGCTGGGGCCTACCGATTTAACCCCCTGGACAATATTCAACATCGAGCCGTTCGCATTGTCGACGATCCCATACTCAGAAACGGTTTTAGGTACTTTCGGAGAGACTTCGCGTCTCTCTGCGTCTACCGACTGTACAATAAGTATTTAATCTAATGAGATTTTAATTACACAAAGTAAATTTGTATTATTAAATAAATATATGAAATGTATGCAAAATGTTATTGAATGAAGTATATATATATATAAATAAAATATAAATTATTTATTGTAAATGGTATTTCAATGATTTATTAACTTTATACAAGGCATTTATTCACTAAGATGCACGGTCGACCTGGCATTACAGTGAGTATGGCTGAGCGCTGCGGGCTCTCTGCCCTCTATCTCAAAAACGGTTGGGCGTATGAAAAAATGTTTAACACATAATTTGTCGCAAATTTTATGCTCTACAATTTTTATAATAACTATTAACATCATTGGAGCTATAGAACCCGAGATAATCGCAAAAAACTGATTTTTGTGACCTTTTGAATACCTTACGGCGCAGACACGAGATTTGATACAACTTTTAGAACACCAAAATGAAAATGTATACAAGTTTACAGCTTATTATGTCTCATTCCGAGGTGAAAACCCTACATGACGGACTATTCAAGTGAAAGTCTTAAAAAAGACTGTTCCACTTAGGGTTGCTAACATTTTCTCAGCGGAATACAGTACTTTTCTAAATAAGTTATAAAAAAGTATAGTACACTTTTAAAAAATATAGTATTTATGTAAAAATAGACAAAGATGTATTTGTTACTTATTTATTTTTATAAAAACTATATTTCTTTGCACTTCTTGCATTTTTAACAATGTTTTGTTTGAAATAAGTGTCTATGCTTTATTACATTCAACTCGCCCCACTCCAAATTAAATGAAAAGGCGCGTTAATTATTTAAAAAAAAATATTTGTTTGTTAGATTTCGTTCGGTGTTTAAAATATAGTATTTTTGCATACTATATATTTCTTCAACAGTATATAGTACGCCGACCCGAAAAATAGTACAATACTATATTATCCCCGCAAATCCGTGCAGGGACGGAGAAAGAATACAATTCCCTGCGGTCGGGCGGCCTGTCGTAAGAGGCGACAAAACAACCCACAGTCAGGTGGTAGGGCATTTGCCCGACTGGATGGCTACCACCCCTGGTCTAAAGTATGTCGCCAAACAACCTTGAGTTGTGTTCCGGGCATTAGTGACCGGGTTCCAGTCTCCCGTAAGAGAGCAGCAGCGCATTTGTATCACCTTTGGTGTTGCAAATGTCCATAGGCGATGGTAACCGCTTTCCATTAAGTGGGCCGTCTGCCGGTCTGCTGAAATTCTGCAATAAAAAAAAATGCTATTGCGCCTGGCCGCCATTTTGGTGACGTAACCGTAGCCGAACACTCAGTACTGTTAGCATCACTGGCCGGCGAGAACGCGTACATATCGAGTTGCGGATGACGTCACGTGAATGTTAATTTGCCAAGGTTCCAGCGCATTAGCAATTTGCGGGGATAATATATTATAGTACGGCTGGCAACGCTAGTTCCACTTTTATCCATACTAATACAATTATTTAATACTAAGTTCTCGTAACCCACTACCACTTCCTATTCCATAATAGGGTTCCTTTAGTCAACTTCACTCTGAGAACTCGAGATTCAGTCTTATTTTGTTTGTCTCAGCAAATATCTTACAGATTTTCGTATATATTGTTTTCCTTACAAAAAACCTCAAATCTTATTATTAAAATTGTATGATGTCATAGCAATTCTCATGTGAATAATGACGGGTGGCAATCGTAAAGATATTCTTGAAAAGTGGAATCCATTACAGATTTAAGTGTCCACTAATTTTTGTTTAAGATGACAGATTGTTTATTCGATGTATTAATTTTGAAGCTGACTCAGTGAATTAATTACATCCGAACGAAGCTGTAACGGTGGCTTTGCCTGCGTATATTTATAATTAGCAGTACCAACGTCATTGCGTTTAGGACGATCAACGATACACACAACGTTAACCATCGTTTTACATATCGGGATTTTTTTTGGAAAATGAAGTAAACTATAAATAAAGTGTGTGTCTCGGGCATCCGACAGAAGTGATAACTCAAACCAATCTTAGTTGAAGTATTTAATATTGAAATTGTTTAACTTGAAAAAGCTTAGGTTATTCCTTAAATTTTATGTTTATCAATATGTACATACATTAGAATTTTGTGTATGTACATTATTAGTGTCATTATTTAATCTAATTGCCGAAATACGGCTGTGGGTTAGTGTGAGAGAGGAGGAGCCTGCCTACCGCTGCCGTATGCGTGAGAGAAAGCGTAACCAGACAGACTTGCGCCGTAACGCGTTACGTAACGAAGCGGTTTACCCTCCCATAATAACTTCAAAAATTGTAAAAAAAAAGAAAAAAAAATGTGTGTGCAGGTCACACGCAGTTGAATTGAAGCAAAGTGTGACAAGGGTCGGGAGTGATTCTAAATTTCGTGACGTCACTTTTCATATCGTTATAATATATTTAATGATGAATTTTGAAGTATTAACGAAAAAACTTCAAAACATTTCCAACTCTATCAACTATGAGCGTAGTGTTTAAAATATTAAAAACAATGTATTCTATATCATTCTCTCGCAAGATTAGTCCTATAGATTTATGTGTTATCTCTTTTTAGTATCGCTTTTTCGTTTCATCGAGTTTCATGATTCATCACGATTCTAAGGAAGTTTCTTTTAAAAAAACTACAAATTCGGAATTCTACTATGGCGCGACAGTCGTGCTCTAGATATGAGGGTAGCTAAATTGTTAACTTCTAGGTGAGACGCCGTCATTGTTAATAACCGAATTGCACAAATTAATTTCTCTCTCACTATTTTACCACCGGACAAGCAGACATACGAGCTGATGCCACTGATATAAAGCAAAGCGGACGAAACGCTCTGCTTCCACTTTTATCATATTGTTATATACTGATAAAGAAATGCGCACCTAGTTTATTACCCTTCCCGCATTTGAAATTCTTTTGTGTTTAAAATTTACAATTAGACAATAGCCTATTGTTATTGCTTTCGACTTTGTTGGCCGTTCGCAGGAACAATTTACCAGTGTGCAGATTATGTTCTCTTGCAAAAACTCAGTATACCCATTCGATTGTTGTATTATACAGTTTACTATAAAACAATGCCCGTACGGAGAGATGGAGCAGTCAAGCGAGGATTACGATACGAGCAAGACTTAGATTCGATGAGCGATATAGTGACGGACTTTGCGCGTGTTATTGAATCGTGCAGTTTGTACTAGTAGTGTCTAGTTATATTTGTACCTGTTTTATACGTGTTAGTATAGTTCTAATAAAATCTATAGTAATTCCAACGGCATTTTAATTCGAGTCCTGCGTAACTCGTAACAATACAATCTATGTGTCGTCAATTAAAAATGACGCACCACTGTTTAGAGATTGTTCTTCTAAGAAATTGTGTAAATTGGATTATTGGGTCAGATGGCGCAGATTTATGAGCCCACGCCCGCTTTGGTGTCCGTGCAAGAGGTGTTATAATATAACAATTTGTAATACACAAACATTTAAAATAACAATACTTCATAACAAAGATACTAATAAGCCCTCGTGTGAGGGAAAATGTTATGGACGCAGATTAATATTCAAAAAATTCGGATTAACAACTTCATAGCAATAGTATCGTGGACAGGATCTAAAGAATCATATTATAAGTAATCCAGTCGTGGTAACTTAATGGCTAGTGTAAGCGTCCCTTACTCAAAGGGCGTAGGTTCGATCCTGGCCAGAACGCATGCACCGCTTAGTCAACTAACACACTAATAAATTCAACTTCAAATTCAAAAGTTCTTATTCAAAATAAGTTCCACTGGAGAACACTTTTTGAAGGTCATACATTAGGTTAAAATTTAATTTTACTTCCTAGTCTAACACGTAACACACACAGCTGCTACTAACAACAGTAACTACAACTAACAGCTAACACGTGCTAACAACGGTGAAGGTAATCATGGTGATGCAACCTGCATATCGAGATAATCGATGTGTCAAACCTGCCAAGCCGCCTTGGACTAGCGTTGCGGGTATACTGTCCGTTCCCCTATAATAGGAGGCCCGAGCCCAGCAGTGGGAAATTTATGGGCTGTTATATTAATATTATAAACGCGAATGAAGTTCGTTTAATACGCTTTCCCACCTTAACTACTCAACTGATCATCATGAAATTTTACATAACGTGTATGTTTAGGAGTATATAGAATATACCTTTCATCCAGTAAAAAGTATTGTTTCGTATAGGTAGAGAAGGTATAGGTAAAAACAATAATTGTGAAAACAGGATTGTTTATATATCTTCGATGTCTTTAGTTTGAAAGAAATACAATTTGTGTCTTTTGTGAGTAAAGCTTTGCCCAAAAATAATACATTAGCAAGAATATTTATAGCATAGAGCTTTAAGTCGGTTCTAGGCCTATCACAAACGCGTACAATTAAAACATTATTTATAATAACAGTTTTGGATCATAACCCTTTAGCCCAAAAACCGCTCTTCAAACACTTGTCTCGTTATAATAGATGACTGCATATCACTACCACAAAATGGCCGACCGGTGAAACAAAAGCAAATAAAATGAAACGTAGAAAACATGAGCCAAGCCATTTCGCTGTTGAAATTTATAAAAATACCAAAAAAAAGCTACACGAGACATTCAACTGTTGAGTGTAAAAGGACTATATGGACAATACACAAGAGAACTTTAAGGAATACACATCGTTTGTAACAACTTCGAAACTGCCGAAAGTTTAGTGCCTTACAACAACGATTTAATGTGACATAAACAAACAAATTAAATGGTGCTTTTACTATATATAATGTTAGTGAAAAGCACGCGGGAAGTTTTGACAGACAATAAAAACAATCTTTTAAAATGTTAGACGTTTTTAGAGGATTAAAAAATTTGATAAAAGTGAACTATGTACATATAGACTCGCCTGTATTCAGATTGCATTACTCTATCACAGTCATTTTACTGATATCCTTCAGTCTGATTGTCACCACGAGACAATATGTGGGGAATCCTATAGATTGTATCCACACTAAGGACATACCTGAGGACGTGCTGAACACGTACTGCTGGATTCACTCGACGTACACGCTGAAGAGCTTCTTTAATAAGAAGGTGGGTGTCGAGGTTCCCTACCCGGGCATCGGGAATAGCAGGGAAAAGGGCAAGGAGGATATGAACGACAGGAAGATCTACAAGTATTATCAATGGGTGTGTTTCTGCCTCTTCTTTCAGGTGAGTTGTAGTTTTTAACTATTTACATAATAAGGTCGATGACAACCTAATCAACTGAGATATTTGTTGTGTCATAATTTTATATACAGTGTAAACTCCATGTAACGTCACTCGACATACTCTCTCCCTCCCTTAAGCGTCGAAATCACTTATCATTGTTTTGTTAAGCTTGTCTCCGCAATACAACAATACACTTTATACAGCATTACACCCACTCTCAATAACTACAACAATTAAGCAAAACAAGTACCTTTTAAGTTGCCAAAATTAGTAAAAACTGCGCAGCTGTGTACGTTCTTTTATCGCTTTATTATTCTAGCCCGTAATCAACTCGACTGTCAGCATCATGCATACCGAAATTTCTAAGTACTTCCTTTATTACCAAGATGCCTCAATATATATAGAACCTTAGAACCTTAACACATATTACAAAAACTACATTTACTTCCCGTCAGTACGAACTGCAATCTAAACTTATATATAAAAGAATACACAATAAACTAAATATACATCCCATGAACCACTATGATTGTAAAGCGGCTGTTATAAAATGGTTAAAATTGAAAACATTTGATGAAATAGAAATATTGATTAATTCCTCTATAATACTCGATGCACATATTTAAAAAATATATACTGAGTCACACTCTCTCTCTCACACACACATACACACACCCACTTTCACACACCCATGCACACACAAACTCACTCACATACACAGACAACGCGCAAATACATATATTTTTCTCTTTTTGTTGTAATACATGTATAAATTTCTAATAGCAGTGTTTGTCATAAGTGAAGAGTGGAATCTTCTGATACAGGTATTTCATACTTACAAGAAGATTCCCACCACCACTGTATCTAAAGTTAAGGCAGAAACGTAATAAAGAATTTTATTTATTTTATTTATAACTCAATATCGCAACTGACCTGGCGTGAAGTTATGTATGTATGTATGTAATATCGCAAGATATTAATAAACTAAGTAAAATAATACAACAAAATGACTGGTGCAGCAAAAGATGTCAGACAAAAATACCAGACTTCGAGCAGACGATGGCGCTACAATCGGTTTCTAGATTTTTATTTTTCAATATAAGATCAAGACAATCTCTGCCGGGTACAGCTAGTGAATATATCGCACCGTTGGCAGAAGAAAGTCGCAAGTGAAATTACTTCAATTTTTTTTATTTCACTATTCGATAAAGGACATTATGACACATGCTCAACAAGTTTGAAAAAAATATCCCAATAAATGACGGAGATATCGCAAATTTAGCGAAATGCTAAGATTTTTTTTTAATATTCACTGTATAAATTACGTAAGTTTTGTTTATACTAGGTCACTTATGAAATTTTCGCTGTCAATAAAAGCTTATTATTACTTACTTACTTACTTATACGCCATAGAATTGAAATATACGTGCATAAACTAACTTACATACTTTTGTCACGATATTTGTTAAATAGATAAACGCGCAAGTCTAGTTACGTATTTCTTCTACTAAGTTTTTATCTTTATTTTTTTAAGTAAACACAATTATGTGTTTACTTAATTAATTAATCTGGTCGGCAAGAAATACGTGAGTGAAATTACGATGCTGTGATCCGTGTGAATACCGTAGCAATAAATTGGTTACTTCACTTATTCTTAAAAGCCATAATACCATGACGGGGATTAAAGACGTAACGCATTAATTTTAAATTACCTCGAAAGCTACTCAATATTATTTAAAATCAAATAGACAGGTATCTGCAGAATAATTTTGTCTATGAAGTCTCCTAAGAACACATTTATCTATGATATATATTTACCATTTCTCCACAAAACAGTTTTTTTACGTTCCTGTAAAGTTCATGTTATTCACTTGCGTCCTTTTTCTACGAATGGTGCGATATACAAAGCGATTTTTGTAAATATTATCAACTCTAGAAAGATTACCTACCTCGTCCCCGTACACATGTTTATTCAAAATAACAAAAAACCTTATTAATACATACAAATATTTTATCGACCGTTCATTTACCTATCGGTTAAAATTTCACATAAGTTCCACTAATGATACAAGTAATGTCTAAATTCAACTTATGGTAAGGTAAGTGAATGACTAGATTAGATATAGGAAACGTCCATAAGACAAGAAATTAGATTTTTTCGTAGCTATTAAATGTACTGTAGCGGCCAGCGGTTTCAGAGCTGGCCGGGGTCTTCAATAAGAGACTGTAGAAATATAAAGTTTACATTATAAACGAAGAGACTTTTACATCATGTGTTAAGCTCGCCGCCCGATACCATTCTGCTGTCGATTGTTTCGGGAGGCGTTCGTAAATATTTCATAAACTACTAGAACATTATTATCTTTGTTTTATTTAGAAGGCATACCTCCATGAGATACATTTGTCCCAAAAAATGTGATGAAACAAATCCCACTGTTTCGAAGTACATGTATAAAAACAAAAGTCTAAAAATTTTCAAATGAAAATAGCGAATGCGCCCAAATGTCAGGCGTGTCTTGACATAAAGGTGCGCGGGAGCATAAACATTGCAAATCAAACAGACGCCCGGCTCCAATAGTGCAACTGGATACAGATGTAGGGTTGCCATGTCACTTTTCTTAATTTCACAACAGCACCGCTCGTTGTATGAATGAAGTCAAATCAAATTTATTTGTTCGAAACATAGTTAAACAGTTGGCATATATGTTATAGTGTACACATGTTTTGCTCCTATAGAAGCATACAAATATTTATAACAAATTTTATTAATTCATTTCATGTAAAATGAAACAGAAGTCGTGGTAGCGTAACGGCTAGCGCACGCGCCTCGTAATCAAAGGGTGCGGGTTTGATCCTAACCGGAACGAATGCACCACTTAGTCAGTTTTCTGATCTAATGTGCATATTGATATAATTACCACATGCTAACAACAGTGAAGGAAAACATCGTGATGCAACCTGCACATCGAGATAACCGATGTGTCAAATCTGCCAAGCTGCTTTGGACACGTGTGGCGGGTTTACCGTCCACCCCCTATAATGAGAGGCCTAGGTCCAGCAGTAGGACATTTATGGGCTGTAATTATATTTGTATATGACAAGGTGTCGCGAGATGGCACAAAACCATTATTCGAGTGGCAACACTAAAAAGGGTCACGCAAATTATTGTTCTTAGAGTGGCAACAGTAAAAAATTGCGCTATTTATGTTTCTTAGACTGGTAACACTAAAAAGAGTCACGCAAATTATTGTTCCTAGAATGGTAACACCAATAAATAAAGTCTTCTTGAAAACGCATCCGTGTTAACAATTTCTCTAACAACCTCAAATCCACATATATCAGTTTAATCGCCGAACCAAGCTTCCGTAATAATGAAGCAGACAATATTATAAACACAGTAGTTTCTAAGAAACGTGACTGAAATCTATAGACAGATGGACAGACGGGAAAGACGATTACATTAGAGTTGTTATCCACAATGCTTTCTTACAGTATCCCAAAAAATTACTTCACTATAGACATTATTCAAAAATAAATACTTCAAAGAAAGAAAGAAAGGAAGAAAAAAAATATTTATTTTATTTTACAATTTTTGGATGACTATCAGCTATTCATAATTATAGTAAGTATATTTGAAAATATAGCGACGTAGTTACATTGCTTATACATTACTTACTAAACACAGAGCATAATTTGAACATTTGTATGCCGCATTTTCAGCAAAGAAGGTTTGCACTCAACATTTTGTTGTGCCGGAATTATATCCGACACAACGCTGATTTTCAGTGCAAACCTTCCTTTTGGCGTAAGAACATAACGACCCAATTATATTAAATAAAAAATAAAAAGTAAATAATAATTAATAAAACTAAATCTAATTATGTAATATTTAATTAGTAAAACAAATAAATAAACTTTAATAAAACTAAGAACAAAATAGTTTGTTAATACAAAATTTAAAATAAATCTTGTAACTTGTTGTACTTGCCATCCCTACTTCATGAATAACGCGACCCGTTTAAATTTTCTTCGGTATTTTTCTTTTTTTTATTATTTCTGTGCCGATTTAACGATGTGCCGGACTTGCATTAAACGCGGTCGTTAATCAGCTGGAATCCGGAATATGAGGTAATGAAAATATTTAGTGATGGCCGCCGGGAAGACTGAAAGACGCCAATGATTTACCTACCGTGCCTCAATGACCTTAAATATTATAATAGTGTTTATTAGGTTTTGTACTAGTTACAGCAAATTCAGAACTTAAATTAGTTTTTATTGTCTTGTTTTTAATAAGATTTTTAAATTTTGAGATTCTGAATATCATGTATCATCATGTATGCATCAAGACAAGTAAAACAAGCCCAAACACGACGTCTATCTTGTTTAGTACAGGAGTTCCTATGGCCACCTTCCGACTCCATCATCAGATCAGCTCTATGGTACCATATTATTGCATTGTCACGCGATATACATATGCGTGCAAAGAAATGCATAATTACAATATTTATTAACAAAATAACAGGTGGTCTTCTCGCTAAAAGCGATCTCTTCCAGGCAACCTAACTGTATATATATATATATATATATATATATATATATATATCGTAGTTTTTCGTCAAAAGGAAGGATTTTTTTGGGCGTCTGAAAGAATTTAATTTTTTACGACCACCCTAATATATATATATATATATATATATATATATATATATATATATTATTTATTTATCAGAATAGCAAACAGATAAAATATATATTTTATAACTAATGTGATATTCTATATGTTAATAATATGGTATCCAACAGCACTTTTCAGATTTTATTTTAGGACATAACATATTTTTTTTACCTCTAACCGCGCAACTTACATGTAGTAACAAAAATACATACATACATAACTTCACGCCAGGTCCCTTGCGGGGTAGGCACAAACAACAGAGCGCCATTTAGGCTTATTCTTACACACCTCACTTGCTTCTTTGACATCTATAGCTCTTGTCATGCTCTACTAACAAAAATAATGTATAAAATATAAGACAAATTCAGCATTAAGGCGGAGACGTACTTAAAAGTTTGTTTAGAGTACATTATGTATGAATTTTCCAATAGCCATGGAGAATATGTCAATTTCATTAAAGTGTATATTGTATGTGTCGGAGGGAAGCTTTAATTGGACGTATCGTTGACTGGATGTATAACGCACAATATCATTTGTTTACATTTTAATTACTTCTAAAATTCTTAATGTAATTTAATTTGATTTGTTGAATGTTTCTATAACTTAAAGATCGTTCTAACCTAATAAAAGTTATGAATATTGTAATTTAATAAACGACCAATCAGAGCAGAGCATATGGCGGAGCGGGGTCAGCGCCCTCTATACTTTGAGTAATATCTACTTGGGTACACTGAGGAGTTTTTGTGGCGCATTTGGTTGGTGGCTACAGGTCGAGTTGGACCTTTGAGAGTTTTAAAGAAAGTATTGAAGCTGAAAGTATGAGCGGGTGCCCTGAACCCGCTGCTCGGTCTAAACTATGTCATAATGTTGATCAAATTTAAATTAAAAGTGTATAAACCGTGGCTATTGTGTTTTATGCTCGCATTTTATCCTGATGACGCCCACTAAACCTGCAATAACTAAAGATGATGTCGTGAGAACGAGGCCGTTCTGCGACATATGAATCTACCATTCGACGAAGAGGTGCACGTAATCCAGCATTAGTACGACAATTACCCAAGGCAAATAAGTGGCATTTGCGTACCTCCCGTGTCATTACAGTCCTAGGTACAGCATAGCATATGTTTCTTACGACGAAACTTAATTAATTAAGGAACTTAGAAGGAATTCTTAATTAATATCAATATAATAAAAATAAATTTTAAAATCACTTTCATCTTTTTACAATCTGGGCCCAAGAATATATACAAGCGTATCTATCTGCTTTTTAGAGCGTAAGCAATTTTTGTTCTATCAACATTTACAAAGGTAACTTGGCCTTATCGGCTGGATCTTGCCTCTCGTTTGAGGACCCTCCCAGCCTGTTAAAGGCTCTCAAACCTCACACGATATGCATGTAAGGTCACGTCCTTCCTTGCATGTTACGGCGCTAACAAAATTAATTAAAATTCAGCCATAGATGTAGATTTAGTGAGAGTATGAAATTTTGGGATGTATGTCTTACACTTAATAAACTTAGCTTCAAACAGTTTAAATAGGAGGTGCTTAAAGTTTGTTACACTACGCTAATCTCGAAACCCTTTCTCTAAATCAGGGTAGTATAATATATCTCGTCATCATCACCGTGAAAGTTAGATAAATGCAGTTGAAATGAGAGCTTTGAGAGGTGTATATAAGGTGATTGACTCACGATTCCCCTAATTTAAAATTTTTCTATCAGTATCATATTTATATAACATTAAAATAGGTATATATGAGAACTAGCTTATGACCGCGACTTCCTCCGCGCGGTGCGGTTTTTTAACTATCCCACGGGAACTCTTTAATTTTTCGGGATCAAAAGAATCCTATATGTTGACCAGGGATATAAGCTACCATCATACAAAATTTCATTTAAATCAGTTCAGTCGTTTCGGAAATTAGCCGGTACAAACAGACAGACAAACAGAAACAAAAAAATTGAAAAAGATCTAAATTAGTTCTACTTCACTTCTTATAATACATCCCCCTGACTCGGCTTTAGCATTTTTTTTCATTGTACAGAAATTCGACCTCTACAGTTTTATTATATGTATAGATAACTTAACTAAATACTTAAAAATAAACCAAATTATAAATATTTGAATAAAAAGAATTGTACAAATCACTGCCAGAGGGAAGCGTGCCCAGCAGGCTGGCTGCATTGCCACGCTGTATGGCAATGCTGATCCGTTGCGCGAAATATGCACCAGCCTTATCTGATCACGGGTGGTATCAATGTGAGGTTAAGTTGAATGATATAATAAAGAACAGAACGATAATGGAACATTGGGGATTGAAAGAAGATAGAATAACAAGAACTAAGAAAGGAAAGTTAATGTGGTTTGGACATGTAGAGAGAATGGATGAAAGCAGACTGTCAAAACAAGTGTATGATGACAGCATGGATGGTAGAGTTGGTACTGGTAGATCGCGACGTACTTACCAGGATCAAATTACAGATGTCTTCACGAATGGTCACGTAAGAAGCACCTATAAAAAACTTCTATATATGAAGAGATTAATGAATGTAGATAAAGCAAAATATGCATGTTAAGATAGTAGCAAGTGGAAATCTATCGCCTCTGCTTACCCCTATTGGAAACGGGTGTGATAATAGAATAGAATAGAAAACGCTTTATTGTTCACCACATACACATTAAATCAACAGTTTACAGTAACCATGTTCAACAATAAAGGCAGGAACAATGGGCGGCCTTATCGCTTCAGAGCGATCTCTTCCAGGCAGTCCGGATACTATACATACATATGTATGTATGTAAGAATCATCATCATTCTAGCGTCAAACCCCGACTGCGTTCGTAACTACTTCGAAGCCCGGGGTGTGATTTCCTACTTTTACTTATCCATTTCTTTCTTTACTGAGTTTTGTTCCTGCATCAGTGACCAAGTTTCAGTTCCTCCTTCAAGGCTGGCAGCACATTACCAGCACCTCTGGTAACTAATTTCCAAAGGCGACGGTAACGACATCCTATCAGAGTTGGGCGGTTAGCCTATCTGCTGTGCTTCAGCAATAAGAAAAAATGCTAAGTAAACAATGCGAAATTCAAATTAAACATGAGAAATGATAAATATGAAAAAAAACAGCTATTCCTGCTGCTTCGTATACAAATGTTAACAACACAAACTGCTAGATTGCTGCTGTCTTAATATTTACGATTAGCATTCGCGGAACATCCCATTACCGGGGATGCCATGTCTTGATGGACTAAAAAATCCGAAATCCTTAGCAGTAAAACTACGTTTACCGGTTTTAAGCGCGGTAAATTATTCTTTTTTATTATTCCGACGTTTTGGCTATGTTTCAGTAGCCGTCGTCGCCGTCGTAGTGATTCGGAAAAGTAAATAATTAAAATGAACATGTTGACGTTAGACTTAATAAAACTTTGACAATACTTATTGACACTTGGCACCTTTGTCTTTCTTGATCACGGCTACTGAAAAGTGGCCGAAACATCGGAATAATAAAAATCAAATAAATAGGGCTGAAAACCGTTCCAACAGATATCTGTTGGAACATGTTATATATAGCTTACATAGAAAAAATGTTTACACCACGAATTGCGAGCCTCCTCCTTTTTGTGGCTTAAAACATATTTGTTGCTAGGTTTTGAAATTGCAAAGTTGAAATGCCTCTCATGTACATTATTAACCTATTTGCCGGTATCTATCGTGTGTGTAATGACAAGTTGCGTAAAGAAAAATGAAGATTATCGTGAAAATGAGCGACGCATGGCAACCCCGGCCATTAAGCCGCCGTACGACCTCATTCTACGCCATTTGCACCAAAAATGCTTACTTAGACGCCCCCAGGGTCAACCAGATATAAAAGATGGGTCAGGAGTGTTGAAGCCTAATTTCCATGAAACCAATGGACTTAAATTGTCTCGCTTCATATGATTACTTGTAACGGCTATAATAATACAAACAAACACAAAATATTCAAATTTTAAATATCCAAATAAACTTAATTTTGATATACGATTGAATTTTTAAGGTATTTTGATTTATAACTTAACCAGAGCCGACCTGCGGTTAAGCTGCAGGTCACTTCTTAACAAGTAGTGCTATTTTACTTACATAAAACTTTCTAAGGTTATTATATACCGCAAAATAAGCTACAGGCAAAAGCCCTATATAAAGCCTTTTTTGAAAATGACTAATTTCTATCAAAAATAAAATATTGTAACTGATTTTTATGTCAATAGATCTTTAACAAAAATCCACAACTTATGTCCTATTATTTTATATAATATATAAATTTTATATAATATTATGTGACTTTTATAAAATATTATATGTATGTATTCGTATATGAATTTCTAAAATTACTTTGAGTATTTATATATCTATTGCCTTCTTCCTGCACCACCTATTTCGCCTGATTCACATTTCTTTCATTTAGGTTGCCTGGAAGAGATCGCTTTGAGCGATAAGGCCGTCTATTGTATTGCCTAGAAAATATTGTAAATATGGTCTGTTTTTGTAATTGTATATTTTGGTGTGCAATAAAGTGTTATCTCTCTCTCTCTCTCTCTCTCTCTCCACAGCCAGGTGGTAGGGTATTTCCCGTCTGGATGGCTACAACCCCTGATCTAGCGTATGCCAGGTTTCAGGCCAATCTACGAGACCGGCAGTACCAACACCTTTAGTGTTGCAAATATTTATAGCCGATGGTAACCACTTTCCACCACAGTTGAGCTGTCAGTCTTTCTGCTGTACTCCAGCAATAAAATAAACTTCTCTGAGTGCAGCATATTAACACAACAGTATCCCATAAGGTGTTATAAGATAGATATTGGGCAAGTAATAATATGAGCATTTTACATGGGCTCCCTGAGTAGGCCGTATCCCACGGGAACATCGAGCTCCACAAATATGAGATCGAACATTATCAGCACGGAGTAAAGGTATTGTTCTTCGGTAATTTAAACGCCAGTGTGTTTATTAAGTGTGATTATTCAGGCCACATATTGTTACGAGCTACACAGGACTCGATTAAAATGCCGTTGGAATTACTATAGAATTTATTAGAACTATACAAACACGTATAACACAGGTACAAATATAACTAGACACTACTAGTACAAACTGCACGATTCAATAACACGCGCAAAGTCCGTCACAATATCGCTCATCGAATGTACGTCTTGCTCGTATAGTAAGCCTCTCTGCCTTACCCCTCCGTTCGGGCATTGTTTTATACCTACTATACAATACAAAAAAAGGACCGGGTGGACTGAGGTTTCCAAGAAACCGTAATTTGCACACCTGGTTAATTATTCCTGCGAACGGCCAACAAAGTCGAAAACAATAACAATAGGCTATTCTAATCGCAAATTTTAAACACGAATTAAACAAAAGAACTCCGAATGCGGGAAGGGTAATAAACCAGGTGCGCATTTCTTTATCGGTATGTAACACTATATTAGGGTTAAAATAACGACCACACAGAAAGTATAATAAATTCATTTTATTAGAAATTATCGGTCCCAGCAGGCCTTGTCCTGCCCTGAAAAAATGAAAATCTAGGACCCGATACTAATTCCTCCTAACGATTCCAATTGTAAATCTAAACCACCCGGGGACCCCTCCAACACACACAAAAAATCATCAAATTAGGTCTAGGAGATTATGAGGACCCTAGAACCCGATTCCAGCGCCACCTACCAGTTTCAATTGTGAGTATAAAACATCCATCCACCCACTCAAACACACAAGTATTTAACAAAACATTTCTTGGAGATTAGGAGGATTTTGGGACGCGATCTCAGCACCACCTTCCGGTCCCAATTGTACATCTAAAGTGCTCAACCATCGGGGTATTCACTCAAACAAACAAAAATGTCATTAATTTAACTACTTGGTGCTGGAAACTGGTTCTACGATTTTGATTAAATTTTATGTGATTGGGGTCCTTGGGTGGTATATAAATGGATATTTTTTTATTGCGAAGCTGTCAAGCAGACAGACGGCCCATGTAATCGAAAGCGTTTACCATCACATATAGACATTTACATGACCTGGGGCGAAGCCAACGCATTGCTAGGCCTAGGGTGCGATAGGAGGGACAGGGTACAGGGGATGGCATAGAGGAATCAGACAAGAAGTAAAATAAATATATTAAACATTTCATATTTTTACAAAAAAATAACACAATTAATACGCACAAACTGGGTCCTTTGCAAGGGATTAGACCGTTATCAATTATGGAGGCATTCCATTCAAGGTAATCCAAATAGTAATTGATCAGCTTGTGTGGAGACTCGAACCATTGACGTACAATGGCTAATACCCACTAAAACCACCCTCCTCCGATGCCCCGATGCCGCATATGGCAGGAAAGGTATGAGACTTAGAACGTAGTTACGCCCACACCGATCCTAGCGCAAAAGTGCCTGAGAAAGCCTCTGGAAGAGCTAACTCACTTCAACGACAGGGGTGAAGACTCCTCTGCTCCCTTGATGCGAGAGGGCCCCTGAAGCAGTATTATTCAGGGAGGAAAATCATGCGCATATCTGCGCCTCCGAGCTCCCGGCTGATGCCGGCGCCCACGTGGAGGCGCATGAGTACGCGCAATTCTATTTCTCTCCCTATCTCGTTCAGAAAATTGTCTCGAGTTCAAACCTCTGTGGTGCCCAGGCTGCGCACTCGACTAGCGTATGAAACGCCGTGTCAAGCGCGCTACACTGGCTGACAGAGCTGACAGCCCGCAATCTGAAGGTCAGAGTCCCGCGTTTCCGCGAGAGCAATCGCAACAGCTGTGGTCGAGTCGCCTCCACCGTATCAACGACGGCCACAGGGTTTTCAAACTTTACCGACCGAGATTAGCAGAACCGCGCTGGGCGGAGCAGAGCTCGACGCTGGCGGTTGTCGTCGGAAGGGAGAGGTGTTTGGGGAGGAGGTTTGGGAGGAAGGGGAAGGAATACAAGGATTTAGAGTGGATAGGTGGGACACCACTGTCACGGAGTGGAGGGGTGAATGTGACAGTGGCCGCTCGGCGCCCCGGGGATGCATCCCCTTGTACCACTTCCTGGACGGAGAGGAGAGGTGTCCAGGGCGGCACCCCCTGGGAGCACGTGGCACACAGAATGTGGTAAGACTCGGCAAGCTCTCGTAACGATTTGTATTCGAATAATTGATTCGATACAAGTCGTTACACGAATATTATTTTTTGAAGTGAAACTTTTGAAGTGAAACTTCTATATAGAGGGGGTCTTACGATTTTTCGCTCACGAAAAAGCGTCACAGTCACGTGGTCTAATTCTTACATTTTTAAACTCGTGATATCTTTCGAATGGAATGTCCGAATTGAATAATTCAAAAAGTTATAGAAAGGTATTGAACCAGTCTTGAATATGAAGTAATTTATTTTGACAAAGATTAATACCAAGATACAAATAAAGAGCCTTTTCTAGCGGCGGCATTTTAATTAAAATTTTAAAATAAAAGAACACTTATTGTGGCATAACTCTTATAGTTAGACATATGCTGTCGCGATACTTTTTGTAAATAATGATGTGTTCTACAAAGTCGTAGTACATAATGTTATTCTATTATCAATAGTTTTCGCAGCGCAAGCGATTTAAGGAAAAAATATCACCTTGAGTATCATTATTGGAGTTTTAGTAAGGATCCCTATTTTTTTTGTAAATATAATATAGCCTATGCCATCCGGGAATAGCGTAGCTTGCCAACAGTGAAAGAATTTTTCAAATCGGTTCAGTAGTTTCGGAGACTCTTCATCAAAACTGAGCAAACGAAATATTTTTGAATTATTTTTTTAGAAATATTTTTCTGTTAACATAATTTGAGGTTCGAATGAAGATTGATGACGAAAGATGCGCATTTGTTAATGTTCCGTTGTATGTGTATAATCTTAGAGTAGACTATGGATGTTTTTTTTGGTTCCGGATCGAATTCAGTTTTTTGTTTAATAAAATAAAATATATTTGCATAAAAAATGCATTAATTAAAATGTACCTAACCTAATCAAATCATAATTTGCAGTAAACCTGCGAAAAAAATGAATCGCAATGGACAAGTGGAAAAACAAATCACAACGTACAAGTGGAAAATCTGCCCTTAGTTGCGATTCATTTTGTCACTTGTCAGTTGAAGTTTTTCCACTTGTACGTTGTGATTCGTTTTTTTTAAGTAACGTTAATGTTAATTTAAATAAAGTAACGTATTTATTGTTGTTTTTAATCAAAATTATTTATTTCTTTTACGTATTAAAGTATTATTATTAAGTATTACATAAGTAGAATTATTATTAAGTAGTACATAAGAATATTATTTATTATTTTATTAACAAAATTGGGTCGTTTTCGTCTTACGCTAAAAGGAAGGTTTGCACTGAAAATCAGCGTTGTGTCGGATATAATTCCGGTACAGCAATATGCTGAGTGCAATGTGCTTGTTTGCTGAAAATGCGGCGTACAAATTTTCAAAATATGCTGTGTATAACAATATATAAGGAATGTAATTACGTCGCTATTTTTGCAAATAAAGTTTTTCTTTCTTTCTTTCTAAGTATTAGACTATTCTGGTTTACGTTTGTTACAAATTTGTATTTTTTGACCTAATAAAAATATTTATTTTTCTTAAAAAATATAAAAATATTTATATTATTGGTCTTTAGCATAAACCATTGATCCTCTCTGCTTATTAGTTATAAAGTTATTTCTTGATCGTCTGTCGGTTTGTTTGCAAACAAACGTGAAAAATGATTAATATACGGACCGTATGTTGCATGTTTTACGTTAAAACGCAGGAAATTGTTTATTTAATTGAATGCAATTCATTATGCACATAATTTATTTTGTTATGTTTGTTTTGCAATAATCGCTAAAAAGCGATCTCTTCCAGACTACCCGTGGCAAGAATATTGCTGATTAGGAGTGGCAATGGTGGTATGCATAATTATTGGACGATTACTTACATTTTAAAAATAAATATATAGCTATACTATATATACCAATATACACATAAGTTTCTACATATACAAGATATAGTGATAGAATGTAACTATATAAACATAATAAATATAGAGTTATATGCAATATAATAAAATTGCAAGCTATCAACATGAAACACACAAAAATGCGGATTTTGGTGTCAAAACCCTGGGTCCATGGGGGCCTAAGACACACAAGCTTTATCGAAACAAAGCCAACATCTGGTGAATGTCTCACGTGACCAAAATGCTGGTCTACACTTCGACAACACATAGCGTTGCCATTCAAAGAGATAATGCCGCCAATCTTTTGGGAATGTTGCTAATTGATACTGGTCTGGCGATGGTTTTTCTAAATTAATTTTAAATTCTATGTATAGTTTATTTTTGTCGCGTGTCAAACCCTGGCAGTAGCTTTATTTTACTTACAGAAAAACTTAATTCGGTTTTTTAAATATAATAAGAACTAAGTTCATATCGTTTAGACAACTGCCCAGCAAAACATAGAGATAAATCGAAGCCAACCTGATTTGAAATAAAACAACGGATGACGTTGTTTATGACACCTACGTATTTGTTAGTAGATGAAAAAAACGGGATTACATTAATTGCAGTAAACGAAATTAAGGGCCGCTTGCATAATGTTTCTGAAACGTATTTAAGAAACACAACGTATTTAACACCATTAAATACAATTAGCGTCTAGCACAACGCAAAATTTGTCGCTAAATATGTTTAAAGAACTGTCAATACAGATTAACTTATTTTATTTAAAGGCGATCATTATGCAACCAACCCTAAATCAAATAAATAAAATTAAATATAACAATAAAATATTTTGATACTTTAAAATTAAAATAAATCTCAAAAAAAGTTTTTAAATACAAGCTTTTGTTACCTGGACATCATGTAGCAGCAGAGTGCTAGCCAAGACAAGTTAAACGAGCCCAAACACGACGCTCTATTTTGCTTAGTACAGGAGTTCCTATGGCCACCTCCCGACTCCATCATCAGATCAGCTCCATGGTACCATATTATTGCATTGTCACGCGATATACATATGCGTGCAAAATTTCAGCTCAGTCGGAAACCGGGAAGTTGAACAAATTTAACTTGCAAGATTCCACCCGAACTTACATACATCCATTGCAAGTTAAATAAACGCTTGTAATAAATACCCGTGTACAAACTGTATCGAATTATCTATTCGAATACAATTCGATAGAGTGATTTTGTAACTTATAGTCAGCTGATATCATATTCGCTTCCCTGTATTATTCAATGCCAAAAAATCTCTATTTTTGAGTGGTGCTATAGAAAAACGATCTCGTCAACTAAAAAGTGTATCGAGTGTGGTGTTCTAACACTATTGTGCTCCGTTGCATGGCCCCCGATAGCACTGATCTCTCCAACGAGCGCCACTTTAGCACGCTCTGCCCACACGAGATTATAATCGGAACACTCTTTACACACCATGTATATACCGTACTTATGTATGACGCTTGCTGACCTGACTGACCTCGTCCTGTCTGAAATTCAAGTCACTTGAAAATAAGAAAGAAAACAGTATTATTTTAGGTCAAACATACATAAGTATGTAATGTACTACTAATTACATAATACCAAAAGGAATTAATCAATTGCCCACTACATTAAGGGAATTTTTAATTTCTAAAAATTTTATATTTTACAGTAACTAAAAAACTAGCATCTAAAAAAATTACAATGACAGCCTGTGTATATGTTATCTGCACATACAATGTGATTAAGTATATCTATATGTATATGTATGTCTGAGTAATGTATATATGTGAGTGTTTTGATATTATATTAAATTAAACTCTATGAATGTCAAAGAAGCAAGTGAGGTGTGTAAGAATAAGCCTGTATGGCGCTCTGTTATTCGTTATTCCTACCCCGCAAGGGACCTGGCGTGAAGTTATGTATGTATGTAAACTCTATTTCCATTTCTGTACGTATATTTTGTGATAACAGCTTTTATGTGATTTTAGATTTAAAGAGATAATTTTGTGTTATTTATCTTAGACGTATGTATGGCTAGTGACATGTATGATTTATAATAATATAATGTACTAATGAAATGAGGTTGTAATAAATGAAAAGGTGTTAATCGCAGAGAGTGAGTTTATATGTATGTATATATATATAGTGTGTGTGTATGTGTATGTGTGTATATATTTCATATGTATATACATATTACGTCACTACAGGAATGCGGTACAATCTTTGTTTACAAATCTTGTATTTATAAAGAATAAGTTTTCCTATAAATGCGAGGCCGTGTTGCATCAAATTCAAAAGTTTTTATTCAAAATAAGTTCCACTGGAGAACACTTTTTGGAGGTCATACATATAGGTTAAAATTTAATTTTACTTCCTAGTCTATGTACACCGCTTCGCAACGTGTTATTGCTGTTAAGGAGAAGTAGCGGCAAGAAACTCCCCAGCAACACATCTAGCAAAAATTTTTTTTGTCTTTATATTTGTTGTTCTATTTACATTTAAGTACTTTTTTTTTAAGATTTTGTACAGAATTATGTTACAGAATGACTTTTGAAGAATTAATGGAGTTGTAGCAAACAGTGCATATTCAATAAGACAGAGCGCAATAAAAGGATAGAAAATAATTATAGTTATAAATATAAAGACATAACGTAATATATATTTTTTTTGCAATATATCTCCATATATTCCTTACAAGTACAGCAAGATAAAAACGTAAAATTAACTAATTAATATAAACGTTAAAATTTTGTGATGTAAAATTAATATTATAGATAAAAAAATAAAACAAAAAATGTAAAACAAACACATTCAAAGTAAAAACAATAAAAATACAAAGATAAATAACCACAATCGGATCGAGCTCAGCATGGTTGCGGGTCTGTTATACTAACACTGATCTCCCACTTCAACCTAGAGCGACTTTTTCTTGACGAGTTCAGCAGATAGTCAGACGGCCCACCTGATGTAAAGCGGTTACCATCGCCTACAGACATTAATGTGTTCCCGCTCTCTAAAAGAAGACTGGAACCTGGCCACTAATACCGGAACACAACTCAAGGTTGTTATGGTAGCATGTTCTAAACTAGAAGCGGTAGCCATACAGAGGAGTAAATACCCCACAACCTCGCTGTGGGTTGTTTTGTCGCCTCCTTAGGCCGCAGGAAATTGTATACTTTGGCCGTTCCTGCATGGATATGGTTTCCGGCCAGGATTCGAACTGCCTACTGTTTTCTGACCGAATATGCATATTATTATAATTACCACGTGCTAACGATGGAAAACATCGTGATGACACTCGCACATCGAGATAACCGATATGTCAAATCTATCAATCCACCTAAAAGACGCGTGACGCATTTGGGGGGTGTAGACAGTGTACTCTGTCTACACCCCCCAAATGAAAACGAGAGGCCCTAGTCCAGCAGTAGGAAGTTTATGAGCTGTTATTATTATTACATACCGACAAAGAAATGCGCACCTGGTTTATTACCCTTCCCGCATTTGGACTTCTTTTGTTTAGTTTGTGTTTAAAATTTTCAATTAGACAATAGCCTATTGGTATTGTTATCGTTTATGAACGTTCGCAGGAATAATTAACCAGGTATGCAGATAACGTTTTCTTGGAAAAAAACTCAGTTCACGCAGACGATTGTTGTATTGTACTGTTTATTATAAAACAATGCCTGAACGGAGGGGTGGGGTCAGTGAGGATTACGATACGAGCAAGACGTACATTCGATGAGCGATACAGTGACGGACTTGCGCGTATTGTTGAATCGTGCAGTTTGTACTAGTCGTGGCTAGTTATATTAGAATCTATGGTATACGTGTTTGTATAGTTCTAATAAATTCTATAGTAATTCCAACGGCATTTTAATTCGAGTCCTGCGTAACTCGTAACAATATTAATACCCTATTCAGCTAGACCACCGATATAAGATGGCTTTATAATCTCGGCAACATTGTTTGTAGTGTAATAAATTATTAGGCAGTAAAATGTATTACATTCTAGAACTAGTACTTCTAGTGGTGAAGTTGTTAATTTTTGGTTATTTTTAGCTCCAGTATTGCACTTCCAGTCGCCGGGATTATTAATGCAACTATGAAACATCCAAGTGTGCCAACTCGAAACTTGGTGTTTTCTCTACAGTATTATTTTGTATACTTAGTCCTTGTGGACCAAAACTATTCACATAAAGGGTAGAATATACTTTATCTATATAATCATAATAAAACTGTAGAGGTCGTATTTCTGTACAATGATAAAAAAATGCTAAAATCTGAGTCAGGGTGATGTAAGACGTGAGATAGAACTAATTCAGAAGCGACTGGACCGATTTAAATGAAACTTTGTATGGTGAAAGCTTATATATCCATGGTCAACATATAGGTTACTTTTGATTCCGAAAAATTAAAGAGTTCCCGTTGGATAGTTAAAAAAACTTTTCACGCGGACGAAGTCACGGGCAGGAGCTAGTGTTAAAATAAAATACATGAAACAATACACGAGCACAGCTTAGATCTCTTCCAAATAACCACAGCGATCTCTCAGAGAACCTTTGGATAGATAGAGAAATATGGCACAAAAGTTAGGGCAGGGTTATGTTGTACAATATTTAAATTTATAAACCCGTCTGTAAAAAAGACAATTTAAAAGTAATGCCTGGCATACTCCTATTTAATTCGTTTGAAATTTAATTTATAAATTTCATATGATAGCATGAGTTCCGACACAATCCTGACCCATTTTAATTCTATCAAAATTTGTTTAACCAATTTACGCCTAATTAAATTTTAAGATACAAATCCGCTTTTAAATTCCTTTATTTGGATACCCTACTTGATAGGTTTGGTTAATTTTGTTTTATTAACACATTATATATGTATGTATATATGTATATGTGTGTATGTGTGAGTGAGTGAGAGAGAGAGAGAGAGAGAGAGAGAGAGAGAGTGTGTGTGTGTGTGTGTGTGTGTGTGTGTGTGTGTGTGTGTGTGTGTGTGTGTGTGTGTGTGTGTGTGTGTGTGTGTGTGTGTGTGTGTGTGTGTGTGTGTGAGTGAGTGTGTGTATATGTATATAATATATACTATTTTGTATCAAAAATCCGCCAGGTTCTAGTTTCTCCTTCAACGCTGGCAGCACTTTAGCAACATATCTGGTATTGCGAATGTTCATAGGCTACGGTAACCACTTTCCATCACAGTTGCGCCGTCAGCCTGTCTGCTACGCTTCAGCAATATAAAAATAAATTAAAAAAAACTGGTGAAAGAAAGCATATCGAGATAACCGATGTGTCAAACTCGCCAAGATGCCGTGAACAAGCGTGACGGGTATGGTATACTCTCCGTTCTTCTGTAAATGGAATGTACGAGCCCAGCAGTGGGACATTTATGGGCTGTTATTATTAGCGGTGGGCGATTATGAGATATACTAATGAAATCATTCCATTATGAAGATATCTTGAGATATCTCGATTATGACATAAGTAGTTACTAATTCAGTTGTGAGTACTTGTGAGACTTATATTTTTGTAAATAGGGAAGTGTTTGAGAACACTACATACACATACATGTAAACTGACGGTTATAAAACTCCACCAAAAACAAATACGCTAGCCACTCGCACCACCGAAAACGAGACAACGCAAAGAACGACTCACTGTAGTTGGAATGTTACTAATAGTATTGAATGATATTACAACTAATATTAGTACTACTAATCAAATCGTCGAAAAAAGTTGAGACTTTGAAATGTTGGTATTGGATGTTACTAATACCAACATTATAATGTCTCACTCGACTTTCGACTTTTTCAACGATTACATTAGTAGTACTAATATTAGTAACATCATTCGATTATGAAAACAAATTAGTAACTAATTTCATAATCGATTATCAATATTAGTAACTCAAAGTAATTCGATTATATAAATAAGTATAATCGCCCACCTCTAGTTATTATTATATATAGATTCTTTGGAGTTTTTGGCGGGAACTGAAAGGAGACGTTGTGCTGCGCAGTTTTGTTTTCTAAAAATGTGTAAAATTACTCTAAAATGAACAATAGTTGTAGTATATTGATAGTTTTTGAGTAGTAGTTATGTGTTTTGTGATAAATGTGAACTGTATTGTCAAATGTGACCTTTTGAGTTGTCACAAGAACTCCGTTGAATGGCACTAGCTGATTACCTACAGTTCAGCTGTGCTACACATAGGCTTAAGAAAATGAAGAAACTATAATGTAAACGAAGATCTGGCTTAAAGGCCTAGCTGCCAAGCCATAAACCTAATTTTCAAAAATATGTAGATTCTTTATTTAGTTTTCCGCAGCTCAATATACTCGACAACAATTGGACATTTAGCTAGTCGCGTCAAAATGGTGACAAACATTAATCACGCATGTCGATTTTCACTCATACTCAGGCAGCCATGATGAATGCGCCCCAAATGAAATACTATGATTTTCAAATACGATCGCGTAAATTTGAAAATATTTCAAGTTGAATGAATAAATTCATTCATCTCTCCGAGGTCTTCTTCCTCAGTGTGCAGTTCAGGTATTGAAAGAAAGAAAATTATGTTATATAGGATAAATAAATAGATATAGTTCAGCAGACATGCAGACGGCCCAACTGATGGAAAGCGGTTACCATCGCTTGGACATTTGTCACACTAAAGGTGCTAACAATGTACTGCCGCTCTCTCAAGACCAAAACCAGACAGACCAAGGGTCGTAGCCATCCAGATGGGCAAATACCCTACCACCTGGTTGCGAGTTGTTTTGTTGCTTTTTACGTCACGTACACGGAATAATTTATGGCTAAATAATTAGCAAGGTAATAATTCAGGAGTCGATGTACGTACCAAAATCTGTCAATACAGAAAACAAAAAACCTATGGAGATGCGTTTATATATGTTTAGGTTATACATAGTTTCACGTAAAATTAATTAAACAATAATTAAAATTAGGGCCGCTTGCTTAAGCAAGCTTAAATTTATTTTAACAACACAAATCGTATTTAACAATTAGCGTCTTGTATAACGCAAAATTTGTCACTAAATATGTTAAAAGAACTGTCAATATGATTTGTGTAAAACGTATATAGGCAATTTAATACGAATAACTAATTGTATATAAAGGCGATCGTTATGCAAGCGGCCCTTAGAGTACAACACTCATCTTATTTTGTACTCCCCTCATGGGCGACTGAGTCATGGGCTCTCGTCTATTGGTGCTTCACCAGTCTACGACAGGCCGCTAGGCCGCAGGAAATTGTTTTCTTTCTCCGTTCCTACACAGGCATACCTACTTCCTTCATCTAAAATGAAACCCTAAAAGATATTTTGTAAAATCAACATGAGCAAATATTTGCACTTGTTCTCAATTCTATGGCCAATAAAAAGATAATTAAAAAAACACTTCACAAAATCTGAACAGAGACATAAAACAAGATGAGCACTTATTTCGAGGCCTCCGAGCGCCATTGGCATTGACTGTTGTGTCAAAACGTATTTTAAAACATAACATATTCTTGAAACTTGCGTAAAATTAGCCCTTGGCTTTATTGTCTACTATAAATACCTAGTTTACGAGTAGTTATAACAACTCGTAAATTATTATGTGTTTAGAAGTATATTGACTGAGAAGCATATATTTTATAATCTAATATGGTAATTGTAGCAATTACACCGGCACGCAAGAACATGTATTTCGACACACTGAATCAGAATGTTAAAAATACTTAAAAAAATGAGCTAATTGCAAAAAATCTATGAATAATTTTGATACTTACTAGTCATTTTAGTATTACGCAAAACATCGTAGGTACAAGTATCAAGTTGCTTTATTAACGACGTACGCATTTTGTCAACATATCTTGATATGTTTGTTTACTTTAATAATATGACTATAATTTTGTAAACAAGAGCTTTTAACACCTTTTGTTTTTTTTTTTTAAGTAGCTATAGTTCTAAACAAACTAAAATACCTGTCATGTCGACTGGTTCTTTGGTAGATATCGGGCGCGTTCCTTTTGTAGCTTACAACGTCTAAAATGCTCTTTCAGTCGTTCCACATAGCGACTACGGTCGTTAGGGTCGCCGTGAAAACTTCACTAATGACGTCATGATTATCGCTCACGCAACGCTCACAACGACCCATGTCAAAAGGTGGGTCGAATAATGCGTTCGTTTATAATTGTAACGCTTGCAAGCAAGTGGAACAGTAAAAATTGCGGACGTGAGCGTGGTTTGTGTGAGCTTCTTATGGAACGTAGCCATCGTCATATTGTGTCGACTTTTTTTTTGCTTTAATTTTATCTAGATTAGCTAATTACTGATAAGAAAAATACTAAAATACTTTATATTCTAGAATATTCTACAGGTTATGGCTAGCTTGTGATTAGACCTTAACCCAGCTCTGAAGTCATGAATTCCCACTAAATCACAATAAATTAACCACTCCACAAATTTTCAATTAAGAAGCTTAGCAATTAACATTTATGCGAACATAAGAAACTATCGACTACATTTTAATAGTATCCCAAAATAAAATACAAACGTTTGTTGCTTCGAAACAGTGCACGCTTGTAATACTATTGTAATTTATTGTCATTCATTACGCGCTAAATTTGTGTATAACCTTGATGCCATGCCGTAAAGAAAAGAACTAAGTCATTATTCTTGTCTATAAGAAGTTTTTGGCGGGAACTGAAAAGGGACGTTGTACTATGCAGTTTTATTTTTAAAAGTGTAAAATTACTCTAAAATGGAATTCGATTTTTATTTCATTCTGACCATTTTAAATAATTCCCAGAAAAATTTCCGCGGTTTTTCCGGAATAAAAAGTTGCGCAGATTTTAAGTTTAACAAATTACTGTCGACCAGCGAAAACCGCATTTAAATTGATCCAATAGTTTTTACGTGAATCTCGAACACACAAACAAGAAATCTAAAAAAACTGTATCGTGTTCTCCTTCGTTTATATAGTCTATTCCAGTTGCTTTTTTTATAGTTACACCTACTGACACGGCATGTGTAGAATTGTATTATATTATAGACTATTGAAATTCATTCCCATAAATCGATGATGGTAATCGATAGCTTAATTTATGGGTGATCTTATTTTTAAGATTTCTCGTCTTCTAGATAGAATTTAGGGCCGATGTCTTCCATCTTATAATAGAAAAATATTACAGTAACTCATTACGTTTGTTAGACCCAAAGTCCCCGTCTCCTTTATGACTGATTTATGTTAAAAAATTTGTTTTAAAGTAACAGGACGTAGAAGAAAGTTTTGAGATTTTTTAATACAAGGAGGGACTAGTGATGCCAATTATTATTGTGATTGCAGAATATAGTTACGAGTTACTTTTGGGCAGAGTAAAACAAGTTTTTTTAATGCACAATGGATATTTAATTAGTGGTTTTAAACTTATTTTGGGAAACACTTTTAACGCAGACACAGCGAGACAGCGATAACTTCACAACACAGAGAAAACATAGACCGACCATTGACATTGACTTTTTTTTTTTATTAATGGCATGGTTGCCAGATTAATATCTAACAGTTACGTTTTTTTGTAGAACATAGATCATAGTAAATATCATAGTATTTCTCTATGGCACACAATGTTACAAAACAAATCCATTCATACAAGCGTCATGATAGCGATTAGATAGAAGCGATTTTTTCTAAACAACCTTTGGAATTGGATGGACAGAAACTCTACTAGCTATGCTTCCATCCACAAAATGCGGGAAACCCGTAAATGACAAATTCACTAATAAAGCTACGTCTGCCAATGCTTGAATATTAATAGTATAATTGTAGATCAGTTGTGGTGAATCTAGTATCACGATGGCGTTGGTCCAATGTTGTGGCTGACTCACTTGGCACCAGCCAGCGGTCACTGCCACATCTAACTGGCTGACGATAGACAAACGAGGTGTTTATTACTATAAACAATATTATAATGTGGATCGACACGAGTTTTGAGTAAAGTGCTTTGAAGTAATTTCGCCATACAGTTGACTCTTGATAATTGGACCCTCTTTGATTCGAATCTCTCGAATAATATGATTTTCTTTCCCAAACCTTTGAAAAATGCTCGATAAATTGAATAAAATCAATATTAATTAGTCCCCTGCTTAATTTAAATTTGAAGGAATAATATCTTTCCGGCCAACATGCAAAAAAATTAAGCTTCTCAGCCCTCACCGCTATCGGAAATTCATTAGACAATGATAGACTGAAGTCGCTCACTCAACAGAATGTTTATTTTTTATTTTTTTTATTGTATGAGTGCAGCAGAAAGGCAGACGATCCATCTGATAGAAAGGGCTTACCATCACCTATGGACTGGAACCTGGCCACCAATGCCGGATCACAACTCAAGGTTGTTATGGCGGCATACTATAGACCAGGAGTGGTAGCCATCCAGGCGGGCAAACACACTACCACCTAGCTGTGCTTTCACTGCTATATGTTCGTCCTAAAAAAAAAACTGTTTTCTTTTCTTTCTTTCTATAAACAAATCATTCAGATTTATATCAATGCCCATCTTAAAAGTTATAAGTCTTAAAATTAATGTGAACTCTTTTCGAAAAATCGTGTCTCTTACAACCTTACTAACTAATAACGCCATCTGTTAATTGGCACGGAAATCTATAAACATTAACGTAATCCAGTATAAACACAGCTATCTTCTTTCTACCTTTTTGGTAATATTCACGGTAAAACAATACACATTTGTGTCATCCATCATGTTATGAAAAGCAACAAGTGTGCGAAAATGAATTCACACTTCACCACCTCGTGTGCACTGGGTCGTGAAGATACGCGGGTATCACCTCAATGCTTAGCTTCCACGGTTTCCATATTACTAACTGCAAAATGTTACATACTTTGTAACATTTTGCAGGGATAATATAACATTTTTCTTTATTAACTACTAGCGGCTGCCCGTGGTTTCGTCTGCATTTGTCTTAATAAGCCACTATATGGACTCAACCGTTAAAGCAGTCTACCAGCCTTCAGGTCGTGTACCCGGTGATAACAATTATTTGTCTCGCTTCACGCCCCACCCACACTATGTGTCACCCGACACCATGACATGGTTCACAGCGGAAACTTTTCTACTTAATAGCTAACAATTTTAGCTTACATAAACAATATCATTATAAATTAATGATAACTTAAAATTTGTCACGTCTTCAGCCTATGCAGGATTCCGTAAAGACAAGGAACGTCAACTGTTTTGTTTTTGTCATTTGGCTACAGAATGCGAAACAAACTCAAAGAATTCTGTTCAAACCAGTTCTGGTTGAATGTTTTTTATTTCGACGTTTCGGTCACGTTTCGTCATAAAAACTTAAGAAAATACTAAGCAATTTTTAAGTTCTTCTATCTTATTTTTTTAAATTTCCACTCAAATTTATCCGTGCAGAAATGGAGATAGCGTAATAATTCTTACGGTAACGATTTCCAGTACTTTCTTCCACACTTATCAAACAAGCAACGCCATCTGTTATCTAAAACTTGAAACTAAATTAAGCTGTAACTATCTGATGGTACAATGAAGACGCCATATTATAGTTGATTGAAATAGAAGCGTAACAAATAAATAACATTCATTCAATCGATGAAAACTGCTGTAATGGTTTACGGGCATAAAACATTTACGACGCCCGTCTAGTCGAACTGGTTTGATGACGTCATCGTGCAGTTGCATTTATGACTTTGTATGAAATCAAAATTTTTTATGTTATACGGTAGTCTTTGATTCGCATATTTTTTTAACAATTCGTAAAAACAATTGCCTTGAAAAATACGGTCAAGTCTTTTCGAAAGCTTATGAAGCATACAAGGTGGTTTAGTGTACCCATTTAAAAAAAAATGTTTTAAATTGTAAATGCATCGTATTTATATAAATATTATTAAAAGATATATAAGATCAGGATTCTGGCGTTAGTCGAAAACCTACAATTTGGCTGTTTTTGTCATGATTGTTTGCCGTTAGAATTACTATAGAGTTTATTAGAACTATACAAGCACGTATAACATAGGTACAAATATAACCGAACGCAATAAGTCCAAACGTAATGCAGAAGATCGTAATTCAAATACACGCGCAAAGTCCGTCACTAAATAGATTACTGAATGTACACAAGTCTTGCTTCGCTCGTGGTTGTTGCTCGTCTGCCCCCTCTCTCTCAATTGGGGCATTGCTTTATACTGCACAGATGCCATATGTCTGCCCGGCCGCGTGGACCGAATTTCTTAGAATCAGTTTGTATTTTACCTAGCAGTGATCACAATACAACAATAGGCCGTAAAAGATTACAATACACAATAGGTTGTTTTTTTTATTACAAATTTTAACCACAAAGTAAACAAAAGAAGTCCAAATGCCGAAAGGTATGAAATGTGTTTCTACAGGTATACAGGGGTGAATGTGTCTTTGTTAGTCGTAACATTATTCTAAGAAACACTAAATAAGTACTGAAGAAGCACAAAAACTTACCGGATCTTTTACAAACTGACTTTCATTAAAAAATAATTTTTACACTCTTATTTTTTTTCATAATTTTCTACTTTACTGTTCAAAAGTTACAAGCTTGGAATCGAAGGTTTCGCCATCAATTTAAATAAAATCCCATTAAAATACAACTAAATAACGATACGCGTAAAACTTGTTATTTTTTTAAATCTCACATCTCACATATAGAGTCCGCGCCACAAAAAAGTCTCATGAAAATAAAGGAGTGGCAGCTATTTCATATAATTTTGAACGTAAAGTATGTACATTCGTAATTGTAAGTATGGAATATTTTGTATTTATTATTCAGTAATTACCTACATGGATTTATGGATCCCAAAGGCTAGCGACGCGTTGGCCTCACCCCTGGTGTCACAAATGTCTACAGGCGATGGTGACGTTATGTGACGTGAGTGATAGAGGGTAATCCTGGTACTATTCAACCGATTTTTAAAATTCTTTCACTGTGAATTTTTTTTCACATTGTGAATAATATCTTTTAATTTTTAAAGACCCCCGGTGCCTGTCAAATATGTAACAGCAATAACGTTCCACGCAAGCATTGCGCACATTCTCGTACGAGGCATTGCGAGTGCTGCTTTTATGAATTAATTAAAGGATACAAAGCTTAGTTAAACCTTGATATGCGTGCGTGTGTGCATGCGTGCATATGTATTTTTGAATGACGCCTAGTGAAGTGGGCACGAATCAGTTAGTCCACTAAAAACACAGTTTTGGCCCGGCAACTCTTTACTCATAGTTGCTCTGAAGGTATCCCGTCCCGCACATTCGTTTCATTTGAACTAGATACTATCTCGTCTCGATTTACGACCGACTGTAGTTCTAAACTACTCTTCAACAATATTTTATGATTAATCAATTTAGTACACACTCGTGTACAACTTTATGCAGTTTACAAGTGTTTTTAAAGCAAAGTAAATGTCTGCTGTGCACTTATTTTAATTTTACTGCAGACATAAAACCGAAAACGAACGTTTTCAACTCCTTTAAGGCCGATTTCAATAACTGATATGAGTCAGACTTATTTGCGCTTTGCAAATTTTAATTTATTTATAGCTCTCGATTTACTTGTGGATTTAATCTTATCTGATTCATTATTCTGTGATCTATATGCATACTATGATATCTGTTTCCTATAGCAGAGCACAAATGGCCTTCGATTAAATCCAAAGATTTTTTGGACCAATTGTGGGTGTTACTTTGGATGGCTTTTTTACAAATTTTCTATAGTTTCTGCGTGAGTGACTCCTGTAGCCATAATGGCTGTGTCATCCGCAAAAGCAACGATGGTGTTATTTTCCAATTCCGAAATATCAGTTGTGTATATTAAGTACAGGACGGGGCTTAATACACTACCCTGGGGTACTCCAGCTTTAATTTCCTTAAGATCTGAATAGCAATCTTCTTGTCAAACTAAATTTTCTGACTTATACCTATATGACGTTAATAAATCTAAATACTATCCAATGTAATTAATTATAAGTATTTTTGCGCAATAATGTGTCTCTTCGAGCGCTTCTACGACATGCTCATCGGACCAAAACCGAAGGGAAAACAAACTTATTAGTAATCACAGCTATTATCTAATCAATAATCCAAATCAGTATTATATAATTATCTAATATCTTTAGCAACTTATTTTTTTTTTGTATATAAGTGCTTTATTGTCATTTCATTTAGTTTTTATATATTTATTCCAGGCAATGCTGTTCTACGCTCCCCGCTGGTTGTGGAAGTCGTGGGAGGGCGGCAAGATCCGGGCCCTGATGATGGACCTGGACGTGGGCGTGTGCACAGAGATAGAGAAGAAGACCAAGAAGAAGTTGATCTTGGACTACCTGTGGGAGAACCTGAGGTACCACAACTGGTGGGCTTACAGGTACTACCTCTGCGAGGGACTTGCTCTTGTCAATGTTATAGGTAAGCCGCATGAGTTTTTCAAACATTTATGTCTTAATAGTTCTGGACTGTTAATAATATAAATAATGAAAAAGAAATATTCAAATAATAAAACTACATAAAAAATCGAAATGTGTGCTGGGACACATATTAGAAGTGAAAGTTCAACGGACAAGTGGGAAAACGAATCGTAACGGACAAGTGGAAAAACGAATGGCAACGGATAAGTAGAAAAACGAATCGCAACAAAATTTTAACTTGAAGTGTTACGGGCAGATTGTTAATGTACTTGTCCAATTTGAAAACCTGCCCTTACTGTTCTGACACGTAATAAAATAACTTTGAATTCAAAGCGCATTCCAAAAATAAATTGCTAGAATAGGGTTTATTTTTATTGTAAATCGCGCACGACTCAACTATATCTCGTACCCGCCTATAAAATAAGTATTGCGTTGTAAAAGTTGTTTTATGTATGATTTAATTCAATATGTTATGATTTACAACGTGGCAGGGGCTAACGGAACCAGTATTTGGTGATTCAAACCGCGCGCGCGGCATATGGCTCTGTCTAGCAGTGGCTTACTTTACGGTACGTCTAGGGGAGGCCTGTCAGCCAACGAAAATCGCGAGGAATTCATGCTTGGAGTGTTAAATTTAGAACCAAATACTTTTTACCACTTAAACAACAATAGCCAATGCCGTTAAGAAACTACATTTGTATGTTCTTCTTCTAATGTTCACTCTAGAAAATTAATACACACCACTTACTCGCACAATTTACCGACGTTTCTTATCAGAACGGCAAATTAAGTTAATAAATTAAGTAAGATGGATGACATTGACTTACACCTATTTAATAACAATGTAGCATCATTAATCGCAATGTTGGTAACATTTTAATCTAATTCTGAATTATCTGTTTAAGTATCTTAGATCTCTGTAGTTTTCTGTCTGGATATTCCGGCTAATCTCTGAACTAACAACTGGACCGATTAAGATAATCGAGTAGGGTAATGGTTGCCACCCTAGACCCGTTTGAAATACCGCCCTTTATAGGTCTATGATGTGACAGCCATTTTTCTTGAAAACTACTGGGTTCACATGAATGCAATTTGGTAAAAAACGTGTAAACTATTTAGCGCTACAAATGTATTGTAAAATAGCAAAAATTAGGGGTGGCAGCTACACAGGTAACTACGGGTTAATTTTTTCAACCAATATAGACGTGTAGAAATAGATATATATATATATATATATATATATATATATATATATATATATATATATATATATATATATATATAGATGAGAGAGTCAGATTTAACAATATCCCTTTTTTCAAACGTTTTCGGCTTTAAAAATTTGGCATCACACGCCTTACAAATCCAATACTGATACTGTGTACAATCCGTGCAAGAACAGTGAAAGAATACCAATTCCTACGCCCGGGATACCTGTCATAAGAGGTGACAAGACAACCCATAGCAGGAGACTATTTGTCTATATGGATGATTATCACCATACAATTTAAAGTTATGTTCCGACCTAGTAGCCAGGTTCTAGTTTCTCCTTCGAAGGTACAAAAGTTTGTACTATGGTGTTACAAATGTCCATAGAAGACGGTACCAACTTTTCATCAGGTAACCCGTCCACCTATCTTCTGTACTTTAGTAATAAAACAAAGATAGGACAAAATCCAGCAGATTTTAATAGTTTGACCGATCAACGACTTGTTGCTTTAAAATTAAAACTTTGGTGTCCTAAGCTTGAACGAAATATTATCTTAACTTCAATATTTAATTACAACCATTAAGCTAGTTTGTTTGCCTGATTACATAGTATGTAGTTGTTACTAGATATGAAAGATAAAATCAGACAAGCTAAATGTACTGAAACGTACACTGAGTATACAAGCAAATAATACTTCATTTACAATATTATGTAAAAACAATATCTATCGAACTCGACCTGCCCACTTCCCTCTTCACTTGCCTGCTTGTTGCCGTAGAAGTGAGTATAATGTAAACAATGGATAAAGAAAAGCATATCAAAGACTTGGAATTTATCAATATTGATTTTGTAATACTTATAATGTATTGATTTCCCGCTATTTTTATGGCTCAAACACGCGTAAAGGCGCAGCTTAGGCTAGCAAATTTCGAGTGTTGCCCTTGTTTTTGTTATTGGAAACGCGACCGGAAACGTGTTGCAAGCAGATACCCACGGAATAATAACTTAGAGGTAACCTTCATTCATTTACCATAATAACTTAATAACTGACATTTAACAAACATGCATAACGTCAGAAATGAGTACATTACATACAGGTTCTATGAAAGTTGAGAGTAAGAAGACAAAGCTGTGACAAACAGAAAGAAATAAGGAAGATTGATCGACACAAGTATAAAGGTAAATCAAAAAGAGATGAATAAATTGTGTGAGGGTTGACGTGATGATTTGTGGTTTGACAATGAATATATTCCAGAATAGAGAAGTGAATGGAAAGAAAAGAGAATGATGGCCTCTGTGCTTTTTGTAGTTCCGTTGCTAATAATAAAAACAAGGGACGTTGGTCCTTTCCCACCTCTACGAAATCTTTCGATGTGCGTGGACTGATCAGTACTTATCCAATTCTTCTATGCTATTCCAGGGCAAATGTTCCTGATGAACCGTTTCTTCGACGGAGAGTTCATGACATTCGGTCTGGACGTGATCGCGTATATGGAGTCAGATCAAGAGGACCGCGTCGATCCAATGATTTATATATTTCCAAGGTAATTGTTTAGTTTAACTTTATACTTCATTTCCCTATATATATTTTTTTATCAACATCATCCAAAGGTTCACAAAAAAATAGTTCATTCACTGGTAAACAATAATATGTCATGTCTTCTTTAAAATATTATTTGGAAAGTAATAGCGTTTTCATATCAAATAATATCAGCCCGTAAATGTCCTTGTTCTGTGTACGGCCCGCCCAATATCAGACTAACAGACAAAATGTATATCAGGCTTGTTCAAGACGTATTAGCGGACTTCACGTACACTCATGGGTAGTTTTGATATTCAGATTTCCTCAGGTGAATGTAATCTAGGTATATCATATTGTAACAATATGAACATTAGGTCAGATAATTATTGTGAAAGCGATGCATGCTTTTCTAGCCATTGATTGATCCGAGTGCAATAATTATCTAGTAAGCTATAATTAGTACATATTTTGCATAAGGACATTCAAATATAACCTATGCGAACGGGAAGGTCACATTCACATTTTGGCAGTCAGTTATTAAACATGATTTATATTTGTCATTTCAGGATGGTGAAATGCACTCTATTCAACAAATTCGGTTCATCAGGCGAGGTAGAACGACACGATGCTCTATGCATCCTCCCTCTGAATGTTGTCAACGAAAAGATATACGTCTTTCTTTGGTTTTGGTTCGTGATACTTGGTATCCTCACATTTATCACACTTATCTACAGGATTGTGATCATATTCTCACCAAGAATGAGGGTGTATATGATGAGAATGCGGTTCAGACTGGTGAGGCGAGACAACGTAGATACAATAGTCAGAAGGAGCAAAATGGGCGACTGGTACCTGCTCTATATCCTTGGAGAGAACCTCGACTCGATCATCTTCAGGGATATAATGCACGAGTTCGCAAACAAACTGAATCACAACTACCAGCACCACATACATGGTGTTCCGGACGCGTGACCACCGATCCCTGGGTGGGTGTTCCACACATGACTAACGTCGCTGCAGCGCGATATGGACCCGCCTGTTTGAAGCACTATACAACGCTGAAGCGCGTTTGACTTCAAATTTCTATACAATAGAAAAGAAAGCGGGTCCAGTCGACATCCCTGCGGCACACCGAATGTTCTAAATTTTGGACAATACTATGTGAAAGGGGACTTCTTTATAGTCGATACTTTTTAACGGTACTAGTAACAGTGCAATTCTAAACATGCAATAAATAGTTTGTACTTAATCTTTAAGGATGTGATCTCAGGATGTATCCTATCGAAGGCCTTTTGAAATTCTACAATAACGGCTTTACCATTAGGGAACTAGTGTTAATAGAGTTTTTACTAGTATTTTGAGGGGGCCGAAGTTTGTTAAGCAAATTCTATTAATCTTTGAGTTTTAATATATTTTTACAGTAAGTTACATTTAATTCAGTATTATCTAGCTAGTTCATTTTCTTTTGCAGTTTTTAAAGAAGGCAGAATGAGAGTGTTTCTATATAGTGTGTATTTATTTACAACCAGGTATGTAACTTATATACAATTATTTATATTTTTGGTTTACTATGTTGTGTTTTGTAACTTTATCGGCTTTATGTAATTCTAAGGAACGTATTCCTATTTTAATATATCACAAGCATAACATAGCATTTAAATATTGACTAGTATCGGCCCCCGTCGCTGCTCGTAGTCATGGGATAATCGACGGCTTTGTTTTTTTACAATAAATAAATAGTAAATGAAAGCACATGGTTAGCACATAATAATCTTTTTACACTTCCACACTCGGTGAGAGACCAAACTTTAAAGCAATATTAATACATTAAGTATTTTTAGATGTTATTAATGATTGAGATACTACATTTATCAACCACAAATAACTTTTAGTTTTTATAATTATTCATGTACAAAACACGAAACAAAGGAAGTTTGAAAAATTTGTAAGTGCAAGTTACTTTCAGTAATATTAAACACCTAGCTACTCGATAATACTAATCAAAATAACTTCTTTAGTAAATGCGACTTAAGATGAGCCTTAACCTCAGAAATAAGAATTTTCATCTTTCTTCATTTATTACTGACTCTTTCTTGCTTGAAACTCGGGCATTTCTAGAGTGAAATATCTCTTTTAAAATTGGGCTCGTTAATCAGTTCTTAAAGTTTGACATTTTTCGTATCATCTAAGACCATTGTTCCTGCTATTACGTCCATAACTGGTCCTCTATCTCTTGATTTGGTGTCTAATACACCAGTGCAAATAAGTGTAGTATTTCAAGTAGCTGAAATGGGGTTAATAGTAGGAGATGACTTGGGTATGTTAATCCGTGTTTCGGATGCACCGTTATTGATCTTGTTACAGTGAATGGACTTTTGCGTGTCAAAAGACATTTTTACTTTATTTGCAATCATACGAACGAAATATTGTTAGTTTCATTAAAACGTCTTTCTAATTGATTAATTGCCTGTTTTATTAGATAGCGGTTAAATATCAGAGTTAAACACGCATTTAATACATTAAAAAGATTTCAATTGTTTATAACAGCAACAAATATTTAGGAAAGTTTATTTCTAGTTTATTTGTGGGATGTTTGAATTTTGACGTCGCGATTAGTCTCTGCACTGTTTTTTATTTTAAGCGGAGAAAGCAAGTTTAAATCACAAACAATTATAACTCAGACCTTACTTTTGTTAGCTTGTATAAATCAGTCTAAGATACTAAAATTAAGATTTAAGATTTCTCGTTTTTTATTCAAATGCGTTTACATTTCATAAACAACATGAAAAATCTTCAAAATTTAAACAAACCACAAGAAACCACATCAGTGTATCGATAAGAAAATTAGAGAATACTTAAATATTCTAGTAACTAATTGAATAGTGAAACGAACTTCTGTGCTTTCAGTTACCAGTCCACCTTTAAAAATTTTCACTGCCATCGTGGTTGAGATGTTGATTTGTCCAAATGGATTATTTACTGAAATTATTGATTGAGCGACTGAAGTACATTTTTTGGGATGTGTTAAATTTTAAGAGATTGGTGTAGTTAATGGAAAATGAATTGAGATTATACTTTTAGAATCAAAACTCGAAGCTATTCAGAGATCGTTTGATAGACAATGACTAGAAATATAAAACGTAAGTATAGAGACAACAAGAGGTATGTGCGAAGACTTGTACTATAAGTTGTTTGATGATTAAAGAAATAAAAATCGGTTAGAGCAAAGCTTCTTTATAGTGAACAATAAACGAATTGTTGTTAGAAATTTCTTTACTAAGATTCTAGACAGTGTTATCAATTGACTAGCGAAGCAAGCAAGAAATACCAATATTAAGGTAATAGGTAAATGATTCAAAATTGACAATAATTACCGCCTTAACAAAGATGCAGTAATTGTATTTTATCGCTAAATAGAAATAAATACACCTGATACCAAAATGTTTGTAGATACAGTGGAATCTATATAACTCGAATCTTGTTAAGTAGAAACCTCAGTAAGTCCACTAAATCCCCAAATACTCGATGTATCGAGTTATTTAGACTTTGTAACTCGAACAAAATGTCATTTTCCTGCGTAGGCACTTTAGTACATATTAATACTCGATAACTCGAATTGCAAAGACCAGATAATGACGTGTAACTAGTAATTCCCCGAACTCAAAGCAATAAAATCGAACAGAAATGTGCAATGAATGAGTTTATTCACTACACGTTCTAAGTGTGTAAGGCTGTGTACCATATAGACTAGTAAACAAGTGCCTTTCGACCAAATTTTTTCAGCACTCTCCGAAAATTATAAATGAGGTGTCATTCGATTCGGAATGGCATCTAGATGATTTTTGAAAAAAATGAAGTTCCGCTTGCAATAATTGTAAAAATTATTAACAATTAACTAAAAAAAAGAAGGGGGGTTTAGTTTTTTGCAAATATCTCAAAAAGTAATAAAGATTTTTCAAATTTCAAGTTTAACAATTTCACACTTCCAATGTTCATGTTCAAGCAAAAAAAAATATTAATTAACTATTGAATAACTAAATGAAAAATTGTTTAAAAAAAAAATTCAAGCAGATTATTGTTCATTCATCTATTCAGTTAGTGCTTGAATTTTTTCAATTTTTTATTTTCATTTTAGTATGTTTAAATAATATTTATTCATTAAAGGGCCGATGTGGGTGTGGCTAGCGTAAGCCAGAGTACCCGTTTTCGGCCCTATTTTCATCCCTCTGGGAAAATTATAAATATTGATCTTACAGTTTCGGGAGTCGTGATTTTTTTTATGAAATTTCCTCCTCTTTTTGAATCTTTTTTCAAATTTGAAAAAATCTTTATTACTTTTTGAGATATTTGCAAAAAACTAAACCCCCTTCTTTTTTTTAGTTATTTGTTAATAACTTTTACAATTTTTGCAAGCGGAACTTAATTTTTTTCAAAAATCATCTAGATGCCATTCCGAATCGAATGACACCTCATTTGTAATTTTCGGAGACTGCTGAAAAAAGTTGGTCCAAAAGGCACTTGTTTACTAGTCTAATAAGGTAATGAACAAATCTGAATTTGTTTTTTCGACCAGTACTTATTCGACCGCTAACTACGAGTCTTAAAACGCGCCTTCTTGAGTCGAAATTTTAACTATCAAATACTTCATATCGAACTACTTGTTAAGACGAAGTTTTTATCAATTCCCTTGACATTCGAGATATCGAGATTCTACTGTGTAATGATAAATTATAAAATTGGCAACACTCATTCTTCAAAGCAGAAGGCAATAATTTCAACCATGTTTTTTTTTAAAACGTGCACAACTTCTTCGCAGTAGTAATATTACCTACGTAAAAAGTATCCACTAGATTCAATGTATAATCTAAATACATTTTCATAACTTAAATGTAACCACTTATGTTGCATAAAGCAAGGAGAATGTTGTTGAAAAGTCTTTGTGTTCGCATGCTTATTATTTCGTAGTTGATTTCATGTTGTCTGATCAAATCTATGATTTCTGTGGCATTTATGATGAGTATTTTCAATTAATTTTTAAAGATTACTAGGAAAGTCATCTTTGATCATAAGTTCCTATAATGTTTCAATTTAGAGATAATCTGATGAAGAATATTTTAAAGAATAAAACGATGAAGAATTACAAATAATAATTACACGACGTAGGTATAATTATATCAAAAAAAAGTCTCGTGATGGTACCAGATAGGTGCAGTTCAGCATATATCAGGCAACAGGTGCCTGACGCTGGTTTTCAACTGCACCCTAGGACGGACGGATGTTGCACTGTTATATATATATATATATATATATAAGTACTGCGGATATTTCTACTTAAGGACACCAAAGGAAAAGCAAGCTAAAAACAGTTTGCGCCTTAGTTTCATTTTCAGTACATGATGCTTATATAGAAACGGCGATATGTGGCTCGTCGGAGGTATTGAAAAACAGAAGCGTGCACAATCATTTTGATTGATTGACCCATTGTCAATTTCAACTGAGGCTAATGTAAGTGGCTACTTTCCATTAGGGAATCACAACGACCGTGTTCACGATCGCGAGTTTTCCCGTTCTACTTGCTTCCGGCGTTACAATCCTAAACCCATATTTTTTTTGACCAGGAGAAATCCGATTGAGGACTAAGCCGCGACAAGGGCAGAACTTTGGGGGGATAATTCGCGACCTAGTGTGGGATTCGCCAAATCGGGGGTGGCACTAGCATGCCCAGTCAGAACTGGTGCCATGCTATTACCACTCCCCAGTTAGGGATACCCACTAAAACCCCTGGTTGTTCCGTCCTTCGCCTTATGCCAGGGCTACGGGTATATGATCTAGCCTCTCCACAGCCCTCGCAGGCGTGGGCCCCCATCACGAGGCCTCTTCCATTGCCGGGGGACTCACAATCGTAAACCCAAGTGGAACGGTTATTCGACCCACCTCTTGACATGTCCTTGTGTTATCGAAAATGATAACGTCATTAGTGACGTTTTCGCCACGACCACAACGACCGCGGTCGCCTTGTGGAACGGCTAACGGAGAATTTTGGTCGTTGTGAGCTACTAATGGAACGCGCTGTGTTATTAAAATTCATAAGACGGTCAATATACTACACCTATGGCATTTTAAAAATAAATAAATAAAATATATTCTTCAACAGATTTTCTCTATTATTTATATTTTAATGTGTTTTAATTTGTTTTTGCATTACAAGTTTCAAGGTTAGATAATACGAGTATGTATATGATCATGAGCGGATTTATCGAAATTGTATATATTCCAAGTGTACATTAAAATTTATTCAGTAATCTATGTGCTTAAAAATCTGAAGTAGTGTCAAGAAGAAACAATAAAAATAAAACTACAAGTAATAATAATTATTTAAAGTCCAATTATGTCGGCTATAAATAGGAATAAATATGCATTATATTGCAGACTATTAATGACATTGTTTCTAAGACTCGCCAAGTATTATTTTTTTTGACAAGGGGAACTGCATTTAGTTTTGTAGTGACCGCTTTAACCGGCAAATGGCGGCATGCGCTGGGGTCATAGACAATAATTTGGTACTGCGAGACTCAGTGACACTACTTTGGCTGATTGTCTCTGAGTAATTATTATTAATTTTTAATTTAAAACAAGTCAGTAAATAGAAATCATAGTTTTGATATACAGACTGTATTTATTTGTAAAAAAGTTTTTTGACATTGAAAAACGAAATTTATTACCAATGAGGTAAATGTATCCAAAACAGGACTATTGTCAGATTGAAGTTGTGTTTGGTTTTAATGTTAGGCCTCGTGTCTATTATGACCACTTCGAAGACAGCAAGTAGGAAAGCGGGAAGGGAATTGGGCAGCACGAAGGCTACATGTTCCGTCATGTTCGAAATATGTTTTGTTTACATACTCACGCTGCTCACCTTCCTAGCCATTTACCTGCATAATGTAAGTATTGTAGGTATATTAGAATAATAAATACCGCACTTATATTACAAAACAGATTTTGCGAATTCAATAGAGAATTTTGGGACTTTCTAATAAAAACGCGTGTCAATTGAATCCCTGTTAATTAAAAACAGGAACATTTCGCTCACTTTTATCATGAAAAATGCGAATTTGTCGTATTCTAGAATATCTTTAGAGCACGCCACTGAACCAAAGCATGGCATTACCCATTGACGTCAAAAACGTGACCTCTTTACACCGGAGTACTCAAGAACAATATAGGACGCGGCGTACGTCGTATGGATATGCACAGAGTATTTACGCCGCGTCAGGCGTTGCAGAGAGACCTGCTTCACTTGTATAATAATAATTGACGGCCTCTGTGGTTGAGTGGGCTAAGCCTTTGCCGACCTACCCCACTGAAACGCAGAGGCTCCGGGTTCGATTCCTGGTATAGTAAATTTCGGAAACATATTTTCTCCGTTATTTACCATGGTCTGGGTGTCTGGGATCGGCCCCAGAGTGGTCCGTTGTTATATTATCCATAACACAAGCGTAACTTGCTTAATTTGGGGATATACAATGTATGTGTTTATCTGCCGATTATTATTATTATAATAATATGCACTCGTCACTCGCGTAACGCCACACGCAGCCTACGACGTTTGTAACAGGGTATCGCCTTACGTGAGCATAAATGACATCACCTACAGTACGTGTAACGGGGGCCTAAACATGATTAACAGTTGCATTAGTTAAGTAGCTAGCTGGTGAATAAAACTCCCTCACCATTTCGACAGACATCTATTTTAGGAAAATGTCTGTCCAAATGATGATGAAGACTTACTTGCCAGTTTCGAAAGTTAACTAACTTAACTAACGCAAGTGTAAATCAAGGTTCTAGATAAAATCATTAAAATATTTAATTTTAATAAACATTACAATGTTTAATTTAATTTTCCTCTCAATTATTGACACATGTTCTTTAGATTGTACAAAACAAAGTCGCTTCTCGCGTCTGTATGCCAGCTAACTTTTCCTAAACAACGCAATGGATTTTTACTTTTTTATTATTTTTTTACTAATGGTTTATATATAAAATCCTATACAGGTTTGTATATAAGTAAAATAGAACTACTTCCTAGTGTTTGATCCGAGGCGTAATCGCGGGGTAAATTCTAATTTAAAATCAAACTTTTGTTTTAAATAAAAGGTCAAGGAAGTGAAACATGTCATATGGCGAAATTCAATCGCTCTTAGAGTTACGTTTTTTACTAAAAGCGATTTCTAATCCTCTTATTCTTTGTCTATCTTTTAAACTAAACACAACTTTCATCTGTCGATTGTAAAATACAATAATATAAATGTTTTTTCACTCATTGAAGGTACAGTACGTGCAATAATGAAATGCGTTTCGAGTGAAGTTAGTTCCAAGCTCGCTTAGGTCCAGTCAAATATTTAATTTTATTAGACATTACCGTGTCTTGTGCGAAAGAGATGACATGCGAATCCACATAGCGACCGGGCGAGAGCGCAACACTCTTCCCTCCCAACTCTACCTTTGAACTTTATAATTGTGTCTCGCGCAATGACTTGTACTACCATTGACCATTGTACTACTAACTACTACTACCTACTAATTTTCAGATATGTTAATGTTTACTGTTTTAAGTTGGTGTACAATAAAGAGAGTGTTGTTGTTGTTGACTTGCACGCACTTCAGAAACGCATTCAAATTTTACTCGTACTGTAACTGACATCAATAACACGGAATAATGTAAAGTAGTAATTAATGCCAAATAATGTGCCAAATGTGTTAAAATAGAGAATGGTGTTATGGAACGAGTTACCATGGGAGATATCGAATAAATTATCGAAAATTAATATGTTTTTTTCTTCTTTGTCTTTTCAGCTTCAGAAATAGTTCAGCTTCAGCGGGTTTAGGATAAAAAGTTATCCCACGCATTCCAAACTTAGAAAGTGCGGGTGTGAATCCTGACCAGAAAACATATACTACTCTGGCAGTTTTTTCACCTAATGTGGATAATGTTATAATTACCAGGTGCTAACGGTAAACAAAACACGTAATGAAACCTGCACATCTAGATAACCGATGTGCCAAATCGACCAATTCGCCTTAGACAAGCATGGTTGGGTATTACTGGGTATACCCAATACTGTCTAGAAAACATTTAGATCGGTCTATTAAGAATCATAAGTTCACCAATAGTGGTAATTGAGCATGTTATTTGTTACAAGCCGTGCGATTTGCACATTTTCAAAGAAACACCCTATATGGTTGCCATGCAGAAGAAGATTATTTCTTCGCTTTCGAAATTAATGTTCTTAACCATATAACGTCCGTTAGTAACCAATATTATTTCGTGAGTACCAAAATATGCAAATTCCATATCTGACCGATGCCAGAAGGGCCTAGACAATGGCCTGCTCTAACTCTATCCTGTCCACTGTTCCGACTTCCCAACAAGTTTGGGACGAGCCGCTCTGCGAACTGACTCTTGAAAGTCTCCTACAAACGTGTTCAAGTTCGAAAGAGCGCGCTCGCCTTTTAGCCGCTGCTACTTGGGAGTCTGGACAATGGCTGAATACACACCCATCCTTCAATACAGGCACAAACCTATAATATTCTACTTTTCGATTAGCTGCGAGCCTTCGATTGAGGGGCCCCGTATTGTGTACCCCATCGTTACTAGTGTGGGAGTATGATGGACCCGTAAGATCTCGCTATGCCAACCTCAATGACATCATCCGCCGAGCTCTTGTCAGCGTCGGCGTATCGGCCGTATTAGAATCGAATGGCTTGGTACGCGACGTTGGCTAGAGGTTGAATGGTATGTCACTTATTCCTTGGAAGATGGGACGGCCGCTTGTTTGGGACGCACCATGTGTAGATACTCTAACGCCGTCACATCTTCCAATGACTGAGTTAGAGGCTGGAAACGTTGCTTCAAAAGCTTAAGCTCTCAAATGGCGCAAATATGGAACCTTAGGACGCGGTTAAATATTTGCGCCGTTTAGAGTTGAAACATTAGGTGGGTTGCCGTGTGGTCCATCGGCAAAATTTTTTGCAAGAAACTCTTTGATGCCACCCGCGATCAGAAGGCTGGCTCATATTTCGCCCAACAAATAAGCATCGCCATACAGCGCGGCAATGCAGCCGGCCTTCTGGGCACGCTCCCATCTGGCAGCAATTTGTTACACAATCTATAATAGCTTGTACTATTTATAACTTAGTTTATTTTTAGTTTTTAATTGTATTTATTATATTATAGTTTTAATTTTGTTTAGTGATTGAAAATGATTATCTATACAGATAAACATGCAGTGATTACGTAATAAAGTATTAAAAACAAGATAACAATAATTAGACACGATAATTCGATAGAAACTAATAAAACACAATAAAACGGCTATTATATATTCTAATTTCACTATAATATGATATAAATTTAAATGTGGCGCCAACATTATATCCGTTTATCTTGTTTCCTAGAGCTTCGAATACAATAAATATTTAAATGTAGTCATAATTCAGACATTAAATTTTGGCGCTTAGCACCATGTATGGCGTGTCTGGCATATTGTCCAAGAATGTGAAATTAAACGAATTATTACTAAAACGCGACACTAGAATCGTGTTTAGTTGCGTGTTTAATCGTAACTTTTTTCCCCTCGATATACACTCAGTTGCAACTTAAATGGTTGACTTGTGTTTTTTTATTTTTTTAGTAATGTATTTGTACGGGCTAGCAAAAGCCGTACATTGCAATGTCAGCGGTTTACGCCGACACGTGCATCAGTACTCATTTAGCACCGTACTCGGTCAGTCGGCAACAAATTATGTAGGGGGTTTTCCTACATACGATCTTAATGATAAATGTTTTAGGATGTATATTGTCAAATTATGGCAATGAAAATAATGGTGCTTATAATTATGATCTAAGATCAATGGCTGTTTTGCCGACTGATCAAGTACGGTGCTAAATGAGTACCTACTGATGCGAATATGTTAAAATAAACGTGTCGGCGTAAACAGCTGACACGGCAATGTACGGCTGTTGCTAGCCCATACAGTATGTGTCCTTCATTGAGAACACTTTGTTTTATGTAGAACTAAGTCCTCTCTTGTAGCTTTTGAATATCATGCCTCTTCAGGTCTTCAGCCGAGATGGATATATACTCTGCATTAACTTGATACCCATCAATTCATTTACGTGCAGACCCAATCTCACGAATCATCGTCTATTTCTTCTTTTGCTGTTTTCACTTCGAGATGTTCATGTATCTCGCTGTTTCTTAAATACCAGGGCACTCCTACGAAGTATGACATTTTGGAGTCTTTGTATGATAGAAATGTTTGAGTTGCTAACACTGCTATTGTTAGTATTATTATTTATATTTATGTCTGTGCAAATCACACGCCATAAAAATTACGCGGACTATTGGAGGGTTTGCGTGGGGACATGGAAAGGGCAACACGTAAAGACCCCTTGAAATGTGGCGTGACACTGACCGGCGATTTTCCCTGTCTACAACATATAAAAATGCAGCTAAGGACAAGACCCAGTAAGTGTCCCATCTTCCATGGCACCAACGACATTCCGTCTGGTCTCTTACTAACGTCGCTTCGATTCAGTCGTCGATTTGGTTTAAGAACAGCTGGTGCCCCTGCGGTGTCAAGGGACCGACGGATAATGTCATCAAGGACATCGTGACATTCTGCCAGCGCTCCTCATGCAGGACCACCCTAACTAATCAACTCCAACTACCAATTGTCGGTCACTAATGACGGAAAGCTAGTCAAGGTTGTTAAACGGCTTACTCTGGACTAAGGGTGACAGCCATACATAAAGACAAATGCCCTGCCACCAGACTGTGAGTTGTTTTTCTCATTTAGAAACTTGTATTCTTTCTCCGTTCCTGCACGGAATAATCCTCTTAATATCCCGGACGCTGTAATAACTAAACCTAGCAACAAATCTTATCTAACAATTAAGCTATAGCAAGCCAAATACATTAATATATAAAGGAATATAAGCACCTAAATTTTAATTCTAGAGTAGTCATTATTTATGCAGTAGGTATGTCTTTGACATTTGGGACGTGTGCCATATATTCAAGGAATGTTGAAATAGCCATATACAGGATTTATATGCTCACTATACTTCTCGGATATGTTTGCCTGCAATATTGTTCTCAAATTTAGAATATTTATAGCAAAAGGCTTCCATTGACTAGAAGGGCAATATATATATACGTAAACCAACCAGTAAATAGTTAAAATCCCCTCCATCAAACAAACATTATTTGTCCTGCCTTATACGTCTTTTAAGAATTTGATTTGATTTGATTTATATATCTTACTTTTCTAACTGCCTCCAAAAGTCAATGAAATCTTCGTTTATATTTTGCCATTAGTTCTGGTAGCTGGATTTCACTTCTACTTTTAATTTTGCTTCTAAGTCATACCTCTCCTGGGAATGCACAGGACACCGGAATATTATGTGTGGGATATGGTCATATCCTCTGGGTCACAGATGTGCAAGGGGCTACCTTTGCACCCGACGCAGTTCAGGTACTCCGAGAAACCCTCGTGCCCTGTATACAACTGGGTTTGTAAATCGGTGATGCCGATTTGCCTAATAATTCTGCGGGCACGCGTGACATCCGGGAGAAAGAGTTTCGTAACGGATGCCGTTGAACCTTGACAGTGTCTCCGGTTACTGTCATTTGACGAAGGAAACCGGACTTTTCATAAAGCGGCTTCACCTTCAAACTCACCAACTCATTTTGACCCACTCATTTTCCTATATATCAAGGTAGGTCTTCAGGCAGAACCAATCCAATGTTTGTCCAAGCTCCATATAGCTTGCATTATGTTGACCCTCGCCGCTGCAGCCGCTGGGTTTAACGAGCTTTAGTTGCACGGCGGCTGCAATACCGATCTCGAGTCACTGTAAATGCGAAAGCTTCTTTCTGAACGCATTCGGATTGACGCCGTCTCCTCACGAACTGCCAGCATCTCTGCTTGATATACCGTGCAGTAGGATGGCAATTTAAGCTTCCGGGGTTTATTCTCGGCCTCACTATTCCAGAAGGATAATGAGATTCCGACATTCCCGTCAATTAAACTACACTACACCTGCTCCTGATATGTCAGGTAGAGATATCTATACTCGATGTTTAATACCGGCTGTGTTGTACTTACCATTTCCATCTCCCTATCACAAAGCATTGGTTGGTATATCCCCTCTTGGCCTTGTATAACGAAGCAACCTCCTTTATCCAAAGGTCCAGGGGGAGTAAACCAGCACCATCACCAATATTAGGGAGACATTCTTATAGGTCTTACATATTACGCGAATGCAAGTTGATTCATGTTGAGTTGCTTACGTACAACCTTGCAGCCGAAGGCGTCCAAACGCTCCATGCTAAAGGACTACTAGAAACCTCAGCGATGAAGTACTGAGAAAGCTGTGCCATTTGAAAACCACACATTATCTGGAATTCTAGAATTGTGAATAATGTTTTGGGGTGAGGTTATATACACGAACGAATTCGCAATACATATTCTATTAAATATAATAACATGCATCATTTAGGCAGTTTTATAACCCAAAATGCATATTGTTACAAATCTGTTAAATAGATACCTAAATATGTGCATCGGAGACTATTCTTCAACATACAGATAAGCTTTAATGCCAATGTCAAGATAGCTTAAACATACCTAGTTGGTAAGGTCACCACCACAAAGTTGATAACATGATACAAACCACCTCATTAACAAGATATTTTTTGTTACATTTTGCATCATGTTTTTAATTTATATATCATCTTGTGTTTATTAGAATCGAAGGATAAATCTATCTTTTATGTAAACAATTTCGGCTGAACAAGTTTTAAGAATATTGCGCCTAAGGCGTCCCCATAACATCGCAATGAAATTATTTTATAAATCTATCGAATTAATTTATTTACATAAGGAGCTATTTAAAATGTAGTCCCCGCAGATCACTTACTTCAAATCTTTTTGCCTTACAGGTTTTAAAAACAATATATCCTTCTACAATCCTTTGGCAAGAATGTCTCGATATTACAATGAAGAATCCAAAAAAAATTGTGTGTGTATGTGTACTTATGTACACGCGTTAGAAGTTATACTTCTTTGTCGTATCAAGATAAAAATATTTTCAAAAATTTTATCTTTTGCCTTATTCTACGTTTGTAGAAAAAACGACACTAACAATAGAAAAACTAAAATGTTGACTATAGCTAACTTCAAGGTGTCGGTTTTTCGTGACAGTGTGCGCGCGCATCGTAAAAGTATAACTTCAAAACTAAAATGTTGACTATAGCTAACTTCAGAGTGTCGGTTGACTATAGCTAACTTCGTTGTGTAGGTTTTTCGTGTGACTGTGCGCGCGCATCGTAAAAATTTACTGTCATCATTTTTCCCTAACGCGCCTAACTAACTTCAATAATATTTTTGAGAGAAACTTCCTAAAATACCTTCTAAGCTTCAAACCTATTACTGAATTTAAATAATAGTAAACATTACTTTTTTTTCGCATATACACTTCTCTAAATGCTCTTAGTAGTTAGTAGACCATTGAAAAGTTACATTTAGGGTTACATTTCTCAAAGGACGCATTTTTATTTTTTTGATATATAGGGGGGGTTAGTATAAGTTTAAGTTCAAGTTTGTGGAGTTGCCGCCCTTGTACCCCGACCGCCATCTTGGAAAAAGGGGTGCAAAAGATTTTCGAGCTGTATCTCGTAAACTAGCAACCCTACAGAAAAATTTATAAGACATTATTTGTAGAAAATTAAATTGTCTACAACTTTATTTTTATTACTTTTTATCGTAAAATTTTATAATATATAAAAGGTTATAAACAAAAATAACGGATATATTTTAACAAATTTTCTTTTTTCAATAAAATGATATATTATGTCAGGGTTTTTAAACAAATTCCTAATAAAATGTTTAATATCTAATGAAATTAAACATTTTATTAGAAATATAATATTTTAAAACCCACAACGCTCGGACTGACAGGGTTCTTGAATCGTAAGAATACGATGAAAACGAACCATTAGGTTTAGTTTTCTATTATTATTTTTATCATTTTCTTAAAATTTGTATGTTATTATTACTTTATAATCGACCCTTTTCCCCACAATAAAAAACACAAAAACAAACATACAAATAAGTGTTATTATCTTATAATGATCACATACTTTTATCCGGTGCGGCGTACATTTTTTTGAAACTTGTATTATAAACTACATAGAACTACATACATACATAGTACATATTTATTTCAATTTTGGTTTAGTGTCAATTATTATTACTAATGTTTGAATCCTATAATTATGTATATTTAACCTTAAATGTACAAAATGCTAAACAATTTCCAGTTAAAATATTAATAAACTTAGTGTGACAGTGTAACCCATGTCGTGACACGGCAAAGTGCATCCCTGGTCCGGCCACGTCTCAGTCACTGCTAAAATGTGGAAAGTAGCACTAGTGTTCATTGCATCATTTGCTTGTTGTTTGGCTGAAGTCAGTTTTGCACCGCTCGAGGCTAAACCAGAGGAGTTTCGTAAGTTTTTAAAAATCTGTTCTTTACTATTCTTTAACCTTTTCGCAATCAACATGGTTGGTGATTTCTCTACCACACTCCTCAATTATTAACACACTTCCACTATTATTATTATTACATGAACATTCAAATGAGATAGTGGAAGTGTGTGAGATAGTGGAAGTCCACTATCTCACACACTACACTACCTATAGTGGAAGTGGAAGAAGATAATAATCACACAATCTATCCATTTTTTTATATACTGGTTATTTAAAAAAAACTACTGGAATACACTACATAAACGATGCAGAACACGATGCATTTTTTTAAGATTTCTTGTTTGTTTGTTTGTGTTCAAGAAAAAAATAATGGGCCGATTTCAATGGTCGACAATTTCAAATTCAATTGTCCCGGAAATCCACTGGGACTTTTCTGGGAATGATTTTAAATTGCCAAATTTACCGATCGATAGCAAATTTGATGTAATAAAATGTGTGATATTTCTTATCCCTGGAATCCCGCGGGCAATTTTCCGCGAGCAGTTCGAAGTTGTTCGGTTGCGTAACAATTACCTTATTCTGACACAGTTTTCACTAAAAAGATAGCTGCGGTACTTTGTGTCCCGGAAATCATGCGAGAATTTCCAGTCAAGCGTGGACGTAGTTGCGGATATAGCCTAGTATATTATACTTTTATGCATTAGTGCTGTTTTGCTACTATGAATGCAAGTCTGTTCTATCTCGCCGATTATAAAAACGAAAAACGCATCGAAATCGGCCTAGTAGTTTTTACGTGAATCCCGAACAAACAGACAAGGAATTTTAGACTAGTATATAAGCTGAAGAGTTTATTCGTTTGATTGAACGCGCTAATCTTAGGAACTACTGGTCTGATTTGAAAAATTCTTTCAGTGTTAGATAGCCCATTTACCGAGAAAGGCTATATGTTATCACGCTAAGACCAATAGGAGCGAAGTACCAATGAAGAATGTTTCAAAATCGGGGGTTTTGAAAACAAATTCCACGCGGACGACGTCGCGGGCACAGCTAGTCTAAATAAAAATTGAATCGTGTTCTCTATATTTGTATTTGTTTGTTTGTGTATCTTTTATATTTAGTCTATTCCAATTGTGTTTTTTAAACAGCTTTAATGTAGAGACACGTCATGTTTTGAATTATCCTATAATATTATACATGACAACCAAATATTATAATCAGTGCAGGAATGGAGAAAAAATACAAATACCTGCGGCTGTGTGGCCTGACGTAAGCGGCGACAAAACAAACCACAGCCAGGTGGTAGGATATTTGTCCGTCTGGATGACTACCACTCCTGGCGAAGAGTACGCCGCCTAAACAACCTTGAGTTGTGTTGCGGCATTAATGGTCAGGTTCCAGTCGCCCTATAGAGAGCGGCAGCATCTTAGTACCTGTGTGCTGATATTGCATGTATTATGTATTGCAAGACTTTGGGCCCATGGGGGCCAAGTGCCCACATTATTTCAAAAAATTAAAAAAGCGCCTAGTTGAATCAACAGGAGACCGGAAGGCTGGAGCTTACCTCGCTCAAAGGATTAGCCTTTGTATCCAGCGAGCTAATGCTGTCAGCCTTCTAAATACAATGCCCAGCGGCAGTGGTATGGTGGGGCTGGACGGGCTTTTATATAGGTTTTTATTTTAATTTTAGTTTTAGACCCGATCTCAGCGCCACCTACCGGTTCCAACGGGATAAAAAGTATCCTATGTCTGTCTCCTGGTTCTAAACTACCTCCCCACCAATTTTCAGCCCAATCGGTACAGCCGTTCTTGAGTTATATACTTAGTGTAACTAACACGACTCTCTTTTTAACCGACTTCGAAAAAAGGAGGAGGTTCTCAATTCGTCGGGATCTTTTTTTTTGTTGCTTTTTTTATGTATGTTCGCCGATTACTCCGTTATTTATGATCCGATTTACGTGATACTTTTTTTGTTCGACGCGTAACGCGTAGCGCTTCCAATTGGTCCCCTAAAAATTTTACATAGTTTGGCCCAGTAGTTTTCATTTTATGAACATTTTTCATGGAAATAATTTTCACTCCGTTCCATATGTATACCGATTACTCTGAGATTTATGATTCGATTTACGTGATTCTTTTTTTGTTCAACGCGGAATAGCTACCATATGGTCCCCTAAAAATTTGACATAGTTTGGCCCAGTAGTTTTCATTTTACGAACATTTTTTTGTTCCCGGTTCTTGGGACCTATATTTTTTAAGAAGCGCGGCACCATTCGTTGGTCCACCCATACATAGCTAGACACTAAAAAGTAACAAATAAAAAATAAAAACTTCGTTTAAAAAAACCGACTTCAAAAACTAAAATGTATAAAATAACTTATTTCTAAAGCTATTATTATTAATATATATTATCTAAAACATCTTGAAGTCGGTGCAAAGTAAAACATAAAAATTACTATATTTTGAAAATTACTAAGCACCGACTTTAAGATGTTTTAGATAATATATATTAATAATAATAGCTTTAGAAATAAGTTATTTTAAACATTTTAGTTTTTGAAGTCGGTTTTTTTAAACGAAGTTTTTATTTTTTTATATATTATATATAAATATGTGTACGAAATTTCATACTCCTCTGTCTGCGCAATTTTCGTCAAAAGGGGTACAATGTTTTTTCTTGACGTATTGATATATAGATTTATGTTTTTTTCATTACCTATTGTACTGTTGTTGCGCAAATGTGTTGATAAACGTTCTATAACACACGTGCGGTTGTTGGTTTTCACATACTCTACACGTTTATAAAAACCAACTTACTGCACTAGTATCATAAATAACTACTATTCAAATCAATTGGCTTGCACCCACTAGGCCCCCTTGTACACTCGGGTAAAAACGCCCCTACGTTCATTTACTCATTTGTTCGTTCATTCATTCATAGTTGTTATATTCCAGGTGACGAGACCGGATGCTACATAAGTGAGCTGAATACAGTGATTGCGTTCAACACATCTCTCGCTTCTTCCAAAGAATGTCTTGAATACTCTTGTGGAATGAAATTTGTCACCTTCTCTTCGTAAGTTCCACTTAAATTTAACTGATTTTTTTTTATGACAGACATCATATTGACATTTGACGTAGATGATACATAATATCGACATTACTTTTAAAATCAAACAATGACGCAGCAAACATAATCTAAATGAAATCTTCATTATTTAATCTTATAGTAATATATAAAGCTGAAGAGTTTGTTTGTTTGCTTGAACGCGCTAATCTCAGGTACTACTGGTCTGATTTGAAATTTCTTGCAGTATTAGCCATTTATTAGCCCATTTATTGAGGAAGGCTGTAGACTATATATCATCACGCTACGACCAATAGGAGTGGAGCACCAATGAAGAAAATTTCATAATCGGGGGTTTTTTGACTTACCTTTTTTCTAACTATTCCACGTGGACAAAGTCGCGAGCAGAAGCTAGTTTAATATAACAAAATGCTTTTTTTTGTTAAACTTAATCAGTTAGTCACTTAGCTAGATTAGTGGTCACTGAATTTTAAGTAGAGGAGGGGGGGGCGGGGGGGGGGGAGGAGTAACCGGGGACGACTACTCGCTTCTGCAAGCCCCATATGTCTAGGAGAAATGTAGTTCTTGAGATATATTTTTTTCATTCATTCGTTTTGTTATATTGCGACGATGGTAATCAACATGATTATATTCCGTTAATGAGACAGCTATTTGTGGACAAATAGTGTTTTCTGAGCAAATTTCTAAATGTTGGTAAGGATTTGGCCTCTCTGACAGTAAGAGGCAGCATATTCCAAAGTTTGACAGCCTGCGCCGTAAAAGAATTATCATAATATCATTGTTCATTCAGCAAATATTTTTTTTTCGTTTTAATATTAGGTGTGGCGTGGGTGCAGCGCTGCCACTGTGCGAGTTAGTCGAAGACAAGGAGAAGCCCTACCCCGACTGCTGCCCAAGAGTGGAGTGTCCCGAAGAGGTCACCACACAAAATACAACTAGCCCTTTAAATTAAAAAAATCCAAAAACAACATAATATTTTTATTAAACACCCCACGAAAGTCCTAATTAGCTCCATTCAATTTCACTTGAAATTGATAAGAAGCAAATTACGACCAGAAAAATCATGAGGATAAATGCAGTTGAAATGAGAGCTTTGAAATATACGCGAGGTTAAGTCGAATGATATAAAAATAAAAAATCTTCGTTTAAAAAAAACGACTTAGTAATTTTCAAAATATAGTCATTTTTATGTTTTACTTTGCACCGACTTCGAGATGTTTTAGGTAATTTATATTAATAATGATACATAGCTTTAGAAATAAGTTATTTTATACTTTTTAGTTTTTTAGTTTTTGAAGTCGGTTTTTTTAAACGAAGTTTTTTTTGTTTTATTTCTTTCTTTTTAGTGCCTAGCTATGTATGGGTAGACTTACGAAAGGTGCCGCGCTTAAAAAAATATAGGTCCTAAGAAACGGGAACATAAAAATGTTCGTAAAATGTAAACTACTGGGCCAAAATATGTTAAATTTTTAGGGGTCCAAATGGCAACTATTCCGCATCAAACTAAATAAGAATCACGTAAATCGGATCATAAATCTCGGAGTAATCGGTGAACATACATAAAAAAAAACAAAAAAAAAACATCCCCACGAATTGAGAACCTCCTCCTTTTTTTGAAGTCGGTTAAAAAATAAACAGTGTGATAAAGGAACGTCGTGGAATGAAAGATGTGATAACAAGAGCTGTTGAGAAAGGAATCTTAAGTTGGTTTGAACCTGTAAAGAGAATGGACGAAAGGCGACTGAAAAAACAAGTGTATGACAACGCTTGGCGCCAGCGGACTGTGATGTAGTTATCACGATCAAATCACAGATGTTTTGGGTAACGATCAGATAGGTAAAATCGCCTATATTAAGTGTGTATGTATAAAGAGATAAATGACAGTGGACCAAGCCGAAGATGTATTATCCCCGCAAATTGCTATTACGCCTGGCCGCCATTTTGGTGACGTAACCGTAGCCGAACACTCAGTACTGTTAGCATCACTAGCCGGCGAGTACGCGTTCGAGTTGCGGTTGACGTCACGTGAATGTTAATTTGACAAGGTTCCAGCGCATTAACAATTTGCGGGGATAATATGTCGGGATCGTAGCAAGTAGAAATTCATCATCACTGCCTACCCTGTGGGAGATAGGAGTGATAATATTATAGATAGATAGAAAACGCTTTAGTTTTCATCACTACACATTAAATCAACATATTACAGCAATCACATTAAACAGTAAAGGCAGGAACAATGCACACACAACCCACCTATGGATTCTATGAACGAAATCACAAGTCTAAGGCGGTGGTGTGCACATTAAATATATACAAAATAAATAAGAAATAAACAATAACAATAACACACATTATTAACATGTATATAGAAATAGTTCGGTAAGCTTCGACAGGTCTTCTCGTCGAGCATTCCTCAATGCTTGAAGACGAAAGTCTTCGAGCAGTGCGTCCTACCCATCATGACATATGGTGTGGAGACATGGACACTGACAGCGGGACTGGTCCACAAATTCAAAGTCGCTCAACGGGCTATGGAGCGAGTGTTCCTCTTATGGATAAAATCAGAAATGAGGACATCCGTAAGAGAACGAAGGTAACCGACATAGCTCGCAAAATTAGCAAGTTGAAGTGGCAGTGGGCCAGTCACGTCTGTCGCAGGACCGACGGCCGATGGAGCAAACGAGTCCTGGAGTGGAGACCACGTCTCGGCAAACGTAGCGTAGGACGCCCGCCAGCCCGGTGGACTGACGACAAGATCGCCGCCAGGGGCTGGATGAGGAAGACGGGAGACCGGGATATGTGGCGCGTACTTGGGGAGGCCTACATCCAGCATTGGACTGAAATTGGCTGAAAAAGAAAAAAAGAATAAGAAGAAATAGTAATATTATTATTATATTCATTCAAGCCAAGGTCCAAATGCCCCGTGTAGCCAATTCAGAGGGCGGCAACTTTAAACTTCGCAGACAAATACATAACTCATCATTAATGCAACTTTGACCACTGAGACGTCCAGTCCTTAGATAATGTACACTCTAGATAGTGCGTCGCCCTGAAATCACAACAACAGAAACAGGCCAGCTTACGCATGCTGGTATGCGTGAGCATACTGTCTTACACTCACCTCGCGTCATATTGTTATCTATGTGTGAGTGTACTTAATGATACCAGTTAAATGTTTTCCTTATTTTATTAGGAAAACTAATCATATTAAAATGTGGTTCTGAAGTGTTGCAAAAAAAGAAATAATGTATGAAATATTTATATTGTGAGATTTACCCCATTATTAGTTTTTTTTATAAAATGAATACGTCCTATCGAAAATAAAACAATTTGGCACACAACTACGATTTTATTTATATTAATTACCCTATCTTTGAAATTGTTTTGTTGAACAACACTCGTTTGGATGTTGCATCTCTGTTTAAATTTTGTAATTTAGGCATAAGGCGACACCTTATGCATAAATATTTAATCTTCGACGTTTTTTATTATTCACAAAATTCATGTCTTTTTGTCGAAAATGATCAGAACAATGAGTCGTTTTGCAGGTTTCCATAGATCTTCTTCACGTCTTCGTCGTATTATGTCTACCCACCGATTTTCAATCACAGGATCTTTAGGTATTCTGAAACAAATAAATATTAAAATTAAAAAAAAAATCACGACTATCTCTAGTAAAATCTTTGTTGTATGTACTTTTGTGATCACTTTTAAAACTTCTATACTTACTCTACACTATTATGTTTATTATAAGATCATATAGAGGATGTCGTAGCGTAAGGATTTTAACGATACCTCAGCCATCAAATTCAGTTAAGTAGTTACATACTAGTTATCACGCAAAATAGAAACTCACAAGCTTAAAATATACATTGACCATGAAAACATTACACTACTTTTTAGAGCAGCTGTGTAAATATAATAATAAAATAAAAAAATCCTTTATTGGCTAAAATGCGTTACACTTATAAAAACAGAAACTATTTTATCGTAGTTTTAATGTGCGTCATAAAGCATAAATCACGCGAACAAAGTCGCGAGTAACATTTAGTCTAAATGTGAGTTGGGTAGCCTTACCCATATCAATTCCTCCAGCTCATAAAAATATGGTGGAAGTTTTGTATTGAAAAAGTGGCAACACTGATAATAATGTCGAGTGGCAGTTGTAAATAAGAACCTAAAAAATAGATATATTTTTTACGAAATTTATTACGTTAATTATGAAATCTGGATTACTTACCGATGGTAGGACACTTCGTTAGTTGTTTTTAAGCGTCCCTTGTAATTTCTGCAAACTTTTATCACGCATCTCGTGATTTAAGATCACTTTTTAAAATTTGTTATTCAAGCGCTCGGACGTGCGTATAGCGTGTTGTCAAATTAGACACTGATAGACGGGTATTGACTTCGAGGCCAACAGTTGGCTAATATTTTTTTCGACATATCCGCGCCGCCTACGCTCCATCTAGAGTGTACATTATCTAAGGTCCAGTCATAGATAAAATACACTATATTGGGCGCTTCAGTATTCCTTTAGTACCTCACTACGCCCAAAAGGCTCTGTCTGCCATTCCATATGGCGACCACGTTCGTTGTTACCGTGGCGAAAACGTCACTAATGACGTCGTGATCGAATAACCGTTCCACTTGAGTTTAAGAGTTTGACGCCGGCAAGCAAGTGGAAAGGGGAAATATCGCGGTCGTGAACGGGGCTGCTGTATGTTTTATACATTACAATTTCCTATTTCTTTATTCTTTATTAATTCCTTTTTCCTGCACCACCTATTTCGCCTGATTCAATTTCTTTCATGTAGGTTGACTGAAAGAGATCGGTTTGAGCGATAAGACCGCATATTTTATTGCCAATAAAATATTGTAAATATGGTCTGTTATTGTTACTGTATATTTTGGTGTCCAATAAAGTGTTATCTTACCCCCGAATCTTATCTATGCCTACATTAGGTTAACTAGGGGGTTATCCTTATTTTAATAATAAACTACATATTCAGCTGTTTAACAATATATTCCGCTTAAATAGATTATTTAAAAATATGTCAAAAGTTTATCGGAAACCGGTTAAATATTACGTAACAAAAAGAGTTTCAAAATAAAGGTTTATCCAGATTGGGCTGTTCAAACGCTTATACTCTTGTCAGCCAACGGTTGTCTACTGCTGGACGTAGAACTCCCCCAGTTTGCGCCATCTATCTGGGTCCTCCGCTGTTCTCATTCAGTCCCCACCAGCAACCTTGCGCAGATCGTCGTTCCATATTGAGCTGCAAATTTTGCAAGCTATTTCGATAACCATAGTTCTCTCACGGATACCCTTATTCCTAATTTTATCCACAGAGATACTCCCAACATAGCTCGCTCGATAGCTCGATGAGCAATTTGTCAGATGTCTGGTTTTCGACCGGAGAGTCCGGTTTTCACTATTTTTGTCCGGTTAAGAAAATGTTTGTAAATCTGACAAAAAAATTGTCGTTTTAAAGCAAATTGTTTTATTATCTAGCGAACTGGAAAGATTTCTCGAATGTTTCGTTCAACGCGCCGCCACCTCGAATTATTCGTCTGCTTTAATATACCTGCCAGTTGCACTGAATCCAAAGATTCCATCATCATCATCCGAGCGTTAAATCCCGGTTGCGTTCTGTTATATATAGTCTATGCACCCCATTTGGCCGATCCTACACCTTTTCTGTCTAATCATCACTTTTATGCCTTAGCTTCCCATCTGCTCATTGACACACACCTCAGTCTCCATCCAACTTCCAATCCAAACGGTCGTCCCCTAAACTATAACCTTGTTTTAATTATCCTTTTTTAAAAAGGGGTTAACTCGGTCCCGCATAACATTTTGGTGGCAGCGGTGGGATCCGATATCCCCTACGCAATATCCACGCGCGGTATATACGCGGTAACCAAATTAGTGGCCGTTCCGAACCGGTCCAGTGTATCCAGTTTCCACGAAGTCCAGTTACCGAGTCCAGTATACAGAGAAGTCCAGTATACAGAGAGTCCAGTTTTTACGTCCAAGATCCAGTGTATCCAGTTTCCACGAAGTCCAGTTACCGAGTCCAGTATACAGAGAAGTCCAGTATACAGAGAGTCCAGTTTTTACGTCCAAGATCCAGTGTATTCAGTTTCCACGAAGTCCAGTTAGCGAGTCCAGTATACAGAGAGTCCAGTCGTCACGTCTAAGATCCAGTGTGTTCAGCAGTATCCACGAAGTCCAGTTAGCGAGTCCAGGATACAGTAAATCCATCGTCGAGCGAGTCCTGCATCCAGAGTTCGAGGCATCCTGTGTTAAGAATTATCATCATAGAAAACCTAAATGTATATTTTACGTTTATTCATCATTTTATAAAGGCACTAGTTCACACGTCAAGCCTAACCAATTTGTTCCGAATAGAAATATTGTTAATAAAAATTATCCTAGACAAGTAAGTAATAATAATTATTATAATCAAAATACGTCATCGTCCCAAAATATACCAGTCTGTCGCTATTGCAAGAAAGCTGGACATTTCCTGGAAAATTGCAAGCTTCGCGAATTCAATAATAATAAGCGTAATTCAGGCGGATTTAATTTCTTCACTCCTTTACAACCGTCTACTTCAACATTCAAGCCCAATCCTCGCGTAAATCATATTGAAGAGGAAAGCCGAGACGAAGTTGATAATAATAATGAAAATTTAAACTATTAAGAGTCCGTATAGGTGTCGCACGGGGCGAGTTCACTCCCAAGTCGATACCACTCATATATCTAAAATAACCTGCGGACAGGGTAACCAGCCCCAAACTCAGGGTCATCCTCCTCAACCTGCCAGTGAACACGATAATCAGCTCCAACCTCAAGAGTTCTTAAAGAAATCACCTAATTGTCCTGAAAATAATACATACATACATACATACATAACTTCACGCCAGGTCCCTTGCGGGGTAGGCACGAACAACAGAGCGCCATACAGGCTTATTTTTACACACCTCACTTGCTTCTTTGACATTCATAGCTCTTGTCATGCACGCTCGTCTGTTCTTAAGGCTCCTGACATCACCTTCTGCTAATACACGATCAATTTGATCATGGAAGGTATGTCGTGGCCTTCCGCGACTTCTGCATCCATCCACTTTTGCATTGTATATCTGTTTAATCATTCTTTCATCAAACATTCTTTCCACATGCCCGAACCACCGGAGCATTCCTTTCCTTACCTTCACCCCGACACTCTCTTTCAGACCAACTCTCTTTCTTACTTCGGTATTACGAACGCGGTCCGCGAGCGTCACTCCGCAGATTTTGCGCAGTGCTCGCATCTCGACTGCGTTTACTCTACTTTCATGCTCTCTGTTCCATACCCAACTCTCGCTTCCATACGTGAGCGTAGGTACCAGCACCGCGTTGTGTATAACAAGCTGGGCTTTCTGGCTGAGGTTCTTAGCGCCTAAAAGTTTACCTAACGCTCCATTCACACTATTCCCCAAATTTACTCTTCTTTCTATGTCAGCGGTGTACCTTCCATCCCTGCTAAAAGCACATCCAAGATATACAAACTCATTCACTTGTTCCAGCATAACATCATCGACCATTATCCTTGCATTCGTTCTGGTTTCTTTCTGAAAATAATAATAATAAAATTTATGACATTATAACGATGAAAAGATACCTTATGTAAAAGTCCGAACGTCTGTAAACGAAAAACCACTTACGTTCTTGATTGACTCCGGTGCATCCATCTGCGTCCTGAAGAAGAATTGTGGTAGTAATCTTCCTCAGTTAACCGATACCTGCGTAAAAGTTAAAGGAATAGATTCCAAGGAGCATATTAAAAGTTTAGGTAGTTTGGAATTACATCTTGAATTTAATCCAGAATTTAAATTATCACATACCTTTCACGTTTTAGATAAAATTGATTTCCCTTATGATGGAATTATAGGCACTGACCTATTCATCCAACACGGCTGTCGAATAAATGACAGTACAGAATCTCTAGAAATAAATAACAGAATTATCCAACTATCATTCGATGAACCCTCCTATGTAATCGAACCACGAACTGAAACAGTGATAGAATGCTCCATTAAAAATCCCGAATTAAGAGAGGGTGTAATACTCGATCAGCATATTTCCGACTCTGTCCTAATTTCATATTGCCTAGTAAAGGTAAAAGACAATAACAGAATTAATTTGACAGTACTTAACTTATCCGAACTACCAGTTACCATTAAGTCTAACCTATCACTTACCTTATATCCTGTTGACCTCTCTTACTGCGAACCCTTTGGTTTCCATAATACCTCAACAGATAATTCCATTGGAAGAGTCCGTACTTTGTTTGATCTCCTAAAAACATCCCACTTGAATCCAGAAGAAACAGAAAAACTTCGCGCGATATGCAGTGACTATTGCGACATATTCCACTTACCTGGGGACCCTTTGATTTTTACCGACATAATCCAACATGAAATCAAAACTTCCTCATCCCAACCTATCAATGTAAAATCTTATATCTTATAGATTCCCCGAGTTACATAAAGAAGAAGTTAAAACACAAATAAACAAGATGCTGAACGAAAATATTATTAAACGGTCTAGATCTCCATGGTCGTCACCTATTTGGATTGTACCTTAGAAAACAGATCCTTCAGATCCAGATTGACCTAATATTTAAAAGCTTGGAGGCCTCTGTACTCACCTTATCATTCCAGTTGGAAGACCTAACAAATGCAATTATGTTTAGTAGTCAAAATATACTTCACCCAGCTGTGCTACCTCCCACACAGTTGTACCAAGAGCTTGTTGATAACTATAGATACCTACCTGCTGATTTGAAATAAGCTACATCCATATACTAATGAATATATCAAATGTTGTTTGTTATAGTTTAAATAATAAGATTGTTTTTATATTAAGAATACCTTTAGTATCACCTAAAGAATATAGGCTGTATCACAACATAGCGTTGCCAATTCCACATAACGTTATGAAACCGAACTCATTTAGTTTTATAATTCCCAGCAGTAAATACATCGCAATGACTAAAGATAAATCAGAATATTGCATACTTGAATCACTGAAAGAATGCAGAGTGATAAGCGTTCACGAGTTCATCTGTGACGTCATGACTATGTACCCTACCGGTGCAAACCCAAGTCGTGAAAGCGACCTAATTTCTAATGTGATAAGTACATTACCGACGCAGTGTCAAACAGACTTCATTCACGGAGATTTAGATTTATGGAAACCACTTAGTAATAGTAATTGGATTTATGTACAATCCCAAAACAATAAATTATATATAGAATGTCAGAAACAGAAAAATTTAGAATTAAATATTGTCGGAAGGGGAATTTTGAATATACCAAATAATTGCTTTGCCTATTGTAAAAGTAGTAAATTAATACCAAAATTATATATTAAAATAAATATTACTGAAACACATTCCGACTTTAATATAATAGATGACTATTGCTGTACTTTAGATAAGTTTAAAAAGATAAGTGTAATAAATAATGAACCTCGTATAAAATTACAAAATATTGACTTAGATATCTTTACACCGAAAACAAAATCGAGATTAAAATCTATGACCGATAAGACAGATGAGATAATTAACCAACATCTAATAATTAAATACGAGACCCATTATTCTATTCTGTTAGTTTTAATTTTTTGTATTATCTTTCTATTTTTTGTAATTAAGTGTGTTTTGTACATTAAATTTCACGACCGTCTCTCCTATATACTTCCCATATTTTCCCGATCAGCTCCAGTAAATTCCCCAGAATCTCTACAGCAAACACCAAACCCTGATCCTGTCATAAAATTAAAATTATGAAATCTCAAAATCCAGAAATCATTCCATCTCCTAGTACTAGGAGAAATATATAACTTTTCTTATTGTTTTCCTAAACTTCGAAATTTCAACCCCGAAGTTTAGTCTACCCCGGGGAGGTGTTATATATAGTCTATGCACCCCATTTGGCCGATCCTACACCTTTTCTGTCTAATCATCACTTTCATGCCTTAGCTTCCCATCTGCTCATCGACACACACCTCAGTCTTCATCCAACTTCCAATCGAGACGGTCGTCCCCTAAACTATAACCTTGTTTTATCCTTTTTTTTAAACGGGTTAACTCGGTCCCGCATAACAGTTCGGAGCGTTCACTCCGACGCCCAGGGTCCGCTTTCCTACTTTTTCTACTCCACTTCGCGCGGTCTTCGGCATCCCCCGTTTTGAGACCATTGGCACCCATGTCATCCTTCTCGACGTCAAGCCAACATTTCTTGGGGGCTTCCCCTTCGACCGGGACCTGGCGGAGGAGGCATGGCTAGACATTTGTTCCCCACATAATTAGCCGGTCTCCGTAAAACGTGGCCGTACCAACGTAAGCGATACTCTTGCAGTTTGTCTGCTATGTCACGGACATGAAGACTGCCACGGATGCGGGAGTTTTTAGAATAGAATAGAATAGAATAATAATTTATTGCAAGAAATGTATGTGTACATAGTTGTTTTTTTGTGGTAATAGTATCAATACATTTTGCCTTATTAGGCGTGCAACTTCCAGATCTTATAACTATATCTACATTAAAACTAATTTACAATAATAATCAAAATAAAATAAAATTAATATTAAATGTCAACAAGCAAAACATTAATTAAAACTTAATCATCAGAATTTATCACTTAAATAATCCTCGATTTTATAATAGCATTTAATTATTAAAAAATTCTTTAAATGTTTCCTAAATAATAATACGGATTTTTGTTTCTTTATACTGTCAGGTAATTTATTGTGTATTATTGGTGCCATACATAATACACTTTTCTGCATCAGTGTAGTTTTACTACTATGTATGCAAAGCCTGTCATTATCCCGTCGATTGCGTATTATGGTTTGGCCTATGCTTGGGAAAAAATGAGGATTACTTCTAACAAATAAACAGACTTCATAAATATATATGCAAGGAAGTGTTAAAATCTTGTAATCTATGAAATATTGCCTGCAGCTTTCCGTATTTTGGAGTCTAAATATAGATCGTATACAGCGTTTTTGCCCTTTAAATGCAACTTCTGTGTCCGTAGAATTCCCCCAAAATATGATGCCATATCTCAAAATGGATTCTGTTAGTCCGTAGTAAGCTGTTAGAACACCATCTATATTTAAAGTTGGGGATATTTTGTAAAGAGCATATGACGCACTGCCTAATTTTTTATTTAAGTTTGATATATGTGATTTCCAATTTAACTGTTTGTCTATAGTGACGCCTAAAAATTTTGCGAAATCTACTGACTCAATCACATGATTTTGATATTTAATCATAATGTTACATACTCTATTTCTTTGGCTAAAGTGCATAACTTGAGTCTTTTTTAAATTTATTTTTAAATGATTGTGATTTAACCAATCAATGATCGAAGATAGTGTTTCGTTTATGTCGGATTCATAATTTGTATTTGATGTAGGTGCTATTGATACTGTACTGTCGTCGGCAAATAGAACCATTGGATGATTTGTTACTTTAGGTAAATCATTTATATAGGCAATAAATAGGAGAGGACCTAAGACACTGCCCTGTGGAACTCCGAACATAACGGGACGGGCTTTTGATTGGTATATCTCCTGTTTTTTAGTATTGAGATTAATTCTTGTTATACTTGTTTTTTGTTTCCGGTTAGTTAAGTAAGATTTTAATAGGTTTAAGATATTGCCCCTAATGCCAAATGATTCTAATTTGCGAAGTAAAATACTATGGTCTACATAATCAAATGCCTGCGTCATATCGCAGTATATCGCGCATATTGGTGTTCTTTTGTCAATATTTGATATTATTATTTTATAAAAATCGTATATGGCCATATTAATGCTTTTGTTTTGTCTAAATCCCTTTTGTTCGTCACACAAGATTTTATACCGTTCAAAATAGTTATACAGCTGTGTATAAAAATATTTTTCGTAAATTTTTGAGAAAATAGGCACGAGTGCTATAGGTCTATAATTATCCATTTCTTCTTTATCCTCTTTTTTAAATAGAGGTTTGATTATAGATACTTTTAATCTATCAGGAAAGACACCTTTACTTATACTGAGATTGATTAAATAACTTAGATGTCTGCAAATAATGTCACCTACATTTTTAACTATTATGGTCGATATTTCATCATAACCTACGCTATGTGTATTTTTTAGTCCTAAAATAATTTTATATATGTCAATGGGTAAGCATGGATTCATAAACATAGAGTTAGTCAAATTTAGAATGTTGTTTATTGTCAAATTATTTTTAGATTCAAAGACGGGCTTAATTTTGTCTATAAAATGATTATTGAAGGCATTAGCTATTTCTTTTGGGTGTGTAATTAGTTTGCTTTGCGACTTAATTTGTAGAATAGAATCACGAGGTATATTAAGACGCGATTTATTAATAATCTGCCAGGTGGCTTTTGATTTACAGTTTGATGTTTTTATTTTGTAATTATTTTGCGCCCGTTGTGTAAGTCTCACAATTTTTTTGAATAATTTAGAATATTTTTTATATGTCAATATGTTTTTTTCCGTAGGGTTTAACCTCGAATTCCATAAGAGCTGACGTTTCCTTTTACTACAGTTTTTCAAGCCATTCGAAACCCATTTAGGCTTTTGCCTCAATCGGTGGGTAATACATTTAAAGGGAAAGCATAAATCATAGAAAAGTTTAAAGTCTTCAAAAAAATAGTTATATGCTATGTTCGGGTCCTCTTCGTTATACATATCTCTAAAGGATAAATTTATTAAACAGTTCCTGAATTTTGAGATATTTTCCATATTATAATCGCGGACAAACTTTTGCCATTTATCGATAGGATATTTATATTTCACAGGTACTTTTAGTAATTGCGCTGAATGATCAGACAATGAGAATTCTAACACTTCCGTACAACTCTCTTTAAAATTAAAGGCAAAATTATCGATGCATGTTTTACTTGCAAACCTTGTTGGTTCGTGCAATCCTAACTTCATATTATAATTACGAAGTAATGTTTCCAATTCTAAACTCGCGGTGCTTTTCTTCAATATATCTATGTTTAAATCACCTGCTAATACAATATGGTCAATACTTTTCTTATTTATATATTGTAAAATAGTTTCTAACTTATCAAAAAATATATTCAAGTTCCTTTGATTTGGGACTCTATACAGACATACAATTACAGTTCTATATTGTAAAAGTTCTACTGCACAGAATTCACAACTACCAGATATAGAGAGTTTTTTTATTTCCGGAAGTTCTCTCCATTTGTGTCCTTTTTTAATTAAAATACAAACTCCACCTCGTTTTCTATCAATTCTGCTGAACCAAGCGGCTAAATTGAAATTCGGTATAGATAAAAAGTGCTCATAACCAGCCATGATGAAATGTTCTGAGATGCATAATATTTCGACATTTATGTCTCTATCATGTAGTTCTTCCAAACATATTGACAATGATTCTGATTTATTTAATATTCCCGCTATATTTTGGTGTAATATGCAGATGCAATGATCAGAGAAAAAACTGTTTTGATCCAATCTCTTTAGTCTGCTTTGGCGTTTGTTTATAGCTACCATTCTCTCCATCTTTTTTTTGGAAGTGGTCTGTTTTGGGACTATGCATGGTTTTTAATTGTTCACCTGTAACCTTAATTGGAAACTCACTATGTGATTCAATTGCTATTTGTGTCATCATATTTAGAATGTCATGAAAGACGGTTTCTATTCCATATTTATTTATACTGCCTGAGTGGTTGAACATACTATAGTCACAGGCCAAGTTAAGATTAGAATCAATAAGGTATGCAAAATTATATTTCATATTATCTAAATATAGTAAATTATTCAGTGTTTCAACCCTTGTATTAAATATATTTGTGGAATGTCCTAATCTATAAGTAGGCAGGGCTATAATTACATTTGTGTGTTTAATTTCCAGTATAGTTTCTCGTATATCATGTACTAATTCCGAGTAGTTACAAGTAGTTTTGAAGTCCTCCTCTCCGATAATAATCATGCAATAATCGTTAAAATTATAGTTTTTTATTTTACTGTATATATATATGTTATGTATATGTATATGTTTCCTGACATAATTTAAGTATTATGTATCAAATTAAAATTTTGTATATAGGAAATTTAAGTAAAAACTATTCAAATAGTTTAATTTATTTATTTCCATAAAGGTTTGAAAAAATTAAAGTTGATATTTTTATTTTCTGGAATTGATAAATTTATGTAGTTTTTTTGAAGAATTAAAAATATTTTCAAATTATGTATGTCTTTTTGATAACAGAAACTTTATTACTTTAATGATTTTTTCTAAAATTGGAGAATAATTATCCAATAATATATAATTTATATTAATAATATATATTTATTTATTATGTATTATATATAATACATAGTAAATTTCCTGCAATCAATTAGTTATTCTAATTCTTAAAAAATAAGATATCAAAACTATTAAAATAAAATTTAAGTGATAGGGCGGCATTTTCTTCAGTGCCCCAGGGCGGCACAAAATTAAATCCGGCCCTGCACACATCCAACGCAGCATATTCATCTCCGTGACACGCAGTTCTTGCTTGTGTCGTTCAAGTACAGGCCACGCTTCACTGCCATACAAAAGGACAGGTCTAATGATAGATTTATAGACCTGTCCTTTTAATTTGACCGGCATTTTGGGGTCACAAATGACACCTGTAACCTCACGCCATCCCCTTATAGTTTTTTAATTACGTAATTTAAAGTCTCTCTCTATCGACTGAGGTAATAAAATTTAGTAAGTGCTAAAGAATTCTTCCTCGGCTAAATTAATCGCTTATTGTGAGGAAACTTGTAATGATGTTTTTGTAAGCATGGCATGGCAGCTGAATTTCTATCCGCAATAAATGACCTAAAGAGTACTAATAAATTGTATAATTTTCACCTACCCAGCTAGCCAAATGACCACCCCTGAAACTTCATCAAAATCAGTCCACAACCTCCCTTGGTAATTCTATATATTCATTTTGCAATTCAGGGATTTAATAAAATCAATTCTATTAAAAAAAAAATGTAATACGCAAATCTAACAACAATAATACTAGGTATATAGTAGTAGATATTGTCACAAGTGCGGGACTCGAATTAAAATGCCGTTGGAATTACTATAGAATTTATTAGAACTATACAAACACGTATAACACAGGTACAAATATAACTGGACACAACCAGTACAAACTGCACGATTCAATAACACGCGCAAAGTCCGTCACTATATAGCTTATCGAATGTACACGTCTTGATCGTATCATAATCGTCGCTTGACTGACGATCTCTGCATTGGGCCATTCCTTTATAATGCACCAATGTCATATGTCTACCTAGCAAGCGTCGACGCAATTTCGGAGATAACGTAATCCGCACACCTGCGTAATTATGCCTGCGAACGGCCATAAACGAGTACAATACATAATAGGCTGTTTTTTTATTACAATTTTTAAACACAAAGTAAAAAAAAGAGGATAGTCATAAAACAGTTACAATTTTATTAGCTCAAACGCCGCGGCAGGTAATAAATGTGCTTTGTCTACAGGTATGCAGGTGGCCCAACTTGTAACAATATTAATATAACGGTCTTATTGAGTTGGAGTCCGTTTGAAGGCTTTTTTGTTTCTTAAGGAAGCGTTGGCTTGCTCTGGCCCTATGTGAATACAATTATTAAGCAGTATAAACACACTGCTTAATGGATTTGTGTTTGTGTTAAATAAGAAAGGGTTAAATAAAATAAGCCTTTTTATTTAATCCATAAAGAACATGTCATATAATAATATTTTAAAATGTCAGTTTTTTTAAATTTGTCAGTCTATTATTATTACAATTTTTTTTAATTATTCTATTTTTGGGGAACCCCCCCCCCCCCCCCCGTCCGGATAAAGGCCTCCTCCAGTTGCGCCCAATGCTCTCTAAACAAGAAAGGATTAAATGAATATATAATATTGTGGTTTTCATATTTATGTATATTTTTTAGTAAGTAATTTAATAGCAATGTAAGTTGCCAAGTAACAAACTCAGTTTATAAAACATAACAAAGCGTTTTTATATGGATACTTCGTAAAGAGCAATGGCAATAAGCAGAAAATCAATGTTTCTAGATATAAGAATGTGTAAATGTATAAAGGTAATAAGACAAAAAGGTTAAAAAATAAAAAGATAAACATACTAAAATAAAACTCTGACTAACGTGTTCGTCAGGAAAGGGAGCAAACTAAAAAACTTGTATCACAGAGAAATTCCCACGGAGAGATTGTATCATAGGAGAGTTAACAGACAGCTAGATTATATCACAGGGAAATTCCCATAGAGATAGATTGTATCACAGGAGAGTTCACGAAGGACCAGATTGTATCACAAGCAAGTTCTGGTAAGGCTAGAATGTTAAATAAGTTATCTGTAATATATGCCAAAACTTAGCCTTTAAACTTGAAAAGTTAATATAGTTATTATCGCATTTATAGATTAGTACGCATGCACTTTTCGAGCGTTTAAATCATTAGTATAAACAGGCTCTAGACAGCATGAAATATAAGACGAGTAACACTTGAAAATTGGTTATATCACAACAAGATGTTACTTAGAGCATTTGTATTTTCTGCTGTAATTGCTGTTATTTATGCAGGTCTTGCTGCTGAACAAACCATCCATAATCCATACGGTAAGTATTAGATTTCTTATATCTAACTAATTTTTTTTACGTTACTTTTTTATATTTGACTTGACTTTATGTTGTTGGTCCGAAGACCTCACAACTTTACCGGGGTTTGTGGGCAACTTTTTTACCTCGGCTGGACTGTTGCCATGAGAGGGGAATGAATCTGATGATGCCCACCATAGGGTGACACAATGACCTAATTGAGAACGGGCGACTCGCGAGGACGTGGAGAGATCGTGATTGGCGTTGTCTGAGACGCCGCCGTCTGTGTCTGTCGGTGCCTGCCAGCCTGCCGTCCTACGTAACTTTTTGTAATAACGTCGACCTTGTCCGTAAGGACATTACGCGGTCGTCGCACGAGAGCCTTTCGCCGAGGCTTGTAATCGGACGCGGACACGACGAGTGGATTTCGATGGTGCGGCGCGAGATCGAAATACTTACGCGAGAGCAACGTAATGTAGTTTTAGATGGAGGGAAGCTCCAGATCGCGGTGTAGGTCGACGTTACGCATATAGAGGGGAGCACCGACGGCTCTGCGCATGAATTTATTCTGCACGATTTGCAGTTTATTTAAAAGGGTAGGCTTGGCATGGCCGAACAACACACTGTCATGATAGGGTGGATGCATGTTTTATTTAGAGTAAGCTTTTGTCTGAGGGACATGTAAGTTCGCCTTTGACTATTGTCTCATCTTATATTGAGTGATGACACTGTCCAAGATGGAGCGCGATTATTTACCTAGAGGACACCTATGCACTCGTGACTTGAAGACTCCCTGAAGTTTATATTTATCTTGAAAAATCCATCCATTCTGCCCTACACCTGGCTAATTTTTGAAGTGAAACTTCTTTAGGCGCATGAGGGTAATTTTTTTACAGATGAAACGCAATTTAGCGTCACGAAGATGTACAGCGTTTTTGACGAAGAAGAGAGAGAGAACGATTGAGAGAGAGTGAGAAAGGGCGAACTTAGTAATATATATGTTATCTTTTTTAAACTCGTGATATCTTTCGAATGAAATATCCGAATTAAATAATTCAAAAGAATATATAAAGGTATTGAAGTCTTGAATATGAAGTAATTATTAATTTGATAAGGATGAATACCAAGATACAAATAAAGAGCCTTTTCTAACAGCGGCATTTTAATTAAATTTTTGAAATAAAAGAAGACTTATTGTGACATAATTATAATAGTTAGACATATGCTGTCGCGACACTTTTTAACCGACTTCGAAAAAAGGAGGAGTTTCTCAATTCGTCGGGATCTTTTTTTTTTGTTGCTTTTTTTTATGTATGTTCGCCGATTACTCCGTGATTTATGATCCGATTTACGTGATTCTTTTTTTGTTCGACGCGGAATAGCTTCCAATTGGTCCCCTAAAAAATTTACAAAGTTTGGCCCAGTAGTTTTCATTTTATGAACATTTTTCATGGAAATAATTTTCACTCCGTTCCATATGTACACCGATTACTCTGAGATTTATGATTCGATTTACGTGATTCTTTTTTTGTTCGACGCGCAATAGCTGCCATGTGGTCCCCTAAAAATTTGACATAGTTTGGCCCAGTAGTTTTCATTTTACGAGCATTTTTTTGTTCCCGGTTCTTGGGACCTATATTTTTTAAGAGGCGCGGCACCATTCGTAGGTCCACCCATACATAGCTAGACACTAAAAAGTAACAAATAAAAAATAAAAACTTCGTTTAAAAAAACCGACTTCAAAAACTAAAAAACTAAAATGTATAAAATAACTTATTTCTAAAGCTATTATTATTAATATATATTATCTAAAACATCTTGAAGTCGGTGCAAAGTAAAACATAATAAAAATTACTATATTTTTAAAATTACTAAGCACCGACTTTAAGATGTTTTAGATAATATGTATTATAATAGCTTTAGAAATAAGTTATTTTATACATTTTAGTTTTTTAGTTTTTGAAGTCGGTTTTTTTAAACGAAGTTTTTATTTTTTATTGTAAATAATGATTGGTTCTTCAAAGTCGTAGTACATTATTTTATTCTATCAACAATATTTTTCGCAGCGCACGCGATTTTAAGTATTTTTGAAGTGAAACTTCTTTAGGCGCATGAGGTAAGTCTCGGAAATCTAAAGTTTTAGATTTGTATAAATATATACAAGACTTGAAAATTCGTTTTCCAAAGAAGTTTCACTTCTGACATGTGTACTTTGTACGCACGCAATTTTTTATATTGCTTGAGTTAAGCAGACAGGCAGATGACCCACCTGATGGAGAGCGGTTACTATCGCCTATGGACGTTTGAAACATCAAAGGTGCTACAAATGCGCTGCTGCTCTCTTAAGGGAGACTGGAACCTGGTCACTAATGCCGGAACACAACTCAAGGTTATTATGGCGACATACTTTAGACCAGGGGTGGTAGCCATCCCATCGGGAAAATACCCTACCACCCGGCTGTGGGTTGTTTTGTCGCCTCTTACGACAAGCCGCCCGACCGCAGGAATTTGTATTCTTTCTCCGTTCCTGCACGGATGAAAGGCTGGCAGCGTTGCCACGTTGTATAGCAACGCTTAATCTTTGAGCGAAATAGACGCCAGCCTTCTGGTTACGTGTGATGTCTACTAAACGTTTGGCAACGTTACGGTAGACTTCAAGCATTGGGTTAGACCCACGGAGCCAGAGTTTCCACCCCAAATGCCAATGTGTAACCATTTCCAATGGCGGTATATTTGTGGCGTTTGAGGGCCTCCTGTTCGGCTGCAGCACAACAAGGGGTAGGGGACGTACTTGAAAGACAGGACGCCGCCAGAGTATCACCGCAAGCAGCATCCCACTCTAAGGGGCGGCCGATCTTCTAGGGATTCAGAGTCATGAATTAAAAATTAAACGTGAAATGTCACGTAGAAATGTCTAAGAATTATAACATATCCACTTCACGACTTCACGACATATATAATATTCTTTTTAACAGACTTCCAAAAGGAGGAGGTTCTCAACTTGATCAGTATATTTTTCTTTTTGTCTTTTTATATATGTACACCGATTACTGTGAGATTTATGATCCGATTTACGTGAATCTTTTTTATTCCGATGCGGAGTAGTCGCCATTTGGTCCCCTAAAAATTTAACATACTTTGGCCCAGTAGTTTTCATTTTATAACCATTTATTAAGATTTTTTTTTCGTTCCTGTTTCTTGGGACCTATATTTTTTAAGGCGCGGCACCTTTCGTAGGCCTTCCCATAGCTAAACACTGAAAAGTAACAAATAAAAAAAACTTCGTAAAAAAAACCGATTTCTAAAACTAAAAAGTTTTTTCCACTCGCGTTAAGGAAGCCGCGCGCAAAAGCTGGTAAATTATAATGTTTTTACATCATATTTTTTAAACAATTTAGAATTTTCTTCCGTTTATCTTTCACAGATAATGAAGAGGGTTGTTTTATAAGGGAGTTTAATCATTCCATACCTTTTGGCCAGACAATACCATCTAAGAAAATGTGCATGGCATACTTTTGTACCGAAAAGTACGTCACACATGAGAGGTTAGTAATTATGCTCTTCATTTTGACACTTAGCAACCTAGATACTGTGCTGATTTTAGATAATATTTACTTAAAGTTTTACATGTAATAAAATAAACCGAACACAGTATAAATCTATTTGGTCTGCCAACATGAAAATAAAATGTAATGAATATAATTGAGAGATTTTGAATTATAATCGACACAATAAACACATCATATGGTTTAAGAGCCAGTGAACGGCTACCTGTATGTAAATACATCCAGGTAGCCGTTCACTGGTCAAATGACCAGACCTGAGGTTTTGTACATTGAGGCCCCTATACCTACCATGCATGATGTGGGGACTCACTAAGCTCAAAGAGGTGGACGCGACGAGCACTGAGGTCAGACAGGTCGATCGATTTTTGACGAATCTTAAATCCATTTGACCACGTCTGCCGTTTTAAAATTTGAAAGTATATGCTTATTATTATCGGAAAATAAGAATTGCAGACCATTGCATTATCGCGCAGTTTATTTTGTGGCAGACAATTTTGAAAATACTAAAAAAAAATTACTGGCCAGACTCCAATCTCCCTCTAGACAGCGAATTTATAACGTATTTGGTGTTCAAATGTCAATAGGCGATGTTAGCTGCTTTCGATCAGGTGAGCATGTCTGCAGAACTCATACAAACAAAATTGATTCTATACGTGGTGGAGATTGGAGATAAACACGGTGTGATCTTGTAATAAATCTTTAATCTCGCTAATGGGCCAAATGACAACAATGGGCACAGCGGAGAGCCGGCGCGGTGTGAAATTAACACCGTCAAAATGGACGGGAAATAGGAAAGATGGGCACGCGAAACAGTTATACAAGTGTAGTACTTACATTACACTGTATACACTGTATTAGTGTGAGTGTCCTTACAAGGATGAAGTAGTGCCGATGGTAAGTAGTGGTTTTTAAGATAACATTTCACGTGACAAAACTTTGTTTCTTTCAGCTGCGGAGTTGGGCGTTATCCTGATAACTGCCAAGTGATTCCACAAACCGATAAGCCTTATCCGGATTGCTGCCATCCCATAGTGAAATGTCCATAAAATGACGAAGCAGAACCTATCACCACGATGGAAAACACTCAAATTCAAATCTACATTGATTCACATAAAACATTCAACGTCTTTGGATAGACAGATAAGTCTACTGTTCATATGGAAAAAATTCATCTTATAAATAAAAACACGAACAATGAGCGGTTTTATTTTCTTGAACAATCTCTTCCAGACGACCCATTATTATGAGACACTATAATATACATAAATAATACCACGCCACTTGCGCTGATTGGACGATTTCCTGTGGCCGGGCGGCCTGCCGTAAGAGGCGACAAAACAACCCACAGCCAGGTGGTAGGGCATTTGCCGGACTGGATGGCTACCACCCCTGGTCTAAAGTATGTCGCCATAACAACCTTAAGTTGTGTTCCGGCATTAGTGAACAGGTTCCAGTCACTCTTAAGAGAGCAGCAGCGCATTTGTAGCACCTTTGGTGTTGCAAATGTCCATAGGGGCATGGGCAAATGTCCATGTTAACCCCTTTCCATCAAGTGGGCCGTCTGCCTGACTGCTGAATTCCCGCAATAAAATAAAAAAAGATTCTGACAAACAACTTTCGCTTCATCTACTTCATACATACACGTTTATTTGAGATACTTTTTACCTTTTTTTTTTTTTTTGGCCAGGGGAAATCCGTTTGAGGACTAGGACCGCGACAGGCGCAGAAGCCTGGGGGATGCTCGCGACCTTGGTGAGACAGTGTGGGATTCGCCAGATCGGGGGTGGCACTAGCGTGCCCGGTCTGAACCGGTGCCACGCTATTGCCACTCCCCAGTTAGGGATACCCACTAAAACCCCTGGGTGTTCCGTCCTGCGCCTTATGCCAGGGCTACGGGAATAGGCTACCCGGCTCCGCATTCCCTGGCAGGCGTGGGCCCCGCTCACTGGGCCTCTTCCAATGCCGGGGGAGCTACTCCCCCGGCGACTTCTCGGTCTTTTCCGGGCGTGGGGCGGTCTGTAACGCGCCCCACGGGAAGAGAGATGAGCGCGCGCGGAACACTCGCGCCCTCATCTCGACGGCATGTGCGGGTGAGTGAGAACCTCTATACCCCCCTATAGAGGCCCCACCCGCGCCGCCCGCTTACGGTGGCCGAAGGTCTAGGTCTGACCTCCGGCGTCGGCGCGTCCTCCTTTGTCGGGAGCGGAGCAGGGAAGTGCGCTCACGCTCCCGTTCAGAGATACTTTTTACCTGACCTCTCTTTAACGCCTTCGATATTTGATCATGGTGTGTTCGTCTCGGTCTACCGGCAGCAACTCTACAATTAGGTATATACCATATATGCGAATGTGTGTCAAATACATGGTAGTATCTGTAATGTTTTTTTTATTGATTTCATGTATTTTTTTATGCATAATTTACAAACAATATTAGCATTCTCCTTCTCTATATAAAGCTAGTATAGAGCTTCTGCCAGCGACTTCGTCGGCATGGTACGGTTTTTTAACTATCCCACGGGAACTCTTTAATTTTTCGGGATCAAAAGTATCCTATATGTTGACCAGGGATGTAAGCTACCACCATACAACATTTCATTTAAATCGGTCCAGTAGTTTCGGAGATTAGCCGGTACAAACAGAGAGACAAACAGAGAAACAAAAAAAATGAAAAAAATTTAAATTAGTTTTAATTCACTTCCCCCTGACTCGGTTTTTAGCATTTTTTTTCATTGTACAGAAATTCGACCTCTACAATTTTATTATATGTATAGATAAGTGTGCGAAATTTCCTACTCCTCCCGCACCGACCGCGCAATTTTCGTAAAAAGAGGTACAAAGTTTTTGCTTTACGTATTAATATATAGATATTACGTAAAATGGGTTTTTCTAAACCTTCCTTCCCCTCGGGACCCTTACATATTTTATATTTATAATCTCAGTAGAAATTAGTTCAGAACAACAGGTTAGGTAGGGTATCTATATAATTACCGCTATAGTAACCGGGCTAAAATAAAAGCTGTGTTTAAGACTCTTTTATTCTATTCTCTAAAAGGGCTGGACCTATTTTCACGCGACTTTCACTGGCAAATAGCTGATGTTGTAAGGAAAAAGGAAAAATACTTTTTTAGGGTGCCGCCATAAAAACTTCCACGCGGACGAAGTCGCGGGCACAGCTAGTACAAAATAATTTACTCTATTGCTCTACGATTTACTACACGACATTTCTGTTCTTTTTTTATTGCACGAGTTCAGCAGACAGGCAGACGGCCCATCTGATGGAAAGCGGTTACAATGTGCTGCCGTTCTGTAAAGGAAGACTGGAACTTGGCCACTAATGCCAGACCACAACTCAAGGTTGTTATGGCGGCATACTCTAGACCAAGAGTGGTAGCCATCCAGGCGGGCAAATGCCCACCACCGGGCTGTACAGGGCCGGATTTAAATTTGTGCCGCCCTGGGGCACTGAAGAAAATGCCGCCCTATGACTTAAATTTTATTTTAATAGTTTTGATATCTTATTTTTTAAGAATTAGAATAACTAATTGATTGCAGGAAATTTACTATGTATTATATATAATACATAATAAATAAATATATATTATTAATATATATTATATTTATAATAATAAATTATATATTATTGGATAATTATTCTCCAATTTTAGAAAAAAAGCATTAAAGTAATAAAGTTTCTGTTATCAAAAAGACATACATAATTTGAAAATATTTTTAATTCTTCAAAAAAACTACATAAATTTATCAATTCCAGAAAATAAAAATATCAACTTTAATTTTTTCAAACCTTTATGGAAATAAATAAATTAAACTATTTGAATAGTTTAATTTATAAAACAACTCCTTTCGATTCCCTAACCAAAGAGTTGAATTCCATTTAAATACGTTCAGTAGCTTTCATTGCCTAACGGACAGACATTCAGACCAAAATTCTGAAGTTTCATTTTCTAAATGTGCTTGTTTGAATTAGCTCCGTTATTTTTTCCCTTTTTCAAATTCATTGTTTAAACTCGATCCCCTAGAGATTTATTATATTACAGAAAGGTATAATTATAATACAAAATTTAGAAGCAACGATTGCTAGTTTAAGCTGGTAGTATACATCCAAATAACATAGTTTTTTTGATACACCGATGTTTTTCCTGGTGTTGCTTGCATCCCAAAGCACGAAGAAAATGTAGGTAAGGCAATAGGGAGATCTTGCCGGGAACTGAAAGGAGATGTGTTGTGCAGTTTTATTTTCTAAAAATTTGTAAAATTACTCTAAAATGAACAGTAGTTGTAGGATATTGATAGTTTTTGAATAATAATTATGTATAGTATATATAGTCAAATATGGCCTTTCGAGTTGTCACAAGAACTCCGTTGAATGGAGTCGGTTGATAACCTATAGTTCAGCTGAGCTAAACATAGGCTTACGAAAATGAAGAAACTATATTGTAATCTAAGATCTGGCCTAAAGAGCCTAGCTGCTAAGCCATAAACCTGAATAAATAATAATAGGTAAGGCAATAAAACAAATTAATAAAAAAAATCGAAAGTCGTATATTTCATTACGAAACTTAAACTAAATTACTCAAAAATTGAGAAAATATTCTATATTTCAAATATGATTTACTTTAATCATAATAATAATGGCTTTGTAATAAATAAAAATGGAATTAACTAATTTTTTTAAATATTTTATTACTCACAATTCTAGAACGAGGCTTTGAAAAGACTTAAACCCAGTACTCTGTACTCACTGAGAAAAATGTTACGAAACCATAGACACTTAGTCTCTAAAATAGTATTTATTCCCAGTACGACATTGACGCGTAGGGTTACCAACAATCAAAAATATTAACATCTAAATTCCGAAAACACCTAAAATCGCAAAAGAATTATTTACGCTTTATGATAATGTCTATTTATAATGTATTCCAAACATGATATTGATATTAAGTAAAGTTTTAGAATTTGGTAACCCTGAGCGTCAAGTCATCGTGAACGGGGAATATTGACAAATGTTTATCGGTGAATACCAGCTTGATATACCAGCAATTCTTTTACATTCTAGCAACATTTATCGTTTACTTGTGCCTGTGCGGGATAAAATGACCACTTTTACAGAATTGGATTATGATTTTACAAAATCGCCACTAAAATATCTTTGTTTTAAACGACTAATAATTCCGCCGCCCGAATGTACCTGTAGTAGATCAATTTTAGTAGTGATGAGAGTGTACGAATCATGTAAGCGGAAGAGAGCAAAAAATGCATAGCAAGCAAAACTCCCATTACCGCTTGCGAGTAAAGTTCAATATAATAAACAAAGCGAATTTATCCATATTGTTTCAATTTTAACGTTTATCCCAGTCTAAAAGGTAAGCCAGACAGACTGGCACCCTAACGCGTTACGTGACGAAGCCGTTTATCCTCCCATAAGAAGTTCTTTTAGTTATAATTCGACAATATTTACCATTGTACAGCCGACATGACAGGATTGTTAGTATAGCTTCTTTGAATGCTAATCATAGGCTATGTTGACAAAATGCGTACGTCGTAACTAAAGCAACGCGATACTTGCATGATGCTTGATGTCGTACTAAAAATCGCTAGTAAGTATCGAAATTACTCTTGATTTAATATTGAGGTTGCTAGAGTTTAGACAAATTTGCGAAAGTGGCGCCCAAATTATTTTCTACTTTATTTTGCCAACCTGTAGATTATTTACAAGTCGAAACTCGGTCTGCACTTTTCTGCGCAAACTAAAACTGCCGATCGGAATTACAAGTTGTGCAAAACTTTGAAACTATTTCTAGACATGTGCGACTTTCAATTAATATTGATTCTGCAAAAGTGACCGTTCTAAGGCCCCTACAATTATGAATGTCAGGACCTAAAGATCGTTCTAGGAAACCAAAGTATTATTCAAAACTTACCTATGCAGCCTATGGAAGTCACTTGATGTGACAACCGACACCAGAATGCCGGTATATATTTGTACACGCACTAGATAAAGAACATGCACTTATTAACGATTAGTGTTTTTGAATAAACGAGACGTTAATATGTATTTTGAGACCAATATATGAACGAGACAGGTGACCGAGACACGAGACAGAAGACCGCGACACATGACATATTCGTATGCAATAGGGGACAACTGATGTATTTTTTAAACCTTAATAACTTCGCAGCCCATAGATTTTGTGCACTGGTACAATTAAAAAGAATAAAATAGCGCATTGATTATTGTCTGAAACATGTAATAAGTGTTCGCATCTTTATTATATGAAAACTTTTGTAGCAGAAGATGGCGACGAGTGGCCGAGGTAGGCGACTGAATATAGTTAGGTTTAAAACTAATTTGTCATGTGTAGCAGTCGCCTACCCTGTTTTGTGTCTCGGTCGGTTGTGTCGGTTACGTATCTCAAAATGTATCTTTATAGAATTATGTATTCGTAATATCAAGTTTAACGAAGTGTCTCATTCTTTTAAGCGTCATATACCAACCAATACAAAATTAATTACCACTCAAACTTTAATTTACTGCAAAACAACATTACATCCATATTTAATCATCTTCAACAAGCAACTATTCTAGGGCTGTAAAACTTTAAATCTAGGAGTATTATTCTGTATAAGTTTTAATACAAGCCCTAAGTACTTTTCAACGTACAAGCGTTAATGCAAACATGGCGCTTAGGTAAGTATTGAATGGTTGTGAACTGTCACGATCTTTACTATATAAAAATAAATCAATTTTACAATATATCAATTTAAACTAAAATAAATGCGAGCAAATTATAACTTAGGTACTTAAATACTTACATTAGTTACACAATCTCTTTCGCGGTCGACAAAATTATTTAATGCCACGAATTAAACTTATATATACACACATTGTCATTGAATTAATATTTTGTCTAAATATATACGTAATGGATGAAAAGTGGTGCTGTATTATCTCTCTTATAAACTTTTCTTTTTACTCGAACCACGTTTTCACTGTAAAATACAGCACATATTTAATAACGCAACTGCGATCCAGCTTCGATATAAAACAGCAATTTTATACTCTATTCTATTAAAATTAACGCTTCCTTCGCCTGCTTTGTGTATACTTATTATATATTACTTATTAATTGAAGTTATTAGTATATTTCACACAGTAACATTTATTATTGTATAATTGGCTTTTAAATGTTTGAGCATTGTATATACAGTTCACACTTTAAATTCAGCATCTTTAGTAATCTTGTTTAATCTATTTTCCAGTTTTGTAGGAACTTTGTCGGTTCTTTAATTAATAATGGAGATTTTTTTTCCTCCTTTCCATTAAAATTTTTATTATTAGTGAAATCGCCAAAGCCAAATAAGCGAGCGTCATATTGTTTTTATTACATTCTGTGGCTGACATAATTTTAAAGTTAATTTTACGCGTTTAGTTATCATCAGAGACAGCTAACAGTAACTAAAAGCGTTCAAAATTTTTGACACAAATTATAAAAGTCCGATCTACTCGCCTTGTTAAAGGTTAGTGTATACAGATTACTTAAAACACATCTTTAAGTATTGGAAGATGAAAGACTAATAGCGGAAAAATAGTTCATAATGCGTTTGTATTCTAAACAATACTCAAGCTTAAAACACAACTTGAGATGACATCCCGTCCGAATAATCGAATGATCAAGACATTAGTCCTGACGTTTAATATTACCTATTAATATCTCACGCATTAGGTTGCGCTTGAAAATTTTTATTTTGTAAACTTAGCATGTATACATTAATAAAACTTAACATATCGCTCAACTTTTGTAAAAAACAGAGCAAAATTTGTAAAATTCACAAAACTCCAAAACGGAGTCACAAAATGAACACACGTCAGTCAGTGACGAGTCACAACGCGAATATTATTCTGTAATGACAGTTGCAATTTAAGTTTTTTATCAGTAACTTTAGTAACTAAAATTGTAATCTATATCTAGGTTACAGAACCTAACCCTTGAAAGCTGCGCAGTAATTAAATATGTTACACAATAGTAGCGGGGTCCGCTTCACACATTATGGTGCGGTCTATATTAGTATATAAATGTGAAGTGAGTATTTTTCTGTTAGATTGTAAATGTTTTATGTTTTTGTTTGAAATAGGAGAAAACACTAGTCTATTGACATTGTATCACAGTGATTTAACGAACATAAAATACAATTAAACTACTAAAAAGACGAGAGACGATTCTTTGTTATTCCTTTTATCGATTGCCAGCACTGATTAAAAACACTGCAACCAACATTACAGAGTTTAGCTACATACAAATTTAGAAGTTCTACAACTAGCATAATAAATACATAAAAATACTTAACCACATGCACTTACATGAAATATCAAATAAGGATACATTAACTACAAACTTTTGTGTTTATTTTGTTTTTCCTCTTCAATATATTATAATCATAGAGTAAATTGGGTAAATAAAATGGCACAGCATCATTCTATAATATTTTTTCAAAGAGTGTATATATATCTCAACGAAGTTGTAAGATGTGATAAAAAGTAATAAGTCACGGGTAATAGTTTTTAATTAGGTCAAAAAAGGTATAAACCAAGTGAATGATTAAAACTGATTAAAAATATATAAATAAAAATAAATAAATAAATAATTGGCAGACAAACACATATATTGTATATAGCCAAATTAAGCAAATTACGCTTGTATTATGGGTAACATATTATACAAAGAACTACTCTGGGGACGTTCCCAGACACCCATTGTAAATAATGGAGAACATTTGTTTCCGAAATTTACCAAGCCAGGAAACGAACCCGGAACTTCTGTGTTGTCATCGAATCGTCGTTTAGGTGATAAAAATATATAAATAACACTATAATAATTTCAATTTAAAGCTTTAATGTTTACCAATCAAATAAAATTATTAAAAATAATTTTAAAAACATGATGTTATAACGTGTCATCTACCTAATTACGCAAAATAATTTCCTCTGTGAAATATATAAAAAGCATGTAACCATTTTGTTTACTTAACTAATTTATGATCTGATATTAGCTTCATTAGCACAATTTAGTTTCAGATACATCCTAGACAAACTGATACGTTTATTCTAATCTAACCCGCTACTACAATACAAATACATATAAATATAAGGCCATCTATCAACAGTCCCTTTGTTATATAATCAGTACATTCAATAACTCGTTCACCTACATTTTGTATAATGATCGAACTCCCAGTATATTTCATTGTCAATCAAAATGTGCAGTATGTAATAAAGTCCTTCCTATTCCTAATATTGAGTATCTTACTAACTAAATCATATTTTTAAGGTATACGAAAAGTGTATCTATTGGAATATAATAAATAATAATAACAGCTCATAAACATTCCACTGCTGGATTTGGGCCTCCCACTATACGAAACGGACAATATACCCGCTACCCTTGTCCAAGGCGGCTTGCCAGGTTTGACACATCGGTTATCTCGATGTGCCGGTTTCATCACGATGTTTTGCTTCATCGTTGTTAGCACGTGGTGATTGAAACAATATGCACATTAGGTCGAAAAACTGCCTGAGACTTGCATGCGTTCAGGCTAGGATTCTAACCCGCGCGCTTTGAATTTGGGACTCGTGCAATAGCAATTAAGCTACCACGACTTTTATTAGAATATTGAAATGTATTTGAGTTATCCAAGATGTACGCATATCTATGGGCTTTTCTAAATTATAGCAGATAGTATATTTTTAAGGTTTTTTAATCCTAAATACATGAAACCTGGGAACGATCAGCTGTTATTCACATCTCTAATCCGGATAACTTTAAAATGACTAAGAAAAAACATGTAAATTATTATCTTGTAATCTACAAAAACATATTCCAAAAAAACAATTAGGAGGAACTACAAAATGTTTGTAACGCAGTGCATAGATACATTTTACATATGAACCTAAATTGAAAATACAAACTGTTCAGATCACTCTTCATATTTCATAAGGATTCCATGATATTAACATTATTAAAATTAAATAATATGATATGCATGCAAAATATAAAAAATAATCATGTCTTTTTGTACAAATTGCGACTTACGAACATTTCATAGATACTTTTACTCCAAGATAATGTTAAAGCAAGGCGACCAAAAATTATGATAATATTTTTGTTAATGTGTTAACAAAATTATGATCTTAACAGGATTCGTAAAAGTAGGGTTGTTACAAGATCCCCGCCACGATAACATAAATAAAACTGAATCCACATTTTCTAGCAAAAAAATCTATAAAAGGAATATAAAGACAAAAGTCGCCGTATCAGACACCTTACCAGTGTAGTTGCAGTGTATATTACCACTGTGAGACAGTTTACAGAGACAAAATACTAGTTCACATAACTGTGTGTGCTGACTTCATATGTGCCAGTAAAGGTCACATGTTATGCCATTATGTCAACTTTGAATTTTACTGGTGACCTTATTTTTTTATTTTACTGGTGGAGGGCAGAGGTAAGAACCATCTCATATGGGAGGATAGTTGAAGAAGTGTCCAGCTGTAAGCTGTAAATAACAGTCCAAAAACCGTCCGCAATGTCGATGGTGTAGACAGAGGTATGATATAAATGTAGCTGTTATAGACGACTTGAAATATACAGAGTTAAATTTTTTTAAGTAGTTGGTGATAGTACACTATTAAAAACGTCAACTATTTACGTAGTACAAAATAATGTAGTAAATATAACTTCACAAAATTGTTATTTGTAAACGTGAAGAGTGATTCAATTTCGTGAAGTTGTGAATAATAATGACTTTTTAATATTTAATTTTTTTTTTATAAAATCCTTCACAATAAATACTCTATTACTATTGATTATTACTACTCTACATATAATAATACTCTAATAACTTTTGGCGCTTTCTTTAAAAATAACCCTGATGCTAATGTGGCGCCACCCAAATTTAATGCATTTCGATGGACACTTATTCATCATGTACAGAAAAGGTTCAACCTTATTTCTATCTTCCAAAATTTTACTAGTGAGCAAACATTGACTAACCTGTGTATTTGACAAGTTCTCTGTCAACTGTCTCAATCGATTGGCTCTGTCAATATATTTCAGTTGGCACTTAAAGTCTACCAATCACAGGAAGTCAATAAAGCTACCATTCTTTTAAAATACCATAAAAATCTATGTTGTGCAAGTTGAGACGATAAAATATGAAATTCTTGTAAGATTGGCAGTATCAACACTTTTTCAGATTTTTCTTACAAACAGATGCGAATATATACATACACCATGCTTGTTCATGACAGTACATAGGGTCAACTATATCATTGGCATTATATTAATTTATTCAAAATATTTAAGATTCCTTAATATCTTGAATAAAGTGACTGCCAATAACATGGGTTGCAAACAATGATATACTTTTTATTAAAACTAACGCTCTGAAGCTTTATCGAGACGTCGCCGAACGTTAGGTAGACCTCTCACGCGACCAAAAGGCTGGCGTCTATTTCTCTCAAACGCTAAGCATTGCTATATAACGTGGTAACGCCGCCAGAATTTTGGGAATGTTCCCGATAAGTGACGGTGGTTTGGGTCCAATATTTTATCTATAATTACGTGTATAAATGATATAGTTCCCTATATGTGAATATAGTAACAACATGTACAACATGGTAGATATACAAGTGCAGTATGGCAAGTGTTTCGCAAGAGTTTTTACCACAGAGCAAATATGGTCAGAAACTTGAGCGACACTATATTTAATGCTATTTCATTTAGGTAGTAGAGAGTGATATCATGCTTTAAAATACAGTTACAATAAAATCAGTTGTTAAGTATAAGAAGTACACAGATAATTACACGTGTACTAGATGTAAAATTTGTTATATCACGATCAAATAAATAATTCCAAAATAAAAAAAATATTTTTATATTCGAGTAAATTAAATATTCAAAATATAAATTAGATCATTCATTTAATAGATTCATTTGTGATTCACAAGAAAACTAGATAAAAGTATCTAAAAATCAGTTGTTAGGTATAAAAATTATACAGATAAGTACACGTGTACTAGATGTAAAATTTGGAATAATATCACGATCAAATAAATTAATTCCAAGGTAAAAAATATTCGAATCAATTAAATATTCAAAATACAAATAAGATCATTAATTTAATAGATTCATTTGTGATTCATAAGAAAACTATATCAAAGTATCTAAAACTCAGTAGTTAGGTATAAGACTTACACAGATAAGTACACGTGTACTAGATGTAAAATTTGGAATAATATCACGGTCAAATAAATTAATTCCAAGGTAAAAAATATTCGAATCAATTAAATATTCAAAATACAAATAAGATCATTAATTTAATAGATTCATTTGTGATTCATAAGAAAACTATATCAAAGTATCTAAAACTCAGTTGTTAGGTATAAGAATTATACAGATAAGTACACGTGTACTAGATGTAAAATTTGGAATAATATCACGGTCAAATAAATTAATTCCAAGGTAAAAAATATTCGAATCAATTAAATATTCAAAATACAAATAAGATCATTAATTTAATAGATTCATTTGTGATTCATAAGAAAACTATATCAAAGTATCTAAAACGTGTTTGTATGATTAAATAAAAACAGGAAAAAGTTGATTCAGACCAACAGTATCCAAACATACAATTTCAGAATTTATGTCTGTATGTCCATCTGTCAGAGCATCCCGTAAATACTAGAGAACGGCTAGCTTATATCCCCGGATAAAACATGGGATAATTTTTATCCCTATGAATAATGTCGTTTTTGTGATATAAATGAATGTAGCTACAAAGACGGTGCCGCGGTCACGTTTCTTGTTTATACCCGCCTTTGCAATTAACTAACAAACACGTTGTCATGGCAACGCGAACGGAGTTTCCCTAACACTTTTTTAATATAATAAAAAATCATAACTATAACAATGAAGGTTTTGAGTTGAATAATCATTCGCGACAGTTAAAAACAAGTTAATATAAAGCATATTCGATTCCAATTTCGTGATGTTTGAAATCCACATTAACATTACAAATTTGATTACTTCAGGAAATTCATTTCATACACAATTCATACAAGCCTTACTTCCATACAAATCTCCATTCCTTATGCCCGGACTTCATCTGGGATAATGTTAATTGACTCTGGCCAAATGAGTTATATTTATATCGATAAAAATAACCTCGTTAATGAATAACTACATCAGTGTATATAAATACGTGAGGTATCAATTAAACGTCAACAAATAACGCATTAAACCCCTCACTATATATGCGTGTAACGGTCAATAATTATAGCACTATCCCAGGTGAAGCAGTAGCATTATTGTCTACTTCAAATACGACGGTATGGCTGACACAACCCATAGAACGTAACTTGTAGCAATATCCTATGAATTAGATACAAATTTAAATTATATATAAATAAATTAATCTTTCTATTTGTTAATTATAATTAAAGTCACGATATTTCTCTTTATTAACGAAATTTTATTATTTACATGATATTTTAAAGCACGCACTAAGGGCATTGAGAGTAGTGAAAAGTATGCACGCATATTAAGAGAATATCTAGGAATCGTATGAATTGATTCAAATAAACTAATATACAGTGGCTTAGTGAGGGGGGGGGGGGGGTGTGAGAGGAGTGAGGGGCAAGGTGTGGGAAGGGGAGGGGGACATCATAGCCCCAGGCGTTACTAACAAAGGGGCGCCAAATTATTATATATAATATTATATGATTTTCGATAAAGGCGCTAAAAATGTATTGTGGTGCCCCGGGCGCAAGTTAATCTCGCTACGCCACTGCTAATATACCAAGTTATTTGTGAAATGGCAGAAAATAGAACTAAACAGCAGCCATCTTGTATTGATTCCGTCCGAGTATTTTTTAAATTTATTTTTCAATATTTTATAGTTATTATTATTAACACTCAGAAATAATTGTCAATCGAATATCAACTCATGATATGCAGAACGTCACATCTCTACAACTACCAAATCGATGTCATCTGTCAGTTGTCACCCATAACGTCCTGTTGGAAATAGACTATAGTATTCTTACATAGCATTTTCAACAATAAATTGGCAGTGTCTAAAACTTAGTATACTTGTGGTTGGCAAAATAATTTTCGAACCGGATTGGTGAGATTATGCTGAGCAAGCGTCGTCAGACCCCCACTATAGCGATGGGGGGTCCCTCGGGGGCGGTGGGGGGTGGGGCCCCTCGTCACGCACGACCCCCCTTCTCGCCCAACCGTTTCGCCAACTCCGATATTAGCTCCCTGGAAATGACAGATATTTAAACTCAAAGTCCTTACGCCAGGATCGCTTACAATCAAAACATTTCAAATTGTATTAAGTACATCAATTTTTAAAAAACAAAAGTAATAACCAGTTTTTTTTGATGATGCAAAGGGACTGTCTTTTCTTGGGACACCATCTTCAGGCCGGGGGGAAGGCTTTACACCTAGGGATGTGTGGGACTCTTAATCTGCCGTTGGGTCACCGTGGGCTTCGAGCGGAGGGAAGGGAGATGCTACCCACTATACCTAACCTGCGCCCCTCCCCTATAGGCTTTTATGTAGTGCCACAGAAACTAGGCCATAGGTACTACATCTGTGACACCCCGACGCCTGGCTATCTCACTTAGGTTACTCCCGGGGGAGGGTACCCTCTTTACCAACAGGGGGAGCGCGATCTCTTCAACGCCCATTTTGGTGACGTGATCAAGCGATACTAATCTCGTCTGGAATCCGAGGACGCCGAGGATATCCACGGAAGCTCTGCTGGCGTCGCTGCCATGGCATCCAATGAAATATGGCACTTATGTTTTTTTTTTACTGCAGGAGTTCAGCAGACAGGCAGACGAGTCAGACGATCCACTTGATGGAAAGCGATTACCGTCACTCATGGACATTTGCAAAGGTGCTACAAATGCGCTGCTGTTCTCTTAAGGGTTACTGAAACCTGGTCACTAATGCCGGAACACAACTCAAGGTTGTTATGGCGACATACTTTACACCAGGGGTAGTAGCCATCCTGTCGGGCGACTGCCCTACCATCTGGCAGAAGAAACAGAAACCTAACCTATAGAATAAATATAATTCATTTAAGAGATTTTGAGATACGAAGTAACCAAATTACAAAATCAAATGGCAGTGAGTTGTGTTCTGCCATTGGTTGTTATGACGGCATACTTTAGACCAGGGGTGGTAGCCATCCGATTGGATAAATGCCGTACCACCTGGCTGTGGGTTGTTTTGTCGCCGCATACGACAGGCCGCCCGGCCGCAGGATATGGTATTCTTTCTCCGTTCCTGCAAGGATGTCCACTGAAGGAAAAAAAATATCTTCCTTCTTTCCTGTAAAAGTCAGGACCTGCTTCTGGTCTCACCTGTATATGAGTGGGTCCATGTTCCTGGCGAGCATGTACAGCAGCCACCAGTCGCCGATGTCCGTCTTCCGGGAGACCACCACCGCCATCTCCATGGCGAGGGTGCGTGAGCGCGCGTGCAGCAGCCGAGGCCGGATCGATGGCACGAATATTATCACCAGTCTGAAAGTTGGGGTAATTTCTTAATTATACCGACGATTCATCTGATGGAAAGTGATAGAGATAAAAATCTATATTATAAAATTCTAAAGATGCCGTGTCTGTACATTGAAGCTATTAAAAAAAAACAACTAGAAGAGACTATATACGATGGAGAACCTGATGCAATTATTATTTTTAGATTTCTTGTCTGTTTTTTCTGGGGATTCACGTAAAAACTACTGGGCCGATTTCGATGCGGTTTTCGCCAATCGACAGCAAATTCAACACTGCGCTACTTTTTAATCTGGGAAACCCGCGGGAATTTTTCTGGGAATGATTTAAAATGGCCAGATTAGTTGTTCTTAAGATACATACATACACCTCAACACAAAAATCACTAAATTAATGTCACACACAAGAACCATAATAACTAATAAGCGTGATAGATTCTAAAAAAAAAAAAATACAAATTAAGAAGGGTACGGAACTCGAGTCCGTAGAGTGGTTAAGAAAAAAAAATGGCCAGATTAAAAAAAAAAAATTCAATGGGATTTTTTTAGTGATTGATGGCGGCAAAATATGTGATTTTTTTTATCCCGGGAGCGGTTTGAAGTTGTTTGGATGCATAAAAAATAACTTATTGCGTTTCCACTTAAACGATAGCTTACATTCTTTTTTTAAAATACTGCGATAATTTGTGTTCCGGGAATCCCGCGGGAATTTCAAGTCAAGCGTGCACGAAATTGCGGGCACATCCCAGTTATAAACCGACTTCTAAAAGAAGCAGGTTCTCAATCCGGCTGATTTTTTATATGTTTGTTACGCCATTTCTTCGTCAATTGAAGACCGATTTTCAATTTTATACTTTATGCAAAAGAGTATACTTCTGAGTTAGTCCTACTGATACCAAGTCAGGATCTAATGGGTGGATCCCAGGGAAAGCGAGAACAACCCTTAACGAAGAGCGACGAGCGCCTACACTCTTTAAAAGGCAATACGCGTATATACATGCTAGTAAATTTTTTACAGGCGTATAATGTTTCTGAAACTATTCAACTAAAAAGTAGAAAAAAAAATATTTTCCACAAAGTCCGTGCCAAATAAAACATAAAAAACAATAACAAAATTGTAAAATGCACCGACTTCAAGATATCGTAGAAAATCTTTAATTTTTGCTTTTTAATTAGAAATCGATTAAGTTTTTGTTAAAAATATCCCCTAAATACTTTAGGATGACGGCGAATTACCTGTATATGACGAGTAGCGTCAACACAACCGCGAGTATGATGTACCAGAACCACAAAAATATATACGTCTTCTCGTTGACGATGTTCAAGGGCAGGATGCAAAGGCTGTCGTGGGTCTGGATGCTGCCAGACGCACCGAACTTGTAGAATGTACACTTCGTCATCCGGGGGAAGACGTATATCATTGGATCGTATCTGAAATATGTTATTTATTTATTTAAATAGGGTTGGGAGCTTGAGTAGGCATCCTGTAGATTTGATAGTATTAATAATTATGATATACCCGCAGGGGGGCTAAGGCAAGGTCTCCGCATCCGTGCTTGCTTTAGCTATTAGCCGACTCAAGCTCCAAGGGTTGAAGTGAAAGTGTTTTGGAGCCCGGGCAAGTAGTGGGAAGTCGTCATCTGCCCAATTTTTCATGTTACCGAAACATTGCGAAGGGCGACCGCCATAGTCTCCATAACCCAGGTCTCTAGTCTGCTAGTGGACTTTTTTTTATTGCAGGAGTTCAGCAGACAGGATATATAGATGGACCACTAGATCACCATCGCCTATGACCATTTGCAACACCAAAGGTGCTACAAATGCGCTGCTGCACTCTTAAGGGAGACTGGATCCTGGTCACTAAAGCCGAAACACAACTCAAGGTTGCAATGGCGACATACTTTAGACCAGGTGTGGTAGCCATCCAGTCGGGCAAATGCCCTACCACCTGGCTGTGGGTTGTTTAGTCGCCTCTTACGAAAGGCCGACCGGCCGCAGGAAGTTGTATTCTTAATCCGTTCCTGCACGGATGATGACTAGCAGTTCATCCCAGTATCCCGGTACCTTTTGTTCTTATTTCCTACAAGTCCTACACTGACGGGGGCTTGTCCTTGGATGCAATACTACACGGTGTAGACAGGACATACATGGCCTATGTTCTTGATATTGACACTATAAATACCAAGTGTAACAGATGGGCAGAGTTACTTTGGCTTTTGTAAAATTAAAAAAATAGTGACGTATACTAAATAGTAGTGTCAGGAACGCATTCTAAGGCTGGTGTGCATGGACAGTTAACCGATAGTAAAAAAAATCGCTGTTTAGCCATAAATTTTTAGCAATTATTTTGATTTAACCATCAGTTAAATGTCTATGCACATCAGCCTTTGACCAGCTGGATAATGGTTATTTTACTTTTTAAGAATTTATCAGATTATATACATCCAGAAAAATAAAAAAGTTGCTCTTCATCGTAAACTGGTAGAGAAATCTCTCGACGCATCCAAAGATCCTAATTATCATAACAATATTGCCAAAATAAATATCATCTTGTGAGCAAAGTCAAAGACGCGGACACTGGAGGTAGGACTCGTCCACAAATACCAAGTCGCTCAACGGGCAATGGGCCGTTGGATCTTTTGGATAGAATTAGAAATGAAGATATCCGTAAGAGACAGGTAACCGACATAACGGAACGGAAAATTAGCAAGTTGAAGTGGCTGTGGACCGGTCACGTCTGTCGCAAGACCGATGGCCGTTGGAGCAGACGAGTCCTGGAGTGGAGACCGCGTCTCGGTATACGAAGTGTCGGATATCCTCCAGCCCGATGGACTGACTACCCGCTGTATGAACAAGGCGGAGGATCGGGACGAGTGACGCCGACTTGAGAAAACCTATCAGACGTATCTAGCAGGACTGTAATTAGCTGACGACGAGAGCCAAAGTCAACAAAACTTACAAAAGACAATAATATTTTTAATCAACGATATACACACGAACCTTTCTTCCTGTGGCACCGCACTGTAGCCCAAAACCCTGGTACCATAAGAGAAGAACTCCCCATTGAAGAAGCTGTCCATCATCCAGAGCTGCAGCACTATATTCACCAAGCAGAGAAGCTCGCAGCCCCAGTAACGCAGCGCGTACAGTTTGTGCGTCTGAAATAGATAAAAGAAACACCAATTAACAAGTTTAGGAAAGCATAAATTTAATATATTCATAAGTTTTCGCCACTAGTACACATTATAAAACTACGTTTTAGCAGTTTGAAGCGCGATATTTTATTTGATTTTTATAATTTCGACGTTTCGGCCACATTTCAGTACCCGTGATCACGGAAGACGAAGATGTCGAGCGTCAATGAGTATGAATAAAGTTTTATTTAGCCTACCGCCAAATTGTTTATTTTAATTATTTAGTTTTAATTTTTTTTATAATTTACTATATCACCATCGCTTCGCAAGATTTTGTGACTCGAAGAGAAGAAGCGGCGTAAGATTGCATTCATTCACTTATAAAGTTAATTATGATTTATTAGATATATCGCTTATTTTCAAATCATGTCTTTCGATACCCCACTAGTTATGTGAAATGTGTTTTTTACCATTTGAATATTTTCTCTCCATAAATCAAGACATTAGTTTAAAGATCATAAATCGACTGATGCATAATGTAATTCTAAGCGAGTCGACAACCTCTTAACGTGCGTACAGAGCGTCGCCGGCTGGTCGCAGCACGAACGCCCAACGACCCAATTGCTGCATTCCTTCGATAGTTAACGCATTAAGGGACCAAGAAGTTTGTCAATTGATAAATTAACGGCGTTTTCTATCAACCTACTTTCTTATTTCTGGTGACAGTACAATAGTACTGTATCCAAATAGTCTTCTTGTGTACTGTTCGAGTTACTTTGCCTCTCGATTTTCCATATTCGATTTTATGTCAAGCCTTGGGAGATTAGTGGCCCTATCAAATCGACAACGCGTGACATTGCGTGACAAGAGGTGGGCAGGGTCAAAAAGTGATTAAATTCGTGTGACGTAATTGATGGACTAAACATACCACTAGGCCCTGCCAGGCGGTGCTCCATTGGCCCCATCTGTTGCCGGGGGAACCAAGCCCACGGAGTCTTTATTCACTCTTTGCGTATAGTAAAGGACATACCCATTCTAAATATCGATATTCTGTCAACTAAGAATATCAAAGACATCGAAACTAAAATACACTATGTGTAGGAGATCACTTCCAACGGGGAGCGTGCCCAGAAGGCTGGCTGCATTGCCGCGCTATGGCAATATACTTATTTGTTGTGCGAAATATGAGCCAGCCTTCTGATCACGGATAGTGTCAAAGAGTTTCTTAAGGGGCCAGTGTGTCAACACAGCTCGCATCCCACACTAGCGGCTGCCCCATCTTCCAAGGGAGTGACATTCCGTCCGGTGTCTTCCCATCGTCACGTCACGTCGTGACGACGTGCGTGTTGTTGAGGCTGGCATAACGAGATCTTCTTCCTGATTGATCTTCGATATTCTTCAGGGGCTATCATGGATTATTCCGATGAACAAGTGGTCGCCCGTCGTGGATATTCGATCATAATAATTAATTTAAATTATAAGTTTTAACATTAATAACGTTCTGTTGTCAAAGACTATATACTTCTATAACCACAGATTTCGCCAAAGCTACGCTGTTAATTTCACTTGAACAATAAACATAAGAGTATATATGCGTGGGTGTGTCAAATGGATGGTAGTGTGTGTAATGTCTTTTTTATTGACTTTTCGTGCATAATTTTAACAAAATATTATACATTCGTCCCTTCTTCTCTATATAAACTGTAAGTGTGCGAAATATAATCATCCTCCGTCCTCGCCATTTTCGTTAAAACGGTTACAAAGGTTTTGCTTCACGTATTAACATATAGATAATTCCGATGAATAATAATTCTAAATAGGCATCCTTGTCTTGTTCCATTTAAGAACAAAGATCAAACATTCAATCCCGTTACACATGTATAAATATTTATGCAGAATATTCCACACCAAATTCGTCCATGTCGAATCACACGACGCTGATGTATGGCTAAAGCCAAATAATATCATATTCAATGTCAACATATTTGATAACAATCGTTCATATTGTTATTGTTGACATTTTATTACACGCCGCGTATTTAGAGAAAATTTTTATGTCTCGACTATTACCAAATAAGACAACGTTAGTATTGGCGTTTGCTTGCAACTTTGGACTGAGTGGAGGACGAGCCGTTAGGCATATCACACGTCCTCTTTAGTAATGTTTAACTATGTTTTATTTCCAACTAGCGGTCCAGGAAGACGTTTTTCTACTCAGAAAAAATAAAAATCTTGTACCCTATTCCAGCGCCACATACCGGGTCTAATTGCGAATCTAAACCATCCCGAAACCCCTTTGAACACACACAAATATGAAATGAAAATTAGTCCAACCGTTTAGGATATTTTTTTTAGATTGTTTATATATACTGAATTGTTTTTATTTGCTTGTAGGCAAATTGAGTGCACTTGAGTGCAAGTGGTTAACATCGCCCAAAGACATCTGTTAGTTTCATTTATTTATTAGGGTAAGCCATTATGACAATAACAGAACCCTTATACAACCATATTTCTAGATGGTCATCTAAAGCCCGAAGTAGCCACCGAATGAATGAATGAATGAATCTTTATTTGTAGAAATACAGGTAATAGTACAAAAGATGGTTTTCATATCGATTGGTCTCACTGTATTTGACCGAAATATGTTCATACAAATATTTGGGTAAATAAAAGATAGAATAAAGTAAAAAAAAAAACATAAGTCACAGCTAAAAATATAAAAATATAAATATGATCATTTACCTAATAAAATCCCTAATGACATAAATCACTTTTCCATCAGCCATGCCGAAGGTCAATGAATGGCCATCTAATCCACAGAATTAGCCAACGCCAAACTGTTGCCATGCGAAGTCTGCAACGGCTCCAAACCCAATTACCGGCGGGTAGTTGCCTATTAAGTTGCAATATCCTCAACCTTCTCAATGTATCTATTCGATATAGAGGAAGACGATCTTGGGTTATATCTGGGTGGTCATTTTTTTTTTATTGCAGGAGTTCAGCAGACAGGCAGACGGGCTACTTGATGGAAAGCGGTTATCATCACCAATGGACATTTGCAACACCAAAGGTGCCACAAATGCGCTGCTGCTCTCTTAAGGGAGACTGGAACCTGGTCTCTAACACCGGAACATAACGCAAGTTCTTATGGCGGCATACTCTAAATTAGAGATGATGGAGCAGATGGGCGGGCAAACACCCTACCATATGGCTATGGGTTGTTTTGTCGCCTCTTACGACAGACCGCCCGGCCGCAGGAATCTGTATTCTTTCTCCATTCCTGCACAGATAAAAACTATCATATTCATTTCGTTTCAACTCTTTAATTCTTTACTTCAATAACGTCTTTGAAATGATAATGATATAGCAGATGTCTAATCTGAGTGTCTTTGATAGTTACCTTATCAATAAACTAAATAACTTCATTCACGACATAAGTAGCTCCGGTATCAATGAGGGTTTGTATATCATCGGTATCAAGTGATAACCCAAACATACTTGACACTGGCCAGTTGGCCACCCGCTATGGAGTGTTTATAATCAAGCTCTTTTAACGTCCGTCAATACTATTGCCAATAAGATTGATGAATGGTATTTAAAAAAACTTATGATACAGTTTTAGTTCATCAAAATCGACACCAGCCTTTGTCTATTTTTTGCCACATAGCTTTCGGTTTTCGCTTCAAAAATTCACCTGCTTATATTGTTTTTCACTTTCGGATACAAAGTTGTAATTCTTCACTATTGTAAATACAATCACTCTGCATGAATTTATTGTTAAAATATATGAACACAAGATGTTACAATATGCTTCAATTCATTCATACTTGTTTCAATTCATTTTGCTTTATTAGGTGCGCAATGTCCGAATACATGTCAGAAATATAAAACTAAATTTCATAAAATAAAATAAACTATATATATATATATATATATATATATATATATATAAATCAATCGCTGTTCGTTAGTCTCGCTTAAACTCGAGAACGACTGGACTGATTTGGCTAATTTTGGTTTTGAATTATTTGTGGAGGTCCAGGGAAGGATTAAAAGGTGAGTAAATATGAAAAAGATGCATGGAATATAGTAAAAACAACAATTTCGCTTTCCTTTACAAACTATGCCTGCCTGTCAAATATTTTATGTTCGCCCCGTCGTATTTAAATCAATTAAATTTAAAAGTCGTTCTGAAATGAAATTAAATTTAAAAATGAAGCTTTTTTTTAAATTTTTTGGTTTTGAATGTCAAACGTTTGATGTTCGCTCTAAAGATGGCCTTAATGGTTGAATTTATTTATCTGTTAATTGGTAATTGATAAAAAAATTTACCGATATTTTTATTGGTTGAAAATACCCGTAAATCTTTCCGTTGAAAAATTAATTCTGCTAATGTTAACTCGAATGGTTGAGTGTCCTATATTATTTTTGATTCAATGAACTTTCCTTCATACTTCTACATTTTAAGTTAGATATAAAATTTAAAAATTGACAACAACAAAGTAAACAAAGGCTTAAACATACAAAAAAAAGTCAAAACACAAAGTAAAAATCTCTTCAAATACAAAAACACAACTTTACCAAAATAATAGAAAATATGCACTGACCCGCCGTAATATCAATTACCAAACAATATATTACGTTTAAAAAATCAACCAATCCCGTCATCTTCGCGATCGGTAAAAATATCGTTTCATTTTAATTTTCTAACAAATAAAAATACCATTAAGTGTAAAAAACACCAAGTTAAATATTGTGCTTTATTTTGAGGGACATAGAGCATACAATCAAATACTCAAAATTCAATATTTACATGATAAGTTGAAAACATCTGCAATGCGAAAATAAATCTTGTGTTGAGCACTATAAAGTTGAAACTTGCATGTATATAATTTCCAATAATTACCTATGCGACTACACGCCAGTGTATTTGTTAAATGGTATTTTTAACCGTTTTGCTTAATTTTATTAATCGAATAGAAGTGTTAATTTTTTTTACCGGTAAATTTATTGGTTAATGGTTATATTTGCCACTACTAGTTCGCTCCGTCGTTCAGAAATCAACGCATTCTATTTATTGATTCTGAGGCGGTACAAAGTTTGCCGGGTCAACTAGTATGATATAAAATATTGCAATAAATTATATGTCTAGTTACAACATATTATTAGTCTATTAGGTTAAGTTAGACAAATATACATAGTTATATAATATTTATTAGGTTAAGTAACACACAACACTACATACACACAACACTTTACACTTGCACATATACACAACACTTCACACATGCACATATACACAGAGGCATACTCAAACAAAACAAATTCGGATAGCATGCGAACGTGAATATAGTAAAATTAAGATTATATAGGCTCCGAAGAAAATCGGGGGTAAACAGGCGATTAAAAAAAAAAAAAAAAAAACATTATTAGTCATATCTTTGTCATTCTCATATTAATTTACAGTCCCTTTGTTGAATAAAATTTTCTTAAGAGACTTATTAAACAAATTTATCGGCTGAACTCGTAATATTTCTGGCAGTTTATTAAAAACTAGCTGATGCCCACGACTTCGTCCGCGTGGTGCGGTTTTTCAACTATCCAACTCTTTAATGTTTCGCGATCAAAAGTATCCTATATGTTGACCAGGGATATAAGTTACCACCATACAAAATTTCATTTAAATCGGTCCATTCGTTTCGGAGATAAGCCCGAACAAGCAGATGAAAGAGAATCAAAACATTTAAAAAAAATCTAAATTAGTTCTATTTCACTTCTTACATCCCCCTGACACGGTTTTTAGCATTTTTTCATTGTACAGAAATTCGACCTCTACAGTTTTATTATATGTATTATTTCTATAGATGATAGGTACAATAGATAGTTTTGCGCATCATGGCCGTTTTTGAAGAGCAAATACAGACTCTATGCTGATCCTGTCTGTTCCGAACAACTGCATCGGAGAGCTGGGGAAATAACTTCGGTTTTATATTATTTATAAGTAAATATATAGAGACTGTAACGTTCAGATGTTATATTTTTTAAAGAAAGGTTTGCACTAGTCTGTAGCCCTGACATTATTGTGATAAATGATTCATCATGTTCTATTTCAGTCTACAATATCATAGCTTCACATTATTATCAACTGCGCAAGGGCATAAATGGACAGATGTTTGCCCTTTGTAACGCACACCTGGCCGGCGGTTTTTATATTCAACTATAACCCTATTATTATTAATAATAAATATGTTGTGTGTGATTTGCTCTTAAGCCCATACTTTAGAAAGTTTAGAATAAAGAATCTCTTGCCTGTGCAGCGAAGAGATCAAAGATAATAAAACCATTTTGTGAGTATAGATTGAGTTATCTGCTGTGCCTATGAATTGTCTCAGTGTTATTTTATATTGTAAATGCCGTGAATTAAATAATATTTGTGAATTGTTTGCGATTTTGTTTTCTTTTATGCAAAAGTTCAGCAGACGGGCAGACGGCCCACTTGATGGAAAGCGGCTACCATCGTCTATGGACATTTGCAGCACCAAAGGTGATACAAATGCCCTGCTGCTCTCTTAAGGGAGACTGGAACCTGGTCACTAATGCCGGAACACAACTCAAGGTTGTTGTGGCAACATATTTTAGACCAAGGGTGGTAGCCATCGAGTCTGGCGAATGTCCTACCACCTGGCAGAAGAAACATAAACCTAACCTATAGAATATAATTCATTTAGGAGTTTTTGAGATATGAGGTAACCAAATTACAAAATCTCTACAGAAACATTCCTTTACTTGGAATGACATATTCAGCCGATACATCTTTTGTAGGTAAAATTTTTAATTTGAATTTCTGCGAAACATTATTCCTTTGGGACAAACCGCGTATGTAAAGTTAGCTGGTGTTCGCCAGATGTTCTTATAACTGGTGGGGTTTTTGCGTACATCCTAACTGGCAAAAAGGTCACAACATACTATACCAAACCTTAAACACTCGATATAGGACTTATTTTCATTTGGCATTATTCCCCTCCTTGACCCAAACAAAGTTACGGAAGACGACCCTTCACAGTATTAAAAGAAATCAAATTTCCGAGTCACAGGATATTCATTTACCAATTTCGTGATAACACAATATGCAATCTACTGCTTGAGAGATAAAGATGAAATTTAAATATATTGGTGTGTATGTTCCTATCGATAGACTTTCTTCAGGCATTAGTTTTGGCACGTACGCATTTCTGAAATTGTTAAGGGAAGGAAACTGTAGTTCATCGTAGGATTACCATCGAAAGTAACATTGTATTGATTTATTGTAGACTAGTTAGAAATATTCATGCAAGAACAGAGAAAGAATATCAATTCCAGCTGCCTTTCGTAACACGTGACAAAATAATCTACAGCCAAGTGGTATTTGGTCATCTCGATGACCAAGCCTGGTCTGAGCTCTAAAGCATCCCGCCATAAGAACTTTCGAGTTGTGTGCAGGCAGCAATGTCCAATTTTCAGTCCTCCCTCGAGGCTGGCAGCACACCGGAGGATATCCATTTCCATCAGGTAGGTTGTCAGCCTATGCCATGTACTCCAGTAATAAAAAATTACCTCAATCAAACTTGAGTGTTACTCTAAGTCTATTTAGAGGAGATGACTTTGACTCCAAGTAACCTTTAAGATTATGGAGGTGTAGTAAGTTACAATAAAATTCAATGACACCTCTGAGTATCAAACTATGCACGACGTACACATCATAATCAAACAGCAGAAGTATTAAAACAAGGTCAAGAAAAAGCATTTCAAATAAACGTGCGTGTATGAAGAGGTTAATGATGCGAAAGTTGTCTGTCAGGATCGTCGCAAGTGGAGATCTATAGTCTCTGGCTATTCCCAAAGGAAACAGGCGTGATATTATGTATGCAAAACGTCATGTTAAAGGCACCTGCACATTTTTCAACATTTTTCTCCAAATACTTCGCAGTGCAGGCTAATTTGCTTTTGGAACTCTTTACGCGTAGATGTTAGAAAAGCTAAAACACTTGCCATATTTAAAAAATCTGTCAAAAACCATCATCTTATTATAGTTTATAATAAAATATATATTTTTCTATTCTTCTTAACTTTGCTGTTTACTGTCCACATTATACTCTTCTTCCTTTTTTATTTTACTTCTTTTAAATTGAATTATACCTAGACATAAGTTGTCGAAAGGAACCTCTCAGTCAGGTTGCCTGGAAGAGATCGCTTTAAGCGATAAGGCCGCCTGTTTTGCCGTTAAACTATTGTAATTATTTATTCTGTTATTGCTATTTGGTGGACAATAAAGTGTTTTCTATTCTATGCTATGTAAGTGGCATTACGCCGCTCATATCTGTTGCAAGACCGAGTAGTTCATACACCAGACGAGTCCCTGAAGCAGAGACCGCGTCTCGGTGAACTTAACATGGTGGAGTGACAACGCTGTCCCTGTCAGGAACTGGATAAGGAAAGTGTAGGAGAGGGATAAGTGGCGCAAACTGGAAGAGATCTACCATCAGCCAATCCACTCCGGATTGGCTGATGGTGCGATTACTTAATTCAGAACAAAATACTTCGACATGACCTAGTGTATTTGTCGCCGGTTGTATTCACTGCAACGTAGGACAGCAGTCAAGAGTGTCAAGGTGAGCTTGTGGCGCTCTTGCAACAAGTGTTTCTTAACAACTGGTTGTAATGCGAGCAGCTGACAGGATTAACAGCGATTTTAAGTAATATTAACACATACTTCCATATAAATGTCCCTACTTGTGTTTGTTATTGATAACGTAGTTATACACATCTGGACAATCCATACTGGATTAGTGGACACGCACCTGCGGCGTGTTGAGTTATGTTTTCAACGGAAGGCCCCCAGACAGACGCATGTCAGCATTTTGTTTGTTTATTTAACTCACATATATTATTCGTTAAATTAGAGAAACCCCATATCTCATTTTTTTATAATTTTTATTTATTTTAAAAACCGTTTTGGAACGAGCTAAGATTTGACTACTGTGACGGTACGCATCATCATGTATTTATTATTTTCTCACTTATTAATTATTATTTTTTTATAAAGGAATGGCTGTTCTCCATATAATGTATTCCCCCCTTTATTTCGCATAATATATGTATTTACTACTAATCTCTTTGTATGATATAATCGATTTTTTCTTAGTTTGAAACTTTGACAGAGAAAGGAGAGGACTTGAATATTGGTTTTTGACAGAGGAAGACAATGAAAAGAATTCTCGGAAAAATTTGTGTTTTATATATTTTCAGATGGAGAAAATCTAATTGAGAATTAAATGGATAAACTAATCGCTGTTAAAAATAAATCAATCATAATATCAATGTAAATTTCGGAAACGAATGTTATAAATTTCGCCAAAGAACCAAGCTAAGTTTTCATGTTTTATTTGATACATTAATAGTTTTACTAACCATGTAGACTTACCTGATATCTTGCTTGTTATGTTTTCAGACGTTCTTCTAACGTGACCACGCATTCTTGTCTTTTGTAATGTATTAGTAGTTTAATAATAATTGTTCGTATGCATACGATTTGAATTAATCTTAAGGGCCTGAATAGTAATGTGTAGTTACAATTAACTTCTATTCTTAGTAGTACATATTATAAATAACATTGATTTTGTTACACTTAGTCGGTAGTCTTTAGAAGTATTAGGGTTCCTTAGGTCCGTTTCTTCAAAACTATAATATTATAGGAACGTTTCTATAATTTGTCTAGGCATAAATGATATAGAAATACATAAGCCTTTAATATGAAATCTTACTTAATCTTATGTAAAGATAGGTAGGGTCGTTTACTATCTACTGTCCTATATATTTTAGAACTTAATTAATTACTGTCCTTAATTTATATATTATATGGAGAACGAGCTATATAAGGGTAAAATAATTTAAAGTATGTCTTAATTGACTTGTGCGTTATTAACAGATAAGAATTGTTTGTACATTGTTTTAGTTTCATAGTTAACTAAATGACTAAGGGTTATCTATAAAGCCTCAGTGAGCTAATACATTACTTAGGAGTTATGATACATAGTCTCGCGGATAAAATATATTAATCTAATTTCATTTAAGGATCCTTAAATATAATATTGTCTTAGGAAACTTAATTAAATAATATTACTTCTTCATAGCCGGGAACTATTGGGAGATTTTGATGATTCTTTCAAGTAATATGATTATTAGTTACTTTGCTATGGGAGATTCATTATATGTCAATGGAGACTTATAGGAGTTCTTGTCTTGCTGTTGCACACACGTTGTTGGACCTGATTATGGACTCTTACTTGTTGTGTTTGCTGATTAGAACTGGAGCGTTGATTGTTATTGTCCGATTATTTCTGTTTCAGTGAGCTTGGAGTCAGCCTGCGTAATGAGTTTTCATTGGTTCTGATATCGAAGGGACTATTATTGACCTATGGCTGTGAAGTCGGAGTCTTGATTTATAATTTATTAATTAGTCTATTTTTATATGTGTATATATTTATATATGGTTTTATAACATTACATGATAACATTACACTATACAACAATCATGCATTCTATATGGGAAGGCTAATTGACTTTAGAAAATTTAAAGTTTATTTAGTTTTTATTGAATTTTAATATTTTAAATACTTTCTTGTTGAGAGAGTCTACTTTGGCACTTGGCTTTGTTTGGTGCAAAGGAGTTGTTGATTACAATTTAAATGTTATTAAAGGTTTCTTTTGATTAATTATATTTTCTTAAACAAGCAGCTCTACTGTTACCAAATGTGTATAAAATAGGCATTTAAATATTATTACAAACTGAAGTGACGAGATGGGGTGAAAACACATATTGGATGTTTTCATAATAAGTCAGGTTAGGTCCGGGTCTTCTAGAACCTTGGAACTTTGGGCGTTGAATTCACGACTCAACGCTTATCGGTACCGACAAACCTAGGATGGTTATTCGACAATTATCCAGGATTACCGCGCGTACAGCTTTTAAGCAAATTTAGTTTGTTTTATAATATGTGTATTCACGAGACTAAAAATGGTTTCACATATTGAGATTAACTGAATTGGTAATTGAAGGTTTGGAACTAGTTAAGTCGCGGATCAGCTTGGAGGCGCGTGGGCACCTCAATGACGCCCTAGCTGGTTAGGGGGATAAGCTGCCGTGTTGCAGGAGGATCAATCGTATCAAAACTTATTTTCTTTCACGATATGTGACTTCATGAGAGTCTTAGATGTAGTTAGGCCAAGTGGACTTGACTGAATTGGAAAGGATGATTAAAAATATCTACATTTAAGTATTGTTACCAAAGAAGGCATCTTTGATACAGAGTATCACCATTTTATGTTAAATTCAACTTTAAACTTTACTTTTACGGTGCTATGCTCTCATCTCTTGGGTGCTAGGGTCATTAGATGGATGTAAGGTTTTGCTAATTTACTTTAACCTTCAATTTCATTTTAACTTTCACGGCAAACCTGAAACCTGTCTTTGACAAGGGATTCTATAATATGAGTGAAGTTGTCTCTCGCCAAACTTTAATTTAAAATTTACTTACAATTCATAGAGAGACATTCTGAAACTCTTACTCTGACAATTTAGGGATGGGAATCTTACGAGATGTAGAGAGTATCACTATTTAAACTTCAATTAACCTTTATCTTTAATTTACTGTGATATTCTTATTACTGCATCAGGGGAGGTCTCTGAGGTGACGTTCCTCATAATGACAATATTATTTGATATTTTGGAAAGGTGACTTTGAGATGAAATGTTCACTTAAGTCTTTTGGCTTTTCCAACTCATTTTACACACAAGGCACTCCAAACGGGTTTCTTTTAAATGGATAGATCGTACTGCTGGGAGTTTCTTGTCGGCTCTTCTCGCCAGCAATAGTACGTTGTGAACCGACGCTAGTTTTAGATAATGTTTATAATTGATTCAATAAATATTAATTAAAAAGTTGGAGGTTCTTCTTTTATCTCGATATGAGCTCTTTTACTGATAGCTAATGCGGTGGCATAACAGAGAGGTGGTTAGGAGGGGTGCCTTACACAAAAATATATAATTTGTTATGAATCTACATTAAAATATCTTTTGGCAAAATAAAGGCACGGGCGTACTCAGGTGATGAGCTTATATCATGAGTAATACATTTATCATAATTCATAAAATGCATAGCATTTTACACTTACAACATACTACTACAATATTATATATATATATATTTTACATCAACCTTTGATAGTCTTCCTGTCCTCTGATCGACACTCTTATATAACCTACCTTGTGAACATAGGGTTAACGGTATTGCGACGAGGGTTCCTGCTACTAGATGATTACGATTTATGGCCAATATTACAAGATTTATTCTATGAATAAATTTTATTAATTTCCACTTTATAAATTCTTTATTTCTCACTCTATGCTTCGGCTTGAGTATGTCATTCCATAGTCTTTAGACAAAAAAAGGGGTTCGTTACACTACGATGTAAAAAATACCTTGTGTAAAATTGAGTTGATAATCTATGTTTACTTAATTTATTGAAATCACAGAAAGACGCATCAATTTTATTGATTGCTGTATATCATAGGTTCCCAAAGTGATCTATATGGACCCCTAAAGGTCCATATCGAACATTGAAGGGGTGCACGTTAGCAAAAAGAAAATCTGGGGTCCGCGAGCTACAAATAGAGGATCTCAATAGTTCAGTCGTGACGAAATTTTAGAGTTTCTATAAATATAAAAATAAAATATCATAGTGCGCAGTTGTACTTATAAGCTATAACATTTATATGGTACCAACTAGAGCTATACTGAATACAACGCAATTGTCAAAATCAGGTCAGAAACAAAACTGTTATGGATGAACATATATAACATACACAATGAATAGAAGAACCTCCTTCTTATTTTTTAAATTGGTTGATTAGATAGGGGTGCAGGGAATTCAATAAAAATTTGTAAGGGGTCTATGAGACAAAATAGTTTGGGGACCATTGCTGTAGATAAACCATTTTGTATCGGTCGGGATGAAATAATTACTATAAATTAAAGCTGATTCCATACTTCATAAATTAATATAGATATACTGCGTTTAAAGACCTCTAGTAATAAACAGCTCACAAAAACATGAACGTCGACTCGTCGGCCAGTAGCCGATGGCTAACTCTCAAGTACCGTTATAAAGGAAACAAAACTTGCTACCGCGATTCAACAAAAACTTGCCTCGTCAAGTACTGCAAATATTGAAATTTATATTTATATCTTGCTTTGAAATCCTTAAACTGTAACCATAAATTTAATGTAAGTATGTATTTCTTTTATTGTCTAAAGCAGGTGTCACCATTACCTAGAATTACCATTTTTTTGACGAGGGATATACCCCCGCGTAACAGTTCATCAGTTTTTTTTTTATGCAGGATCCATGTGAATAGCCGCAGATGGCTGTTCAGCGATACCGGGATTGGTTGGCTTCCTGACTCGGTGTGAGCGGAGGCGTTCAAACCCGAAAGCAGCGCGCTCGAGGAGGCACCTCCTGTAAGGTTCCTCCTCGGCTCGACCGCTGCGGGGGGAGTGATTCTATCGGATTAACCCGTGAGAGGCTGAATGAACTAAGTCAAAGGATGAAGTGTTTTAATGGGGACTCGTTTTTGATTCCGCCGGTAGAGCTGATCCTACCGTTTCGCAACGTGTTATAGCTGGCAAAGAAGAAGCGGCGGAAGATACTCTCCAGCAACAGGCCTAAGCTAATCTTGTGTGGCTACTTGCGTCTGTAATGAGTGGGTGCGATTGGTGGGTTTTAATGTTAAGTGAGAGAGCCAGGGCCAGGGCCGGGGACTCTACGGCGTCTGTTCATTCTGCAATTGTTCGACAGTTCAAAATGTATTTGCTTTTATAGCTAGACATACGAAGACTGCAATAAAACCTTCGTTGGTTTTATATCCCGACCTTTGTTGGCTTTGATTATCACAAATTCGGTAAAATCTATCTGTGTTGAAGAAGGCTTGTGATGAAACAGTAGTCTACGATTGCGGTAAATCTCCTATGAGTTTCATATTCTCTACTGAAATCGAACCTTCACGAATTGACGTAAGTACTTGTCCATTACGAGTGTAACTCCATGGCAGAAACGGGGAGGACGCGTTTGAGAATCGTCACGTAAGGTGGTACGAAGAAACTTGTTTCAAAATAGAAACTTACAAGTTTACTTATTGTAAGTCATGGGTCAACCACCGCTTCCATATCGGGGCATATTGACGACAAACTTCATGGCTACTTCCTTCGTCTTACACCAGGGCTCCAATTCTGCTTTTTACAATATGGTCAGTATGGTCGACTACTGGCATTATGACGACAGCCAAATTTTATATGAAAAAAAAACCATTGTGACGCCAGTCGTCGATCATTCTGACAATATAGTGATAGCAGAATTGGGGCTCTGCACTACGGGCCTCACTAAATCCGAGACTCTGACAGACGACGGCCCCGAGGGCCTCCTCCACTACTTACAATAATATTTTCTTTCCTTGTTATTCGACTAAAATAAAATCGTCTGAACATTCAAATCAAAGCCATTCTTATGTCAAGCTATCACAGTGAGTAATGTTAAACGGATTGTTGAACACGTGCCTCCTCGTTCGTGTGAGGAAATCTCATTCATAACGACGCAAGTGTACGTACTATGCAATACTATGAATGAAAGAATAAATAGAATTCCGTGTATTGTACAGTAAAATATTCTGACAATAGTGCAACATTTGAACTGGAGCGGTTAGGGTGCTCAAACTTAATGGAAATATAATAATTAAGTATTTAAATAAGTACGTCGGCTTAACCCTCACATAGGACTGCGTATCTCTTAGTATTCTGTATCTAGTTACCGATGCCAATGTTCCTCTTAAATTCTTTCTTATACTTATCTTGAATGTCCTATGATCAACTTTACAACTATTTTATCCGTGCAGGAACTGAGAAAGAATACAATTTCCTGCGGCCCGGCGGCCTGTCGTAAGAGGCGACAAAACAACCCATACCCAGGTGGCAAGGTTTAGCACGTCTAGATGGCTACCACTCCTGTCTAGAGCATGCCGCAATAACAACCTTGGGTTGTGTTCCAGCAATAGGTGACCCAGGTTCCAGGCTCCTTTTAGAGAGCGGTAGCGCATTGGTAGTCTCTGGTGTTACAAATGTCCGTAAGCGATGATAACTGCTTTCCATCAGTCTACTGAACTCATACTACTAGAAAAAACCCTACGCAACTGTTCTTTAGAATATCTATTATACATACTACGACGATCTTGAAAGAACTTCCTGACGAGGTTTTCTCTCTGCGCTACGACATGGGTTTGTTTAAATAGGGCATCATAAAATTTCTGAGTTCGCTAATGCTTTACGTGACTGGTGTAGCGAATGTTTATAGGCGAACGGTAGCCACTTTCCATCATGTCGTATGCACGTTTATCTTCTTCAGGCAATAAAAAATATCTCTTAAGCCCGTTACAGTCATAAATGCGTATGAACAGTAACCTACTTATTGCATTCAAAGAAATATCTTAATACATATTCTACTGAACATGGAAGACTATCTAAGTCATGTTTGAATTAGTCGTATTTTCGCCTATTTACTATATATCTTCAAACAGTTGTACGGATATTTACTTTGGCATTTTGCTTACAGTTTTACTTAACAAGTCCTTATAAGTATATTGGTTACTGGATGAGCTTCTTTGTTTTGACTCATTCAAAAAAGAACTAATTTACTCTATAAATTATCATATCCTGAAATGTGATAATTTTAGTATAGGCAAGTATGTTATATAAATTAGTAAATTCCTTGTATAAATGTGTACATTTAAAATTAAGTACTGGAGATAAATCAGAACAAATAATGATCGCAATAGAATGATGTGTGATCTATTAAATAAATATTTGCCATTATATTTATTTAGTACATTTGGGCTTTATTCGTCTGTCCCACGAAAAGAATGTCATCAGTCAGTCAGGGAGGACAACTTCTTCCGGGTACAGCTAGTATATATACCTACCGGGATAAGAAGTATCCAATGTTGATCCGGGATATAAGCTAGCTCTTTGTCGAGTTTCATTTAAATCCATTCAGTAGTTTTCACGTGAATGAATGAAAACTCTTTATTGTTCACCATAAACTTAAATATAGACAATTGATATGGATATATTTTTATTAGAACAATGGGCGGCCTTATCGCTTATAGCGATCTCTTCCAGGCAACCCGGTGTCAGATTTTAAACGAAATTTTATATATTAGAATTTTGGTGGTGTATTATAAAAAAAAAAAAATTAAATAAAGTACTATATACTTATACTACTTATATATATAGATAATCATATATACATATACTATATTTAGGTATATGATGATATTATAAATATATATATGTCGGAGGGAAGTTATAATTGGATGTATTATTGACTGGATGTATAACGCACAATATCATTTGTTAACATTTTAATTACTTCTAAAATTCTTAATTTAATTTAATTTGATTTGTTAAATGTTTCTATAACTTAAAGATCGTTCTAACCTAATAAAAGTTATGAATATTGTAATTTAATAAACGACCAATGAGAGCAGAGCATGTCTAGAGCGGGGTCAGTGCCCTCTATACTTTGAGTAATATCTACTTGGGTAGACTGAGGAGTTTTTGTGACACATTTGGTTGGTGGCAACAGGTCGAGTTGGACCATGGAGTATTTTAAAGAAAGTATTGAAGCTGGAAGTATGAGCGGGTGCCCTTAACCCGCTGCTCGGTCTAAACTATGTCATAATGTTGATCAAATCTAAATTAAAAGTGTATAAACCGTGGCTATTGTGTTTTATGCTCGCATTTTATCCTGATGACGCCCACTAAACCTGCAATAACTAGAGAAGATGCCACGAGAACGAGGCCGTTCTGCGACATATACATACATAAACAACTCAGCGTTTTCCTTAATACCAATTCCCTTACAAGCCGCTCCAGTACTACACGTGATTCTCTAACAAACAGTGAGACACGAAAATTTGTATTTTCGAAATACGCTGGTCCGAATTAGCTCCCCTGATATTTTTGCTTCTTTTTTAAATTCATAATAGGAGCTCGACATCCTCAACAAAATTATTGTAGATTAGGCATAGTAAGTAGTTTTCGGTAAAATTTTGGCATTAATTTTGATATTACAGACAAACAATTTAATTTAATTTGTATAGTTAAAAGGCTTTCAATGCACACAAACGCACATAACAAAGAAATCAATGATACCAACATTATACAAGCAGAAATCCATTATGCCAAATTTCTAGATGCATATAACGAATTTACATAAAAGATAAAACTATTTCATCAGATAACGATGACTAAAAGATACAAGGAAATTAGGCAGGCTAGTTATATCCTTGAAAATAATCATACCAATTACACCTAATAAGTATTTAAATTTTACACCTTCCGTGTATAGGCAGAGTGACTACTGTTTAACAAACAATTACTATCTTTTTAAAATGTCCTGTTTTGTGAGTCACAAATCCCATTTGATTTCTCGAATCGTGACTCTTCGTCATTCACCTAACCACAGTGTAATCTTACTAGGTTTTTAACTCATCACATCACATGTTATAACTATAGAAACACTAACCGTGCAGGAACGGAGAAAGAATACAATTTCCTGCGGCCAGGCGGCCCGTCGTAAGAGACGACAAAATAACCCACAGCCAGGTGGTAAGGCATTTGCTCGACTGGATGGCTACCACCCCTTGTCTAAAGTATGTCGCCATAACAACCTTGAGTTGTGTTCTGGCATTAGTGACAAGGTTCCAGTCTCCCTTAAAAGAGCAGCAGGGCATTTGTAGCGCCTTTGGTGTTGCAAATGTCCATGGGCGATGGTAATCGCTTTCCGGCAAGTAGGCCGTCTATCTGTCTATTAAGCTCACGCAATAAAAATATGGATTTTTGTCCATCTATCTGTAACAGCATCATATAACAAATACTGAAAGGATTTCAATGAAACCCGATAAATGACGTCGATTCCGTGGGATAGAAAAATATAGACAAAAAAATTGCGCTGCAGACGCATTTTTGATGGTTACAATACCTTAACAAACACGTCGTCATGGCAACGAATTTTCTTATAGGCTAAGATCCCGCTATACAACGACCTTCACCGAGTGTTAATTTGATTAAACCTATTTTATATTTAATTTAAGGTGTCAATAAATATATTGCATATGGGTTACCTAAAAAAAATCAGTCCAGTATATGATTAATTAATAATTAAAAATAAAAAAATATTTTTAACATTTCACCGGTTTGTTTATTAAACAAATTCTATACCAATCGAAAGTATGAAGCCCATAGAACATGCAAATGTTAGGTTGCTTATTCTTTTCCGGTCACAACTCTCGGGTAGCCAGGTATAAACAGGTAAATCGGTACTAACATTTTGCACCGGTCTGATTATTGAATTAAAATTAAATGAAAATAAAGATTATTTCATTATGAACACGGTGGTATAGCGAAAAATCAGTCCCGAATTCCGGTTGTCCAATTTTGAAAAGTGAAATATTGCTGCGAGAGAATGTGTATGGCTGGGAGGTCCCAACCCACCATATCCCATGCGATAGAAGATGACACAGCATAGCAGCTGTTTGAAGTCCGTCCATTTAAAGAAAGAGAGTGCGCATGCTATTTGATCTTGAACATGAAAAGGATTATACCTGGCTACCCAAGAGTTGTGACCGGAAAAGTGTAGGCAACCTAACATTTGCATATTCTATGGGCCACATATTTTCGATTGGTATAGAATTTGTTTAATAAACAAACCGGTGAAATGTTAATATATTTTTTTTAATTATTAATTAATCATATACTGGACTGAAATTTTTTAGGCAATCCATATGCAATATATTTATTGACACATTAAATTAAATATAAAATAGGTTTCATCAAATAAGCATCTCGGTGAAGGTCGTTGTATAGCGGGATCCTAAACTATTATAGTTTATAATTTGTTTCACTCAAATAAGAGTTCAAAGGGCTTCAAATCTAGCTTGTTTTCATGACAGAAAGCTTTCTCCACATTCAAATATAAAGACATGTTTTTTTTTAAAGGCAACGGTTTAAATGCACAAGACAAGCGCCAAAAAATTATTCTCGCACCATTTCACTTTACTTTAGGAAATCAATAAAACCATTGCACTTCTAACAGCTAAAAGAAGTACATAGTTTCGAAACCGGAAAAGCCACTTCTCAGTTAGGACCTGACACAACTTATTTGAAATCCATTGCTGGCCAATTTCTAACTTTGTATTGTTTTTCTATATCAATATGTTAAGGAACAGTGGATGATATGACAAGGAACAGTGGATGATATGTTAAGGAACAGGAGATAATATGATAAGGAAACATTGTGGATGGAAAGAAGTTTTAATAACAAGAGTTGAGAAAGGAATGTTAAAGCGGTTTGGACATTAAGAGAGAGTGGATGAAAGCAGACTGTTAAAATAATGTATAGCAACAGTGTGGATGGTAGAGTTGATGCCGGTCCGCGACGTATGTATTTACCACGATGAAATCGCAGATGTTTCGACGAATAGTCAGGCAAAAGTAAAAATAATAAACGTATATGCTTGAAGATATTAATGAACGTAGATGAAGCAAAAGATGTATGTCACGATTGCAGCAAGTGGAGAGCATCGTCTCTACTTACCACAACAGGAAACGTGCGTGCGTAAATTTGCGAAAGACCAATAATATCATATACTGATATAACAATACCAAGATTCACACAGTGATTTTTTAAATGTACCAATCACGCATTAGTACCAGGAGTTTAAATTACCTATTCGTGCCACTAGCGAATATTTTGCCAATCTAATCGCGTCTTTCAAATTGTCACCGGATCCGTTATATTTGTACCGGATCCGGTATGTGCATATTGATGCCGGATCCGATTTTCCGCATTGCAATCCCTAGTACCAAGGATATCTAGCGGAATTTATTTAAAAGGACTTTATTTTCATCATAATTTGATAAAGATATTTACCAAAAAAAAAACACCAACATGACAGGTAATGTAATGATCCGTTTTGCTTCTTTTAATCAAATAATTGGTGTTAAAACTTACAAAAATATAATCATTATTATTAAACATGCTGACAAAAGATTTGCGAAAGTGGAGCCTGTGACATTTTCTACTCTATTTGGACAGCCTATAGATATTTTTTTATCTATAGCTTATTCCTTCCTGTACCTGTCAATGTACATCGTACACCGGTGGCATTTGTTGCGTAATGCTCGTGTACCGAGCAACGTATCAAGTATGGCCATTGACCGCAAAGAAAAAATACGACTTGTCTCTGCTATTGAATTGATTCGATCGGGTGTCACGATCGTCAGTCTTTTTATGACACGCTTGACTGGAGAAATAGTTGAAACTTGACAGTTGCTTTATAGATTTCAGTGCTAAATTAAAGCACCTTAAGCAAGTGAAAGTTTTTGTATTACCTTATCAATATTATCTATACATATAATAAAATTGTAGAGGTCAAATTTCTGTACATTGAGAAAAATGCTAAAAACCTAGTCAGGGGGATGTAAGAAGTGAAACAGAACTAATTTAGATTATTTCAATTTTTTGTTTCTCTGTTTGTCGGTATGTCTATCTGTTTGTACCGGCTAATCTCCGAAACGACTGGACCGATTTACATGAAATTTTGTATGGTGTTAACTTATACCCCTGGTCAACATATAGGATACTTTCATCCTGAAAATCAAAGAGTTCCCATGGGATAGTTAAAAAAGCTTTAATTACTTAAACAGACTGAAAGTAATTTATCTGCAACGTAACATAATAGAAGCGGAAATTTTGACAGGGTGTGGTGTCGGTGAGAGAGTTTTATGTTATATATATTAATATATGTATAAAGCTGATAAGTTTGTTTCTTTTTTGTTTGCTTAAACGCGCTAATTTCAGGATCTACTGGTCTGATTTGAATTAATTTTTTTCAGTGCTAGATAGCCCATATATCGAGGAAGGTTATAGGCTATATACCATCACGATAACAGCTATAGGAACGGAGCACCAATGAAGAATGTTTCAAAATCACGGGGTTTATTTGAAACTATTCCACGCGAACGAAGTCGCAGGCAAAAGCTAGTTCAGAAATAAGGCTTTACATACGGCATCTCCTACGTATAACGGTTGACACTTGCGAAATCGACTTTATTGCATTTTCTTAAAGCTGAAATTGTTACCTTTCTTTTACCTCTTTACCGCGATCAAATGGAAGAGATATGTTGAAAAATGAAGATATAAGTCAAAACCATAGCAATAGATGTGATAATATGCATAAAGAATTTCATCAGATCAGCAAGGCGAAAACAGATAATTTAATTAATTGAAAATTAATCGTTAAATAAATAACTTTAATTTCATATCACGAGATCTATAATAAATTTGTTTACGATTGAAAAACTATCGCGGAAGCAAAATCTAGTACGTTATAGAAAGAAAGTAACAAAAAGAAAAGAATGTGAACTAGAACACGTAAGGGTACATCATTATTCCAAGCAACACCAACCTTAGGGAACGATTCCCTGAGTGCAACACAAGACTCGTGCACTGTTTTACAATGCCGAGTTCAATGCTTCCGTGAGTGGCATCTGGGAACGCATTCGATACGCCCAACGTACGTGCGTAATCCACACATGAACTTTGTTTCTATGAAGTCAGTTGATTCAAGAAACGTGACATAACGATCAGTTCTACAAATGCTTAGTTGTTAACGAGTTAAGGATACGTGTCCTGTTGAGATAAATAAACAGTTCGACTAGATGCCATTTTCGCTTTACATTTAAGCTTACTTTGCTACAATGTTTCAAATTCACCTGTCAAAAACTATGTGATCTAAATAATAGATGTCGAGTATATTAAACGTATTAAAACTAGTAACAACATAACTAAGAGACTGGTGCCTGTATTGATTTAAAAAGAAACCTGTATTTCAGGTAACCAGGATCAACCCGTTGGCCGTGATATTTGGCTAATTAAGGAAAAAAGTAAACTAGTATAATTATTATAAGTAATTGTGTTAGAATGGGCCCTGGAATTGCTTAGGTGTGATGTATTATATGTATATTTGTAACTTCGCATAGGTGTTTACCCTACATTTTGTACTTAGTCGTTGAAGACAGAGAAAACACGGTAATTATAAAAATCTAAGAACAAATACCTGTTAAATAAAAAATATATCAAAAAACGTGATTACATTTTTTTAATATCTCTCTAAAGATACCCTCAAACCATCGATCACTAATTTAGTGATCGATGCCTCAAACGCCAGTAATACTGAGTATTTCATCATACATACATAGTTGTATCTACAGTAGTCTTTGAGAAAAATTACTATGTCATACAGACGGTAAGATAGGCATGATGGAACCATTAGTTCCTATTTTTCAAAATACCAATAGAACTCGAAAACCAAAGGAACAACCAAAAAACTCACCCTCTCATGCCTTATCAGGTATCCGATGAGCACGTCTTTCTTTTTCTCCTTCTCTTCCTGGTGGCAGACCCCTACATTCAGTCCCATGACTATTGTGCGTAAGAGGCCGCCCTCGAAGGCGTCCCATAGGAACTTGGGTGTGTAGCACATTATAGCCTGCAGACATAAACAAAGGATTAAAATCTAGATCCATACATGGTGATAAATGACAAATAGATCAGAGGGACTAATTCGGACCAGCAGATTCGAAAAATGCAACTTTTTGAATTCAAATTCAAATTCGGCACACACTGCACATGCACTTTCTCACAACACCAGCATGTAACAGATACTCTACATTAGTATAAGTTAAGTATTAAAATTAGAAAAAAAATAATTATATAAGTTATTCTTAAGGTACACAACACAACACAAAAATCATAAAATTAATGTCACACATAATAACACAAAAACAATAAGCGTGTATGAATTCAAAAAACTCTACAATAATTAAGTTGTAAAAAGGGTACGGAACTAGAGTCCGTAGATTAGTTAATTTAAAAAAAAAATACAAATTCAAAAGTATTTATTCAAAATAAGTTCCACTGGAGAACACTTTTTGAAGGTCATACATGTTTGACATCATCATCATCAATTTTTGTTTGACTATTTGTTCGAGCATAAAGCACTGAACGGAATTAAATGAAACTACAGAGCTAGTATATATCCTGGGTCAACACTTAGGACACTCTTAAATGATGACGTTTCAGTGTGATAGACGAACGTAGCCATAAAGGTGGCGCAGAGGTCATAATAGTTAGTAATATTTAGTTTACTCATTATTATACTGTATGTCTTTCAAGACCACGGGCAATAAAAATGGCCCGGGCTTTTGGAGGGCTTGCGTGGGGCCATGGGGAGGCCAACACGTAGAGGCCCCTTGACAAATTTAATGTAAATATGTGGCGTGACACTGACCGGCGATTATCCCTGTCTACACCATACAATAATGCACCCAAGGACAAGCCCCGGCCAGTGTAGGACTATTGTGGGAAATGAGGACAAAAAGTACCGGACTGTTAGTGGTACTAGCGGTCTGGGAATATGGGGACTATGGCGTCTGCCCGTCGCAATGTTCGGGGAACATGGAAAAATGGGCAGACGGTGACTCGCCACTCCCTGCATGGGCCGCAAAAAATGCCATAAAAGGCAGGGGCAACATGGGTATGAGTGGCTAAGGGGTGTAGAGAGGTGGGCTGCAGGTTCACCGAAGTTACTTCCGACATTAGTCCATTTATCACTTCCACCCCTGGAGCTTGAGTCTTAGCTCTAGCGATCTCCACTCCGTGCCGGCTGGCTAAGGCAAGCACGGAGGCGGGGGCCTTGTCTTGGCCCCCGGAGTCAGGTACGAGGTGTCGCCACTCACCTAAGGCTTCGCCACAAAGCCCCCCTGCGGGATTACTCATTTATTATTATGGTAGCAAATAAAAGAATTAAGAACAACAAGAAAACATTGAAGAGTTTCCACCAAAAACATCTGATTCAGCCTATGAATTCAGCCCAGTAACCTCAAGAACTTCCCGTTACTACACATTATCAAAACAGCCGCTTAAGAACTTACTGGGTCACCGCATAGAATCGATTTTTAAGTAATAAACCTTACCGTAAATCTACGTCATCTATTTAGCATTGTGGTAACATCGGTAACCGTTATGCGCACACGCCGGTGTACGACCCAAATAGAGTCTGGCCATACCCATATTTGACAAACGTGATTCTACTATTAGGACATGCTTTTATGAATCGAGATTTATTGATCGATTTTTCTTGATGTGTGATACTTTGTTTTTATATACAAAACAATTCTTCAGTTATAACTATAGTGTAAACTCTATATAACGACACTGAAGGGGCTGTGCATTATATGGCATTATAGGGAGTCGTTGTTAAATGAAGAGAAGTCTGTTATTTTTGTACGAAGTCTTTTGCTGCACCAGTAATTTTGTTGTATTTTTTTACTTATCTTATTCTCATATCTTGCGATATTGAGGCATCTTGGTGATAGAGGAAGAAATTTCCGTATGCATGATGTCGGCAGTCGAGTTTATAACGGGCTAGGAGAATAAAGCGATAGAGAAAGAAGTACACAGCTGCGCAGCTTTTACTAATTTTGGCAACTTAAAAGGTACTTTTTATAACTTATCGTTATTCAAAATGCATGTAATGCTATATAGAGTGTATTATTGTATGGAACAAAAGTTTTCTTTTTGTTGAGACGGGGAAATGTATTTCGCACACTACCGGGTCCTTTACTAGGGATTAGACCAAAGCGACGAGATGTGACATCCACGAATGGAGCACCAGAGTCAATTCGCCGGCTTGTGTGAAGACTCGAAGACACTCAATACTCCACTAAAACCACCCTGCTCCCATGTGCCCCGCGCTTACGGCAGAAAGAGCGTGATACTTAGAACGTAGTTACGCCCACGCTGATCCTACCGCATCAGTGCTTGGGAATGCCCCGGGAAAGGCAAACTCACTTCGTCAACAGGGGTGAAGACTCCTCTGCTGCTTAGATGGTAGAGGGCTCCTGCGGCGGAATTATGGCGAGAGGAGATCTCTGCGCATCCGGGACCCCGACTGACGTCGGTACCCGTGAGACGCATGCGCATCTCTATCCCTATCATGGAGGACAAGCTAAACCAACCAAAGCCAAGTGATTTCAACGCTTAAGGGAGGTTGTCGTTAAATCGAGTGACGTTACATGGAGTTTACATTGTATTATCATTGCGACCTGAGCAGACACGTTGGCCGCCTGTCATTTAGCAAATACGGCCACATTTTGCAGTTCAGCGGCAAAAACGGCTAAATCACTCGAGCGGCACAGACATGTAAGCATGAGTAAGACAGGAAAAGAGGATGGCGAGAACAAAAACCCTAGTGAGTTATGTATTAGTGCCGTTTGCTGTTGAAACGTTTTCAAGTATATTCAAATTCAAAAGATTTTAATCAAAATAAGTTCCACTGGAGAACACTTTTTGAAGGTCATACATATAAGTTAAAAATTAATTTTACTTCCTATTATATGTACCTATCGTATGTTTGCACCATGTAGTTCTGAGGGCATAAGCCTACAAAGAACTATCTTTCTAATTTGTACCATATTTGGGAAAATTCTCGCGGGTTTCCCGAGACGCAAAGTACCGTAGCATTTCAAAAAGAATGTAAACCGTTTTAGTGGAAACTGTGTCGGAAAAAGTTAATTTTTATGCACCCGAACAAATTCTAACCGCCCCCGGGAACATTCCCGCGGGATTCCCGAGATAAAAAGTATCACATATTACAAAAAATTATTATATTTAAAATTTACAGTGATTTAGACGTAAGTTGTTATTACTTTATTGCACTTAGTCATTTAGAAGTGATGACAGTTGAAACTAATTTAACATTACACAAGACAAAGGCAAAAGTTTATATTCACTGAAAATTCATTAGAATATTAATTTTCCGCAAGCATATAATTAACAAATTACGTAATGCGAACCCAACAAGATTCATTTGAACAAACAACACGTAATACTTGTACATATCACATTTGCGCATTTTTCCACGAACCTCATGTATGTAGATGAATTATTATGAAACTACACAATTGAAAATATGGAATTAATACTTTTATTGAAGGATTAACTTTAGGTTTATAAGGCCATTTTCAACCACCAGACAAAAGTCATACGTAGGATAAAGTAGAACATGGGAAATTTAAAAACGACTGTTGCACGAATAAAACGGTTGTATTGTTTCACTTTTGAATTCAGTCAGGTTATATAACTTTTATCTGATGATTGAAAAATCTGCCTGTAGTAAAATACATACATACATACATACATTACTTCACGCCAGGTCCCTTGCGGGGTAGGCACGAATGAAAAATGTAAAATGTAATGTAGTAAAATTACATTTTAATTAATTGCTAGAGTACAACAGGCAGACTGTTGCTCCATCTGATGGAAAGTGATAACCGACGCCTATCGACATTTGCAACACGAAAAGTTCTACCTTTGGTAGAGCTTAAATTAAAATATAGTTTACAGTGTGGGGAAATAGCTACAAATATAACTGCAAGAAAGCTTTTATTGTGCAAAACAGATGTGTAAGGACTATGTTTCGCATACCACAAACAATCTTGTCGAGAACATTTAAAAAAGTTAGTTATACTTACGGCCCCGTGTCTTTATATACTGGTTGAAAGATTTAAAATAAAATAATGCCATCCTTAAATGTTATAAAGCACAGAGTCACTTATCAGGCTGTTGAAATTTTGTCATACTACCTATTGGCCTAAAACGTTAAAGCATTACTGCTCAAACAAGCATATTATTCAGTAGACCAATGTGCTGCCAGCCTCGAAGAGGTCGCCGAAACATAGCCACTACTGCCGAAACACAACTCAAGGCTTTTATGGCGGCGTCTTTAGACCTGGCCAAGAGTCTGGTTGCGTGTCGTTTAGTCGCTGGTTCTGCACGGATATACATCATAATACGGATATCCTATACGAATCAGATACTTATTACTTAGCTACCACTTTCATATTATTACGCATACAAATAATAATATAGACACTATTCATATTTTTTATATCTAATTTTTATTTGCTCCCTACCGAATTGGGAAATACCTTCCATTAAAACAGAACCAGTAGTTATTTAAAAAAAAGTTATACGTATATGTAGAACAGACGGATATTCCACAAAAGTCGAAATAAACAAAACTCACTTGAAAAAACAGCACGAAGCACACCCACTGGTAGTACGTATAGTACTTCTTCTCTTGAGTGCTGTCATACTCGTTCGCAATACCAGGATGCGCCACTTCTTTGCCAACCTGCAAATTAAATGCTTTTATTCATCGTAATGATGTAATGTTTACCGTGACGATACCTTAAGGTCTAAGCGGAAGACAAGCGCTGGTTTCAACAGACAGCATTGTGCTGAGACTGATGCCCCTTCTAGGACAAGTTTGTTTATTTTTATTTATTTGTTTTTTTGTAAGAATCATTTTGTATATACAATTATTTTCTTGCTTTCTAATTGATTGAGCTGTTATACGGTGCCGAGACATGGACACTAACAGTGAGGCTGGTCCACTCAATGTCGCTCAACAGGCTATGGAGCGTGCTACGTTAGGTGTTTCTCTTATAGGTAAAATCAGAAATGAGGACATTCATAAGAGAACGAAAATAACCGACATAGCTCACAAAGTTAGTAAGTTGAAGTGGCAGTGGGCCGGTCACGTATATCGCAGGACTGCAATCATCGGCAATCGTAGTGTAGAACGCTCGCCAGTCCGGTGGACTGACGACCTGGGCAAGATAGCTGGCAGGGGCTAGATGAGGAAGACAGGAGACCGGGTTCTTGGAGAGGCCTACGTCCAGAAGCGGATAGAGATTGGCTGAAGAAGAAGAATTGATTGAGTCCATGACTTTACATTAAGGCGATTTTATCTTTTAATTTGCGGTCTATTTTTGTCTTTTAATTTGGACGTATCAACCAAAATGATCCATAAACTTGAATGATTCAATATCATTGAATATGCCTTTCAACGCAATTAATTCAATTTCACTGATCCGTCTAATACCAGCATTACTGCTGCAAAACAGTGTCATAAAAAGGGAATAAAGTCTTGTTAAAGTGAAACTTCTTTAGAATCGTTGTAATCTGAAAATCGATGAAACGAAAAAGTGACACTAAAAAGGGATAAACACATAAAATTCAACCTTATTTAGTTCGAAATAAAACACGTGTTTCTTTACTCGTTATTAATATTGCAACTGAAATAAAACTTAAAAGATTTTAAATGAATATTAGCTCTATCTGTATGCTTAAGGCAGATATTTTTGCTACGTAGATCAAATGTGCTTTATAGTGCTATGAATTTTGAACTTTATGCTAGTGATTTAAAGTGTAATTTAGATTGATTTTTTGAATTATAATATGTTGACGGATGTAGGCTACAGGAATTAATTATATTTATATAAGTTATAGACGAATTATCTGTGAGAATATTCTCTGAAGTTTCACGTCCACTGCGTGTGAACTGTACAGACACATTTTTTTAATTATTCAATATGGTGAATTATTATAATACTTCAACGAATCTAGATATATTTCAAAGCATAACTGTATCATTGACTTTTTTAATATAACTAGTGGTCGCCCGTGGTCGAAATTCGACCATAATTAACTTAAATTATAAGTTTGTACATTATTAAGATTCTGTTGTCAAATACTACTTCTATAATCACAGATTTCGCCAAGGCTACACTGTTAATTTGACTTTAACAATAAACAAGGGTATATATGCGTGTTTGTGTCAAATACATGGCAGTGTGTGTAATGTTTTTTTTTTAATTTAATGTATTTTTATGCATATTAAAAAAAAATAGCATTCTGGACTCTTTCTATATATAAACTATAGTGTGTGTGTCAGTGTGCAACATTTCATACTCCTCCGTTCGCTCAATTTTCGTAAAAAGGGGTACAAAGTCTTTGCCATATTTTTGCTTTGAGTAGAACATTGTTCATTTAAAGTTTGACTGACATCTACTATCCAAAAAATATAGTCTCCTGCTAAAGGATATAATTGAGCAGTTTGTCATTCACGGAGCTTAAAACATAAATACGCAGTTGTAGCTAGCAAACGTTGTCGGAAGGAATATATGCAAAACGTTGTAATTATAATACATCCAAATGGTCCCACGACATTGCAATATCACTAATTATAATCTCAAAAGTGTTTGTTTGTTGTGATTTAAGTGTGCATGACTAATCATTTAGAATACCTATAGCCATTGAATGCCTAAAAATTAATACCCAGACACAGAAAGGAAAAAACAACACACATGGCACTAGACAGGATAATATATGAAGGATACACATAGGGCACACACTGCACATGCACTTCCTCGCAACACCAGCATGTAACAGATACACTCTACATTAGTATAAGTTTAGTATTAAAATTAGAATAAATTAATATATAATAAGTTATTCGTAAGGTACACCACAACACAAAAATCACTAAATTATTGTCACACACAAGAACCAAAAGAACCAATAAGCGTGTATAAACTCTAAAAATTAAATCTAGAAATTAAGTTGTAAAAAAAGGTACGGCACTCGAGTCCGTAGAGTTATTTTAAAAAAACCATTGATTGCTTAACAGACAGAAAAACTAAAATGCTCAGAACATCTTATTTTAATTTTAAATGTAACCCAACAGTTTACAATCTGACGACTGTAATTGATTCAAGCGGGCCCTCAACGGAAATGGTCATTTAGGGTGTCTCAGACAAATGCTCCGAAGATGGGTCTAGATATATCTGTATACCAGGAGTGTTGTGTTTGAAATATGTGGTCACAAATAAGCTACCTGTCTTTTCTACTCCCGAGACATAGCTTGGCTACAGACAGATGCGTCATACAGTCAAAATCTAACGCAAAACTCCCATGAAATATATAGTAACAGAAACGAATTGATCTGTAGATTTGATATACATACTTAATTTTGAAATTCTGAGTGTATCGAAGTTGATGCACCATTAACAATAAATGATAACAAAGATACACAAAAATATGTACATACATATAAAGTCAGTATCGGGGAATTTATTGATAAAAGTGCAATTATAGAATTATAAAAGTCTCAAGTGATATCTATACTTAAAATTGTGAAAATAAAAAATAGTTTCCCTGATCCTTCCATAACTTGGATTCTGGTACATTTCATTTGCAGAATAAACAAAAACGCACTTTACAGCTTGATATAACCATCGTGCAATTAATCAACCTGTAGTTACGGTTGTGACCTAAAATTCAATTTGCCAACCTCGTACATCATGACTATAATAAAGTAACAATTAGTTATAACATGCAATTATTACCACCGTGTATATGATGTAATGCTATGGCACTACTAATTTGAATAAATTTACTAACGGTGGTGATGCAGTTGGGTATAAACAGCGTAAAAGCACAATATCGCCATGGGACGCTACGTATATTAGTGTAATCCACGCAACCGACAAAATAGTGTGTTTGATACACATATACACATTTGTAGAAAAATAAGATTGAGTAAAAAGTTATGATATATTGAATCCATAGTATCTAGAAAACATTGAACTTTTATATAGTGTTGAGAATTCGCAAATCATGAACGAATTAGGTTACATACAAAGAAAGCGAGAGTTCTTACAAAATTGCTTGAACATTTGTCCGTTATCCAAAATACTATCAAATGCGATTGCGCATGCAATATACAACAGTTAGTTAATGGAGTTGTTTACTACTAACATTAGGAAGTGCTGGCAGGTGTAATATTGTAATGGATGATACGGTACGTATTTATGACCATAAGATAATTCTTTTAATTGTTTCTGATATGTCATAATTTTAGGAATGTTACGATTGCATCAAATTTTAAGATTATAGAACGTAGACGCATAGATTTAAAATAGCAACAAGGTACCGATTTTAAATGTGAGACTATATTAAGAACACGAGGCAATGACTATCAGTATACAGAGAAACAAAACAAATCAGAAGGTGACTTCCTTTAATTCGTGCAATTTCATGTATCTGTAGGTAATACAAGTTTTTCTTATTACAGTGAACTATTAAGAGATTTATGTGTGTACGTATGAGAACGATGAAACCGTAACAGAGTATCTATATTATTCTCCAGTGCATTGGCTCAAAATGCAATAGTAGGTTAAAATTTGATGAAGAAATTGAACTTACCTCTCTAGCAAAGGCATCTGGCATTGTGAACGTAGACGTGATCCAACAGAATGTGTTGACTACATTGGTCGGTAGCCCGTTAACTATACACTGAATCGGCTGCCCTACATACTGTGTTGCCGTGATGATTATAGAACATGTCAGCAACAACACTGTCGTGAACACATTGTGCAGCCGAAAAACGGCGTTGTCAGTCCTTATCGGCTGATATTTGAAGTATACACTTAAACCTCCTAGAAGCTTAAACATCTTGTGACCTTATCGCATCGTATTTCAGTAGCGTTCCCGATGCAGGAATGTTCTAACCTATCATATAAAAATCAGTCTTCTATATAATTGTGATTTGATTATTGGGAATGTTTTGGCTTGAGATTATTGTCAAAGATTTCTTGTTAGTCCCACATCTGAAACAAAGAGAAAAAGTGGTTAGCATGTATAAAAAACATCTCACAGCTTGGACTTCCTTATTTTAGAGGTTTGGAGATGTAGCCATGTTTGTCCGAGGCATATTGGCTGATTTTCAAAGAAGGATGACCTAACTATGCACATATCTTCACAATGTCAGCTTGTAGTATTGTAACAATAAATGAGTTGCTACAGTAATTAGAAATGGACCATTTAGGACATATGGTTCGCTGATTTAGCAGAGATTAAAGATTTTTAAACGATATAATTAACAAGTGTAAACAGAATTGCAAGCTTGCACATTATCATTATGGTATTAATACAAAAATTCCTTAACTCTAAAATTCCACGTATTAAATCATGTAAATTGAAAAAGAAGAACGAAACAGACAAAGTATTCAAGGCACACAACTCTTAATCTTTCTTTAATAATGTTAAGCTCTCCTATAGATGCAGCACACACATTCAATGTCATCCAATACCGTCGCGACTTACAGTTCTATGCTTTTCAACCAAAGTGATCCAATTTACTTAATCCCTCTAATACCGGCTAAGTGTTACCTGTCATAAACGTTTTAGAAATCTACCAACTTCACAGAGCTATTAAAACTATGAGGGTAGATACCAAGAAGTACTTACGAACAAACGAACGAAATGCAATTGCATCTATTAAATTCACAGCTACTCTATCAGAGCAATTCACATGGGACACGTTTCACAGTAACACGAGAAATGTTTAAATGAAGTCAAAAGCAATAAATCAGTAATTTATAAATTTCGTTGCCTATTTTCCTTTACATATTTATTGACTTGATCGGAATAAACTGGGTTCAGTACCTATGAATATAAAGTACAATTTAAATTCATATGGGACTACGACTACTTGTGTCATGTTTAAAATTAGGAAACATATTTCAAATAATATGTGGTCTTAGCGGTTGGCCGCTTAGTACATATGAACATAAAGGTCCTCAGAGTTTAATTCCCACTTGGATACATTTTATAAAATTTAAACGAGTGAACTGTTCGACCTGATTCCCTCTACAGCATTGCATCTTCGGATAACAAGGGGTTCTGGTCTCTTTTGTGTACAGCAGAGCTTTGGTATGCGCTTGATCGAGAAAAGTACAGTTCGAGTGTCTTCTAGTCTCGTGTATTAGGTATCCTCGACTGCATCATCCATTGACAATAAGCGTGATTATAGTCAAACGTGAACCTTTTTGTTATTTAAACAAAAAACCAAACGCAGTTATTTACTGTTGTCTAAGCCTTAGTTCTAAGGATGTGGTCACCTGCTAACTGGCATTACGGTAGTTTTGTCACAGCGTTACATAATTAAAATCGGATATCGCATGTTTCCTTAACGATAAAGGCTATTAGTCGAAAAATTGTTTTGACTTTGTCTGCCTTAGAGGTCGATAAACTCTTGCCCTACTGCTTGGATTAGTACCGAAGTCTGTTTATGACTTTACTCTTGTTGCTTGTGGATGAAAGTAGAATACGACCTCAACACAGAGGCTCCAGGTTCGATTCCTGATATGGTAAATTTCGGAAACGACTTTTCTCCGTTATTTACTATGATCTGGGTGTCTGGGATCGAAACTAGAGTAGTCCGTTGTATATGACCAATAACACAAGCGTAACTTGTTTAATTTGCGGATATACAATATCTGTTTGTCCGCCTTTTTAATATTTTACAATCACAAAACAAATGTATGGCAGGCAGCATTGTGATCGGTAGAGTTGGTGTCGATAGACTGCGACACGAACACCATAATCCAATAGCAGAAGTATTCAAGAAAGGTCAGGTAAAAAAACACCTCCCCAGTGTGGGCAGACCGCCTGACGGCCCGCAACGCGCCGCTGCTGCGTCAAGCTCAGCGTATAATGGCCGTCAGGGCGATAAGAGGATACCGTACGGTGTCCTTCGAAGCGGCCTCTCTACTCGCCGGATCCCTCCCATGGGACCTGGAGGCCAGGGTGCTGGCGTCACTGTATGTATGGCGCAAAGAAGCCCTGGCCAGGGACTCCAGACCCGCGCCTCGCGAAATCGAGGCGTGCAGGTCGGAGCTCCGCCAGGTCGCCGTGGGAGTATGGGAAGATCGCCTCAGACGCCCCAGCGCGGGCCCCGCCACCATCGAGGCGGTGAGGCCCGTCCTGCAAGAATGGACTGGACGAAGACACGGCACCCTGACGTTCAGGCTAACGCAGGTCCTCTCGGGGCACGGCTGCTTCGGGAGGTACCTGTGTCGCCTCGGCCGCGAGGCAACGTCAGGGTGCCGTCATTGCGACACAGGCGACGAGGATACGGCGCTGCATACCCTGCAGGAATGTCCTGCATGGACGGAGCAGCGCCGAGAGCTCGTCGCCTATACCGGACTGGACCTTTCGCTCCCGGCCGTGGTTCGCACCATGGTCGGGAGCCGCACCGGATGGGACGCCGTCTCCTCCTTCTGCGAGCATGTTATGTTTGCGAAGGAGGAGGCAGAACGGGAGCGTGAGCGCACTTCCTTGCTCCGCTCCCGACAAAGGAGGACGCGCCGACGCCGGAGGTCTGATCTAGACCTTCGGCCACCGTAAGCGGGCGGCGCGGGTGGGGCCTCTAGGGGTATAGAGGTTCTCACTCACCCGCACATGCCGTCGAGATGAGAGCGCGAGTGTTCCGCGCGCGCTCATCTCTCTTCCCGTGGGGCGCGTTACAGACCGCCCCACGCCCGGAAAAGACCGAGACGTCGCCGGGGGAGTAGCTCCCCCGGCATTGGAAGAGGCCCAGTGAGCGGGGCCCACGCCTGCCAGGGAATGCGGAGCCGGGTAGCCTATTCCCGTAGCCCTGGCATAAGGCGCAGGACGGAACACCCAGGGGTTTTAGTGGGTATCCCTAACTGGGGAGTGGCAATAGCGTGGCACCGGTTCTGACCGGGCACGCTAGTGCCACCCCCGATCTGGCGAATCCCACACTGTCTCACCGGGTCGCGAGCATCCCCCAGGCTTCTGTGCCTGTCGCGGCTTAGTCCTCAAACGGATTTCCCCTGGCCAAAAAAAAAAAAAAAAAAAGGTAAAAAAACACCTCAAATAAACGTGCATGTATGAAGAGATAAATGAAAGCAGATGAAGCAAGTTGTTTGTTAAGATCATCGTAAGTTGAGATATATTGTCTCTGGCTACCCCTATGGGACACAGGCGTAATATGTTTGTATCAATTAGCTGAAATTCGCACTATAACTTATTTAAGGTTATCTGAACAAGCTCTAAAATTGTCGTGTAACTCATGGATTCCAATTCTGACCGAAGAACGTATACTCCATCGTCTGTCGTCTAGGTACCTGGTAGTAAGTCAACTGAATGGATAGTAAAACAGAAACTCGGCAAAAACAGTCTTTTCAAATATTCATACAACCAAAACAGCTGTTTGCATACCTGAGTTCAATGCCCTACTATCGTAATTGCTACACGATTGACAAAACAAATATTATGCATTCAAACTAAATAGGTCATATTGGTAATCGATTAAAGTCATAATTTGACGGTTAATTTATGCCTTTCAATGTAATATTTCCATAAGTTTTCGCGGCTAGTGTACATAATAAAGCTACGTTTTAACGGTTTTAAGCGAGGTAATTTATTTGATTTTTATTATTCCGACGTTTCGGCCCGTTTCAGTAGCCGTGATCACGGAAGACAAAGATGTCAACTGTCAATAAGTAGTATTGTTAAAGTTTTATTTAGCCTACCGCCAACTTAATAATTATTTAGTTTCAATTCTGTTCATGGTTATTATTTACTTTATGGGAGGGAGCCTAATCTAATTTAACACCACTTCGCAAAATGTTGTCGCTTGAAGAGAAGAAGCGGCCAAGAAACTCTTCAGCAAACAAGCCTAGCTTTAATATTATATAATAATATTTAGAATTAAAAGGGGTAGGAGATAAAATAAAAAGAAATTATCAATCAAGTTGGTTCGTGTTCCAGTATACACAGAAACCTTTATCTTCCGTGATCAGGGCTACTGACAAGTAGCCGAAACGTCGGTATAATAAAAATCAAATAAGTTACCGCGGTTAAAACGTAGTTTTATTATATTATGTCTTTCAAATTAGATTGATCATCTAATAAAATGACCAAGCCGCTTAGATTTTGTTCAAGCAGAGCAAGTAATGACGTAATACCTTAAACGAACAAATAGCGTACTATTATGATTTTAACATTAAGAAAATATATTTTTATTTTGCGGTTTTAAAACACATAATAGCGTATTTTAATTTCGTTTATCTGTATCCCTATTAGGTTAATAACGGCTAATACAAGTTTATGAGTGAAAAAAGATATTAAGTGCTTACAGATCTAAAAGCCTCTTAGCAAAGAGGCGGCTAAGCATTTATTAACGATACTATTATAAGTAACACTGTTACTCTTACGAGAAAGAAAATTCTCTCTTTTTCTCTCTTTTCTTGCACCTTCTCCCAATTATTTGCGGTCGACACAATGTCTTTTCTATTCATACTCCTCTATTTTGACAATGTCATCTCGCGCACCACAAATCATCATGTGATTCTTCATACAATCCATCCGTCTCTTTTTTCGTCTACCTTTGCACTCTTTTATATGAGCATTATTGCAGAATTCATCTACCATATTATTACAATTGCGTACTGAAACAATTCCAAGTTATAAAGCATCGATAATGGCGCAAAAGTATTATCGATGGCAATTGTGCAAATAATAGGGTTACATAACGATTGTATCGGTCGGATTACCCACGATGTTTTGGGTTAGTGGCACTGTTTGTAATAACTATCGCGAATCACGTGTGAACCTTATTATTACCTTACATTTAACCCGGCGATTAATTTAGGGTTGGATCTGGGGCTTTTCCGTCCCTCCCGCCAGCGATACACATTACCCGACTACTCGGGATCTACTACGAACCGTAACTTTGCCCATGCAGTGCTCGGGCCTGCAACATTCACTCTGTTTATTATCCCTTTAAAAATCAATATGGCTGTTAAAAAATATAAAAGGAACGTTTCTACAGCGGCAACCCCTCCACGTTTAGCGTGGATTTTTACAACATTCAGGGACTTCATTCAAACTTAAATGCAGTCCACCACCACCTCGAGACGGTAAAGCCAGCACTCCTCTTCTTAACGGAAACTCAGATATCACCACCTACCGATACATTTTACCTCCATTATATCATCGCACCACTCGGCGGCGATTGGGAGTTCATCCACACTTCCTGGACACTTGAAGGTCCTCCACAGTACGTGGCAGACTTTCAAGTGCACTTCATGCCATATGTGTCCAGGTTATGGAATGAACTCCCTCCCGCTGTTTTCCCAGAGCGCTACAATATGGGACTCTTCAAAAAAGGCGTGAATAGATAACTAAAATCTCAACGAAGGAGGCAACGCATCGCCTCCCTTAGTGTTGTCCATGGGGGATGGTAGCCCCTTATCACCAGGTGGTCTGTTTGCCTACTAGCAAACATAAAAAAACATACATTGAAATTTCACTATAATTTTGTGTCCCCTAGCAAATGTCGTCATAGAAATCTCTCAAATAAATGTACTTCCTCCTATCAGATATTCCCCCTTATCTTCGAAGTTCACTTGCCCCAGTGGCGGAGCAAGACCTAAATTTCATGTGGCCAGAATACATTTTTGCGGGACGCTCTGCTAACGCAAAAAGATGAATTAGCGGTGGTTCCCCGTAATAGTTACCGCAAATGTCGCTAGCCGAAATAAAAAAGAATTTATGTATGGGTAAGTGCTCTGGCATTAATTTATTTTATTTTTGAAGTGAAACTTCTATATAGACGGGAGTATAAGGATTTTATCTGTCACAAAAAAGCGTTACGGCCGTGTGGTGAAAAGCGGCATAATTTTAGAGTAGACTAAGCATGATTTTTAGGTTCCGGATCGAATTCAGTTTTTTAGTTTGATAAAATAAAATATGTTATATGAAAATGCATACGTTAAAATGTACCTAACCTAACCAAATCATAATTTGCAGTAAGCCTGCGAAAATTCGAAATGTGTGCTGGGACTCATGGTAGAAGTGTAACTTCAACGGACAAGTGGAAAAACGAATGGCAACGGATAACTGTACAAACGAATCGCAACGGACAAGTGGAAAAACGAATAGAAACGGATAATTGGAAAAACGAATTACAAGGGACAAGTGGAAAAACAAATGACAACGGACAAGTGGCAAAACGAATCGCAACAAAATTTCAACTTGAAGTTTTACGGACAGATATATAATGTACTTGTCCAATTTGAAAACCTGCCTTAATTAACAAGAGGTCCATTAAATTTATTATATAAAACAATAAGGATACTATTAAGTTTATCTCACACAATATCTAATCAAAGCATGCCAGTTCAACGAAATCGTAATACTTTCGAAAACTAGTTCTACAACAATACATTATATTCACAAGGAAATAAATATGCAGACCACATACCACTTTTGAAATTATCAACAACTCTTTAATAGAATACGTGTCGTTGAGACGATAATAGGCTCTAAATAATTATCTTGACGTGACGATGCACTTAACACAACTTTCTATAGATTAAATTCAGGACAACTGTTAGTCAGACTTATATACATTAATTTATTTCAAAATCGATTCCCTGGAGACACGTAGAACTATTTTAGATGCCATGATTACTTATAAGTTGTTTCATAATTACATAGATTCCCCTCAATCGTTAAGCCCATTCCGCCAATAGTCCCTTCGAAACCCCTGCAAGAACCTATAACCCCCCCCCCCTCTTTCCCCCATTAAGGACAACAGTGCTAGGTGCTAACTCCCCTATCTCTAGAATGTGTAGAATTCGCAACAGTAGCAGTGCTGTTACTGACATTTACTTGGATTCCAAAAATTTATTTTATAAAAAGATTCATTTAGCTCTAAAAGACGCTTATTAGACATAGACTGACGGGCAGACTATTTTTTTAAATACCTAACACATGTTTGTTATTTTTATTACTAGCTGGGTCAGCACCCACTCCGTTGGGCATCAGAAAAAAAATACTCATTTTTAATCACAATCAAATATCAAATACCCTATGTCACTCAGGAATAATATAGCTTTCCACTGGTTCTTTCACCACTTTGTCAAAATCGGTTTAGTAAATCCAGAGATTACCCTCTACCACGTCACAAACTCACAAACTTTACCTCTTTATTTTGTTGAGTTTAATTACCTACTAAGCGAATTCAAAATATTTCCCCACCCGTACTGCCCGTACCCCAGTTACGCCTACATCGCATAAGCCTATCTAGCCTAAAGGCTTTTTTAACTTCTATAAAACTTCTTCTATATTTACCTATTTACAAAAATATTGTCACATACTGTCTAAACAATTCGACATGACAAGTTTATGTGTTCCAATTTTGCCAACATGACTATAGAACCCTAAAACAAACTGTGTCGGTAGACCAAATGCAATCAACTACGACCGGAGTAATTCAGGCAAAAGAATTTTCCAACCGACATATTTCAACATAAGATTAATTATAGTCAATAGAAGAGACATGTGTTTCCTATAAAAAATAAAAACTTCGTTTAAAAAAACCGACTTCAAAAACTAAAAAACTAAAATGTATAAAATAACTTATTTCTAAAGCTATTATTATCAATATATATTATCTAAAACATCTTAAAGTCGGTGCTTAGTAATTTTCACAATATAGTAATTTTTATGTTTTACTTTGCACTGTTATTTTGTATTTGTTACTTTTTAGTGTCTAGCTATGTATGTATGGGTGGACCTACGAATGGTGCCGCGCTTCTTAAAAAATATATGCCCCAAGAAACGGGAACAAAAAATGACAAATTTTTAGGGGACCACATGGCAGCTATTCCGCGTCGAACAAAAAAAGAATCACGTAGATCGAATCATAAATCTCAGAGTAATCGGTGTATATATGGAACGAAAAGGAATTTTTTTTCATAAAAAATGTTCATAAAATGAAAACTACTGGGCCAAACTATGTAAAATTTTTAGGGGACCAATTGGAAGTTATTCCGCGCCGAACAAAAAATAATCACGTAAATCGGATCATAAATCACGGAGTTATCGGTGAACATACATAAAAAAAAAGATCCCGACGAATTGAGAACCTCCTCCTTTTTTCGAAGTCGGTTAAAAAGCGTAGACAGTGGGCACATTATCTCTATCTACCCTTACAGTAAACAGGTGCGATACTCGAACGCAAGAAGTTATATCAACTTAATTACATTTCCCGTGTTTTTCAGCCTTTAAATAACTTCGAAGCAATAAACAAATTAAAATGTTAAATTGAGTCATTTGAGCCAATTAAATTAAATGTTGCGTTGAAAATGACCACACAATGGATACTAAATTCTAGGAAACTGTAACACCGCAACCCAGGAAAACCCACCGTAAAGCACTACAATTAAAATGAAAAATGCAAATTAGGATTCAAATTACTTCTATGGCTTGACATCTGTTCGGAATCAGGAAACAGAAACGCCATTATCTGCAGCAACCTCCATCTCCGTGACATAACAGATAAACTGCAAGAGAGTTACCTACGCTATTAGTCCCGTTTTACGAAAACCGGCAAGTTATGCGCGGAACCATCGGGAGCTGAGGGCCTAAAGCGGTCTACTTTGGAGAATCGCTTAGTGAAATTGACATGTGTCTAGCTATGGTAGTTGTAAGACAGCATAAAGTTCCACTTTATTTTGATACTTGCCATGTTGTCACACAAATATGTGAAAACAGCTGCTGGGTCCTCTAATGCCAGTAAAGAGGTAGTAAGCCCCGAAGTGTAAGCATGACGTCGTAGTTGACATGTGTGCCAATAATCTGATAACAAGGGATGCCGAAGACCGTGCGAAGTGGGAGAAGGAGAGTAGAGGGAGAGAGGACCTTTAGCTCAGAAGTTGACGGTGTAAACACAACCGGGAAATAACGCTAGGATAAGCATGGAATTTCTGTAGCTCGATAACTCGAAATGGACGCAAGCGCAGCCGTAATATTTCTAATCAATTAATAATGATGTTATGCAGCTGAGACTTAAAATTTTGCAAGAAAGAAGAAAGGAAAACTTTATTTGAAGAAATAGCGACGTAATTACATTCTTTTTGCACTTTTAAATTATTACATTAAAACAGCAGTTCTGTAATTAGTTTTATTCTCATTTAAATTATTTTTTAAGAATTTAAAAACTACTCAAATAAATACAGTTGGAAATATTTAGAAGGTTTTGTAATGACGTCACGAAATTTACGACCTTTCTCATATAATGTTACACTTCGTCGAAAACGTATTACGTATTTTATGGATGACCTCTAATGGCGAAAAATAATGCAAAAAAGTAGTGGGGGAAGATCACGCCCCACTGAAAGAGGATTACGATTCAAGAAGGAGGAATAACTACAAAAGAAATTTTTTAATAACTACTTATTTTTGGATTATGAGAAGCAATAATTCATAATTCATTACCCAAGTGCTGTAAGTACGCTTATCTTACGCAGCTTAAAAATAAATGGGGAAGTTAAAATTATAATAGACTCCGCTTGCAGGGTTACTTTACGAGCGCCATAAAGCTAAAACCATGTAGAAACAGTTACTATTCTCGTACTGTAATAAAATATATTAATAGTTCTAAGATATCTAAATGGATGCATATCCGCTATTCAGGTATCGCGGTGTAATGAGCATATTTTTAAAAGTAAAAAATATTTTTAAATTTCTTGTCTCACTGCCATGCAATATTGGTCTGTCCATCATTATTGGATAAAACAATATTGCACTACAAGTTGAACGTCTCAAGTCAGCAAACGACCTTAATAAATAACATAACTTGACGTGGTTTGGCTTGACAAGACCCTTCAAACCGGGGTCAAGGGTTAATGACGACCAAGCCCCATCTTTGGAAGTGTACAGACCGTACAAATATAATTATTATCTGGTATAAATATGTTAGACGACTTTGCGGCATAAATCTACCCGTGCAGGAACGGAGAAAGAATACAATTTCCTGCATGCAACTCACAATGAGGAGCTAGTGTATTTACCTGTCTGGATGGCTACTACCTCTAGTCTCGAATGTGCCGCCATAACAACCTTGAGTTGTGTTCCGGCATTAGTTACCAGGTTTCCAATAAACTCCCTTAAGAGAGCAGCAGCGAATTTGTAGCAACCTATGGTGTTGCAAATGTCAATTGGCTATGGTAACGGCTTTCGATGAGGTGGGCCCGTCTGCCTGTCTGCTGAAATCATGCTAATACAAAATAAAAATCATTTTATTACCGACTATAATATCAGCCTATAAACGACGCACTACTGGGTTCGAGATTCTACAGTATACCCAGAACACTTACCAAAGTAAACTAGCGCGTTTCACATACATCATCTTGATGTGTAGCTGTCATCGTGATGTTTTTTCTTCACCCTAACAATAACATTAGGTCAGAAAATTGCCTGAGTGTGGTTTCCGGCACACCTGATGGAAACTGGTTACCGTCGCCTATAGACGGTTGCAACACCAGAGGCGTTGCTAACGCTTTACCGGCCTCGAGAAACTTAATGACGCCCTTCTTAAACAACGCCATGCCGTAGATTACGGTCTTGCAACATTAGGATCAAACCATTTTGACTTTATAGTGTTACGACAAAAACAAAATTCACACCTGCATATCTGTAAAAACTCATTTTATTACCTACCTTTCGGCATTTGGACTTCTTTTGTTTACTTATTTATTGGCATGCGTTTACAAATTATTCTAGAGAACAGTCCATTGCTGTATTATAATCTTTTATGGCAGTCATTAGCCAGGTGTGTCGAATTAAGATACGGGGACATTGCAGTTGCGCAGTATAAAACGATGACCTGATGGAGGTGGGGTCAGTCGAGCGATAACCACGAGCGGAGAAAAACGTGTGTACTACAATCGGGAAACTTTTAGTGATGGACTTTGCGCGTTTTATGGAATAACGACCTTCTGCATTACGTTTGGACTTGTTGTGTTCGGTTATATTTGTGCCTGTGTTATACGTGTTTGTATAATTCCAATAAACTCTATAGTAATTCCAACGGCATTTTAATTCGAGTCTCGCAGCTCGTAACAATAGTAAACTAAAAACCTACTTCATTCAAACCATACAAGTGAGATAGATACACCGGAAGAGGTAAAAATAGTGCTACAGGAAAACTATTGATAATTAATTGAAATTACTTTTTACAATGTCAATGCTATCGCAGTTCAATTTCCTCATCGAAATTATGTCACTGACAACGAGGTCTATTGGAACTAATTTCAGAGAATTTAAAATGACTTCACAATCGTTCCTGGTATATTAATTTTGAAAGTATTGCAATTATGTTCAGGTAATTTGTGAGAAATAATAATTATTTCCTCATTCCCCTATTTATATAGTATACTAGCATGCTCCACCAAAACTTCGTTATATATAAAATTCTCGTGTCGCGGTGCTTGTTACCAAACTCCAAAACGGCTAGCTAGCTCCCTAGCTAGCTTTATTTACCCATCTGGAAGGCTACCCCGCCTGGTCTGGAGTATAGCGCTATAATAATCTTGAGTTGTATTCCGGCATTAGTGGCTAGAAATATCCATAGGCAATGGTAACCGCTTTCCATCAATCAGGTGGACCGTATGCCTGACTGCTGAACTCATGCAATTAAAAAAAAAACATAAAAAAAGATCAGCAGTATTAGTATAGTATATCATTCAAAAATTATTAAAAATAAAATACAGCGTTTATCTTAAGATAATATTGAAATTGTTAATTACTGACGGGGTCGAGGAGTATTGTTACAATTACCATAAGATGACGGCAAAGGAAAAATTCGTGATGAAATTTACGTTTCGTGTTAACAAATGTGTGAAACCAATCAACCTAAGGCAAGAGTGGTGGATATACTGTCTGTTCCTCTAAAAAGGGGCACGACAACATTGAGATTTCATGGGCTGTTATTACACTAGTACAATATAGTAAGATTTCATCATCGCGGCGCAACATAAAGAGGAATCTATGCTAATAAACCAATCAGCACACTTTTATCTGTTGGTTATTTTCGACGAGTGGTATGATGGTACGAGGCCAGCACAAATTGGCCAATTGTAGATGTCACTTCCAATTGACATGGTCGGTTATGTGCAGGGATATCGGCGGAACGACACAATGGAACGGATAAATTGGTTTCTCAGTGCGGGACAACTGCGATATGCATATCTGTGTTATAAATACAAAATGGAGACGATCGTTTATAACGTATACAATATGGATTTACCAGGCAAATAATAACATGTATATTTTATGATTTACTACGTGGTTATTTACAACAATGATAAGACGGAGTATCTACATATGAAGCGGTACAAAAACACTCGGATTGCATGCACAAACCTTCACAATGGAGATACACTGCATAAAAGTGCAAGCAAATTCAAGTACCTGGCATGCACAATCACAAACAAGAACTCCTGAGAAACCGAAAAACACATCCGTGTCATAATTGCCCCCAGGTGCAGTACTGCCTTTCATAAGGTTAGGTTAGTCACACACACACGTACTTGGTGTCCGCGATACAGGCTAGTCCTAGTGCGGAACCTATGAAAGCAATATTTCTGTGTAATTTTTTGACAATAAATTGATTTTGATTTTTGATTTGTCATTTGACCGATTTTGATGTACGAGTGTGAGGCCTGGACACTGACACTGAACGAGGAGAATCAATTGTTGGTCACAGAGAGGAAGGTTCTCAGGAAAATATTGGGCCCAACAATAAGAGGAGATGGCAGTTGGAGTGTCCGAACTAACTGCCGAAATAGAAGACCTCATGGCCGAGCCGAATCTCATTGAGGAGATAAAATCTCACCGTCTCCGCTGGCTCGGTCATGTAGAACGGATAGAGGAGGATCGGGGAGTGAAGAAAGCATACTTCGACCAATCGGTCGGCGACTAGTTGGTCGTCCCAAGTATTGAGTGGAAGTAGCAAGACTGGAAAGTGGCATGCTCTTGTTCCGGAGGCCAAAACTCACTTTACGTCGCTGTGCCAGCGGAGTTAGTTAGTTACGTGGTTGAGTTTTACGGGAATCATTATACTGATTACAGCTAGCTGGGTCACTTCGATCGTTGTAATACCACACTGACAAAATATCGAGTAAAACGGTTAGCACTGACCTAATCGGGAAACCTCCCGTATAACAGTACGGTGAGAGAGAGTTACTGTGGCCGATTTTCTTCTGCCCTATCTCATCCTAAAGACTAGCAACGCGTACTAGTCCTAAGACTTAGACATAGCGATGACCCATTGAGTAGTTTTTGAGATTTGGGTTTTCTCGATTAAATGCTTTTAAGGTGTCTGTTACAGCAAAAGGTCCAAAATGGATGCAAACGAAACAACTTTTCGCTGTTACTGATAAATAATTCACAAAAAAATATGTCATAAATCTTCACGGCATGAAACGAAACGCGGTTTTTTCTTTATTCTCTGTAGTTATTTTAGGTTATGAAAAAAAGTCTCCAAATTATCGAGATGAAATCATGATAAAATAATAATGCATCTGAAAAACATCCGAGTCTATAGAATCTCCACTATCACCCCACAAATCCGTATCGTTAAAACCTCAAGGACGTTGGCGTGACTACAAGCCTTAATAGGTTCTTAGCGAAATAAAAATACATGTTCGTCATCTCTACGAGACGCTATGCGTGAACCGATACTCACATGGCCGATATTTTAATTTAAAACCTTCCTCACACAGATAACCAATTATACACTAATGAGCAATCATGCAAATAACAAAGGAATACGTCAAGTGTATTGATCAACAGTGATTTAGTAACAGATGTTTACATACATTAAACAATGGATATTTAAATTGTGACTTGATTTGTTTTGATAAACTATGTTATCATGAAACATGCTGAAACTATATTTTTTTTATTGCAGGAGTTTAGCAGGCAGGCAGACGGCCCACTTGATGGAAAGTGGTTACCATCGCCTATGGACATTTGCAACACCAAAGGTGCTACAAATGTGCTGCTGCTCTCTTAGCAACTGGAACCTGGTCACTAATGCCGGAACACAACACAAGTTTGTTATGGCGACATACTTTAGACCCGGGGTGGTAGCCATCCAGTCAGGCAAATACCCTACCACCTGGTTGTGGGTTGTTTTGTCGCCTCTTACGACAGGCCGTCCGGCCGCAGGAAATTGTATTCTTTCTCCGTTCCTGCACGGAACAAATATATTCACTTCAATTATAATGACTGAATTTTAAGTTCTGAGTGCGGTAGTTGATTTCTGTAATATAATGTTACATGCCGGCAAAAGCAAATGCACACCTGCCTGTCATAAACCTGGTTTATTACCTTTCCCGCATTTGGACTTCTTTTGTTTACTTTGTGTTTAAAATTTGTAATGAAGAAAAACATTATATTGTTATTGTACTTGTTTTATGGCCGTCATTAGGCAAGTGTGTCGAACTAATTCTTGTTTTTATTGTTTTGCGTCAAGGCATGTATTTGTACAAAATAAAAGGAATGCCCAGAGGGAGAGGCGCGTCAGTCAAGCGAGGATTACGATACGAGCAAGACGTACCTTCGATAAGCTTTATAGTGACGGACTTTGCGCGTACTATTGAATCGTGCAGTTTCAACTGGTTGCGTCCAGTTATATTTGTAACTGTATTATACGTGTTTGTATAGTTCTAATAAATTCTATAGTAATTCCAAGTGCATTCAAATTCGAGTCCCGCAACAATAATTCAATAACACTCGTAACAATAATTTCATGTCAGTAAAGCGGATACATAGAATCTGAGTGCATATATATCAACATTTAATTATATTATCAAGACCTTCTATCTGACATTTTTTGAGCAACTGCTTTTTTAGAGATTCTCCACAAAAACTTTACCTTAGATAATAGAAGTCTTCTATAGACCCTACGTATATTTTAAATCAACAGAATTATGTTGTTGTTTCCCCATATCCGAACTTATCAATGATAAAAGCTAGTTTTGTGGCTACTACAATCTTTTAAACAAACTATAGATATCAAAATATTCGCAGGCTAAAATGATCAACAACAGACTCAAGTAAATCGCATACCCGACCGAATAGCGGTATAAGTGACCTCAGAGAAGCCCACGTAGTGTACGCCTCACTTGTACTACGATCTATGCGAGCTTTAGATGAAATCTTTTGAGATTGTTGACTCCTTATAGAAAGGTTAACTAACCATTTCCTTTGTGAATCAGAGGCCTTTGATCCCCTTATTGCATAAAAGTGGAGAAATAATTAAGTGTATGACAAGACTGATATCTTCGACTAAAGAACTATATTGTACGAAATATACGTGACTCAGATGGATTTTGAAAATAAGGAGTTTGATCAAGAATACAGACAATAGACCTATATATAATCTTTAAACACACCGTATCCACCCAACAGCTACAAGACACCTGATCAATTAGATACAAAAATACCACTCTCAATCAATACGATAGGAATATCATTTAAAACACTCTCACGACCCCAATAATTAAGAACAATTCGCATATGGCCGTGATTCGGGGCATGGTTGATGTCACAACTGCAAAGGTCGACTATAACATAGCGGTTATGACTTCATGATTATGTTACGTATTGTGTAATATGTGTATTATGTGTTTTAAAAATAAGCCTTAGGAGCCTTAAAAACAGACGAGCGTGCATGACAACAGCTATGAATGTCAAAGAAGCAAGTGAGGTGTGTAAGAATAAGCCTGAATGGCTGTCTGTTGTTCGTGCCTACTCCGCAAGGGACCTGGCGTGAAATTATGTATGTATGTAAAAATAAGCCTTTTTGTAACTTGTAATGTGTTTAATGCATTCGTACTTCGTATTTTAAGAGTATCGCTTACTTTGCACTAGAAGATACCGAACAATTTGAAAAACCTTCACTCTGCAAACCGTCATCGGCAATGCAAAATTCAACCAAGGGTCAGCGAAGCCTCGAATATTTACAATCAGTCTACAATAGTGTCGAATGTTCAAATGTTATAGCGATCCAACAATTTTCATCATCAAGTCATTATTGTGCTATTATATCTTCCGTTCATTTGCGTTACTAGTGGTTAAAATTTTAACCCATGTAAATAACTTCAAACAACCAATGGAAAGGCAAGTGAAGGTATTCCTTCACTATGATGGATGACTTCCTATTAATGGCGTATGCCATTTATAGGAACCGGTCATAAATATTACATAAATAAATATACAAGGAATCAATCTAAAACCGAATAAATAATAAAGAACGGTGCAAGAATCATAAAGTCAATTACGAATTAAAGCAGGATGAAGAATAATCAATATATCAATATTTAACAATACGTATGTACTGATGTTTTATTAGGTTCCAAATCAACACAAACGTTTAATATGTAGATCACATCTATATCATTCGATCTAATCATTGTCATATTACAACAGCCCATATTCACTATCAAAAATATATTGTTTCAAATGATCGAGTGATTTAGTATCCAAATCAAAATGACCGATGTGAATAAGTTTAACAGAGTCTTTGAAATAAAATTTTGCATAATTTCACCAATCAGCCGTCTATGACACACTTTCCATACATCTGGTAGACAAGCAATAGACTTGTTTACCTCGATATCAAGAAAAGAAAAACTTAGGAATTTCAATTTACGCAAACAGGTCCGGTTCGCGGTCAAGGCGAGCATGCGCCTGCGCATACTGCAAGGTGCACTGAATAAATATCAAGTTGCTGTACGGGAACAATCGAAATGTACACCTTATATGCCATTCAACGCATGGGACATTTAACTCCCATTGTTTCAAGTTTTTGTCGTGGAACCGGAATCAATATTCAAGCAAGAATCTCATAACAACCCTTACCTTTTATCAAATCAAGAAATTTGACTTCTGCAATAAAAATAAATCTTTTGGGGATGTCGAGTTTGACAAATCATAAAAAATACGCAAAAAAAAATCAAAAATGTATGTATAGACAGGGCGTATCAATAATTTTTCGGTAAATAATTTGATTTGTTTTCCAGTTCGCCCCGCCCCACTTTTGACCTTTTGCGGCAATAGCAGCCTTAAATTGAAGAATTATTTACATAAAAGGATTGGGTATCCTTGTATTTAATGCTTTTAAGGAAAGTATGACATTTTGTGATATAATTTAAAAGGTTTCTTAATTGATATGACTACAAACTATGTGACGAGGGGGAAGATTCAGCTCCTCCTCCTTGGCCACAGAATAGATTTAGGTGGGTCAATGAACTATACAAGATAATTATGTAGTATATTAAATCAGTTCCGTGACAACCGGTGGACTTCTATACACAAAAGGTTACACTGGCCTGCCGAAGCCCTGGAAGCTCTTCGAGTCAAGTTGTTCTACTGCTAATATTAGCTCCATCGGTAACTGTCCGCGTCTGGTATATGTTGGCTTGGTGGTATAGGTTTTCTTAAGCAAAGTAAGGTAAGTAAAGCCTTGGTCCCCAGCGGGAACACGTAGTTATTCTAATAACGTTAAAGGAAGTTTTGAATCGTATGGAATAATATTTATAAAAGAATAAAAACAGCTAATATTGTTGAATTTCGAACGAGAGCCAAACTTAACCGCCATCACAGCTTTTTTTTAAACTCTCTTGACAGTGACATAGTTTGACATTTGTACTGTCACTGGCCATGTCTATGTTTTTTAATGGTGCAAGTGCAACGTTACAACTACTAACTCTATTATTAACTCTTGTACATTTGAATGCTCACGCCTTTATTCCCTCCGTATTTGCCTTTATAATAAGATTATTGTGACGATGTTAATAATCGAGGCAACTTTGACTGATTGACAGCGTATGAATATCGTTTAATAATTGTCGTGTGTTGTTTAAACAGTTTATCTTGGGGTTATCGCTTTATTGTTTCACGCAACCTAGAATTGCCAACATGGGACAAGTCCATGTATACCTACATTTGTACAACGCATTAAAATTCAATACCAATACGATATATACCTCAATGTTAAAGCTAGGAAAGAGGATAATAGAAATCACATTTTAATTTTTCACACTCGGAGTGTACTCTTAAAGTTACGTGATGAAAGCAGGACTTTTGAAAGAAAGAAAAATGTTTTATTTAGGAAAAAAAAGTAAGTTAATATAAATAGAAACAAAATAAGTCCTAAATTGGACCCAGTCTCAGCATAATGCTGGCCAAAAAGGATTAGCGCTGTTCTTCTGCCTGGGACCATAAAGTGAAGTTACGGTGGACAATACAACTCACATAACAACATCAATATATACCTACAGTATAATGCAGTTTGATAAATGTATATGAATTGCATACTGAAAACAATATAATAAAGCAATAATTTAAATAACACATACATATACAAAATCGTTCTAGCAACACACACAACGAAACAAATAACTGTAAATTAACCAAATTATAATAAATTTAAATAAATAAATTCCTAAAGTCATATAGCACTTGCACTTGTCATGGCTTTTCGTCTATGGCAAACGAGATTCCCTGCTGTCAAAAAATTTAAAAACTATATATAATTATAATTAAAATTAGACATGGTTCATGTCTAATTTTAATTATAATTATATTGTTACGAGTTTAGCGGGAGTCGAATTAAAATGCCGTCGGAATTATGATAAGAGTTTATTAGAACTATACAAACACATATAACACAGGTACAAATATAACCGAACACAACAAACCCAAACGTAATTCAGAAGGTTGTAATTCAATAAAACGCGCAAAGTCCGTCACTTATTAGATCCCCGATTGTAGTAAATACGTCTCGCTTCGCTTGTGGTTATCGCCCGACTGCCTCCTCCATCAGACCTCCATCAGGTCATCGTTTTATACGGCGCAACTGCAATGTCCCCGTATATAAGTCGACTTAATCCGACACACCTGGCTAATGACTGCCATAAAAGATTACAATACAACAATGGGCTGTTTTCGAATCACAAATTTTAAACACAAAGTAAACAAAAGAAAACAACCATAAAATAATTTAAATGTTGTTAGATCAAATGGCGACGAGTAATAAATGTGCTTTGTTTCAGATATGCAGGTGGATTTTGCTTTTGTCGGGACCAGAGTTGTAAGAATATTATCAATTATGTAACATTTTTTATACTTATTATTATATTATATATTATTTACTTTTCACTAAATAGTTATGTAATTTACATATATTTGAGCCAAATATTAACTATCATCAATGATAAAAAAATAACGACTGATAGAATGCCACAGGAAAAGAAATTTATTTGACGACGACGATATAAAATGAGTTCATCAGATTTAGATATGAATATAACGCCTGAGTTATTTGTTACACTAATCAGATTTTATTTACTTTCCTCGCATTGTTATAACGTGTGGTTATCTGGCGATATTTATTTTGAAAAAAGTATACCTAGAACAATAATGGTTTATAACATTTATCGTTATTAAAATTCGACTTCTGTTACGCGAAACAATAGGTAGGATGTGTAATTTACATAGCCGTGAGTGCTTTTGCATAATGTATGTATGTATTATTACTTACAATGGTCAAATACGCAGTATAAAATCAAGTTTTGAATGGGGTTTGAGCTTGATAAATTCTTCGCTTGAAATCAATTGCTTACTTAGAAATTCAGATACGTACCTGTATGTGAATTTCGGAACGATATAAAGATTATCACTTTGCTTAAAAATTTGGTATAGAATACACTTTATTGTTCACCACATACATATGAAATAAACAATTTACAGTACTCACATTAAACAAAAAGTAGGAACAAGGCCGCCCGCCTTATCGCTTTAGATTTAGAGTGATCTCTTCCAGAAAACCCGGTCTATGGATTTTATGAACGGTAAATTCGCAAGTGTGTGACGGTGGTGTGCAAATAAATATAACACAATACATATACGCGAAATTATTTTTTTTTAAATAGTTTTGTCTTTTTTAATCCAATTAATAAAGCTAGTGGTCGCCCAGTGATCGAAATTCGACCATTATTAATTTAAATTATAAGTTTGAACATTATTAAGGTTCTGTTGTCAAAGACTTAAGATAGATACTTCTATAATCACAAATTTTGTCATGTCATGTTAACAAAAAACATCCAAACATGGTACCTTTTCTCTACTACTGCGACAATCGAACTATGTTTTATCTGAGTAAATTAATAGTTGCATTTATATGATGGTTCAAGACAATGAAGCAAACCTCTAAAACATGGCTAAAGCCAAAACTGGTCTAGGAATTTGATCTATAAATCAATTCAGCCCGCCCCCATAGCCGCAATAGAGGTGATTAAACCGTACAGAGCAGGATGGACAAAATTACATGGTGCCTGTGGTTGGGACCAGCCGAATCTGCGGTCATTATCCCGGATGGCCGAAGCACGTGTGTCCGGTACATATTTTCAGTTACTTTTTTGTGGTCAAACGCAAAAATGATTGATGGTTAATGATTTGTCTGATGTAATATCTAGCATAGATAGATAATATAAAATATATAAGAAGAATGTAATAAAATAAGATATTAGCAGTACCGTCTTTCCTATATTAGGGACATCGGGGTGCGAAATTCTTTTTTGTTAATTTTTTTATAGCATACTCTTTTTAAGTCGATTTGTTTTCTGTTGTTGTTTTTATTTTCTACTTTACAGTTATGCAAATATTTGAATAGCCTTAATAAATTAAAAAATACTAAACACTGGATACATGATTATAATATTCGAGGGTAGCTCTCGATTTCCCTGGGAACCACTCATCAGATACTAACTTGGTGACAATGGCACCTCCGGAGTACACTTTTGAAAAAAAACTAGGAAATTCGGTGCACAATTCACGGAGAAATCGAACAAACATATAGTCAAATAAAGCTCCTCCTCCTTTTTGAAGTCGGTTGAAAACTGCATCAACCTCTGAACGTCGAGATAACCTTCCCTTCAATTAAGACCTTAATTAATTTTAGTAATACCTAAAATTATACCAAGCCAACCATCAAAAACAAAGACTGGATAATTATACACCGAATGACGCCATAATTGCATCTGTTGATGAGTGTAGCAAAGGCAGTAATAACAAACATTTTTACTTTCACAACAGGCATTGCATTGTCCAGCCAAGTCATAGTTACACTGTTCTAGAAAGTTCTTGTTTTAAACAATCACTAATTATTTCTTAATTGCTTTTAAAAAAGTTCTCTTAATAAAAGTTTAAAATGAAAAAAGTTAAGAATTGTTGAAACTAAACATGTAAAAAAAAATGTATAAATCAATGGTATTTCCATGTTAAGATTCTGTAAATCCCAATGGCCCACTTCCTCCTCCCCTATTCCAATCCCATATCCCATCTCTCCTCTCAGATTCCTCTATCTCATCACCCTATTCAGTTCTCTTTATACCATTCTCAAGGTTGGCAAAGTGTTGGCCCTGATGTCGCAAACATCTGTAGGTGACTGTAACCAGTTTCCAAGAGTTAGGGCTGTCTGTCAGCTTCACTATAAAAAAAGTATTTCAATTAAGATTAAGTAAGAAATAAATAGATAACACTTTATTAAATCATTATATATATATATATATATATATATATTAATATATAGAAAAGATATATTGCTGAGTAGAAATATCTTCCAGACAACCCCATGAATGAATTGAGGTGATAATGGCATGGTATACGTAACATATAGTAGAACTACTTACATTTTAATAATGAATACATAAATTACATATATGCAGAAATTTTATATATTAAATAGATATATACCTAATATACATACCATAGAAATACATATCTACAAAATATATAAATGTTGATAGAGGAATTTACATCATATTCCTCCAATGACAGGTAGTATTTGTTGGTCATAGTTTTAAAAGAAAAATAAGCCAAGCTCTAAATGATACACAAATGGGGTTGAAAGAAAGCAAATGAAACCAAAAGAAATCAAAAATAGTGGGATTTCCACAACCGATAACTTGAAAAAAATAGACTCATCCGTTCAGAAACAGAGAAAGAATACAAATTAGATGTGGCCAGACAACCTGTTAAAATAGGCAAGAAAAGCACCCCACTACCAGGAGGTATTTGCCTGTCTGGATGGCTACCACCCCTGGTCTAGAGTATGCCACCATAACAACCTTGAGTTTTGTTCTGGCGTTAGTGGCTAGGTTCCAGTATCCCTTAAGAGAGCAGCAGTGCATTTGTATCATTTTTTTGTGTTGCAAATGTCCATACGCAATGGTAACCACTATCAAAGTGACCGTCTGCCTGTCTGCTGGAAAAAGACTTCACTGCAAAAATGTGGTTAGCCTATTAGAGATTGGTGAGAGATCACACTAAATGGTTATTCTGGAGGAGACCGTATGTAAAAGAGGCCACTTGACAGCTGAGAGTATGTAAAAAATATAAAAAAAATGCAGAGGCAACACAGGCTATTATTATTTATTTGTAAAATCAATGTTCAAAATAAAACTTTCTCTTTCTAATTTTCTTATAAATATCAAAATAAAACTATATAAATTTAAAATAATGGACTGACTGTTCATTACAAAAAAATATCAAATTAGAGATGAATTGATTAATTTATTTATTCCCAATTACTAAACCGGAAATTATAATTAGTCACATTCATAAATTATCATAAACTAATGCACAACTGGGGGCAATGCCTTTTGGCATATTAGGATATATCTTATTTCTTTGAAGTAAACATATTCTAAATTTAAACTTCAATTCAGTGCAAGAAAGCAACTACAATTACTTAAATAATAAAACAAAACAAAAATTCATTTCAATATTTCCATATTTAAACAATTGTGCACATCTTATAGTTTTTCTGTGGGAACTTCAAAGTGATTTTTTACTGTGCATTTTTTAAATAGAATATTAATTGCAGTTGTAGGATGTAATCAATTTTAAGCAACAATTATATTCATTGTTGCTTTTGTGTTGTTGTTTAATGAAATATGCCTTTTTGAGCTGCCACAAAAAGTACTTTATTAGGTCGTTCAGATCTACAATTTTGCTGAGACTCTGTTACATGGCTCCATACACATAGTAACCCTACACAAAGACTAAAAATCTAAATATCTAGGAATACACTTGGCTAGATACACAAATCATGGCTTATGGCTAGCTTTATTTAGGTAAAAAAGAAGATGAGTAATTACTAGGTATTCTATTACAGAGCTTGTGAGAGTTAACACATAAGATAAAAACACACTACCACTGAAAGAGCACATTAGGAGTACAATACTATATTCCTAATCGGAAATAACTGAGCTTGTATTATTATGGGTATAATCTACCCCAAAGTTTAAAACTGTACACAGTTAGCTACAAATGGCTAAATAATGAGTTTTCCATAACTCTTAGACTTAGACTTAGGAGTCTTATACCAGGTGTATGTAACAGCTTCTATAATGAAACCCAGCATTGTATCAGAATAATTTTTCAACTGTTTTTTATTAAACCAGAATACAAACTGTCAATAATACTGTAGAAAATAATACTTTTGATATAAGTTTCAGAGTTTGTATACTATAAACAGGGATATGTTGTCTCTATATATCTCACACCAAATGTGACCATCAATTCTATTTAATTAATAAATAAAATCTTGGGTATGGAACCAATCAAAAGTAAATTATGTTACAAGTAAAAGGTACAAAATTGTACAAAGACGGAATAAGGTGTAGTCAGCTGGTTGCCAAGACTCCATACTAGAATTAAATCTGTGTCACTGTTAGCATTGGCTGCAAGAAGATACTTTAATTTGAAGGCTAGTTTATTTCATAAGAACAAAATTATGAGCCATAAATTAAATTGTTTATGTATCAACATCCATGCATAAACCATATAATTGAAAATCGACTACAAATATATATATATATATATATATATATATATATATATATATATACATATATACATTTTAAGTAGATTACATAATATTAAAATCAAAGCATATGGTTTATTTGTCAGATTTGAAAGTAAAATGAGTGTAATCATTTAGATTTAAATATTTTTTGTTATATAAATAGCTCTTATAGGAACATTTGATAGGTACTGAATTGACATTTAACAATTTATGGTGTTAAGTCTAAAGAACTAAGTGATAAAGTGACCTTAATTAATTTTTTTATCGACCTACTTTACTACCAAATAATGAGCTCATACGAAAACGAGTTCAAAAACCGCGCTCACATAAACATTACTTATTTATTAATTAATACTTAATTTCCTTTTAATTACTTTAATAACTTACTTATTATTTATTTATTCGTCCAAGCGCCCAAATATTTTCTTCTGCGTGGAAACCGTACGTGTAAAATCGCTCCTTTTTGTCATTAGTGCACAAGTAGGTCTACGATCATAGTTTCAATGTTTTTTAATTCAGAATTTCACACAAAAATGTCCAATTTTATCACATTACAAGTGATAGTTATCGAACAAAAATATTACACGTAAAATAAATCGTAGCACAAAACAATACGATATATCAAACGAAGTGAAATAGGTACTCAGTTTCACGGCTGATCCGTCTCTCACAAAATTTATTTTGATTGCACTTCGCGTGTCTCGGCGCTCTGACAGTAATTTTATCTGTGGATTGGAACGAGATAAACAATGCCAAAGGAGAATACCAACGTGTTAGACAAAGAAAACAATAATCGTGCTGCCCGCTAGATTCTCTGTGTTGCCAGTATAAAAAGTATCGTTTTGTTTTTGCCCAATTCAGATTATATCTAAAATATATAGATATTAAATACAATATTAAAATTCAAAAGAAACCATACTAAAAAAAACAAGTCGGTACAAAATCAGCATGGAATTAATCGTAATACGTAAGTGATGCAGTAGCTGATTACATATATTGTAATGATCAGTAGCACTATAATATTTTCCCATGATACTATATATACTTTCCCATGCGCGAGCATTGTTTCGATTAGCATTAATAAACGCTCTACATTCTTTGGAAAACTTTACAATAATCTCGCAAGAGAACGCAAGAAACAAGAATATGGAATGGGCTACTGGGCATCATTGGCTGTAACCCGGTTTTTTTAAAAGTAATGTTAGATAATTCATGTTTGACAATAATTAAAAGTATTGCGCTCATTACTGTTATAAAAAAAAACAATTGAAACGGAAAATTCTTAAAAAGCTGTAATATTTTTAAAGAAAACTTAGTGGCCGCTAAAGACGCGGGCGGTTGGATGAGGGAGAATCACCCACGAATTAATACTTGCGTCCTCGCGACTTTCTGGCGAAGTACTCGCGTGAATGCAGGACGCCCATAAAGATTTAAAATTATTGTTTTGATGGCACATCATGTTGCTTACTACACGATACACTCTTATTACATCATGATGGTATTGAAAAAATACAGAGCGATGAGACGGTCTAAAGAACTTTTGTGCAATGAAAATTATTTATAATGATTAATGATATATGTATAATGATATATTATATATTATTAATGTAGCGCAGATTGCAGTTATTTTGGATCAAAGGATTTTTTCAGCAGGGCAACGTATTTATTTGTATAAAAATACATGAATTCTTAAGATTCCCGTAAAAACCCAGGAGAAGTAATGTTCCTAAAGGCCCTTCTACTAAAGGTGTCTAATAAATATACAATCTGAGATATCCAGCAAGTCGTAATATCACGTAATTTCGAAGTTAGGAAATTCCGGGGAATATAAGAAGTCTCGGATTATATTGTTTTAGGATTAATAATCGTATCCGAATCAGAAAATTCGCGCAGGATTCCCGGAACATAAAATATCGCATCACTTGTAAAGGACATAAACTATGCTATGGTTTTAGTGAAATCGTATTAACATCAGCTATCGTTCCCGGGACACTGAGCACCACAGCATATGAACGAAGAAAGTAAACTATGGTTTTAATATTGTTACGTGCGAGCGGGGTACGCACTTAGGATTGGAAGGAAACACCAGTTTTAAATTTAACGCTTTTATTGACTTACACAGCCGCACGTAATACCTCTCTGCAGGGTTGCCCCTATACGCACGACTAACGATGCACAGTCCCGACGATAAGGTGTCTCGCTCACAATACCGTCGCCGATATTGCGTAGACCACCTCCTGCTACTGCAGTGCTCACCTCTGATATTACCGTTTGTAGCTCGCTTCTGGTTCGTCTCTCGAACTGCACTACACTCCTCCTTCACTTAACTGTACACTAAACTTTTCACTAAATTCACCACTAAACACGTCAGTGTCTTCTATCAAACTCTTCTTCCAACTCTTTCGTATCGCACTTGTCGCTTCACTGTCTTGAACTGAACTCAACTCTAAACTACCCGGTAGGCGCGCCTTACGCTGCTTATATACCCGGAAGAATCTTCTAGATCCCATAATTTCGTTATTCTTTTATTTACTATCTGTCCCTTTCTAACATCTATCTATCTCTTTCTTTTCCTTCCCGAACTCTCTATTCTAGAACATTGGTTCATCGTCTATCCCTTTCTGAAATATACCTGTCTTGTTTTTTTTCCTTCCAGAATCTTCTACCTTTTTCCAAGTCTTGCAACCGGTTTACGCTACCGGAAAGTTCTACCCTAGGTCGCCACAATATTGATAGGATGCGAATCAACCAATTTTAATGCGTTTAAACCACTTTAGACTACTGCGAAAATCTCCAGGGGATTCTCGGGATAAAAATAATCATAGATTTTATTACATAATTTTTGAAGTGAAACTTCTATATAGAGGGGGTCTTACGATTTTTCGCTCACGAAAAAGCGTCACGGCCGCGTATTCTAATTCTTACATTTTTAAACTCGTGATATCTTTCGAATGGAATTATTATTATTATAATTAAAATTATTATAATTAAAATTTTGTAGCGATTCATTTTGTCACTTGTCACTTGAAGTTTTTCCACTTGTACGTTGCGATTCGTTTTTCCACTTGTCCGTTGCGATTCATTTTGCCACTTATCCGTTGCCATTCGTATTTCCACTTGTCCGTTGAAGTTTCACTTCTAATATGTGTCCCAGCACACATTTCGATTTTTTTATATCGATCAGTGAAAACCAGATCGAAATCGGTCCAGCAATGTTTACATGAATCCCGAACAAATATACAAGAAATCCACAAATCATTGCATGGTGTTTACCGTTATTTATATAGGTAGTCTGTTCCAGTTGTTTTTTTTTAAAGAGCTTCAATGTAAAGCCATGACATTTTTAGAATTTTATAATTCACATCCCAGAATTATTCCTAAACATGATCCAAAATAACACAACTATTTTCCGTCTTACTTCTTCTTCTTACTAGGCAAATTATTTTTGTTATAATATCATCCTGGTTTTTTTCCTGGATTCGAAATATAAGTCTAGTTTGACGTTATCTCCTGATATTGTTACATTATTCCGGGGAAATCGTAGTTTATTGGGAAAAGTATAATAATAGAAACTGCCAACTCATCAACAGGGCAAAGAACATCAATATTACAGAATGTACCCTGTATTTTTTATATTAATTAATACCTGTGTGCTGATATTTTTATTTAATTTTATTATATTTATGGCTTGGCAACTAGGCCTTTAAGCCAGATCTTAGTTTATAATATACATTTGGTTTCTTCATTTTCTTAAGCCTATGTGTAGCACAGCTGAACTGTAGGTAATCAGCTAGTGCCATTCAACGGAGTTCTTGTGACAACTCAAAAGGCCACATTTGACTATGCAGTTCACATTTCTCACAAAACACATAATCACTACTCAAAAACTATCAATATCCTACAACTATTGTACATTTTAGAGTAATTTTACACATTTTTAGAAAATAAAACTGCACCACACAACTTCTCCTTTCAGTTCCCGCCAAAAATTCCCCTGTGTGCTGAAATTCCAGTAATTTTCCCGAATCCTTCGGGACGATAGTATAGTAGTATGTACAGAAAATGTAAAAGCAATACCTTTATCCGTGCAGGAACGGAGAAAGAGTACAATTTCCTGCGGCCGGGCGGCCTGTCGTAAGAGGCGACAAAACAACCCACAGCGAGGTGGTATGGCATTTGCCCGTCTGGATGGCTATCACCCCTGATTTAGAGTATGCCACCATAATAACCTTGGGTTGTGTTCCGGTATTAGTGGCCAGCTTCCAGTCTCCCTTTAGAGAGCAGCAGCGCATTTGTTATACCGTTGGTGTTGCGAATGTGCATAGGCGATGGTGCTGAACTCATACAATGAAAAAAATAAAAAGACAAGAATACTAATCAATTTGATACATATAGAAAAACTGATTTAAATAATGATTTAGCATGTCAATTTCTCTCACGACCTATAAAAATTACCCAGACTTTTGAAAATCTCACGTATACGTAGACCAAGATGTAGGTGCCCTTTCAACTATTTAATTTTATTGTAGCCTATGTAACCAACTGAAATTCTAAAAACATAACCATCCGGCTAGTAGTAGTTCGTTAGTAGTCTAAAAAACCAGTTGATGACTATTTGGCTAATGGGTGAATGAATCGCCAACCAATAGCAAAGCGCTGACGGAAAGCGGAAAATTGCTCAGGTGTCGGTTTTATTCGACACCAATTAAATATTCAATTGGTAAAGTGGTTGGCAATTTAGCCGTAGTTATTTTGTCAATTACAGCTGATTAGCTGGTTTTTACAGCAAAATGTATCAAAATCTTTCAATATAATATTTTCTTAAGTTTTCGCTACTATGCCACACAATAAAACAAGCTTTAATGGTTTTAAGCGCGGTAATTTATTTGATTTTGGTTTATCCGACGTTTCGGCCGCTTTTCAGTGGCCGTGGTCACGGATGACAAAGATTACATTTGTCCAACGAGTATTGTTAAAGTTTTATTTAACCTACCGCCAACTTGTTTATTTATTATTTCGTTTTAATTTTGTTTATGGTTATTATTTACTCTATGCGCGCCTAATCTAGTTTACCACCGCTTCGCAATATTTTGTGGCTTGAAGAGAAGAAGTGGCGCAAGTATCTCTTCAGCAAACATACCTAGTTGTAAAAAAATGTATATAATATTAAAATAGGTGGGAGGTAAAATAAAAATATTTTATCAATAAAGTTGGGATGTGTCCTGGTGCACCAGAACGAGCTCACTCACATTGTGCCAAGGTCTGGCAGTTAGTTTTTGCTTGGTTTGGGCATTAATAGTTTTGATGATCGGATGCCAAACAGGTGATTCGTGCCAGCCATCTTCTCTATTGAAATGTGGATATTTTTTTATTTCAGCCTCAAGAATCATCACATGAATCGATTCTCTTTAGCGAGGATTTGTGGTTCATAGAATCTGATATAGTGGTTGGCTTTACCCAGCATGAGTTCACTGGTCGCAGACTTTATAGACCTTGTGTGTTTCATGTCAGCAATGTGTTCTTTTACCCGTGTTTTTATGCTCCTCTTTGTTTACCCAATGTATGACAATCTACATTCGCAGTCGAGCATGACACCGGCATACTATCGCTAGCAAATACTAATACGTTAACATTATTATTATCTATTTTAATGACGTTTACTTTTGCGTAATTGGTAGGTCCTATAACCTGTTACTCCATTATTTCCCTGAACCTTATTAAATCATCCCGGATATTTGTTACGGTGTAAGTCGTGGTAGCTTAGTGCTTAGTGCACGTGTCCAAAACTCATAGGGCGCGGGCTCAATTACTTGGGTAATTTTCTGACCTAATGTGCATATTGTAACAATTACCACGTCCTTACAACAGTAAAGGGAATGAAAGGAAGGGGATGAAACCTGCACATCGAGATAACCGATGTGTCGAACTTGCCAAGCTGCCTTGGACAAGCGGTCTACTGTCCGTTCCCCTGTAGCGAGAGGCCCGAGTCCAGCAGTGGTACGTTTATGGGCTGTTATTATATATTATATTACATATTTATTACGCCAAACGGTGACTCACATACTTCCGAGTAGCAAAGACCGCATGCATCCGAATCCTTTCCTATATTTATGCATTTGTCGTTTATGAATGAATATTTAATCAAATGGTCACCACGCAACAAAGATGAATCATTACGATGACGCATAAACATTCATACGCCTGTAAAAATGAAGTCGTCTTCGTACATTTTATCCATTTTAAATGTTGGCATTTAGGTTTTCATTGCATATTTATTTAAAAACAGAACTTTTAAACAACTACTTATAATAAAACAAGTACATAAAATTTATATTAAATAGTTACCGAAGTGCCACACATAATAAGTTGCTTTAAACGATAAGGGCGCCTATTATGTTGCCTAAAATATTGTAGCGAATGCATTATGTTTATTAATATAGTGAACAATAACGTCTTATTTATTTACCTAATACAATACGTACAGAATAGTGGTGGCAAATATAACCATTAACCAATAAATTTACCGGTAAAAAAAATTAACACTTCTATTCGATAAATAAAATTAAGCAAAACGGTTAAAAATACCATTTAACAAATACACTGCGTGTAGTCGCGTGGATAATTATTGGAAATTATATACATGCAAGTTTCAACTTTATAGTCCTCAACACAAGATTTATGTTCGCATTGCAGATGTTTTCAACTTATCATGTCAATATTGAATTTTGAGTATTTGATTGTATGCTCTATGCCCATCAAAATAAAGCACAATATTTAACTTGGTGTTTTTTACACTTAATGGTATTTTTATTAGTTAGAAAATTAAAATTAAACGATATTTTTACCGATCGCGAAGATGACGGGATTGGTTGATTTTTTAAACGTAATATATTGTTTTGTAATTGATATTACGGCGGGTCAGTGCATATTTTCTATTATTTTGGTAAAGTTGTGTTTTTGTATTTCAAGAGATTTGTACTTTGTGTTTTGACTTTTTTTGTGTGTTTGAGCCTTTGTTTACTTTGTTGTTGTCGATTTTTAAATTTTATATCTGACTTAAAATGTAGAAGTATGAAGGAAAGTTCATTGAATCAAAAATAATATAGGACACTCAACCATTCGAGTTAACATTAGCAGAATTAATTTTTCAACGGAAATATTTACGGGTATTTTCAACCAATAAAAATATCGGTAATTTTTTTTATCAATTACCAATTAACAGATAAATAAATTCAACCATTAAGCCCATCTTTAGTACAGAATCCTTAGAAATATATGAAAAAATGTATACAATAAAATAAGTAACGTTTACAAAAAAAATGTTCAAATCCAACCCCACTACAGAAGTCACTCATACAAACAAATTTAATACTCAAATTGATCTTAATACAATGTAAATAGGTTCACATAACTGTAATAAAAGAATAGTGACTAATGAATAATAAGAATATAACTGAAATATTGACACCTTTGCCTTTTAAGTTGGTTAATGGTAGACGTCTACGTCCCGAAGCATTCAGCTAAGGTCAATACACTATCAAACATCCGAGCTGTCAAACTACCAGCCAGTACATGTTGTCGAATTCCATATTTTTATCAGTTATATATATTATCTATGGTTTGATACTTTCTAAAATTTATTTCACATTAAAAGCTACAAATAAACGAACTTTAGAGTATAAATATAGAGGTAGGTTTTGTTACGTCACTTACATCGAATAATTATTGCTGCATAATTAGCAAGACAACTAAGTAGTTCATGTACATGCCAAAATCTATCAATACAGGAAACAGACCAAACCTTCGTAGATGCATCTGCGAACATATTTAGGTTATATATATTTACATTCGTTACAAATTCGAAAAGATTTAATAAATAAATAAGTAAGTTGGACTTCCTAAAATTTAAATTTTTGAGTTTTTTACTACTCCAACGAAGGCTGACCTATAAAAGTTTTTGATCAGTGCTCGAAATAAAATCGATTGACATGAAAAAATGTATGACATTTTCATACAAAATATACGGGAAAAGTTGTTGTGCGATTTTCGACTTTTTAGTACCCCAACCTGGGTTGGTCTGATGGGAGTTTTTAATCAGAAACAGGATCCATTAGCATAAAAAAAATTGTGTTAAATGGCTATTTCCTTGCTAATTGTAGATTTTTTAAATTCTGTGAATGGGGATCAAAATCAAAATTTCACGAAAGTCATGGCTGGTCCCCTAAACCCATTTTCGTGTGGCCACAAAGGTTAGAATACTTCCCGTACTACCCTGTTGAAAGTTGCCATTATTTATAGTCTTAAATTTAATGTGAAACTAATTAAGAAAGTTAATACATAGAGAGTACAAGTACTCGTCGGCTTATATTGTAGATAGATAGATAACACTTTATTTTACACCATTGCAGAAAACTTACGAACTAGTATTAATCTAATTGGGTACAAAGGGCGGTCTTATCGCTAAAAAGCGATCACTTCCAGACAACCCGTGGCAAGAATATTCTGATTAAGAGTGGCGATGGTGGTATACATAATTATTGTACGATTACTTACATACATTTTAATAATAAATATATAACTATACTATATATACAAATATACACATAATTTATATACATATACAAGATATGGTGATAATATGCAACTATTGAAACATAATAAACATATAACTATTTGCAATATAATATCTACTAATTTTATAAAATTATTTATCATTATATTGTACTCCTCTTTCAAGCAATCGAGCCTAGCTCCCGCGGCGATTGAGCCATGGACTCTCCCCAGTGGTGCGTCACTCTATCCAACGAGGTATAAATAGTATCGGCTTTACATATGGTGCAGGGTCTTAGGGCGCCCAGCGCCGCTCGCCACACCTCCAAAGAGCATGCATTGCTAGCGGCGCCGGCACTTTCAAATACCCTGCGCCTGTTTTATATGTAACCTACGACGCTGGGCGCTTCTCAATCTTCTCGATAGTATAATATAATCCTCCCAACACTGGTGTTGGGGAGTAAGGGGTCTACGACTCACATCTTGTAGACCCCAATTGTCAACCTCACCTGCACGCGGTACCCCTGCGGTCAGCAAACGAGGCGCTGCCGACCGATCGATGGCGGTATAACCATCGCGAGAAAGCCGGCCTGTAGAATTCCCCTGGTCGGAGACGGGCAGCAGCGTCTCCGATGCAAATAGACCGGCACTGTGGTTACCAACCCGCATGCCAGGCGTAGTAACTATAGCATTTAACCCCCAAATGATAAAGCACCACAGAAAACGGCTCTCAGGAAATCGGAGGACAGGGATTAGTGGCGCCGTCTTGGGGAGGCCTACGTCCAACAGTGGACTGCAAATGTCTGACGTCAAACACTGGTGTGTCGACCTATAAGCCACGCGCAGAAGGTTTGCCTATGACTACAGACTATTATTGTATATACTTACGTAAAGTATATACGATAATAAATTTATTGCAACAACTATTTATGTAACCTTTTTTTGTTAACCCTACTTAGTGACCATCGACACGTGACGACATCATGAGGCTATCGGGAAACCTTCTGCGTACGGGTAGTAAAATAAACCTTGATTCCTTTTCTCTTTTTATAAAAATACTAATTGAAAGACAAACAACACATATTGTATATCCCCAAATTAAGCAGTTTACGCTTGTGTTATGGGTAATATACAACGTACTACTCTAGTCTGGGGCCGATCCCAGACACCCAGACTATAGTAAATAACGGAGAAAATACGTTTCCGAAATTTACAATACCAGGAATCGAACTCGGAGCCTCTGCGATGCAGTGAGGTAGACCGGCAAAAGCTTAGCCCGCTCAACCACAGAGGCCGTCTTAAACCATTCCCTTTCCATAAACTCGGAAAAAAAAGAAAATCCTGAAGATGTCGAGATGGCGCCATCTGTATACGCGGTCGACTGCTAAACGTCAAAGCTGTCAACTAAAATTCTCTCTCACAAACGACACGTTTGGAATTATTTAAAATGGCCAGATTAGAAAAAAATAATTTCAATATGATTTTTACACTGATCGATGGCAAATTTTATATAATAAAATGTGTGATATTTTTTATCCCGGGATTCCCACGGGAATTTCTCGAGAGCGTTTTGTTGTTGTTCGGGTGCATAAAAATGAGCTTATTTCGCACAGTTTTCATTAAAACAATAGCTTTAATTCTTTTTTAAATGCTGCGGTACTTTGTGCCCCGGGAAACCGGCGGGAATTTCAAGTCAAGCGTGGACAAAGTCGCGGACATATCCTAGTTGTATATATTATAATTGTGTGTATATATATATATATATATATAGTTGTATATATAATAGGCATGTCAGCCGCATCATCTGACCATGTGAGAAATGCAGTCTTTAGAAAGAAAGAATTTATTTGCTAGGAAGCCGACGAAGGATGTGATGGAATATTTATTACATTTTACATTTACATACGCTTTTCATGTAAAATTCAATATGTTGTACACCGCATTTCCTACAGATTTAGGCATAGATTAGTTGCCATTCCTTGGCAATAAAGTGAACTAATTGGCAATAACTGGTAATAAATTAAATTGTGTTAATAAAAATGTTAAATTATAATGAACCGTATTTCCCAATTGGTGAATAACTACATCAGCATAACATGGTTTTTTGCGGTTTGTACTCCTGAATATGACGGATGTCATATTATTATCTGACAGCCGTTATATTCACCATATACGTGGGTCACTCAAAAAGTTTTGCGAAAATATAAAAAATTCTATAGGTAAATGTTTTTTTAATAAATCTTTTTAATGTCCTCTCCACTAAATATACAGTTTCATGCGTCTGTACCAGTTTTCGAAACACTTTTCCCATTCGCATCTTCCGGCGACGAAAATATAACTCTTTGAGCTGATTGAGCCTTAGAGGGGCCTTCATCCATGAATGCTATTTGAAGTCTATCGTACGATTCGTCCGGCTTCAGGCGATACTTGTAATTGTAAAAAAATTATAGCACGAAAATGTTCCCGGCGTAGATCCATTTTTCAATGAGACACGGTAATTTAAATTAGCTAGCAAACAATGTGATGGAAATGTTGAAAATGGAACGTACCTATTTTTGGTTATAAATAATATGGAGGGTAGAGGTAAGGAGGACCATCTAGTATGGGGGATGAGTTGAAAAAGTGTCCACCTGTAAACAGTAGCAAATTATGGTTCGAAAACTCGTCAAAATAGCGCTAGTGAAGGAAAAGGAAATGATATGAATTTAGCAGTTATAAACGAAGTGAAGTGTGCAGGGTTGAAAAATTTAAAAATTATAATTTGGAAAAGTATTGAGACTCTCTCGTATTGAGATGTATGTATATACATTTTTGACCACTTGAATTTTTTAAACCTATTTCACTAATTAAGATAAATAACTAAATTATCTGAAAATTCCACCATGAGGAGACATGCAATAGTTACATTTTCGTAAAATGCGCGGTGAGAAAGTGGAAGTCTTTCTTTCCTTCTTTATTCTAGTATCCTACTCTAATTATTTGTGGCGCTATTTTTAAATACTTTCCACTTGCTATTATGGCGCCATCTTAATTTGCTGCCCTTTAGTGGACACTTTTTAATATACTGAGATGGTTCCCCTTACCTCTACCCTCCATAATAAATAATCATATTTCCAAAATAGATTATAACTGGCCAGTCTCTCATATATAAAAACTTTTTTCGCAATACTTTCTGAGTGGCATGGCCTCCGTCATACACGTATATAGACTCCGCGCCATAAAAGAAACAAAATACTGTTCTGCTATTTGATAGAATTTTGCTCGTAGCCAGGAAATAAATTTACAACTTTAATTTTAGAATATTTTGTATTTATTATTCGGTAATTACCTCCTAGATGGAGGTTTACGGATTAGCAAATAATTACTTTGCCATGATTAGGTACGGTGATTGCAGCTCCGTCTCTTTGGGACTTATTTTGTGGCGCGGACTCTACGCAGATTGCGAGACAAAAATCTCGACAATGATATCGGAAAAGATGGACTTATCAGTGGTTAAGTGTTACATCAGCTTGTATGTGACAAATGCGGCTTGTAGGCAAAGGTGACTGCCAGTTTTTGGGCCATAAGGTCAACTAATTGCCAATAAAAGGCAATAAATAAACTATATTTAGGAAAACATACGTAAACATTTATTCACACATAAACTTAATAAACATAACAAAAGGACTAGACAATTAAGTTATAATTACACGTGATAACGACATATTTTTCGTAATAAAATGTGATATACAAAGATATTTCTATATTTTCAAACCGCTTACGTTTTATAATATGGCAATACCTTATACATAAAGTCAGTCAAATATAACAATTTATGCATTTTTTTTAAATATTTGAGCAATTTATTAAAAAGTACCTCAGGTCCACAGCTAGATTTAGTCTTGAACTGTCAATGTTGAATTCCATACTTAATAAGGTTTAAATTTAAAAAAATACGTACTTATTATATCACATTTTTTTTATAATTTACTTTCCTACTTTTTCTTCTTCATTTCGCTCGGTCTTTGGCATCCCTATACATGACAACATTGGTACGCATGTCGTCCTTCACGATTTCAACTGTAACGCAGGTTGTGATATTCAAGATGTTTACAACATTATACGAGTAGTACGTCAAATCCATAATTTTTCATTAAAATGTCATCAAATTTCCAACTTAAAATACCATCTATCAAGCATTAGATTTCTTACACAAACCTACTTAATATTAAGACAATTTCTTATCGTCTTTCAAAGGCAAAGTTTCATCGTCGTAGTCCACTCTACCCACCAGTACTGGTTCCGCACCTTTCTGCTCCGTACCTATATCGTTTGAGGGCAATTCACGCTTCTCCAACTCTTCAGCTAGGCGGACGAAGAGTTTGCTGTAAAGATTATCGTAATGAATGAATAATAAACACTTTATTGCTGGAATACAGGAGATGGGCTGCCCTGATGGAGCATGGTTGCCGTCGCCTGTAGACATTCGCAACACCAAAAGTGTAACCAATGTGCGGCTGGCCTCGAGGTGGGTATTGAAACCTGGCCACTTAATCCGGAGCTCAGCTTATGGTTGTTATGGCGGCATACTAGACCTGGGCCTGGGGCCTAATTCTCATATTTCATCATATTAGCGTTACGAAAATATTCAAAGTACATACGATTCCATTGCGATAATGTCAAACATTCTACTGAATACACAATTTCTGCTCGATATCGTCGCGATGTATTAATAGAAGAAAAAAGTTGGTAGTACCATTAGCAGAAATAACATTAGTCGAAATGAATATTGAAAAACTAATAAAATTTTGAGTATTTATTCCGTAAGTTTTCGCTTATGAATATTTACAAAGATAAGAGTGGCGTGCCCGTGTGGCATGCCATTGGTATTGACAGAATACCAAAATCAGGAAAATTTACGATTAAGGACGCGTTCCTTTAGTATCTCATAAGGCTTAAAATGCTCCGTCTTCCTTAAAATGTTCCACAAGGCGACCGCGGTCGTTATGGTTGTGGCGAAAACGTCACTAATGACACCATCATTTTCGATCCACAGCGCTCACAACGACCCGTGTCAAGAGATGGATCGAAGTGGGCGTGACTACAGAGCATTAATCCTCTTTAACTTAAGTAATAACATTTTCAAATAATACTCAACGACATACATAGATACTAACGCAGAAACTAGAAAGTAACAAAATATATTGTGACCATCCAGACGAGCAAATACACTACCACCTATCTGTGGGTGAAACTTATTTTGAATTAAAGCTTTTGAATTTGTGGCCTCTTACGACAAGCTGCCGGCCCCAGGAGATTTTATTCTCTTTGTTCCTGCACGGATAGTACCTAATAAGTGTTATTATCAAATACTTACTGGAACACAAAGCCTTGCATATTCTTAGCAAGGTAATAGAGGAACAACCAATCAGCAAAAGCGCAACCGTTGACCACCCTGATGACGTTGTAGGGATTGAACTTCTCTGAGCTGATGCGCTTGAACATCATCTCGTTGAAGCGAAGAGATCGACGATAGAGGAAGTACGAAATCAAGCGCCAAATCACAGCTGAATAATTAATTATTTATGTTAAAATTTTTGCTGAGGATTTATACTTTGTGACTGAGTATTTATTACTCTTAAATAAGAATAGCGGAGAGGATAGTCAAAACCCATTGAGATACTTTATATCATCTTACAAAACGATGCAGCCTCATAGGTTTTGTACGACCATACTATCACGTTCTACGTAAGTGCAAGTAAAAGGAGTCAAACAGTACACTCATTGTTGTTTTTGCAATATAATGATATTTTTGCGAATCTATACTATATCTTTACACGTGTTTTATTACCCCTTCGAATTTGAGTGTTCTATTGTCCGCGTTAATTCTTTTATACGCCTCCTATTAAGACGTTACAAATCCTTCTTTTGCATTGTTTGTATTTAGTTGCAAATTCTTAGAAGCCATAAAGCTTTTAAATTAGGAATTCCAAGAACTCCTCCTCCTCTATATATATATATATATATATATATATATATATATATATATATATATATATATAGAGAGAGAGAGAGATATATATATATATATATATATATAAATATTCAAATAGTTTATATTTACAGGGATGGTTGGCTCCCGCAATAGGATTAGCTCGTTTTTCGAGAAACCTATAGACAAGATATATTAAGACCTAAATTTTTAAAATCATCATTGAATACTCACCTAAAACAGAAGCAATAAAAAGAAACAGGAACCAGAACCACAGCACCACGTAAATCTTCTCGTGGATGATGTTCAATGCCATCACGCACAAGGCGTCGTGCTGCTGTATCGAACCACTGGGACCGTACTTGTGGAAGATGCACTTCGTCACCTGATTTAAAAACGTCATATGTGCAGCCTTCATCGAAGAATAATGAGTGTATAACTTTATTGTACATACATAGAATATTAAAGAATAACAGACGTCCGATGTAAAGACGTAACTAATGAACAACACAACAACACACCCTGCAAGCCATTGCAGTTGTCAAACTGACGCAGCAAATCCATTCTTGTATGTATGTATGTATAAAGATCCGACGTTATCTCAATTACAGCTATTATGGCTAGTTCGAGCTTCAAGCCTACAATTGGCAAGACACTGTACAGGACAGAAGTGGCGTGTTCTCGTTTCGGATGTCAAGACTCAATTTCGGTCGCTGGACCAACGGGGTTAGCTAATTATTGAAAAATAAATAATGAATTAAGTTATAATCAGGACCGCCTCAACCAGTGTGCGGTTGAACTGTTCGACCTGGTTCCCCCTACACCATTCCATCTTCGGACTACAAGGCGCTCTTGTGTACGCCATCGTTTCACAGTGAAAAAGCTACCAGTGAGTACTACCACCACGTTCTTTCTACAAACAGCAGAATTGTGGAATGCACTACCAGAGTCCGTATTTTCCGAAAAGAACAATCTGGGTATCTTCAAGTCTCGTGTGAATAGGTACTATCTAGGGTAAACGTGCTCCATCTTCGACCGTATCATCGTCCGACATTAGACGTGATCGTGGTCAAGCGCCAGCCTATTTAATATAAAATGAAAAACCGGTGTGATACCACGCTCTCACAGAATATCCGATGAGTTCCGATGGTCCACTTTCCCCTATCCCGTTTTCGCTATCCCATTCCTCCTATCTGAGACCTCCTATTACATCTCTTCCTTAAACTTCTTTTTATTTATATACAGGGATATCCGTTTGAAGATCATAGGTGGCGCGAGGGGGACAGGTCGTGGCCTGTGTGTGGGATTCACCAGGTCTGGGTGGTACTAGCACCTCACGTATGAAGTAATAGTGTCACACCGCAGTTAGGGATATCCACTAATACCAATGTCCGATCCTCAAACTTCCCATGTCCGAACGGACGACGGCCGGCCCTTTACGGGATGGCTCCACCATTTGTTAGCCGGAGAGCTGGGTCTCGGCGGCTACCTAGGGTTCCTAAGTCATCTAACCCATACCAAGTACTGCATGCATGCATCGCATTAGTTTCGCCGATAAATTGAAAATCCTAATTAGCTCCTTTTGAATTCCGTAATTTTCATGTACTCTATAAAATATTACCTTAGGAAATACTGTTTCCAGTGGATCGGCAATATGGTTCTTCCAATCATCCTCACCGAGAACACTTGGACCCAATGATATGAAGTTGCCGTTTAAGAATTTGTCCACAATCCAAATTTGGAACATTATATGGAGAAGATTTGTGATCTCCATCGCTATGAGCCAGGTGGACCATGTTCTGCTGATACGTAACCTGTGAAACAAATACACAGTCGATTGTAATAGCTTATGAATAATCTTTACATTCATACATATTATCACCAAGCTCGCTTTTTTTATAACACGGAGTGGAGATCGCTAGAGCTAAGACTCAAGCTCCAGAGGTGGAAGTGATAAATGGCATAACGTTGGAAGTAGCTTCGGTGAACTCATGTTGCCCCTCACCAATCTCGTTCCACGTTCCTCAAATATTGCGACGGGCAGACGCCATAGCCCAGATCCGCAGTTCCACTAGCAGTTCATTCCTATAGCGCGGTATCTTTCGTTCTTATTTTCTACAATAGTCCTACACTAACCGGGGCTTGTCCTTGGGTACATTAATATATGGTGTAGATAGGGATAATTGCCGGTCAGTGTCAAGCCACGCAAGCCCTCCAAAAGTCCGGCCCATTTTCATGGCTCGTCGTCTTCAAGGACATACATGATAAAATAATACCTACCTCAGTATAATGTCCTTCCTGATAATATCAAGTTTTTTTTCTATGGTATGCTTTGAAGGAACCTGCATGTGACCAACATCCATATCGTTGTCTTCTAACGCTAAACTTGCATATTGCAGTCCATCTACCAAAGCTTTTATTCTGCCACCTAGAATATAAACACGCATTTTTTAATCTTCTATATAGATATATATCGTTGAAATATCGCTGAAAGGACAGAGTGGAGACCTCTGGACCTGTCAGAGCTACGAGCCAGTAATTAACAAGAATCAGCACAGGACAGGACATGACAGGAGAAAAGTAGCATGCTCTCGTTTCGAAGGCCAAAACCCACTTTGGGTCACTGAGCCAACGGAGTAAGTAAGTATATACATATATATGTGTATATATAAAAAGTTATCATACAAATGTATGTATGTAACAAAAAAAATGTGTATTGGAGTGGCTTGCCGAATGGCATAGATTCAAAATGAGACGGTAGGAGGCATAGGTCCTGTTTTAATTTTACCAGCGCAGGACGTCTGCCTGGACCTCTAGTGCTGATTATGGATTTAAAATTATGCATTTTAAAGTATACACGAGCAAAATAATATCTTACCTTCCTTCTTTTTCCAAATATAATGGGGCGTATAGAAGCATATGGATTGAATGAAGAGCACAAACGGCACCCATTGGTAATACGTATGTGTAAGAGTCTCATCAGATTCTGACAGCGGTCCCACGCCAGGATGAGGCAGAAATCCTTGCTGAAGAAGGCTCTCGTTGTAATGCCTTACCTAAAATAGAAGATGAATTATTTAAAAAACAAAATTTTGCAGAGTCACCTATATATAGCCTCTTTATCTACAGCATCAAACAGGATAACTATAACAATACAATCTTTAATAGGCTCAGTTTCCACTAAAACGCAGAAGAGAGGAGATGCAAACTGGCTAGAACAAAACAGCTGTCTGTGTGTATGCTTGCCGCATTTCAGGTAGTCTTGTTTACACCGTGCTTCACTGAATTATCCGCTCCATAATATGTTTAAAAAATTAATACTAAGCTCTCTGTTCTTCGATTGAATGGGATCCATAGAAGAAGCACGGCGAGGAGTTACGGAAATAATGCTATCTTATTGGTCATCTACTAAGCATCTACTCCAGTCTCTGTTTTCATCCTCTTTCCTGGAAACCGGGCTTTGTGAGACACTATTGTCTCCTTTGCGAGAAAATAATACCTACGTATGGCATCCTGGCAGGAAAGGAAGCGGGTCATCTGGCTTCGCTCTTGGACGGACAGTTCTATACGCTACTGGAGCCACCAGGACCTTCGATGCAGGAAACCGCCTTCAAAGATCAAATAATCAACCACACCAAAGTCGCCGAGACGGAGATGTGCAGAAATTCTACGCACACCCTTTTCAAATGATGAGAGGAAGTTTTAGATTTAGAAGACCGGTGCAGGGCGGTAGCTGCCAGGAGCGTGCTAACTATGCGATTTTATCCGTGCAGGAACGGACGAAGGATGCAATCTCCTTCGGCCGGGCGGCCTGTCGTAAGAGGCGACAAAACAAACCACAGCCAGGTGATAGGGCATTTGTGCGACTGGTTGGCTACCCACGGTCTAAAGTATGTCGCCATGAAAAGTGATCCGCCGTTAGTGGACGGCGGACGTGGAGGTTCCAGTCTCCCTTAAGAGAGCAGCAGCGCATTTGTAGCACCTTTGGTGTTGCAAATGTCCATAGGCGATGGTAACCGCTATTCATCAAGTGGGCCGTCTGCCTATCTGCTGAACTCCTTCCTGCAATAAAAAAAACCCACAATAATTTCTTAGAGTAATAGAAAAAACGAATGTTTCACTATTATTTGTTGCATTATTTACTCGTAAAAGTCACTTGTTTCATAAAACCCGCTTTTCAGCAAAGACGATGACAGTAGAGAGTGGAGTAGATGCTTATTAGATGACTAATAAGATATAATTATATACATAATCAGTTCATTCTTAAGATCCTGCAGAAGGAACAGCCAGTTAACTTGAAGGCGCTTTTATATATTAATATGGAGGTCGTGTAGACAGCGAATAAGGCTAAGGTATTGATACTCACTATCGTAAAAGTAGCCATGAAAAAGCAGTAGGTCTGTATCACATGATCGGGCACTCCCTGATCGGAGATACATCGAATGTGGTCTCCGAAATACTCCCTGGCGCAGACCAAGATCACAGTGAAGAGCAAGATGGTCACAGTTAACTGGTAATGTAGTTTAAAGACAACATTTTCGATTTTGGGCTTGGTAGTGTTAAACCGCATACGCGGCGTTAACGAATTTAGTGTAGCTATCAACATTGTGGATGTGGATGTTTATGTCGGTGCAGGGTAAAACATTTCACCAAGTTTCGTTTGAGTCTGAAATAGTAAAGAGTATTGTTTTCTAAAGTCCACTTTAACGGGAATCTCGGGAACAATTAGTTTATCACAAGGCTATTCGATTATAGCCTTTTAAATAGGAAAACAAAAAATAATATTAAGTGACTATCTCCAGTGGCGGATTTGCAGTCTTGGCCGCCCTAGGCCCCAGGCCATGTAGTAAGTACCAGCCACCCCTTTCTCAGCACCCATCATATTGAGTACATTATGAATTTACTTTTTTTGCCAACTTTTATCGAAATCGATTTATGCGCGAGCCTTTACAATATTTACGTATTTTGAGTTATTTCTTGTTATCATCAGTGAATGTTTTGTCATGATTGGCCGCCTCTAATATCTGGCTGCCCTAGGCCCGGGCCTCCTGGGCCTTAGGGCAAATCCGCCACTATCTCGTAACAGTATCAAGCGCAAATTCATTTCGATATTTTCCTCTGATGGTACTATAGTAAAAAGGCTGATATGAAACTCATAACTGTACAAGTATTTTTATGAAACGAGTAAGTAAACTATGTACTACTACTATTCTGATTTATATTGTAAATTCAAATATTGATCATATTTATAACAAATTGTTCATTAAAAAGGTTTTTAATACAAGCTTTTGAAATCCTAGTTATTATGTAGCAGCAGTGTGGAGCCAAGACAAGTCAAACCAAAACACGACGGGTCTATCTTGTTGAGTACAAGAGTTCCTATGGCCACCTTCCGACTCCATCATCAGATCAGCTCCATAGTACCATATTATTGCATTGTCACGCGACATACAATATGCGTGCAAAGTTTCAGCTCAATCGGAAACCGGGAAGTTGGTTAAATTTAACTTGCAAGATGCCACCCGAACTATATACATACATATGTACATCCATTGCAAGTTCAATAAAAGCTTGTAAAAAAAATAGCACAATCACGCAAATACGTATAATAAAACAATTTAGGAAGTATTTGTAAAGCTTTTGTTTATTTAAGTAATCAAATATTTGGTTTGCTGTCGAAACGTAGGATCGAATTTAAATATAAAATAAACAATAGGCTTATAAACAAAAGTTTCACGTTCATGTGATGCAACTGTGTAGTCTAGTCGCGTACTTAAATAAGTTCGAATATTGTAAATCATTTACAAATGTTTGAAAAGAATAATATTGATTAAATACCTACAAAAATACAACCACGTAGAATTAATTGGACTTGCTCTTCCTTTGGCATATTCTTTTGTTAGTAATTGAATATTGAAATGAATAGAATAAAATATTAAAACGATATTTAATTTCAAATTAAACGTAAACGGAAAGAAAACTAATTATAAATTGAACTAAATACTTAAAAACATAAAGTATGAAACAAACCGCTGCCAGAGGGAAGCGTTTCCAGAAGGCTGGCTGTATGGCACAATGCTGATTCGTTGGCGAAATACGAACCAGCCTTCTATTATTAAGAATAATAATGATTAATTAATGTACTATTATTAAAATAAAACATACCACCAAGCACTTGTATCTCACCCTTCTCGACCCAAGTCCCAGCTACCCTTTTCGAAACAAAGATAAACTTATCACAATCGTCGATAACAGTACCTGCACTTATCACCGCAATCACCAACTAATTAATAAAAACACCACACATTTAGCGAAGTTCCACAATACTGACGTTTGTCACACACTTGTGTCAGCCGCTTAGTATGTCATAGCTATCTAACGATAGCGATAAGATGCGATAAATTACGATAAATTCAGGTAAACTGGCCTTATTGTCGTTCTAAGAAGACGTTGCATTTACGTATGAATTTTGATTCACATCAATCGAATTAATTCTTTCCATTTCTTTCCTATTCCTTCCTTCTTTATTTGAAGTTCTTTAAGCTTTTACTTGACATTTATCAAATTCTTTAAATTTAGATTTATATTTTAAACCTAATTCTCTTCTATCACCTATTCCCCCTTATTTGGGGTCGGTACAATTTGAATTTCCATATATAGACCTCCATTTGAGTATAATTATGTGCTCTGTCATATCAAATCATTGTGTAATTCTTTACACAATCCATCGATTTCTTTTTTGATCCACCCTAACACTTGTATGCCTCAACATTCCACTTTAACATTACTCTTGTCACAAGACTTTAATTCCCTCTCATTGACATGTATTTCATTTGATCGGACAATTTCAGTCGTAACTATCATTCTAAAATTAATTATTAATTACAACTATTATTTAAACCATTATAAATAATATATTATAGTATTATAGTAGTGTGAGAACTAAAGCTTTCTTGTGTAGCCTATTTTAGTTGTATGATTAACACACTCATCCTGTTTTTATACTCTTTTACCGTCCAAGCTGTGCGTCTCTGGAATGAGTTACCTATTGCTATATAACAAGCCAAATTCTTACCGTGCTTTAAAAAGTAGGTTCAGAAACTTTTCTATTGTGTATAATAATTCGTAAAACTATTATACAAGTATATGTATGTTTGTATTGTCATATTATGTATGTATATGTTTGTGTATATACATATGTATATATATATATATATATATATATATATATATATATATATATATATATATATATATATATATATATATTAATTTTATACTGTTTATGTTTATTTATCATTCGTCATTATTGGGATGAGTGGCGCCGTCTTGGGGAGGCCTACGTCCAGCAGTGGACTGCAAATGGCTGACGACGTCATTATTTATGAACTGCACCACCATCTATATTAAAATTCTACCAATCCCTGCCAAGGGTTGCTTGGAAGAAATCGCTTCTAGCAATAAGGCCGCCCGTTGTATCTTTTATCTTTTTCTACTTCTGTTTGTATATGCTTTGGTGTACAATAAAGAATTATCTATCTATCTATTAGTGATCACAGCATCAAGATCTATGCTTGGGTTATCATATCCTGTGAATTTGCTGTTTTGTAAGATGCGTCTATCCTAACCTCTATGGAGTCTAATGATTACACCGGCCCCTAAAAAATTAGACCAGAGTCCAGCAGTGGGACGTTTCTTGGGCTATTATTATTATTATTGATAAATGAACGAGACAATGACCTCTGGTTTATAAAGTTTTAACACAGTTCATAAACATGTCTTTAAAAATCCTTAATAACATAAAAAAATTAATCACATCTGTCTAAGAGATTAAAATATTAATTGATAATTTTATTAATGAGTTTGATTTAACATAGAAACTAATCCATACACGATAGCCATTCACAGATTTGTGTGATTACAACTAATTGGAATTTTTAATTTATGACACATTCTTACAAGTTTATGTATTTTTATATTTTTCGCCGCTTTGTTACACTTGAAGTTAGCTACAGTCCGCGTTTCCCTTAATTTGGATTTGAACATACTTATTATAAAATTTGTTTTTGCTGGAGTTTGGTACACTTTTCTAATTTCCTTGTTTTTTAATATAGGACAATTTAATTTTTACTATTAATTTATTTAAAAATATGTTTCGCAAAATATAGAGACATGTTTATTACATCTTATCCTACTGCCCTGTCTATTATTTTTCAAATCCTATGTATAATATATCGATGCAATGCATGCTTTTTTTGATGCGCAGGGGCAATACGTTTCGTTCCGTACTAGTCCATCTCGGCTGTGTGGGATGGGGACAGCGGCGCCGCACAACGAAGACTGGGCGGAACCAACTTCCTAACCTAAATCTGCGTCCCATACCCGGCGCTTGTGTGGAAGAACATGAGATGACGAGCGAAGCTACACTCATTGTTCAACCGCGCAACAAGCTTAGGTCACCCCGGGATGCACTCTACACTTCACCAACAGAGTTTGGACGGGTGGCATCCCCACGATGGGCAGACCGCTGCGATAGAATCATGGGAGGAGATTTTGCGCATACCTCTGTCTCCGGAGGCCAGTCTGACGACAGCGTCCTAGGAGCGCGTGCGCATCTCTCTCCCTTACTCTCTCAGCGGCTTCCTTGTGGGACATTACTGCCAAAAGGAAGAAACCGCTGACGTCTGGTCAGGTTTCGATATGCTTGGTATACGCGGTATCTAATAGGTTACCGGACGCCTATATTTCTATGCGGGAGGGGGTCGACTAAATGTGACATTCTGTGACAAGGGAGGGTCCTAAATTTCGTGACGACACATTTCAAAATGTTATATATTTAAGCTAATTACGAAACTACTGTTTTAATTCAACAATTTCTTGATGTTAAATTGCAAAATATGTGAAATCACATTAAGGAGGGAGGAGTCTCACGAACGTGACCAGCTGTGACCAGGAAGGGGCAAAAAATTATAAATTCAAGTGACGTGATTTGTAGATGACCTCTAATCTTATAGTTATGGAATATGGATAAAAACGTCTTATTTAGAGAATTCAAAATGACGTCTTTAACGAATTAATGTCCTCTATACATAGTGTTACGACCGACAAAGAACAATTCACACCTGCAGTTTATTACCTTTTCGGCATTTTGTGTTTAAAATTTGTTATTTAAAAAACGGCCTATTGTGTATTGTAATATTTTATGGTAGTAGTAGTAGTATTAGCCAGGTGTGATTCTCAGAAACTATTGTTATGCGGTCAAGTATAGTGTCGAGACTAATTGTATAGTTTAGTATAAAACAGGCAGTCAAGCGATGATCGCAAGCAAGGCAAGAAGTGGGTACATCCGATAAGCTATATAGTGACGGACTTTGCGCGTGTTATTGAATCGTACCGTTTGTTCTGGTTGTGTCCAGTTATATTTGTACCTGTGTTATACGTGTCTGTATAGTTTTAGTAAATTCTATAGTCATTCCAACGGCATTTTAATTCGAGTTCCGTAACTCGTAACAATACATTATCTGTCAATTTTTCACGTCACTAGATACAGGAACAGGACAGCAGTAATCAATATGTGATTCTTTTGTTTTATTATAACCTATTTGCACTACGACATGACTGCCTTATAGAGAAGTGACACCGCCGTCTACCGGCAACGCCTTAGACAAATCTCATTGTATGAAATATGACACTACTATGACATCAACGTATATGTATGTGATTATCACTAAAGAATCACTATTTGTTGTTTTATGAATAATCTTGCTGAATAATTGTTTTCTTTATAAGTCGCTAGTATTTCCTGCAGCTGCGTACATACAATCTTCAATACTTAGCTAGTGAAATTATTGAAGTGAAACTTCTTTAGAATTGTTACGATTTGAAACTCGATGAAACGAAAAAGCGACACTAAAAAGAGATTTAATCTATAGAACTAAGCCTGCGAGAGAATGAGATACGAGTTTAACATTTTGCAGCACAGATTACAGAGTCAGTAATCAATAACAACGATGATTAAACATAGGTCCAATTGGGATCGAAATAAAACAGAGGGAAACCCTCAGCGGGAAGTTCCCTCCAGATCATTGTTGTACGCGGTATAAACGTTCTAGAGAACCGTTGCGTAGTTGAGCGTGGGAGCTCCAAGAAATGGGGGTGAACATCCGTCGATGGCGAGCGAGGCGGTTGTAAAAACGAGGCGTTGGCACCAGATCAAACAGTTCCTTAGAGCACTCTCCGTTGTACAGGCGGTAGAATACGCAGAGAGACGCAGTCCCTCCGAAGACTAAGCGATTCTAAACCGCCTGTTAGTGTTAATATTGTTACACGCCGACAAAGGTGAATGCACACCTGCAGTTTACTACCTTTTCTGCATTTGGACTTCTTTTGTTTACTTTGTGTTTAAAACTTGTAATTAGAAAAACATCCTATTGTGTATTGTAGTCGTTTATGATAGTCATTAACCAGGTGTGATTTTTAGATTCTATTGTTATGCGGTCGAGCATTGTGTCAAGACATATTGTATAGTTTGGTATATAACTAGGCCCGAACGGAGGGGTGAGGCAATCAAGCGACGATTACGATACGAGCAAGACATGGGTACATTCGATAAGCTATATAGTGAAGGACTCTGCGTGTGTTATCGAGTCGTGCATCACGTTTGAACTGATTGCTTCCAGTTATATTTGTACCTGTGTTATGCGTGTTTGTATAGTTCTAATAAATTCTAAAGTGACTTCATTCCGGCATTTTAATTCGAGTCCTGTAACTCGTAACAATATAGTTAAGTGGTGAATTCGTATCTTTCCTCTGTTGCTCCATGGACAAAACTGGTACGGTACTGTCAAGTTGTGGTAGCGCAATGGCTACGTGACTCAAACTCAACGGGCGCGGGTTCGATCCTGACCGGAACACCACTTAGGCAGTTTTCTGACCGAATGTGTATATTGCTACAATTACCACGTACTAACAACGGCCAAGGAAACATCGTGATGCAACCTACACCGATGTGCAGGTTGTCAATGTGTATCTCGATAGATAACCGATGTGTCAAACCTGCCAAGCGGCCTTGGACAAGCGTGGCGGGTATACTGTCCATTCCACCTATAATGGGAGGCTCGAGCCCAGCAGTGGGACATCAATGGGCTGATATAATTATATATATTCAATATTCAAAACGAAAGTCCATGAATAAATATCTTCATATTAAATAGAATAGATGTTATCTTCATGAATAAATAAATACTCCTATTTTATATATTTTTAGTAGGTAACTTGATCGACTCGACATCACATTTCTTAACAGTTATAAATTGATAAGGAAATACTTGGCACTTCCAAAAGTCTTGTAGTTCCTTATCAGCTCAATCATCGTTATCATAGTGGTTTCTAATAATAACAATGACGACTTCCTCATCATTGCCGTATAAGTGTCTGTTAGTATTTGCGAGTGGATGATGAATTTATTTCCTTTTATTTAAGTTGTCATGGAATTATGTCATAGACTTCATATTAATGATATTATGTCTGGGTACCATATATTTGGGTGCCTATGATTGCCCTGGAGCTATCTGTTGTGTTTTACTCATAATACAAGCGCAACTTATAGTGCTCAGTGCGAGTTCTTTTACTAGTCGATTTTAGTCGATCGCTTTCAAGTTTACGCAATTTTGTATGACACGATTTAAAGAAAGAAAAAACTTTATTTGAAGAAATATCAACGTAATTATATTCCTTATACATTATTATATACAGAGCATATTTTGAGAATTTGTACGCCACATTTTCAGTAATCAAGGCTTAAATTCGGAAAATTGCTGTGCCAGAATTATACCCGAACCAACGCTGATTTTCAGTGCAAACTTTCCTTTTGGCCCAAGACCCAATTTTGTTATACAATAATTATTAATGTAAATTTTAATTAATAATTCAAATAAATAATTTTCAATAAAACCAACAATAAAATACTTTCTACTTGAAAATTAAAATAAATGCCCGAAATATTTTATCCGTGCAGGAATGGAGAAAGAATATAATTTCCTGCGACCACCCCTAGGCTAGAGTATGCCGCCATAACAACCTTGTGTTGCGTTCCGGTATTAGTGACCAGGTTCCAGTCTCCCTTAAGAGAGCAGCAGCGCATTTGTAGCACCTTTGGTGTTGCAAATGTCTATAGGCGATGGTAACCGTTTCCATCAAATGGGCCGTCTGTGTGTCTGCTGAACTCCTGCAATAAAAAATATATAAAAAATTATCTTTCCCTTCACGCTCACGAGATGACGCTCAATCATTGCCACACAAAATTACGTTATCTTGCACGTGAGCGAATAATAAAAACCTCGCACTAATCACAGGCATCCCGTACAAATAAAATAAAAAAACAACAATAACAGGAGCTCTTGATTTCCCTGGGATCCACTCATCAGATTCAGAATTTGTGACAGTGGGACTATCTCAGGAGTATACTTTTTCGCCTAAAGGGAAAAAAATGAAAATTAGTCCACAATTGAATGAGAGATCCAGATTTTACGAGGTGGTAGGGCATTTGCCCGACTGGATGGCTACCACCACTGGTCTAAAGTATGTCGCCATAACAACCTTGAGTTGTGTTCTGGCATTGGTGACCAGGTTCCAGTCTCCCTTAAGAGAGCAGCAGCGCATTTGTAGCACCTTTGGTTTTGCAAATGTCCATAGGCGATGGTAACTGCTTTCCATCAAGTGGGCCGTCTGCCTGTCTGCTGAACTCCTGCAATATAAAAAAATCCATAAAGTCGAACCTCCTCCTTTTGGAAGTCGGTTAATTAGTTTAAAAGAATACAAAATATAAAAAACACAGAGATTGTACCTATTGAAACGTTTTTGCTTATAAAGGTGTAACCAACAGTAAATGTAACAAATGACTAAATAATAAGCAATTAGTTACAATAAGCAGCTCTTCCTTACATAATAAATGAACCGGTCATTATATACAATATAAATAAATAACACATCCAACAAAACCTGTGGATGTGTTAGCACTTACGCATTCGTGAGAAGTCCTACTATTGGTTCATTAAAATCAAATATAATTTATTTCGAATAAAAAGTGAGTTATTGTATCATCATAACCTTAAATAAATGTAGGCATCCGGCTGTTGTCTCTGTTCTAAATTTGAATTTATTTTTGTAGTGAAACTTCTTTAGAATCGTTGTGATTTGAAACTCGATGTAACGAAAAAGCGACACTAAAAAGAGATGCACAAATCTATAGAACTAAGCCTGCAAGAGAATGAGATACAACTTTAACATTCTGCAGCACAGATTACAGAGTCAGTAATCAATAACACCGATGATTAAATATGGGTCCTATTTGGACCGCAATAAAACTGTAAATAATATTTTTTACACTAAAACAGGAAAAATTGAAAGTGATTCTTAAGAAGTTTATTTTGAATTATAATACGTTGACTGATGTAGCTTAGGTTAGGATAGGGAATTATATTTATATTAATGAAAGTTAGAGAACAATAATCTGCGAGTATATGCTCTATATAAAATATTACACAAGTTTTAAATGCAAAGCAAGACAACTAGATTATATAACTAATTCAGTGCTCACTGAGCAACCTATACTTTGGCGTCTGAAATGAGTGCATGTGAATTGTCTCTGACCTGCCTATTGTAAAGCAAAAATCATTAACAGAATTATACGCTTAATTAATGTTATTTCTATGTTATATATGAATGGAAACACTGTGATTAATTAATATGGATTTATTTCGGTTACACGCAATTACTTCGCTATAGTTAATTAATTCCGACAGAGTGTTATATAAATAGACCCAAACCCGCCTTTCATAAATCCCCAGTTCATGGTTGCGCGACACTTTAGTTCTACTTATACTATATTTAAATGTTGTCCTAACACTGAATGCCTTTTTGGAAAACATTTGTGTATTAGAATGCGCATCCAATTAATAAACTGCAAGAAGGCATGAAGGCGCGCTTGGAGAGGCTAGTTTAAGTGCGCCAGTAAATTATTCTTTTTATTGAAAAAAAATGAGTGGCGCAATTCGAAGCTGCCATGGGCCCGCATGGTCTTAATACGCGTACTTGCGAGCCGTAACCGTAACCGTTGCAGCTAGTGTAACCAATAATCACAGGGTGCACGTGGCTTGCAAGTTCGAAGTGAGCGGCGTGCAAGGAGCCATTAAAGCGAAGATCAATGTCGGCGTACACATTAGAGTACGTTATTATATCCGCTCAATTACGCTTGCAGATGAATATGGGGCTTAAGATGCTATGCTGCATACAGTCGAAAATAATTGTAAAATTACTGTGTGAAAAAATATCTACAGATTACTCAGAACGACGAAACAGGAACCTAACTCAAAATACAGATAAATAAAATTAAAATGTCAGTTTGTAATGTCAGAATAATAGCTTTTTACATAATGCATATGTAAGTATATATGGTATTTATACCAAAAAATCAATTTTTAAATTTTTGTTTGTCTGTCTTGATGGTCCGGCTAATCTCTATAATGGCTGAAACCATTTTGACCCGACGTTCATTGGATGATAGCTGATGTTATAAGAAGTAACTTAGGCTGCTTTTTTTAGGGGTCCGGGAAACAAAATTACACGAGGACGTAGTTGCGAGCACAGCTAGTTAAACATAAAATTCCACTGTATTTAAAACAAACAAAATTAAGCATGACTCGTCACTATACAGACATCATATTTGGGTGTGACATGATAAGAACGTATTACGATAATGAATAACAAATTCTAATAATTCTCTTTGAAGCTGAAAATTACGAATAACAATTCTCAAGAACATTCAATTTGACAGAAAACATGTTATTGTTATTTTCCTTTTCTATAAAAGTCAACAGCACCTTGAGGTACAGCTACTGTATTACTGTAACTATTAACCCTATTTACATTAAAAATATAATAGATATTTTATAAATAGCTTACATTTTATTGATTTTAAATGTACTTAGTAAAAGTAGCGGAAAAGGAAGATCAAAATGGACAACCAAATGAGTATACTTAACCTCGATAAAGAGTAATTTTTGTTATGTTCGTGTAATGAACCATCGTAATTTACGAAAACATTAAAGATGTTACTTATATTGTTACAAAAAACTGAAACCTCAAAAGTTTTTAAATTTCTAACGCAATATCACTTTTAGACTCGAATTTTATATTTTATTATTTTTACTTTTTTTTTATTACTGTCCTATATCTATGTCTTATTAAATTCGATGATATTTATACAAAATAACTAATCACAAAAATTCCCTTTAATTTAAATTAATGTGAGAATCTTATGAGAAATAAGCCGGCAGTACTGGTTATTATCCCAACACACACACAGGAACTCATGGAGTCGGTTCCAATGGTTCATTTGTGTGCGTCAGCGTCCAGTTCTGAGCGAGCGAGACTGCATTCCACAACACTGTCTCAATAAAGATCTTTTAAATGTCGTCTTAAATGTGCTGCGTGTGCGCATATGAGATGATTTTTTGAGATTAAAAGAAATTGGAATCATATCTTCTTCGGATGTTTGTTATCGCCTGCTGGACGTAGACCTTTCGGAGAGTGTGTAACTAGTTTAACTCGGGAATATATGACGTGTGTTTGCAATGTCAAAATAACTTAAAAATACTTGTGACTAAATGCATAAGAAAGTATATACGGTACTTATATCAAAAAATCAATTTTTATTTTATTTGTCTGTCTGTTTGTCCCGGCTAATCTCTGAAACGGCTGGACCGATTGTGGCGGGACATTCACTAGAAGATAGCTGATATTATAAGGAGTAACTTAGGCGACTTTTATTTTAAAAACAAAATTAAAGACCCACGCGCAGGCCGCCGCCGTGACCGCACCGGAAGGCAAATTAAATAAATTAAATTCTACACGGACGAGGTCGCGGATAATAACCGCCCATAAGTGTTGCACTACGGGGCTAGAGTTTTAAGGGATAGAACAGTCAAATACGAGTGGTAGGTTTGACAGATCTTTTATCTCGATGTGGTCAATTCATTATGTTATTTTCCTTCCCCATCAGCACGTGGTTTGTAACAAAATGGGCATTTCGCCAGAAACACTGCGTTAATATTCAAAATCTAGATTTAGGCCACGTTAACTACTACATTACAACGGCTCCTATTCGGTAGATGTTTATCTATCTAATTAAACATTAAAAAATTGTAAAAAGAAGATTATGACCGTGTCCAGTCCAGTTGAAAGGGCCGACTTCACTGCATCGCAGAGGCTTTGGGATCGATTCCTGACTTGGTAGATTTCTTAAAGGAGTTTTCCGTTATTTACTAACACGCATAACTTGCGTAGCGTAGGCATGTATTGTATATTATTGTATGTACTACTATATTGTACAATGTGTTTGTTTACCGATTTATATATCAATCTCAAATCATCTTACAATCCGGCACGCATAAATCATTTCCATCTGGTAAAAAAAACCTACGCTACTTGATATTATGGATGGAAAAGAAAATACGGCTATTGGTAGGTACTTTATCTTACTATCTATTCATTTGCCTATCAGTAGTAGTAAGCAATCGAATGAAATTAAGTAGCGGCCATATCCTAGTATACTATACAAATATATAAAAAATATCTTAACACATGCAGAAAAAACAGCACTGTTAGACCTGAGAGGGCCAAAAATAATAAATTAATAAATGTTACTTTCCTAGCAATTGTAGCGTAAAGGAACAAATACTAAGACACAGAAGTCCGGCATAATAAGACTTTATCCTGTTAGTACTAATACTAGCTACAAGCAACTACTAAATCAACTACCAAATATAAAGTAAACTAAAATTCAAATTCAAAATTTTTATACTAAGTTCTATTGGAGAACATTTTTTGAAGGTCATATATGTATATAATATTTTCTTAAGTTTTCGCGACTAGTATACATAATAAAACTACGTTTTAACGGTTTTAAGCGCGGTAATTTATTTGATTTGTATTTTACGTCACGTTTTAGCAACTTGTGTAAGTATAAATTAAACTCATTAATTAGAGTTAATTTTTAAATAACATGAATTAAAAATTAACTCTTCTTCCTATCCTATGTACATTGTTTCTGAGAAGAAGCGGCCATATCCCTAGCAACACATCTAATTAAAAAATACTAGTGGTCGAATTTCGACCATAAAATTAATGTCAAAGACTATACTTACATAATCATATATTTCACCAAGGCTACCCTGTCAATTTCACTTGAACAATAAACAAAAGAGTATTGCGTGTGTGTAATGTTTTTGTTTTGTTATTTTAATGTGTTTTCATGCATATTTTTTTCAAATATTAGCTTTCGTCGCTTCTTCTCTATATAAACTATAACTGTGCGAAATTTCATACAACTCCCTTCTCGTAATGTTCGTAAAAAGGTGTGCAAAGTTTTTGCTTCACGTATAAATATATACATTTTACATCATATATTTTGTCTCTAATAATAAGATAAAATATGATCGTAATAATCGCGGTAAATTTGCGTCATACTTGATTAGTTACAATAGATGCTCATTACTGTCATTAACATCGTGAGCACCGTTTGACCTAACACACACTCGTGTACGCATCTATGTGTCATTTAAATACTTTCATAGATCACTTATGTACACTCATACACAAATGACAATGCCTTCTTATGCCCTTGCTACACCTTATTATTTTACCAGGGGAAATCCGATTGAGGACTAAGCCGCGACAAGGGCAGAACGTTGGGGGGATAATTCGCGGCCTAATGTGGGATTCGCCAGATCGGGGATGGCACTAGCATGCACAGTCAGAACTGGTGCCATGCTATTGCCACTCCCCGGTTAGGGATACACACTAAAACCCCTGGGTGTTCCGTCCTTCGCCTTATGCCAGGGCTACGGGTATATGACCTAGCCTCACCGCAACCCTGACAGGCGTGGGTCCCGCAAGGCCTCTTCCACTGCTGGGGGACTAATTTCGTCCCCCAGCATCTGCAATCTCTCTAGGCGTGGGGCGGTCTGTAACTCACCGCACAGGAGGAGAGGTGACCGCGCGCGGAATACGCCACGCCCCCATCTCGACGGCATGTGCAGGTGAGTGAGAACCTCTATACCCAAAGAGGCAGCTTACGGTGGCCGAAGGTCCTGGCTGGCCCTCCGGCGCCGATGCGTCCTCCTTTGGCGGGAGTGCAGCAGTGATGTGCGCTCACACTCCCGCTCCGCCTCCTCCTTCGCAAGGTGCGACCATGTTGCGAACCACGGCCGGGAGCGAGAGGTCCAATCCGGTAATGTTGCTACCCCGGGGGTGATGTATTTTTTTTTATTATTATTCTCTTGGGCTCAGGCGAGAGACTTGGCCGAGTCAGTTACTTTATTTATTTTATATTTCCAAAGTTGCAGTTTTGCCATCAGTTATTCTTACTACTTAATAATAAATATAGTATGCCGCCATAAAAACCTTATGTTGTGTTCCGGCATTAGTGACCAGGTTCCAGTCTCGCTTAAGAGAGCAGCAGCGCATTTGTAGCACCGTTGGTGTTGCAAATGTCCATAGGCGATGGTAACCGCTTTCTATCAAGTGGGCCTTCTACTTGTCTGCTGAACTCCTGCAATGAAAAAAAATAATATTGCTGATTAGTAGTAGAGTTGGCAGTACACTTAATTATTGTAATGTATAGTTTTACACAACTAATAATTCCTCCAGATGTACCTGCGCAGTAGACCAATTTTAATACAGTGTGCGAATCGTGTAAGCGGAACTGAGCTAAGAATACATAACAAACTATACCCTGTGTTGTGTTTGTGAATGAAGTTTAATATACATTATGTAGATGTCGGAAACTGATCTGCGCAAACGAAAACTGCCAATCGTAAGTATGATTTGTGTAATATAGCTAAATACTTAACGCGTTATTTTTTAACGCTACAAGTAAGTCATATTTGGTCTTAGTCACTATACACTAACGCAGCTGGAGCAGGGGCATTAGAACAGTCTAAAACTTTAAAGTCATGTCCAGAGTTTGTAAGTGTAATAAGTAAATTCAGTAACAATATAAACCAAATACATCAATAAGCGAACAATACCAAACTTCAAATTAATAGTCCGTTACAAATCTCAAATTAGCGGCTAACTCCCAAGCCATAGACAAAAAAAAGCAGCTTAGTCTGGAATGCAGGCATGTCCCACACAACGATTTAGGATGTCTACAAACCTGTTTCGTCACCTTAGATCGACCTCTTTCGACCATGTTTCAACAGATCGAGTTCTATCTATGATTTAAAAAAATATTTATTTTATTAAAAAACGGTTTGTATTCACATGGTTGGTGTATTTTGACACTATCAATAAATACTTATATTGATTTTAATATAATTTACAATTTTAAAATAATCTTAAATTAACTAAGACGCTACGCTTCCGTGATAATTTTGTTGATTTTTTTGACTAACGATATACCCCTTGTCAATCTGGAAACTCACATGTCTCAAATCTCTAAACAGTTGAGATTCATAATTCTTGCAATATCTTACAACATTCATTTCTTAAAATTTATTTCTAAAGAGATTTGTATGTCATGTCTGTCGTGTGACCATCACAGTCGGATTTCTCAAAAACTATTAGATTTACTATTACTAGTGGGCACCCAGTGGTCGAAATTCGATCATAATAATTAATTTAAATTATACGAGTAAGTTTGAACATTATTAAGGTCCTGTGGTCAAAGACAAAATACTTCTATAATCATAGATTTCGCCAAGGCTACACTGTTCATTTGGCTTTAACAATAAACAAAAGAGTATTTATCATGTATTTTATATGCATAATTTAAAAAAATAAGTGTGCGAAATTTCATACTCCTCCGTCCGCGCAATTTTCGTATAAAGGGGTACAAAGCTTCACGTATTATTAGGGACAATTAGCCGAATGATCTATTGTACTATAGTTATTAAAAAAACTGTGATCCTTAAATAAAACCAAAACAGTGGAAAACGTACAAACAAACATTTATGTTTATGTATTGAACCATACATTTGGACCAAAATTTATGTATTGAACCATACATTTGGATACCTGATTAGCGAAACGCCTAAAAATATTTCTTTGGGTCTTTTAAAAACCATTATTGATTACAATAATTACTTTGAAGGCATTTAGGCCGCAGGTAAACTCAGAGGTGATGAATGTCCGGTGAGTCATGCAAGCAGGTAGGCTGGCTCTCGTTGCAGCTGCCTGAGGTACACTAGTGATGGAATTCATCGATAAGGACTTCCGTTAGCAGACCGCGCTGAAGATGTCTTACGCCGAATTTCTATATCTTACTAATTACTTTTTACAGGGAAGACCTGTTTAAAAACCATAGGCCGCGCGAGGGCGAAAGGTCGCGGCCTATGTGTGGGATTTGACAGGTCAAGTTCACTCTCGCATTCACCTCCAGCCCGGACAGACAATGGCCAGCCCTTTACAGGCCAGTCTCACCATTTGCTAGCTGAAGATCTGGGTCTCTCCGGCTACCTCGGGACTCATCTCAGTGAGAGAGGGTGCGCGGATCGGTGCGCGTTTCCCTCTGCGGCTTTTATGTGCCAGTGGATCCGGTTGCGCGAATACTTGCAGTTGCCTGCACGGCCACAGCCTACGCCAGCTAGGTCACGAACGATCCTCTATCGTCCATCCGCGTCAGCGCTTCCGACCATGGCCTTAATTACGACCGGGAGGAACAAATCCGCCCCGATGGCCTCGAAGAGATCACGGCACCGCTTGTCCAAGATGGGACACACCTGGAGGGTGTACAGCGCCGTGTCTTCGCCGCCGCCGACGCAGTGGTGGCATCCTGACGTTTGTTTACGCTTTATTTGACACAGGTACCTCCCGAACCAACCGTGCCCCGAGAAGACTTGCGGCAGGCGGAACGTCAGAGTGCCGTGACGCCTCTGCAGCAATTCTGGTATGACGGCGAGGCCGACGCTAGGGCTTAAAAGGCGGAAAATAATTGGGCCTAACTCCAACCCCTCCCATCCCGTATTCCCCACCTCATACATTCCGCCCCATTTCTCCTATCTGAACCCTCCTATTCCATCCATTGCTAAGCCATCCCCTCTATCCTATGCTAAAAACTAGCAGCGTGTTGGCTTCGCTCCTGGTATTCCTACATCTATAGACGATGGTGACTACTTTCCATTAGGTGGGCCTTCTGCATTTTCACCAGCTTCGCTAGAGATAGAGAATATTTTGATTTCTTGTTTTATTTTGATTAGCAAAATTTTTTTAGCTTATTACCCCTACCACGTTACAGATAGTTAGTACATCATTAGACCTATCCTTTTGTATAGCAGTGACGCGTGGCCTATACTTGAGCCAGGCAAGCAAGAACTGCGTGTTACGGAGATGAATATGTTGCGATGGATGTATGGAGTCACGGTAAAAGACCGTTTCAGGAACTCACGCATCCGCGGCAGTCTTCATGTCAGTGACATAGTAGACAAACTGCAAGAGTGTCGCTTACACTAAGACGGCAGTATTTTACGGAGACCGGCTAATTATGTGGGGAACAAATGCCTAACCACGTCGGCTCCGCCTGGTCCCGTTTGACGAGAAAGACCAAAGAAAAGCTGGCTTGACGATGTGAAGGATGACATGCTTACCAATGGTCTCAAAACGGGGATCCTGAAGACCGGGCGTAGTGGTATATAAAAAGAAGGAAAGCGGACCCTGGGTGTCGGAGTGGCCGCTCTGAACGCAACCGGGATTTAACGCTCGGATGACGATGTTGCGGATATGTAGTACGGCAATAATACGAGACCACAATTTGCATGTATGCATTTAAAATCTATTAATATTCGAAAAGCAAAATTAAACAAATTATTTAACTTACAGTTTCATGTTGCGGTTTATATGACAGAAATACGATATGCCATTTGACCATAATAAATCATTTCTGTGTAACTTTGTCACCTGATTTTGTCATACTAACCCGGTTTCTAAGTTATTTATTAGGTGTATGATAAGATATGGCTAAAAGTCGCGTTACGTGAAGTTTAACATTTGATAGATACTTGTCTATGGCCAACATAAACATTCAGGCCAAAAATGTCCACCTGCTGGTCCCTAAAGTCGCCATTGTAGGGTGTACCACCACCATACAGTAATCTCAATCTGCGTATTTCTTCACATATGTCGTTAGTTCGTTGTGTATTGCTTAATTTCGTGATATACAATATGTGTGGTTGTCTGCCGATTTTTTTAATTTTTTTATTACAGGAGTTCAGCAGATAGGCATACGGCCCACTTGATAGAAATGGACATTTGCAACTCCAAAGATGCTACAAATGCGCTGCTGCCCTCTAAGCACTGGAACCAGGTCACTAATGCCGGAGCACAACTCAAGGCTGTTATGGCGGCATACTCTATACCAGGAGTGGCAGATGCTCTATCATTTATTAAGTGGAATATAAACTAATATTAACAGTATTTTCTTAAGTTTTCGCGACTAGTATACTTTATAAAACTTCATTTTAACAGTTTTTAGCGCAGTAATTCATTTGACGGTTACTAAAAAATAGCCGAAACGTCGGAATGATAAAAGTAAAAATAATAACTGCGCTTAAAACCGTTAAGACGTAGTTTTATTACGTCATATTAATCTTAAAATCATCGAATATTAAATATCTATATCGACACCCAAACATCACGTAACAGGCATAAAGACGGTAGTCGATACTCAAAACTACTTTCCTAACGGGTCATTTACCCTCCCTTTCTTTCGTTGATATGTTCTATCTTCTATCCCTGTCTAGCGTAGGTGTAGCCTGTTTAGGCAAAAAAACGGGAAGACTCGATAAAGGGCCCTTAATTGTATATTCTTTGGGCATGATAAAGAGTTTTGACTTCAATAGGTCGTTAGAGGTTTCAGAAAGTGAGAAGTTGTGATCAAATTAATAATATAAATATTAAATCAGCAGGTTGATATTGTATTCCGAAACTAAACAACACCGAAAACACCCAGACTAGTGTTCATCTTATTAAGAAACAAATTCAGGAAGTGTGAAATCAAAGAACAAAGATACAGATATGGAGATTTAAGGTCGTCAAAGAACATTAGTACACCAGCATTTGCTCAAGACTTCGTCCTCGTTGAACAGATAACAAAGATTACATTTTTTTTAAATCAAAGCTTATTTCCAGCAGGGCAATGGATTTTTTTGGATGAAAATACATAAATTACGCAAATTCCCGTAAATACCCGGATAAGTAATGTTACGTGTAGGGACACACACACCCATATGGTTAAGTAAGTACAACACTTATTTAACCGTGATTCGGTGTGCATCTTTCCCATTTCCCGTGCATTTTATTATATAGAGTCAGACCGCGCCGGCATTCCGCAGTGCCCATTGGTGTCCGATTTCAAGATTAAAATATTACGAAAGTACACCAGTCTTTTTACCTTATCTCCACCACGATACAGAACCCACATTGGCGGCGTGATATCCAATCAAATCAAATAATTTATTGCATAAAAACATGGTTATATACATAGGTGGGTGTACAGTTTTTTGAAACTTATATTATACTAGCTGCGCCCCGCGGTCTCTCCCGCGTGGTGTTTGAAAATCGTCATAATTCCAAAATAAAAGAATTTTTCTAAAATAAAAGTAACCTAAGTTACTCCTTATTATATCAGCTAGCTGCCAATAAAAGTACCGTCACAATCGGTCCAGCCATTTCAAAGATTAGCCGGAACAAACAGACAGGCAGACAAAAATTGAAAAAAAATTTTTTGATGTATATACCGTATATATATTCATATGCATGTAGTAAAAAGCTGTTATTTCAATATTACAAACAGACACTCCAATTTTATTTACTACTTTTACATTTACTAAATAATGTTTCAATCTTATAATTATTTATAACCATAAATTTAACAAAATAATAAATGACACAATTTAAATTTACATATGTTTCTAATGTTATTTGTATGGTACAAATATTATAAATATATTTAAACACTTAAATGAACGGCCTGTCGTAAGAGGCGAAAAAACAACCCACAGCTAGGTGGTGGGGTATTTAGCCGTCCAGATGACTACCACCCCTGGTCTAGAGAATACCGCCATAACAGCCTTGAGTTGTGTTACTGGATTAGTGGCCAGGTTCCATCCTCTCTTAAGAAAGCGGCAGCACATTGGTAGCACCTTCGTTGTCACAAATGTCCATAGGCGATGGTAACTGCTTACCATCAGGCGGGCCGTCTGCCTGTCTGTTGAACTTATGCATGCACCAAGTGTATAATAAATGGGTTCCATTTGGCTAACTGCATTCTAATAAATGACTTCCCACTCCAGGCAATAAGCCAAGGTCTGTACTATAAATACCCGATAACTGCCTAGATATTACGTACCAAGTTGCGCAGTAGGCGAGCAAGGCCGAAGCAATTGTCGCTGCCCGACTACATCCCGCGGGACCTCATCTCAATTATACAGATAACGTTACAAGACCACGCGAAATTAATCATTCAAGCAGTGGAAGCATGCTGGGCCCATAACCTACTGTAGCAAATAATACGAGATCACAATATTAGTTTTAGCCATTTAATCTTTAGTAACAATTTCATTTTTTGCTTTTCATAAATTATTATTTTTGAAGTGATAACTTCTTATGGGAGGTTAAACGGCTTCGTTACGTAACGCGTTACGGCACCAATCTGTCTGGCTTCCCTTTCTCTCACGCAAACGGCAGCGGTAGGCAAGCTCTTTTATTAATAAATAACCTTCTCTTACTTTATCATATTAATATACATAAAATTTAAGTAATAATCTTTCCTCAAGTTAAACAATTTCAATATTACATAGTTCAACTTGATTAGTTTAAGTTATCACTTCTGACGGGCGTCCCAAGACGCACATTTATATTTATTATTTTTTATAATCTATCTATCTATCTATCTATCTATATATATATAATGAAAATGGTGTTCGTTTGAGGCTCAATCACGCTTAAACCACTGATCGTATCGACATGAAACTACCACCATTCGATGCGAAATTTTTCCTAGATGGTTTATGGCTATTTATCTATATATATCTATATACTCGAAAACTACTGGACCGATCATCATGAAACCACAACCAGTCGACGCGGAATTAATCGTAGATGGTTATAGGCTATATATTTTTCAAATTCTATGAGCCCTTTCCCATGTTTTCTCAATTTGTTTGTTTATTAATTTATTTGAATAAGGCGGTACGAAGTTCGCCGACTCAGCTAGTAATATTATAAAATTCAAAGCATGCCATTACTGTACATTGAAGCTATTAAAAAAAACAATACAAACATGGAATAGACCGTATGATGGAAACTACAATGCAATCTTTTATTTTCACCTTTGATCACTCACTCACTTTGATTTTCTTGGTTTAGAACGGCCAGGTCGAAAAAAATAAATCCGAAGCAAAATTTTCACCGATCGATAAAATTTTCGGGTTTAATTTATTTTCATACTAAAAAATGCCTGTCGAAACTAACTATTTAGCAGAATAGCTATTACCTGTCCCACGTGGATAAAGTCGCGGGCAAATGTTAGTATGTTATAAATAACAACAGCTCATAAATGTCCCACTGCCGGGCTCAGGCCTCCCACTATAGGGGAACGGACAGTATACCCGCCACGCTTGTCCAAGGAGGCTTGGCAGGTTTGAGACATCGATTGTCTCGATGTGCAGATTGCATCACGATGTTTTCCTTCACCGTTACCGTAACAATATGCACATTAGATCAGCAAAAGAGCCTAAGTGGTGCATGCGTTCCGGCCAGGATCGAACCCGCGCCCTTTGAGTTTGGGACGCGTGCGCTAACCATGACTTATTTGTAAGTCGTGGTAGTATGTTATACTTACGTAAAATATAAGACAAAGTACATTAACAAATATCAAGTATCATTATTGTTGTTGGAAATAAACTCATTAGAGTAAATAGTGAACTCATTATGACCATAGAGTACACATTAACGGCGTTCCAATATGGCCGACCGCATTCCGGTTGCGCAAGCGATCAAAGATCGTTTAGCAATTCAAATTGACATCATTGATGCGGTCGGCACGGCGGAGAAAGGTATAACTGTATTTACATTCAAATAAAATAATATATAACATGTGGTCGAAATTCGACCATAATTAATTCAAATTATAAGTTTGAACATTATTAAGGTTCTGATGTCAATGACTACACTTCTATAATCACAGATTCCGCCTAGGCTACAATGTTAATTTGACTTTAGCAATAAACAAAAGAGTATTATATGCGTGTATGTGTCAAGTACATGGTAGTGTGTATAATGTTTTTTTTTTGTATTTTAATATGCATATTTTTTTAAATTAGCATTCTGCAGTCCTTCTTAGTATAAACTATAAGTGTGCGAAATTTCATATTCCTCCGTCTGCGCAATTTACGTAAATAGGGGTACAAAATTTTCGCTTTACGTATTAATATATAGATATTAGGGATTCAAATTCTCAGAATATATATTTTTTGACGCCTCAAATAATATTTTCAATATATTTAAAAAAAAACGTTTATGTACCAGTCTAATATATCCATTGATGTAGCAATAAAAGAAGTTTATTATTGTTACATCAATGAATATATCCATTGTTTTCCCCATTCCTTCACCGGTTTAGTTGCAAACACGACCCGGCATGTGTTTGTGACGAATATACGCTGGAAACTATTTTACACCTGCTTTCAGACTGCTCGAAGGCATGAGACCTGATGATATCAGAGGCTTAGCTACCGTCGTATCAGCCTTATCAATGATACTGGCCCCCAGGCTACAGGGGCCCCGAAAGTGTCCAAGGAAATATTCCCAAAATGTTATCCACAATATTTAATAGGTTAATAATATTTTTGATAATAACTGCTGGACCGGCTATCAGAATTGTCATTATTGTCTATAGAGGCACAACATCTAGAAAAAACTGATATAATCTTCAACTATGGCTGATTTGATAAATAACTTTGCCAAGAAAAAGGCAAGAAAAGTGTATCTTCGATTTGAATTGTTTGTCTAACTTAGTATAACTATAAGTATTGACTTGTAATCAATACGAGTATATAATTATTTTAATTCGATTCAAGCATTTTCTGTTTTTTTCATAAAAGGGGAAAGGCCCTTCTTTTGGACCCCTCTGTTGTGGAATAAATAATTTTTGTGATAATTTTATAATACTGGCAGCTCGGTTTTTCACGATATTATTAAAAAAAAAACAATCGAGTTGGTCGCGATTCGAACGTGAGAACATTTTCATTAAATATCTTATATATAAAATTCTCGTGTCACAGTGTTAGTTACCAAACTCCTCCGAAACGACTAGACCGATTCTCATGAAATTTTGTGTGCATATTGGGTAGGTCTGAGAATCGGACAACATCTAGTTTTTATCCCCCTAAATGTTAAGGGTAGTCCACCCCTAAATATTTTTTTTAATTTTTAGATTTGTTTTTATTTTTATTTTTCTATGATACAGCATTAAAAAATACATACAACTCTAAATTTTAAACCCTCTACGATCCACCCCTATTTTGTAATAGCGATATTAGTATTTTTTATAATTTTCTACTGGGATGATTTAGATTTATATTTGAACCATCGACAACGATGGCGTTGCAATCGGGTACCAAAATTTAGGTGTTCTTTTTTTTGTTGTATGTGTTGAAGTTTGTCCCGGAATGGTTTAAATTAACGATTGGGCCCAGTAGGTGGCGCCGCGATACTCCTCCTAAACGCTGGGCCTGATATTGATTTAATTTTTTAACCGACTTCGAAAAAAGGAAGAGGTTCTCAATTCGTCGGGATCTTTTTTTTTTGTTTCTTTTTTTATGTATGTTCGCCGATTACTCTGAGATTTATGATTCGATTTACGTGATTCTTTTTTTGTTCGACGCGGAATAGCCATGTGGTTCCCTAAAAATTTGACATAGTTTGGCTCAGTAGTTTTCATTTTACGATCATTTTTTTGTTCCCGGTTCTTGGGACCCATATTTTTTAAGAAGCGCGACACCATTCGTATTTCCACCCATACATAGCTACACTAAAAAGTAACAAATAAAAAATAAAAACTTCGTTTAAAAAAACCGACTTCAAAAACTAAAAACCTAAAATGTATAAAATAACTTTTCTAAAGCTATTATTATTAATATATATTATCTAAAACATCTTGAAGTCGGTGCAAAGTAAAACATAAAAATGACTATATTTTGAAAATTACTAAGCACCGACTTTAAGATGTTTTAGATAATATATACTAATAATAATAGCTTTAGAAATAAGTTATTTTATACATTTTAGTTTTTGAAGTCGGTTTTTTTTTGTTTGTTCAAATGGATTTGAGAATAGTTTGGATTAACATTTGGTCCCGGTAGATGACGCTGGAATCGGGTTCTAGATTTTTATTTTTTAAAGGCATGATAACGTCTGCCGGGTACAGCTAGTATCTATATAATTTTGTGTCGTTCGGGTCCATCACACCCGCAATACATTTTATACAGGGCCCATCTAAGGCGAGCTACGTCACTGTCGTGTTTAATTCTATTTACCACCTTCATAGGTATGACCCATTTATTTCAAGCCAGGACTGATATCACTCGAACAATAACCGATTGACGATTCTATAAACAAACACGACACAGATGTTACAAACAAACAAGTCACAAGTACGATGTGTGATAGCGATTGCACGTGTTCCAGTTTAACGAGTGCCTCGTATACAAACCTACATAAACAAAATGTAGATTCATATATGAACAAATGGCTACAAGTGTGTATAAAGACCTGGCGGAGGCGACATTGCTAGACTTTTATTCCCTACCTAATTAGCCAGTCTCCGTAAAACGTGGTCATACCAGCGTAAGCGACACTTGCAGTTTGTCTCCTATGTCACGGACATGAAGACTGCCGCGGATGCGGGAGTTCTTGACACGGTCTTTCTGCGTCACTCGTCACATCCATCGCAGCATATTCATCTCCGTGAGACTTAGTTCTTATACAGTATAGTACTAGTATAGTCTTATATAAAATTCTCGTGACGCGGTGTTTGTAGTTAAACTCCTCCGAAACGACTTGACCGATTCTCATGAAATTTTGTGTGCTTATTGGGTAGGTCTGAGAATCGGACAACAACTATTTTTCATCCCCCTAAATGTTAAGGGTAGTCCACCCCTAAATATATTTTTTTTAATTTTAGATATATTTTTTTTATGTTACAGCATTAAAAAATACATACAACCCTAAATTTTCAACCCTCTACAATCCACCCCTATTTTTTATTTGTTAATTATAAACTTTAATGCTGTCGGCATATCGATTGAAGCTTTTCCGGGCAAGACGACGCCTGCCGGGACAGCTAGTATTGTATAAAACTGTACATCCACATCCTAAATATCAGATCCTTAACATTCCCTTTATAAGATATTATTTATTCCTAGTAGTCCTGCACACACTTCATCCTTTTATGATAACTCTTTTACTGTGCAGGCTGTCAAACTTTGGAATGCGCTACTCTTACTGTCAGAGAGGCCATCATCGTCATCAAACATCGCCTACATTTAAGAACGCACTCAGAAAATACTACTTTTCCTTAAATAATTATGCCTAATTCTTATACTATAGACTATTTAATATATATGTATATATATATATATTTGTATGTATTTAATATAAAATATGTAGTTTAAGTATGTTTATTTATGATATACCTAATGATCTGCACCACCAACATCGCCAGATTAGGTTAAACTATTCCATAAGATAGGTTGCCTAGAAGAGATTGCTTTAAGCGATACGGTCGCCTATTGTTTCTACCATCACAATATTGTAATTGTGAATTTTTGAAATTGTATATTTGGTGAGCAATAAAGTGTTATCTATCTATCTATTCCTGATTCCAACGTTTGTCATTAGTATGAGACATGGGGCTATTACAACTTTTTTATTTAAGTAGATAGGCACTTTATGCTTATTTTATTATACGCATTTCTTAACGATTCATCACAAGAGCAGACAAGGCATTAACTGGTAGATTGTAAGGTCATACGCGGCATATCGCGTGAATATTTAACCCCTGCCCCCACTACTTGAACAATGAACGTTTGTAGATCGGAATTTATCTAGATAAATAAAATTGAAGCGTCTGTTTGTAATGTCAAAATAACAGGTTTTTACTAAATGCATATGAAAGTATCAGATTACAAAAATTACTATCCTACCTTTCTCGACTATCATATTGTTACGAGTTGCAGGACTCAAATTAAAATGCCGTTGTAATCATTATAGAGTTTATTAGAACTATATAAACGTGTATAACACAAGTACAAATATAACCGGACGCAATAAGTCCAAATGTAATACAGAAGATCTTAATTCAAATACAGGCGCAAAGTCACTAAATAGATTACCGAATGTATGTTACACAAGCCTTGCTTCGCTTGTGGTTATCGCTCGACTGTCTCATCTCTCAGTTAGGCCATTGCTTTATACTGTACCGATGCAATGTCTGACCGGCCTCGTGGACCCAATTTCTTAGAGTCACACCTGACTAATAACTGCCATAAAAGATTACAATACACAATGGACTGTTTTTCTAATCACAAATGTTAAACACAAAGTAAACAAAAGAAGTCCAAATGCCGAAAAGGTAATAAAATGTGTTTTATCAGCTACAGGTGTGAATTTGTCTTTGTCGGTTGTAACAATATTTTAAAATCTATATAATAGACATATACATAGATTCGTTGACATTTATCATAATAACAAGTCTAAACTTTATTTGCTAAGCCCTAAAGTAAAAAAGGGAGAGAAAATCTATATTTTTACCTTTCAATAAGAATTATGTAAGTTTAATCAGCTTTTATAGACAAAAAAACTAAAGTTGATCTGTGTTATCATAATATTGCCCACTTAATACGGGCATTATGTATACAGACCGGTCATTATTCATACTGACCGAATTTATCAAATTGCTCGTAACATATATATGTAATGACGATATGTATATTACATTTCTTCATTCATTAAGAAGGATAAAACATAAAGTATGAAGCGAACAATGGAACCATATTATATATCTTGTATTTTATAATTTTTCTAACCCACTTTAGTCACCTAGATACAATTCTATAAAACATTCATTCTTATCATGACAACTGTTTAATCTCACCAAGGATCGCGTTGTCATATTTTGACAAGATAGTCAAAAATGTCTAAAGCAAATATGGAAATGTAATAAATAATAAGCAAGTGCGTAAGTCTTAGACCATTAAACCAATGGACAAGCCTCGTATGAGCATACCCCTCCGCCAAGGTACAAGATTATAAAATCTAACGCGTTTATAAAAACTAGTTCAATAATCGATTTCTAACAGTCAGAGTATCGTTATCGCTGTGTGAGGAGCTCCTCAAAAATGCCAACCTGTGCATTTAACGTGTGCGATAAAATGTCAAACACCTCAAATCTACAAAAAGATGGTGTAACATTTCACATGTAAGCATTTTTTTGTCTAATTATTGCTTATTTTTAATAAAATAACTTATAGTTGTTTATTAAACTTGATGTTTAAAACATCGATTCTATAATCGAATTAATGAAACATCTCGTATCGACTTCCGACAAATCTCTGTTTTACTTTGAACTGTTACTGTGAAGAAATTGAGTCTATATTTGTATAACAATGCCCATATTGAAAGCTAGCGCACTTCACACACACACTCACGAGACTAATGCGAAATCCTTCAAGAAATTATAGCCCTTATTGCGTTGGAGACTAATTTGAAATTTGAATATCGAAGTTTGTTTTTTTGGCTACACGATACTACATATAGTGATGTTTAATCTGTACATATAACTCCGTGTCGATATCGATAAAACTACCTTTGATGCTGTTAGTCGAAAATATGATTACGTTATACTAATAATGACCCACTTTTAGGGTCCTATTGTAAAATAAGGAACCTTTACGATTTCGTCGTGTTCATCTATTTTCCGAGACTAGGTCTACACTGCTCAAATTTGGTACATATAACTGTAACCTATACTAGGAAATATATTTATATGTTGTGAGAGTTTTTTTAAGTATTGCTCCCACACAATGAAAAGTTACGATGGTAAAGAGTACTGCTTTTACCCCATCGAATCGGGTATCGTTACGGATCTTGAGAGTCACCTGTTTCTTAATCAGCGCTCCTATATAACCTACCTTGTGAACATAGGGTTAACGGTATTGCAGCGAAGGGTTCCTACTACTAGATGATTACGATTTATGGCCAATATTATGTTTTATTCATTTAATAAATTTTATAATTTTTCACTATATCAATTCTTTTATTCCATATCAATGCTTCGGCTTGAGTATGTCATTCCTAGACATCAGCTTCCAGCTATGGTTACCCGGGAAAAGGGTTCTCGCCCGCCGTTATGCCGTCGAGATGGGCGCGCAGCGTGTTCCGCGCGCGCTCACCTCTCCTCCCGCGAGGCGCGTTACAAACCGCCCCACGCTCGGATTAATATGTTTTTAAACATTACTAATTGACATGTAACCTCGAGTCAAACCGTGATCATAGCTGCTGTAAAGTAGCCGAAACGTTGTCAAAATAAAGAAATATCGCGCTTAAAACCGTAAATAACGTAGTTTTATTTATGTGTAACAGTCGCGAATATCTAAGAAAAATACTATAAAATAAATGAATTAAACTTATACTTTAGTTTTATTCCACTGTCATCATAGTATTCAAAATTATTATTCCTAGTAAAAATATCGACATTAAAGTATCGATATTTACTATCCCTATGAAATTCACAGTTTTGTATAGTAGTAATACCAGCATTTTTTTGCTCAAAATATAGGGCATTTAAATTACGTTGCAAGTAAATATTTGAATTATATGTACACAATTATATATTATGTTCATGGATGTTTTTAGCGATTAGGGTTTACATAAAATTGTGAGTGTTAATAAATATCACACATCACAATTTTCATCACACAATAACTAAGATCATATTTCAACTAGTGCTAGTTTAATAAATCATCAATGTGGTACTGTTTAATTATTACAATATTAAAGTTTATTTCATAATCCAATATTATAATAAAAAATAATAATGAATATTTAGTCAATTATGATTAAATTACGAGGCAAATTGAATAATGATATGGCAATTTCTTGTATTTTAAAATGTGTGAGTCGTCTTTGTGTGCGTAATGAGTGTAAATATACGCTGTCTCTATACTAGTTTTGAAGATTTGTACATGTTTGCGTTTATAACAACACAAATAATATTTGGGTGTATGCGATTGTTTCAATGTGTGCTTTACTCTTCCCCCCGCAGCAAATGGCTGAATTTTTAGTTTGCAAAATTAGACGCGAGCCGAGTCCTTTGGTTTAATGGTCTAAGGCGTAAGTGTTAAAATTTAATTAGTTTAGTTCATTTATAAAAAATTCAAATTTAATAAAAGTTTTACTTTATATTTGGTGAGTGAATAATTTTTTAAATCTATTGATACATACATAACTTCACGCCAGGTCCCTTGCGGGGTAGGCACAAATCTTTATTGATACTGACTCAATATAACTCTGAACTGAATACAAATAAAATCGTTAGACAAGCATAATATTGCGTATTATACCTAGCTGTACAAAGGGGAATGTCCCGAGGAATTATTTGATCACTATCGACGGGATATTCACCTCCATTTCCTGGTGCTACCAGGCTTAATATGTTTGGGGGGGGGGGGGTGTATCGGGTATATATATGTTTTATTATTATTATGGTTTAAACATATATCATAGACGTAAGCAACAAACTCCACATGCACCATTCTCACCACACCGCTGTAGCAGTAACAATACACATTAGAATAGGCATTATATATATAAAAAATACCTATAAAGCAATAGTATAATTAATTAATAGTATAATAAAACTTTAAGATAGAATCCAACACATAACAAACACCGAATAAATTGTACACACACAACGACAAATAAAAACAGCGTGTAAATCTCATCAAACCTTTAATTAAAATTTCTGAAAAAAGGTACGGAACACAGAGTCAGTCGAGTTTGTTTAAAAAAACTATCCCACAATCATACACATCCCATATTTTTGTGGTACACTTTATTGATAAGCTAGTACACTTTCAGATTTGGGCTTTGACATAGAAATTTCAATTTTTATTTATTATTAAAAAGTATCCAACAGTATATCCATAAATTTAAGGCCTAACATTATACATAACAATAAATCTAAACCAAAACTGAATACACTACACTAAAATAAATTACTCAATATATCTAATACTGTGAAACTTCTGACGGGAAAACTAAACACAACTAAATTATTAGGTCTAAATACAATCATTACATTCGTTTTCAACATTATTAATAAGTTTACTAACTACTGATGACTTGAATATGTGTTTCGAAGAATTAAAAATATCTATGTCACTAAAATATTTGTTTGAAAAATTTACTTCTAGATCTATCATAAAAATATATATACATGTGAAAATTACTTATAAGTTTTTACAAAACAATTATAACATTACATATAGAAGAAAACTTAACCCTATTTGTATTGTATTCTACCCAAAGTCCCTCAAGAATATAAGTAGAATACTGAGCCCGGTTCCCCGTCTTCTATGGGCAAGGTGGCCAGAAGGCTGGCTACGTTTCCTCGCTGTATCGCCAAACTAATCCGTTGCCGAAGGCCAGCACTATTTTATATTCTTAAAAAAAATAAGAATTTTGTGAAGGATTTTGGATAAAAAAAAATAATGAAAATAATTTATCTTATAAATTATTTACAGAAGCCCATATTAATAACACATACATTAAAACATATTTTTTAAACTATCTTAAAAACTAGCTGCACCGCGGTTCCACCCGCGCGGTGATGAAAATTGACACAATGATGATCATTCACACTATATATATACTATATTATAAATTAGCCTATTTGTTATTCTGATATGTACGCTATATTATTCTAAAGTTTCATCAAAATCGATTCAGTAGTTTTTGCGTGAAAGAGTAACAAACATACATCCATACATTCTTACAAACTTTCGCGTTTATAACACGTCACTGATCTTTCGTATATCTTCTTGAAATATAAAAATGAATCTGTCTGTCTGTATGTCCTGTATATAATCGTATATACATCCGATTTTGATGAAATTTTGTGTGTGTGTGATTTGATTGGGTCCCGGGATTGTTTACAACCACGATTGGAACCGGAGGGTGGCGCTGAGATCGGGTTCTAGAAACCTCCTAATCACCTGGACCGATTTTGGTGATTTTGTTTTTGTGTCATGAAACAAAGTCTTTTAGGAATTCAGAAATATGTCGGTACGAAGTTCGCCGGGTCAGCTAGTACATGAATAAAAACAAAATCAAAGCAGATATAAATAAAAGGAACAATGTATAACATAATCACATGTTATATCAGGCTTAACGTGCACATTGTAGGGGCTTGGCAACAGCTTGCCGGCTGTAAGTCATCCCGTCTGCTTATTCAGTTTTATGATGCCAGATAACTGCCCCGTGCTTCGTTTCAATGTTGACAGGGTTGCTCATAAACACTTTCAAACAATTCTTAAAATTAGCTACAACGGAGCAGTAAAAATTCAGACTCCCATAAACTAAATTGTAGCCATAGACAAAATTCTAACCATAGACAAAATTAAATAATAAGAAGAAGAAGAGATAAGTTGTTCGTGCCTACCCCGCAAGGGACCTGGCCTGAAGTTATGTATGTATGTAAGAAGAGATAAGATTAAATAAGAAGAAAAGACCGTCAATATTTTTAACGTAGTTAGTCTAATACAATTAATGTCTTGTGTTGTCCTTAGGTCATCAGAAAACGTCCCCCACCGTTCAAAGTTGTTATTATAAATTAATTTCTGATCACCCAGTACCTGTCATTTTTATATAGTCAATCCGACATTATCAAAACGGGAACAGAAAACATTTATAAAATGAAAACTACTGGGCCAAACTATGTCAAACTTTTAGGGGACCAAATGGGAATTATTCCGCATAAAACTAAAAAAGAATCACGTAAATCGGATCATAAACCTCAGAGTAATCGGTGTAATATATAAAAATACCGACCATGATGAGAAGCTCCTCCTTTTGGAAGTCGGTTAAAAATCACCGCGCATTAAAGCGTTAGAGCAATTGCCGAACAAAAAAGAATAGAATAGAATAAAAAACGTAAATTAATGTACATAATTACTGAATAATAAATACACAATCCATAGTTAAAGCTGTAAATATTTTCCTGGCTATTTTAGAAATAAAGTCCTATCAAATAGCGGAGCTGCCACTTTTAGTACCTTTATTTTCCGTGGGACTTCTTTTGTGGCACGGCCTTTTAAGTTCCCGCCAAGAAGTCCTACATTTTTTATTATAAGCGCGCATAGACTACGCCGCCAAAATACCTAAACATTTAGAAGTTCATTGCCTTTACCATAGACATACATATTAATAGTTACATAGAATCAGGTTCGCGATCGAAATGCAAAGTAGACCGGTCATTAGATGATTGCACAAGACTGGTTCTATGTCGGCAGGTTTGACGACTTGACACGAAACTTTTAGAAGTTATTTTAAAGTTAATTGAATGGTAATTTATAATAGAGTCCAGTATGGTGGCAGATCCAGATCTAGGGGAGGGGGGCAAGCCGCCGTGCGGCCAATTCAAAGGGCGGCAAATTCAAACTTCGCAGAGAAACACAACTCATCATTGCCACAAATTTGAAGGAAATTACTTTTCGCGGGGCGCGTAGACACAGGTTAAAAACCACAGACGCTCGCGTATCTATCAGTGGGCGTCTGATGACTGAAATGATGATGATGATTGAGGTAAAAATATAGGCGAGCGTGGGCGGCATTTCTCAGTTTTTGCCCCCTCGAAAAATACAAGATCCGGGGCTGTGAAGTAGTTGTATGTTGGATGAAAATGAAGACAACTAAGATATCTTTATATTAATACGTAAAGCAAAAACTATTTATCCCTTTTTACGAAAATTGCGCGGACGGAGGAGTATGAAATTTCGCACACACACGACGAATGAACGAATGCTAATATTTTTTTTTAATTTGCATAAAAGTTACATTACATCAATAAAAAAACCTTACACACACTACCATGTATTTGACACTCCTTGGCGAAATCAGTTTTTATAGAAGTATAGTCTTTGACAACAAATTGTTATGGTCGAATTTCGACAACGGGCGACCACTAGTTTTTATTTTTGTACATAAGGCCTAAGCGTCCTAGATTTGTATAAGAATAGCAAGCTATGACGACGGATGGAAGGATGGGTTACATCCTTGAATAAGTTTTTTTTTTTGTTAATAATATCATAAAAGTAATATTTTCTTTTATAATATAAAGTAATGTTTTCGAAGTAAGATAATAAATAACTTGCTTAGCTTGGGGATATACAATTTGTGTTTGTCTGCCAACCATTATTATTATCATCATCACATATTTATTTAACGTTCAAATTAAAATATAAATACAGCATTGTAGAGCTCGCCCTTGTCATATTAAAACTAGACTTAAACTGAGGTTAAGCTCAAGTCAGTAGCTCTATTTTACTTACATAAAAACTTAATTAGGTTTATTATGTTTCGCTACCGAAGCCGCGGGTTAAAGCTAATATAATCTATATAAAACTTACTAGAAAAATTACGTAACTGATGATGAAAACCGCTTAAAAGCCATTGCGTAATTTAGGAGGAGTTAACGGATATACAGACACGGAAAGCGAGTTGTTTTATACTATGAAAAGAAGATGAAGTAATTTTTGATTTATTGTAACAACATCTACCCAATTCACCGACTCATGGCATCTCCTTAGTTATATGTACAACGTACCAGATAAGCTATTCAAAATTTTAAAAATAGTACCTACTTGCTGAAATCGGCGCCCTGCCCGAGGCGAGAGTGTCATGGACTGTTTTGCTCTAGGGCTAAAACACGAATTATGCCGTCTAACTAAACTATTAAAACATGCAGCACTAGATCACTTAAAAAAAGTATAGTTTAAATTCACCTGAATATGGCCCCCTGTGATGACGATGACGCGTCGAAACTAGTTAAAATGGATAATTAAAATAAGCAGTTTTATCCAAAATACAAGAAACTTACCGGTGAAAAGTCATCCCGTGTCTTTTATTTGACTTTCTTGAATGATTTGAACAATACTTTAGTACGCATAAAGGCATTTTTTTAATAGATACTTTTCACTCAAAAATGTATAGTATCGAAAACTGGCCCGGCCACGGCCCAGGCTGAGCGAGTTCTTGTCCATGGACCATAACGAATAAGCTAATTACGGACGTCTTCTCTAGTACGTAGTACATACATTAAACCTCGATGTGGCGTCTAATGAATATAATTGACTCACAGCTTTTTACAAGTCATAATACGTTTACAAGATATTGAAATTCCGAGCCTTGTACCTTTATAAACTGTTAAAATGAGGTCGTATAACTTGGCACTGGCACCTCAGAAGTCCATGTTATATTTGAATTTTATACCATTTTCGTTTAAAAACACTTCGTAGTGATAAGGGTAAGGAATACGTAAATAAAAAGGTTGACGAGTTTTTAAAAGAAAATGGTATTGTTCACCAACTAACTGTGGACTATACACCGCAACAAAATGGAGTCTGTGAGAGAGCGAACAGAACCATTGTTGAACGAGCCCGAAGTATGCTTGAAGAGGCACACTTACCGAAGATTTATTGGGCAGAAGCTGTCGGTACTGCAGTATATCTAAAGAATAGGTCACCTACTATAGCTGTTAAGGACATGACACCAGAAGAGGCCTGGACTAACAGGAAAGTAGACTTAAGTCACTTAAGAACGTTTGGAAGTCGAGCTTTTATGCACATTCTCGATCAGAAAAGAAAGAAACTTGATCCAAAGAGTGTGGAATTAGTTTTTGTAGGGTACTGTGAAGCAACGAAAGGGTATCGTCTGATTCATCCTAAAACATTAAAGCTGTATAAAGCGAGGGATGTTGTATTCTTCGAAAACCAGAAGGTAAACATAGAGGTTCAGACGGACAAAATACAAGCTAAGTTTGAAGAAGAAGCACCATCTGTAGGGAATATACCGACTGTAGAGACAGATTTGGTTAGAGAAGTGCAAACGGCAGATGTTTTAGGTAGACCTGAAGAAGTTGTTCCTAATCGTGATGCAATTATAGATATAGAATGTGCTAGAGAAGAAAGAGGGGATCTTCTCGAAGATGTGATGACAAGAACTGTCCCTATACCACCACCTACGTGTACTGAAGGTGAAGTGGAGACTTCAGAAAGAAGATACCCACTTAAAAAGAGACAGCCTAAAGAGTACAAAGACTACATACTGTATCACGCAGCAAACGAAGTGATGAATGAACCTATGACTGTAGAAGAAGCTTTATCTTGTGACGACAAAGAAGAATGGAAAAGAGCTATAGAGTCAGAATTGAATTCTCTTAAAAAGAACAACACTTGGAGCTTAGTAGATACTGCATATGATCACTTTGTTGATTCAAAATGGATTTTTAGAATCAAGACAGAGGCAGGGAATATACGATATAAAGCGAGGTTAGTAGCAGGAGGTTTCACACAAGTGAGAGTTGTAAATTACAATGAAGTTTTCTCACCAGTTGTAAGACATAGCACACTCAGATTACTGCTAGCTCTTGCTGTAGAGCATAATTTAAAAATTGATCACATGGATGTCGTGACTGCATTCTTAAACGGTGATCTTAACGAAAAAGTCTATATGAAGCAGCCTAAAAGTTTAGAAGAAAAAGGAAAAGAGAGTTACGTGTGTCTTTCAAACAAAGCACTCTATGGTCTAAACTAGTCTAAAGCAAGCTCCAAGAGCATGGAATGAGAAGCTAAATGAGGCTTTACTGAACTTGAGTTTTAAAATATCAGAGAATGAACCTAGTGTCTATATTCGGAAGACAATAAGCAGTTTAATGATTATTGCTGTATATGTAGATGATCTTTTGATATTTTGGAATGATGAGAAGGAGTTAAAACTCATTAAACAAGAATTACAGAACAATTTTGAAATGAGAGATTTAGGAAAAGCAGATGTCTTCTTAGGTTTGAAAATAAAACAAGATAATGGAATTGTAAAAATTAATCCAACTGAGTATTTAAAGAAGATTCTTGAAAAATTTGGAATAACTGATTGCAAGACTGTGAAAACACCATTAGACACTAAACTGAAGCTAGTAAAACCAGAAAGAGAAGATTACGTTCCACCAAGTGAGTTACCATACCGTGAGTTAATTGGTTCATTAATGCATTTAGCTGTTTGTACAAGACCAGATATAGCATATGCGACAAGTTATTTGAGCCAATTTAATAACTGTTATGATCACACACACTGGGTTGCAGCAAAGAGGGTATTGAGGTACTTAAATGGAACCAAAATCTTTCAGTTAGTCTATAAAAAAACTGGCAAACCTTTGTTTGGTTATGTGGATGCAGATCACGCGGGAGATATATGCGATAGAAGGTCATATAGTGGTTTTGCATTTATATTCGCAGGTGGGCCAGTTTCCTGGGAGTGTCAGAAACAAAAAACTGTTGCACTTTCAAGTACAGAGGCAGAATATGTAGCCTTGGCAGAAGCATGTAGAGAGTCGATATTCCTTAACAGGTTATTTATTGAGCTAACGGAACAGGACATGAGCAGTATGGTCTTGCTGAGTGATAGTCAATCCGCAATAAGGATTGCAGAGAATCCGGTGCATCATCAGAGGACAAAGCATATAGATGTCAAACATCACTTCATAAGAGAAAAAGTGAACTGCGGCGCAGTAGTATTAAGGTATGTGGCGACCCAAGAGATGATGGCTGACATGTTAACAAAAGGTCTTTCGAGAGAGAAGCTTGAGTGCTGTGTGAAAGGACTTGGCTGCGAGTACGCAAGTTAAAGGGGGGTGTTAAAATGAGGTCGTGTAACTTGGCACTGGCACCTCAGAAGTCCATGTTATATTTGAATTTGTTGACACCATGTGTTTTGATATATTCTTCTGTCCTCTTATGTCACTATTTTTTCATTCGTGTTTTTCCCAATACATTATAGTACATTAATATCCTTGTTTGCTTTTTTCAATAATGAAAACGGATTACTGCCGATCCTAATTTATCTACATAAACTATACAACATTTTTTTTAACCGGTGCCAGCCCTATTATAAAGGCAATATGAACAAGTACCTATATCTTCAGCAGAATATGAATGGTGGTGGTCTGTTTCGCCTGACCGCAGTACGAGCTTGCAATAGTCGTAAACCACAGGTACTTGGTAACCGATAAAACATAATTATACATAATATTATGATCGTATGAGCTTATTATATAATCTACAATGCAAAATATATACAAAGACAATCAACGTCTTACTATTTAAAACTAGTATTACTATAATAATCACAAAATAAAAAGCCCAATTTGACAGTTCTCATTTCAACATATTTAGGGATTAAAACCTCCAAATCGTTAGCCAAGTTAACCGATTATAACGAGAAATCGATTTAAAATTATATAAATTTATAATAAATATCGTTTTTTCATTTATTTTAAGTTAATTACTTTTAGTGACATGCAAATACCACACAAAATCGATATGGAGCGCGAAGTAATATTATATATTTATTCAATTGTATTTGTTTTCAATATACATACAACATATATACAATGATGTAGTATTATTTTAATATAAATACATGAATAATGTAAGGTTTTGAAATAAATATGTATATAGTTTTTCCTGAATCGAATTGAGAGTTAATGAACAGCAGCAACCCTTTGGTATATAGCAACACTAAAATTAAAAATAAGATATCTTCGAACGTAACTGTTATTGGGACTGCGTCATAATTTAATAAGTTATTACAGAATAAATATTTGGAGGAAAGTAAGAATTGAAGTATGTTTAATAACATATATAAAACCCTAGTAAAAAAAGTTATGTATATTATCAACTAAATAAATAAATTATTATTGGCTTTCAGTTTTGTTTTTTTTTCATTCAAAGTTACGTTCTATAGACATGCTTAAGTGTCAAATCGGGCTTTTTATTTTGTGATTATTGTAGCGTAAACTATGATTGTTGGCACCCCACCCAGTGATTGGCACTCAGTCAATTTGATTGAGTTAAGGAATAAATCTTGATTGATTTTTTTTGTAATTAATTAATACAATAATATTGTTATTAAGAAATAATAGGATGCCAATAATGATATAGTTTCCCCTAAATATAATAAAACTAATTTAACGCCCCTGGTGTTGCAAACTACTATAGTCGACGGTAAACTATTAGATGGGTCGTCTGCAGTGTTGAGTATGACACGAGCATTAGATTTGTCTCGTGCAAAATACAAATGTCCCGGTAGCCCTCAAAATTTGCAAAACGTCGGCGTCACTCCAGGACTTTGTAACAACATTTAGTGACAATTTTATTTAAAAATAAATATCAGTTAAAAAAAACTAAAAACAATACACTTTTATAGAAAATCCAACTATACATCATTTTTTCTTACACTATTTTTAATTCAAATTTATTTTCTATTTTTTAGTTGGATTTTCTATAAAAGCGTATTTTTTGATTTTTTTTTAAACTATTATTTATTTTTCATTTTTTAGTTGAATTTTCTATAAAAGCGTATTTTTTAAACTATTATTTATTTTTCATTTTTTAGTGATTATTAAGTGATTTAATTCCCTTCTCCGTGCAAACTTTGAAAAAAGAATTAAATACACTCTTATGATAAAATGGAACGTTATGTAAAAATAACCTTTTTTTAAAAGGTTTTTAAATACAGGCTTTTGAGATTCTGCATACCATGTAGCAGCAGTGCTAGCCAAGACAAGTAAAACGAGCCCAAACACGACGGGTCTTTCTTGTTTAGTACAGGAGTTCCTATGGCCACCTTCCGACTCCATCATCAGATCAGCTCCATGGTACCATATTATTGCATTGTCACGCGATATATACATACGTGCAAAATTTCAGCTCAATCGGAAACCGAGAAGTCGATCAAATTTAACTTGAAAGATTCCGTTACATACTAACATACATGCGTATGTAGTTTTTAGCTAGACGTGTTGCGGGGCAGGTTCTTCTTAACAGCAATGACACGCGAAGTGACATATAGAACCTATGAAAAGTGTTCTCCAGTAGAACTTGTTTTGAATAAACACATTTGAATTTGACATTATTTTTTTCATCTAAACCGTTACTTGTATATGATATATCACAAATTTGAAATAATGCCACCAAAAATGTAGTTACAAAGACCTCCACAGGTACTGATGAAGCGTGACTCACAAATCATGATATGTCGCGTTACACACTCCTCAAATAATATGAAACCAAACTGTCTCATTTCTCATAGGAGATGAAACATTAGGTCCGTGGGGTCCATCGGCAGAGTTTCTTTAAAGAAATTTGCAAGAAACTCTTTGACCCATGATCAGAAGGCTGGTACATATTTTGCGCAATGAATGAGTATCGCCATATAGCGCGGCAATGCAGCCAGCCTTCTTCTAGGCACGCTCTTCCTGGTAGCGATTGTTACATAGTTAAAGACTACCTATATTTATAAGTCAGTTTATTTTTAGTATTTAATTATGTTTGTTAAGTTAGTTTTATAGATAGAAAATACTTTACTGTTCACCACATACACATAAAGTAAATCATTTACAGTTATTTCGTGTCAAAACAGGAACAAAGGCCGGCCTTATTACGGCAACACGCGGGCCGCGAGATGCCTCCATGCGGCCCATGACTGTTTTCTAAATAAAACTTTTGTGGTATCCTACCAAAATAAATAATTATTATACTTATAAAGTAATTATTAAGTAGGTGGGAAAGCGTACATTACAGTGTACCACGCTAATACGCGAATTGAAAAGCTCAGCAGTTAATTACACTTATTTATGAGAGCAAACTTTATCACTCCCTAATTACCGAAAAAATAAATATGCTTTCCGTATCACAGATAAGCATTTAAAAGACATTTTATGAATTGCAACTACTAACATGAAAGCTACCATATACTAATATATATATATATATATATATATATATATATATATATGTATATATATATATATATACACTAGTACGTATACGGCCCGCCTTTACTCAATTCTGTCACATTGTGGCCCCTGCCTGCTGAAAGGTTGCCGACCACTGCTTTAGAGCGATCTCTTCCAGACACATTAGATAATCTGAAAGGAATCGAGAGTGTATGGCGGTGGTGGGCAAATCAAATACATCTAATTAATAGGATACATTGATATTACACAATACATATAGTTAAGAGAAATAAACAAAAAATAGACAATAACAAATATTAATATTATATATATATCCAACTATATACATTATTAATATGTGTACAACAACAAAAATAGCTAAACAATATTGATATTACCAATAACACAATAAATCACTATTTTACATATTAATATACAATAACAATAAATATATTTATAAATTAATGTACATACTATTTGATATTAAATATTTATTCTCTTACCAGTTTTTTGAAAGTGGGGAGTGATTTATTGATATATATATCAAATTGTCTAAATAAAAAATTGAAATGAGACACATAGAAGAAGTGAAACTTCAACGGACAAGGGGAAAAACGAATCGCAACGGACAAGTGGCAAAACGAATCGCAACAAATTTTAAGGACATTAACAATCTGCCCGTTTCAATTTCAAGTTAAAGTTGCGATTCGTTTTTCCACTTGTCCGTTGAAGTTTTACTTCTACTATGTGTCCCAGCACTCATTTCGATTTTTCGCAGGTTTACTGCAAATTATGATTTGGTTAAGTTAGATACATTTTAATGAATGCATTTTTTATTTAAACATATTTTATCTTATCAAACAAAACAACTGAATTCGAGCCGGAACCAAAAAACGCATCCATAGGCTACTCTTACATAACTTATGCCGCCCCTCCACGCAACCTTAGCTTTTTCGTAAAAATCCTAATAACCCCCCCCCCCCCCCCCCCCGTCTATATACTCGTAGAAGTTTTACTTCAAAAATGAAGAAATAATTTCAATAAAAGAACAATTGACTGATTTACTTAACACAAAATAGGTACGTCTTTAAACTGGTCTTTGGTGAACAACCCAGTTATGGATATGGACCGTAAGTAACTAATGCGACGTGGATAGATGGCGTACAGGTTTTTCGGACAACATTTTTTGTGTTTGTTATAATGGCGAGAGACCGGACCGTCGCTTTTGAAAATGCAACGCACGTATCCAACAGTTTTTTTATTAAACGGATGCGACAAGAGTACTATAATAAGAATAACATTTCTCAAGAGCATTGGACCTAATATTATCTCATTTTGAGGTACAAGTACTTTTTTATTTAAAAACTAGCTTCTGCCCGCGACTTCGTTCGCGTGGAATAGTTAAAAAAAAGTAAGTTAAAAAGACCTCGCGATTTTGAAACATTCTTCATTGGTGCTCCGCTCCTAGTGGTCGTAGCGTGATAATATGTACCCTATAACCTTCCTCGATAAATGGGCTATCTAACACTGAAAGAATTTTTCAAATCAGACCAGTAAGAGTACTGAGATTAGCGCGTTCAAGCAAACAAACAAAGAAACAAACTTTTCAGCCTTATATGTTATATATATAAGATAAAACTCTCTTACCAACACAACACCCTGTCAAAATCTCCGCTTCTATCATATTACGTTGCAGAGAAATTACTTTCAATCTGTTATAAGTAGTTTAAGTAATTAAAGCTTTTTAACTATCCCACGGGAACTCTTTAATTTTCGGGACCAAAAGTATCCTATATGTTGACCAGGGATGTAAGCCACCACCATACAAAATTTCTTGTAAATCGGTCGAGTCGTTTCGGAGATTAGCCGGTACAAACAGACAGACAAACAGAGAAACAAAAAATTAAAAAAAAATCTAAATTAGTTCTATTTCACTTCTTAGTCCCCCTGACTCGGTTTTTAGCATTTTCTTTCATTGTACACAAATTTGACCTCTACAATTTTATTACATGTATATATTTACTTTTCGTTGCTTTTAATGACTTATGTGAAAATATATTTGTGTATTGTAATAGATTGTACTGTACAGTTCGTCCTTCTTTTTACTTCACTTTAATTTAATTGTACCTAGACATAAGTTCTTCAAAGTATCCTCTCAGTCCGGTTGCCTGGAAGGGATCGCTTTAGGCGATTTTTGTTTCACTTTAACCAGCAACATGCTGAGCTAGGGCCAATTTAGAGCTACACTTTTTTTTATTGCATTGTTTTACATTGTACATTTATTTATTTATTTATTCTTGTATATTGTATTTTCTAAATGCTTGTATATTTGTGTTATAGTTCTAAATAAATGGGTTTTCTTCTTTCTTTCTTTCTTCGATAAAGCCGCCTTTTGTTTTGCCGTTAAATTCTTGTAATTATTCTTCATTCTTTATTTGGTGAACAATAAAGTTTTTTCTATTATATTCTTCTGTTCTATATAACCTACCGATTCTATCGATTGAAAAAATGTGCTGGTCAAACAAAACAACTAAAATGAAATGAATAAATAGGTATATGAAATAGTTTATTACGTACTAGAACATTGTTATACAACAGTAACAGACAGCGCTATAACAATAATAGAATCATTAGAAAAGTTTATACTAGTGCAGTGTGTGTAATTAATAAAAAAGTGTAAGTAGTAGTAAAGTGTAATTAATAAGATTAGTGAAAATTTAAAAAATATTAGATTTCACACATTTGTGAGTAAATGACAGTCTGTCTGGATACTTATTTGAAGTTATTTGTTCTTTCTAGATTGACAAGTGACAACTGATTAATGTTCATTGATAACAAAACGAATATTTTTTTCCCGAAAAGTTCCCGCGAGTCACAAATCTGAATACCGAGTAGAAAAACGCAGTGTTCCAAAATCTATCACTCAAAAAATGTATTAACAAAATGGCAAGAAAGGATAAACTTTATTTGCAGAAATAGCGACGTAATTACATTCCTTATACACTGAGCATATTTTGAAAATTTTTACGCCACATTTTCAGCATACAAGGTTTGCACTCAACCTATTGCTGTGACAGAATTATATCCAACACAAAGCTGATTTTTAGTGCAAAGACGAAAACGACGAAAATGGACCAATAATTACAAAAAAAGCATGTTATTATAAAAAAGAAAATACTTTTGCAACATTGAATCTATTTAATCATTAAAATAACTTTTGAAAAATGCATTTCTCGTTATCTAAGTCATCAATAATTGCAATTATTAGCTTAATTAGTAAATCGTGTATTTTGAAATTGATTACTGCGACTATAATAAATACACTATACCTATAGATGATATCAAAATTGTATGCGTAATTATTAATATAGCTGTTATGTTTATAAAAGGCTCCAGGAAATAATACAATAAATCATTTTATATGATTATTATATTTCGTCCAGAAATTTGTTTTGTTTTTGTATGAATATTTGTAGATAAAATAGCTAATATCAATAATTCGTGAATATTCAAATTTCAAAATAATCATTAAGCAAAAAGTATCAGCCAAGCGTACTATATTATTTTGACAGAAACTCGAACTAAGTAGGTTTTACGCCTAACAGTAGATGGGTTGTTACAGTTCATAATTTTAACTAAATAGTTGAGTAGTTTTCAACACAAAAATATATCAATAACTCTAGCAAAAAAAACCTACAATTATTGTCAGTTATTTCAGCAAAACTGCAAAGCGAAATATTATACTCCGAGTCCCTCCAAAAACACCAGAAATTTAAACATCTTATGCACGCTACAGTCATTATATATATGGATAGGTTGAACTAAATAATGATATGCCAATAATAGATCAATCTGAGTTCAATGACGTTTAACGACCAATCCATTTGTTTTTTACGCCTTCAACTGAACCTGTCATACCTTGTTTCTAGTTTCTACACAGGTGTGTCTATACCTACACTTCAATAAAAAAACAGTATACACATAAACTCAAATTTTAAACCAATAGCCGTTTATAAAATGCCAGCCAGTTTTTATTGCTTGTAAATCACGACATCTTAATTTTCTTTATAGTTAAAAAAGTTGAGAACTTAAGACAGCATTTTTTTCAATTCTCAGAAACTTTGAACTTGAACATGTCTTGTGCATTATCAACCAACAAAACGACGAAATATCTTATGTACATGTTTAAATACAAAGTAAAGTAACCCTTATCTTCCTGTTTTTAAAAAAATATTTCAATTGTTAGTCTTTGGCCAAAACTACAGACCAATAGATGCCTTATATCAGACGAATCAGCATCTACGTCCCATTATTCAAATTACTTTCAAAGCTCTTTTTGTATTGAAAGAGTTTGTAAAGGGAATAGTTGTGCCCACAATAGGCATGATTAATTTGAATCAAGCTATTTTAAACACTATCTTGTTAGGGGTAAGGTAGGAATTGTACTTCATTGGGTTTAGGATGAGGTATTTCGCGAGATGGAGAGGGGGTCTTACGTCTCGTCTCGACTGCAAGTCGGGCAGGTTCCGTGTTACTCATCCCTTCCCCCCACTGCTCCTTTCCCTACCGCTGCGTGGACGCAATCTTTTAACGTAGAAGCGATTACAGATTAAAAGCATGCACCAACCATCGTCTTACATTTTTGTTTAATCCAAGTATGGTGGGTTATCAATGCGTTGTATTTGATATGTTTAATACTGAGTTTCTATATCTTTGTATTAATTTCATATCAAATTTTAACCACTAATAAACATATTAATGGATAATAAGATATGGGAACTGGCTATAAGTCGCTGATATCAAAGATTCATATTATGTGACATTTAAGCAAAACACACGTTGTAAAATTTTAAATGAATTACAAACAGGTTCTGAAGTTTTACTTGTGCGTTATTTGGACTTTATATTTCATTATGCTAATGTCAATTGAAGCCGTGATTGTTCAGTGATTAGGTTTAAAGAACTTTATTTCTCGTAAGAACATGCAGTTCACTTACAATGAGATTAAAATAATAATAATTAAGTACTATGCGATTCAAATGAGAATAGGATCGACTTTGCGCCATATTATGACGTCATAGCTGTCAATTATGACTTTAAATAATTAAATATTATATTAAGACAATTTACTACTAATTTAACCTTTTTATTTAAATTTGATGTAAGACTATTATTATTGGTATGCAAATTTAATAAGTTTTTTGCAAACCATACTTTTCAAGTGACATTTGACAGACAGATGTTATTGACATTCCTATTCTTATTTGGATCGCATTATAAAACAGTATAATTCTTAACAGTTAGCACATTCTCGTCCCAAAATCAAAGGGCGCGGGTTCGAATGCTCAGAGGAAATCATGCACCACTGTTATCTGAACTAATATGTATATTGTTACAATTACTATCGGGGAAGGAAAACATCGAGGTAACCGAGGCGTAAAACTCGCCAGTTTATAAGTGTAAGGCCCGAGCCGTTTATGGGCTGTTATTTATAATATGTAGTTATACAATAAATATAATGTCAATTCCAAATAAAAAAGATTTTTTAATATCTTGATCAAACTGAGAATTATTGGGAGAGGTTCAGCAATGTTGATTAGCCCACAAAAGTTGTTCCCAGGAACTTAATAAACCTTATCGAAGTTGATAATGCTAACATTAGAGGAATCAAGCAAATTGAATCAATATGCTTGAAAGCGTGTGAACTGCACACATTTATATTGCCACAGGCTGGCAAATAGGCAATTGGTCTACCAGGGACGCTATCAACGCGTTGTCGGCCGTGAAGAGTTTTTATAACGCCCTTCTTAAATGACTCCATGTCCTAGCGCAGAGGTAAGCCGTTGAGGGAATTTCCCTTCAGTCGTTATTGTACGCGGTATAAACGAAGCAAAGAACCGCTGTGTAGTTGAGCGTGGTCACTCAAGGAAAATGAGGGTGAACATCTCGCCGATGGTGTAGCGGTGTGGTGGTGAAATGTGGCGTTGGCAGCACACCAAACACTGCTCATTGTACGATCAGTAGGGTTAGTCTCAATAGTTTTAAACCTCTATTCGTATAGAATGTTTTTTTTAAATATGACTAGTGGTCGCCCGTGGTAGAAATTCGACCACAATAATGAATGTCAAAGACTACTTCTATAATCACAGATTTCGACAAGGCTACACTGTTAATTTGACTTTAACAATAAACAAAAGAGTATATATGCGTGTGTGTGTGTAATGTTTTCTTTATTGATTTAATGTATTTTATGCATAATTTAAAAATGAATATTAGCATTCTGCATTCCTTCTCTATATAAACTATAAGTGGCAAAATTTCATACTCTTCCGTCCGCACAATTTTCGTAAATAGGGTACAAAGTTTTTTGCTGTGTTTTTGCTTCATGTATTATATTAATTATAGATTACATAGACATTATCTATGTCAAACTTGATATTTTGTCGAGTGCAAATTACTGAGAGAAATACACATCTTAATTGTCCATTAATGTGTGAATACGTCTATTACATTTGAATAATAGAAAAGGCAGGATATTTCTCTCACTAATCTCTGATAATATATTGAAAATCAGGCATGCCCAGTCTCTTCAGGCGTTCAACGGACTCGTGAAGGGTCATTACCTCTAATAGTCTCTCGGGCTCTAATAGTCTAGTCTAAGTCTAAGTAATAACATCTTCATTCCCCCCATATTCACTTACATAGCTCTATACATTATTTCTATGTTTATTATTTATTTATGTCTATTAATTTATGTATATTTTTGTCTTATTTCCATGTCTATTTATACTTACCAACTCAAAATCTTATATATATATATATATATATATATATATATATATATATATATATATATATATATATATATATATATACTTTTTCATTCTATTTATATTGCAAAACCCACATGTTACACAATTTTCTCTAATCCATCCTAAGGTTGAAAGAAATTGCTTTTAGTGATAAGACCGCCTATTGTCTTCTGTAGTTAAACTTCTTAAATTGTATCTGAATGTTAATTTGATCTGAATGTTAATGCAATAAAGTATATTCTATTATATTCAATATCTCTCATTAGCGACCACAACAAATTCAATGCGCAGAGATGCATTCTCGCTGTAGACTACCAGTTACCATCAGTTAGTATGAAATCGTTGAATTCTGGCCGGTCCTTCTATTTTACCCGACGTTCGGCGGCAACGGCATGCGGTACCGATATATGATGGACCATCTCTAAGAACGAAGCGCTTTGCATCTAGCTTCATCAAATGCACCGCAATGGAGTAGAACTCATTGCCGGAGTCTGTCCTTCCCGATACTTATAACCTGGGCGTCTTCAAGTCCCGTGTAAATAGGCACCTTCTAGCTTAGCGTACTCCATCCTAGATCACATCTTCATCCCACATAGGGCGAGATCGCGGTCAAACGCGAACCTATACTACAATTTTAAAAAAAATACTTTATATATTAATTATATATTCTATTACATACATTGATGTAACAATATATTGATACATCAACGATTACATGTAATAAAACTGTAGACGTCGAACTTCTGTACAATGGGAAAAAATGCTAAAAACCGAATCAGGGGGATGTAAGAAGGAAAATAAAACTAATTTAGATTTTTCAAACTTTTTGTTTCTTTGTTCGTCTGTTTGTACGGGCTAAGGTCCGAAACGACTGGACTGATTTCATTGAAATTTTGTATGGTGGTAGCTTATATCCCTGGTCCATAGGATACTATTGATCCCGAACTATTAAAGAGTTTCCGTGGGATAGTTAAAGACTTTCCACGCGGACGAAGCCGCGGGTAGAAGATAGTACATAATACAATATTATTTTATATAGCTCTATGTTATAAATAAAGCAGGACAAGTCAAACTAGTTATTCTTATTAGCTTATCTCAACATAGCAACACTTTGCGATATTTCTAGACAGACCGGAGCTAGTTAAGGTAAATGGATAAATACTATAGGTAAACTATAAACAATTACATTACACACTATAAAATGTATGTCTTAATTAATAATTATTTTAATTAATAACAGGAAACACCATATGACTAAAACAAGAATATTGTATATTTAACGGCCTCTAAGAACAAGCATTCAGTTGAAGAAGTGTATGCACCTTACCTTTGGCTGGTCTGTCGCTATACTTAGGTCCTTGAGTGGGTATAATGTTTTTTTTTTTATTGCAGGAGTTCAGCAGACAGGCAGATGGCCCACTTGATGGAAAGCGGTTACCATCGCCTATGAACATTTGCAACACCAAAGGTGCTACAAATGCACTGCTGATCTCTTAAGGGAGACTGGAAGCTGGTCACTAATGCCGAAACACAACTCAAGGTTGCTATGGCGACATACTTTAGACCAGGGTAGCCATCCAGTCGGGCAAATGCCCTCCCACCTGGTTGTGGGTTGTTTTGTCGCCTCTTACGACAGGCCGCCCGGCCGCAGGAAATGGTATTCTTTCTCCGTTCCTGCACGGATATGTGATACGGAATGTACTGAGAAAATCAACTCTGATAACCTGGCAGATACCAGACTGAGACTATAAAAATACATTTTGCATTTAATAGCGTTGGCACCACCTTCATTTAGGTTCTGAATGTTTTGTGTTTTCTTTTGTTCGTTCTGTTCCAAGGAACACATAATATTACTCTCTTAAGAGTGTTCTATCCGTAGTTGCGTAATAAAAGGTCACCTTTACTTAAAAAAAAAATGTAAAGCCTGATTTATATGCTATTTGCATCATACTCTATATCTATACTCATGTTCAACTACGCATTGATGGCATACTGTTGCAATCTTTGATACAAGTTTATCGCATCTTGACAGGGTTTAGATTATTTTGTTATCGACATCAATGCTGCCGATTCTAACACAGTGCTGACAATAGAACATTATTTTATCAGTTGTTATTCTTGTTAAGTAGCTTTGAATTAAGTCAGGGCTACTTTCTATGGCTTTTGACGACTGTACATTAAATATGATTTTGTCTTCGAAAGCATAATTATATTAATTAAAAACATCGAAATATATTTATGTATAAAGTTAGCTATTGTTACTGAGTTATTTTCAATTTATATACTTACTAGCTTCTGCCCGCGACTTCGTCCGTGTGGTCTTAGCGTGATATAATATAGGCATATAGCCTTCCTCGATAAATGGGCTAACTAACACCGAAATATTTTTTCAAATCAGACCAGTAGTTCCTGAGATTAGCGCGTTCAATGTAACAAACTCTTCAGCTTTATATATTAAGTATAAGATTTCAGGAAAAGATTCCGTTGTACGTTATACTTATTAGTGCGTTACTCGCTCGAAAAAAATCTAAAGTAAAACACTAGTAAACTAAAAAAAATTGTGAGCAATCTTTTAAAATTCAAATCTTGAAATGAAACTTTCAGAAACTTATTTCTTTTTGGTCTATACAATAATACCGTAACGGGGAAAAAAATATGAATAATCTTAAAAAATTTGGAGTGAACATTTGGAATCTTAAACAATTTTTTTTAGCTGTCCTTTGGAGGGAGTTCTTAAAACATCAAAAAATAATATTTTTCCATTCGAGACTCAAAAAAGAATTGTTGGTTTTTTGCGCCACCCTAGTAAACATAGACTTTGATGATAATGTAATAGTTCCGTCTCTTTTTTAGCACAAAGACAAAACAAAACAAAGACAAAAGAGGATATGAAACCAAAATTCAACACACTAAAAGAAAACGTACTTTTATGTGCCAATGTTCCGATTGATTTCTGTAAACGATGTCCTTCAAGATACATATGACAAGGAAATATATTACAAGTAAAATATATTTATCATAAATATGTTATCAATTAAAAAACTGCACCGCACACTTGTATAGTATACAATAATATAAAACAAAGTTGATGATAATTTATTAACTGAATGTAATCAAAAGGGGTGCAGCAGTGTAGATAAATTAATTGATACCTATTATAATACACATTCTGTTCATTTCAAGCGTATATATAATAATAATAGGTAATACTAAGTGTAAATGGCATCACGTCAGAAGTAGAGCTTTGGTGAATCTGCAGCCCACCTCTCTACACCCTTTAGCCACTCACACCCATGTTACCACTGTCTTCTCTGGTTTTTTTTGGGGCCCATTCAGGAGTGGCGAATCACCATCTGCCCATTTTTCCATGTTCATTGAACATTGCGACGGGCAGATGCCATTGTCCCCACATTTAGATTAAATTTGTCAAAAGGCCTCTGGTGTTGGCCTCCCGTGGCCCCACGCAAGCCCTCCAAATACCCGGGCCATTTCTATCTTCGGAATTAAAGATCCAATACCAATGAATTTATATGGGATTACTTTGAATCTATATAAATCATGAAAAACTTACAACCTCCTCATTTCTTAAAGTCGGTTAAGAAACAGTGGACGAATTCCCTGAAATGAACACATTTTATGATTTACTTTTGAGTAATTTGAGGAAATATCATTGCATTATTGCAATACAAAGGTAAAATACCAAGTAAAAATCAATTACGTGAGTTCATACACGAAGGAGTTAGGTATAATAACGGGTAAACAACTGCAGTAACACTCGGCATTTTTAATCTGTGCAATTCAAACCAAGTGCTTTTCAAGAAATTTTACAGCATATCGTAATAAATAGATTCTTTTATTTATTTACAACATAATATTTCTACAAATATTAACACCATACAATATAAAAAAAAACGTGTACGTCTCGGGACGCCCGCCTGAAGTGATAACTTAAAGTAATCTAAGTTGAACTATTTAATATTGAAATTGTTTAACTTGAGAAAAGCTTAGGTTATTACTTAAATCGATAATGTAAGGAAAGGTTGTTTTTTTAATAATATCTTTTATTGATTATAAAATATATTTTATTTATTATTTTATTCTTAGTTACAATTCTTGAATATGTGCATTTTTTTTAAATAGCTTCAATGTACAGGACACGGCATGTTAAGAATTCTATAATATTATGGGTACATAATAAAACTACGTTTTAACGGTTTTAAGCGCGGTAATTTATTTGATTTTTATTATTAAACCGTTAATACCGTTAAAACATGGTTTTATACTAACAATATTGTTACGACCGACCAAGACCAATTCACACCTGCAATTTATTATCTTCCCGCATTTGGACTTCTTTTGTTTACTTTGTATTTATAATTTGTAATTAAAAAAACAGCCCATTGAGTATTGTAATGTTTATAATAGTCATTAGCCAGGTGTGATTCTTGGAAGTTACGTGGTCGAGTATTGTGTCGAGACATATTGTATTTAACAGTATAAAGCAATGCCCGAAGTGATGTAGTCAAGCGATAATCACAAACGAGGCAAGACGTGTGTACATTCGACAGTGACGGACTTTGCGCGTGTACTGGTTGTGCCCAGTTATATTTGTACCTGTGTTTTACGTGTTTGTGTAGTTCTAATAAATTTTTATAGTAATTCTAACGGCATTTTAATTCGAGTCCCGTAACTCGTAACAAAATGCTAGTCGCAAAAACTTGATAAAATATTATATTATGGGTATTTACTGCAAAATACTTGCAATATAATGTGTCACATACCTGTAAAAATATCCTTCTACAAGTGAATCATTACTGGGACTTATTTCATAAAACCACAGCCTACGTGACATTTGGTAAATTGTCTTACGCAACAATGGCTGGAGGGGAATCATCCTTTCATGTAGGACCTTTTATGGTGGGTATGACGAAAGTACATAAATAAGTACTGATCTTAAATAAACTAGTACTGAATATGAGAATATTTATAAAAAAGTATAAAAAGGTATTTCAAAATAAGAATATTGATGAAGACGGGTGAAGTTTAATCACATTTATAAGCAAAGATGTGGTCTAGGATGGACCACGCTTACCTAGAAGGTACCTATTCTCACGGGACTTGAAGACACCCGAGTTACAAGTATCGGGAAAGAGAGACTCCGGGAATGAGTTCCATTCCTTTGCAGTGCGTATGATGAAGCTAGAAAGCGCTTCGTTCTTATAAGTGGAATATCCACCATATTTCGATCGGTGCTGCATGGCGGTGCGTCTGGTTGTCCGATGATGGAAGGGAAATAGCGGGTTAGGCGCCTTGGATAAGCGTGGCGGATTTACATGCCGTTCCCCTTTATTATTATTATTGAACGTACATACAAGAATACTAAGTTTTTGTATGTTAATTTATATCCAAAGAATGAAGAAGAATCATCATCTTTATCTAAGCGTAAGTCCCGGTTGCGTTTACTCCGTCCCTTGCGAAGACAATGTCGAAAAAATATAAAAATTGGACGTCGAGCTCCGCAGTGAATGTTTATAACATAACCGGGATTTAACGCCATGATGTTTTAGAAACATATCGCCAAGAAAATGCACATTAGCATGCAAACCGTTACCTTTGCGTTGTGGTCTCAGAAATACCTTGGCTCGCCGTGAACCCAACTCTGAATATTTATCAAGCGCTTTCCAAAGAAACGCGTTTTACACGTGCATTCGAAAAATGACCCAAATAACCGTGAGAATGGACCCTAGTAGCTTCAAGGGAGTGCATATCTTAGGTGAAAATTGTAGAATAAAGAACTACTAGAATATAATCATGCTAATACATTTATGACTATGTATATATGAATGTATTTGTATATATATATATATATATATATATATATATATATATATATATATATATATATATATTATATATTTATTTATTTATTTATTTGTTAAATTAGTTTGAATCGCCTGATTCAAATTTGTTTTTGATTTAGGTTGCCTGGAAGAGATCGCTTTGAGCGATAAGGCCGCCTGTTATATCGCCTAGAAAATATTGTAAATATGGTCTATTTTGTAATTGTAAGTTTTGGTGTCCAATAAAGAGTTATCTCACTCTCTACACCATTATTTTTAGGTTAACAATAAAATAAGCACGTATTGTTAGTACTAAGATTAAGAAGAAAACAAAAGTTTTGTGTGCGTCTCGGGACGCCCGATAGACGTGATAAGTTAAACGGATCTAATTTGAACTATTTAATATTGAAATTGTTTACTTGAGAAATGCTTACTTAAATTTTATGTATATTAATATGATAATGTAAGGAAAATATTCATTGATTATAAAATGTATTTTATTCTTAGTTACAATTCTTGAATATGTACATTAGAATATTGTGTATGTACATTATTAGTATCATTATTTACTCTAGTCAGACAGACTGGTGCCGTAACGCGTTACGTAACGAAGCGGTTTACCCTCCCATAAGAAGTTATCACTTCAAAAAATAGAGATGTTTATCTTAATAGAAACCGTACACAGTACGTACATAATTACCTACACAAACACACACACTCACGCACATTCACACGCTTCATAAAAACACTGTTACCGATTTGTATTATTAGTGTCCAAAACTACATACTAATGTGAGAGGTCACTGATTCCCGAAACACCGGCTTCATGCCTAGCTCGGGAGCTAGGGACTTCTATACGTTATTGTATCAGATTTTTCGGCGATAAAGATTTATTCATTATTATTATTGTTCCAGGACTCGAGATAAAACGCCGGTGGAATTATTATTGAGTTTATTAGAACTATACAAACACGTATAACACAGGTATAAATATAACCGAACACGAGTCCAAACGTAATGCAGAAGGTCGTAATTCAATAACACGCGCAAAGTCCGTCACTAAATAGATTACCGAATGTACATACGTCTTGCTTCGCTCGTGGTTATCGCTTGACTGCCGCGTCCCTCAATCGGGGCATTGCTTTATACTGCACAGATGCAATATGTCTGCCCGCCCGCGTGGACCGAATTTCCTACAATCTGTTAGTACTTTAAATCGACACACTTGGCTAGTGACTGCATAAAAGATTACGATACACAATGGGCTGTTTTCTAATCACAAATTTTAAACACAAAGTAGACAAAAGAAGTCCAAATGCCGAAAGGTAATAAAATGTATTTTTACAGGTATGCAGGTGTGAATTTGTTTTTGTCGGCGTCTAGGTCGTAACATTATTAATGTTTCAACTTATAACTTTAGACCGTGTAAGCTTCTTACTGCAGAATTTTTAGGAGGATCGCTATAGAAAACTATCCACGCACTAACGACGATGAACTACTCGGTGACTACTCGCTGCCCGGAGTGATTCAACTAAAATACCAATCGCCAATTTGTAGATCACGCGACGTTAACGCGTTAACAATGCGATGTTCGCCGGTTAACACAGCGTCGTCCACCACCTGAGAGGTCGAGATTGAGACCATCTTAGGGCCGACGGATTCGCTGGGTAGCCTTGTCGAGGCCATTCTATACAGGGACGATCGTTGGAAGTTTCATCCTTTTGCAAGGCGATTATGTCTCACAAGGAGGCTGCCGAGAGAGAAAGTGAGAGAGTTATGCATGCGACCTCGGATGCCGTCGTCAGACTGGCCAAAATTTCATCCCCTAATTCCATCGCAAGGGTCTAACCTCTGTTGCAGAAGTTAGTCCCGGAGTGATGAAAGCTTGATGCGCGGATGAACATGAGACAACCACGTTCTAGTCCTCATTTTCTTCCAACACAAGTGAGGGTATGGGACGCAGGTTTAGGTTTAGCGGGGCAATTGGGAACGTCTTCACCAGAGTCCTCGCACACGCTACGCGGCGCTTCTCACTGCGGATTGGTCCTCTCCCCATTGAATGGATCCAGTATGGTACGAAAAATATTCCCCCTACGTTATGAAAAAGGAAAGCGGCGTCCACCCATGGACGGTGGTGCCTATGGATGCGAGGTGGCTCTAATGAGCTAAGATTTCATCTATAATATAAAAGTCGTGTTAGTTACACTATTTATAACTCAAGAACGGCTGTACCGATTTGGCTGAAAATTGGTGGGGAGGTAGCTCAGAACCAGGAGACGCACATATAACTGTTTATCCCGTTGGCACCGGTAGGTGGCGCTGATATCGTGTTCTAGAATCCTCCTAATGACCTGGACCGATTTTGGTGATTTTGTTTTTGTGTGTTTGAGTGAGTATCCTATGTCTGTGTTTTGGTTCTAAGCTACCTCCCCACCAATTTTTAGCCAAATCGGTACAGCCGTTCTTGAGTTATCAATAGTGTAACGAACACGACTTTCTTTTATATATAAAGATTATATTCTTATAAACTTCCTTAGTTCGGTGAAACAAGTGTCAAATTTGTAAGCATTGCTGATTCACTATGAGTTTACAAACTTATGATATTAGAAACTCGTGTCATTTCTCAAGGCAATGGTTAGGAATCAACGTCAAATATGTTATCATTGAGTTGTATAGCCTTTTATGACTTTCAGTGCGGATAAAATTGTATTAACTTGTCAATAAAATTTATCTGTATATATACAGCAGGTATAATATGTCAGTGTTTTATTGTGAGAAAATAAAATCCAAGTAGCTACTTGGATATTACTTTGACTTTTATTAAGCCTTGAATGTCTCACAGAACACGGCCCATAAAAATGGCTCGGACTTTTGGAGGGTTTACGTGGGTCCATGGGAAGGCCAACACCAGAGTACAAGCCCCTTGACAAATTCAATGTAAATGTAGCGTGACTAACCGGTGATTACCTAACCCCTATAGTAATATCTTATCTTATACTAATACATACAGCTGAAGAGTTTGTTTGATTGAACGCGCTAATCTCAGGAACTACTGGTCTGATTTGAAAAAATCTTTCAGTGTTAGATAGGTCATTTATCGAGGAAGGCTATATATTATCAGCAGAGCAACAATGGGGAATGTTTCAAAATCGGGGGGGGGGGGGTTTATAAACAAATTTCACGAGGACGACGTCGCGGAAATATATATATACCAAAGGACAAGCCTCGGTCAGTGTAGAACTATTGTAGGAAATGAGAACAAAAGGTACTCGGCTATTGGGATAAACTGCTAATGGAACTAGGGATCTGGAACTATGGGAACTATGGCGTTTATCCGTCGCAATGTTGGAGGAACATGGACAAAATGGACAGACGGTGACTCGCCACTCTCTGCATAGTCCCCTAAAAATGCCGTACAAGATTGGTAAGGGGTAACATGGGTATGAGGGTAACATGGGTATGAGTGGCTAAAAGGTGTGGAGGGGTGCGCTACAGGTTAACCGAAACTACTTCCGACGTTAGGACATTTATCACTTCTACCCGTGGAGCTCTAACGATTTCTATTCCGTGCCGGTTAGCTAAGGCAAGCATGGTACCCCTAGGAGTTGGGTACGAGGGATCACTACTCACTTAAGGCTTCGCCACAACCCCAACCCCCCCCCCCCCCTACGGGAACCCTTATTATTATTTAGCGTAATTAAAGGGATAAATTCCGAACGTTCTTATGAATATTGGACCTAGCAATATGTTGAATTCATTTAAAAAATTAAAACTAAATTATTGTAAGAGTGCTGGTTTAGCAACTACCGACTTTTGTTATCCTTCCTATACTCCATCCAAAGGTTGTCTGGAAGAAATCGCCATGGGCGAGAAGACCGCCGATTATACTTGTATTTAATGTTCTTGATTGTATGTAGCATTTTTGTACAATAAAGTATATTCTATTCTTATTCTGTTCTAAATTCACACCGGATTTTGACTTTGTATCTTCTGAACTTTGTAAAATGTCTAAAAAATTTATTGAAATTCGTTGAGCCGTTTCGGATTCCAATCGACACAAATCAAACAGACCGACAGATAAAAGTTATAAAACATATCATTTTTATGATTGTGCATCATCATATCATGTAGAAGACCTTGTACAGTCGAGTTCATTAATATATAGGTATTGCAAAGTATTCAAAATATTGTAAGCATTAGAATGTTACCAAAATATGATTACAATCTGTAGATCATTAAATATCATCAATAATATGTCCCTGGACTCTTATTTATCACCAGCCATAAAAGCAAATATAAGTCAAGAGCTAGGTAGGACCTAGGTTCCAAAAATATCTGCTAATTCTTCACATTCATATCCTACACTTGTGGAAATGTAATTCCAATAGTCTTCTTATAAAATAGTCTTGACAAAGCAGTTGAAACGTAAATCGCTGTAAATCACTCGTCATATAATTATGATCGTAATCTCTATAAATATTATAAACGCGAAAGTTTGGAAGAATGTATGTATGGATGTATGTTTGTTACTCTTTCACGCAAAAACTATTGAATGGATTTTGATGTAACTTTACATTTCTAGAGTATGGCTATTATTTTAGCGAGGGGACCCTCGATTTAGGACTAACCACAACGGGGGTTGTGGGTTACGTTATATTAGAGTGGCACTAGTACCCGCCACCCGAATTAGAAATCCCCATTAATAACCCTAGGTGTTCTTTCGCCTGTCAAAGGTATAGGAAATATGGAAGCTCGACCAATTCCGTGTGACTGGCAAGTGCCTGCGAGGTGCTCCTGAGGCCAAGGAAGATAAATAATTATTTAAGTTTACAGCTAAAATATTTAAAATCAAATGTGATAATTATGCGGGTTAATATAATTATAGCAAAAAAAGTCTAAAATTTTAAATAAACATAATAATATAATGGTAAAACTGCCATATTCTATAAGGATCATATTGGCGCTATTAATGAAGAGTATAAAAAATACCTAAATAAAAAAGTTTGTGGAATTAATACAACTCGCGTATTTGAAGAATCTGTAATCCTTTTATCCCATTGTAGAACACATGTTTTATTACTTTTGGTATTTGAATAATCAGTAATTCTTTTCTCTTAATTGTTCTCTGTCATTTTTTTCTGCTAATTTTCTAAGTATTTAAATGTAATCGTCTATTATTAATCGTTAATCTCTTTCTGGGGCCCAATTCTACTAGTACTATCTCGTCAAAACCGCCGCCCACTATCGTCTCAATCGTGGGTTTGTCTGATTTCTGGTATTCTGTTGATAGCAATAGCGTGACCGTGACAAGCCACTCTATCTTTATTATAAATATTTATATGTGGAAGCTCACAAAATAAATGTTTAAGATTTTTTAGTTTTTTAATAGTAATTTCAGCTAATGTCACTTCTGCTAATGGTATAACTAAATTACTTCTGCTGTTATTCCGCCGCGAATTTTTGACACTATCTCAATTTAATCGTACTTTGAAAATCTTTGCAATGCTAAGATATATACATAGCAGAGTTGAGCCCCTGGTCGATCTTCGCGTAAGACATTATAAATCCTTCTTTTGTTTGTTTTCGTTGCAAATTCTTAGATGTCAAAGTATTTTATCCGCGCAGGAACGGAAAAAGAATACAATTTCCTGCGGCCGGGGGGCCTGTCGTAAGAGGCGACAAAACAACCCACAACCAGGTGGGAGGGCATTTGCCCGACTGGATGGCTACCCTGGTCTAAAGTATGTCGCCATAGCAACCTTGAGTTGTGTTTCGGCATTAGTGACCAGCTTCCAGTCTCCCTTAAGAGATCAGCAGTGCATTTGTAGCACCTTTGGTGTTGCAAATGTTCATAGGCGATGGTAACCGCTTTCCATCAAGTGGGCCATCTGCCTGTCTGCTGAACTCCTGCAATAAAATAAAAAAAACATTAAAGCATACAAGTTTGAGAATTCCAATAGATAGTTTATGCATGTTTATTTTGACGTTCCAAGTGTATTTTGCGACTATTAAAATTGGCCCGACGGAATATATAAGATCAACTATGTAGGTTACTTTAGTTATGTTATGAATATCCTCATTTCGGATTTTATCCATCAAGAGATGCTCGGACCCTTAGATAAACGCTTTATGTTCCGACCATAGATCGCTGAGCGACTTCGAAATTGTAGGCCAATCCTGCCGTCCATCTCAGAACAGAAATGACGATTCCTAAATATTCAAATTTAAAAAACAATTTTCCAGCTGAGTGGAATACAACAAGTGAGTTCTAACCGAAGTAGATCGCTGGTACTACTAGTAACATTATATTATACCGCAGACCTCACCTTGGTTTCAAGTGGGTATTATAAAACGCTGTACCTACATAAAGTATACCATCAATGTCCAAGATATCGAAACTTATATGATAAGATAATGCACTTCTAGAGAAATCAATTTACGAGTATTAATATAGGTAAGACGACTTGTACAATTATAAGTTTTTCCTTAGAAGTATAAGAATTCCTTAGAATTTTGGTGATTAATTACACTAATGATGTTTAAATGTCTTAGTCAAATTAGGGAATATCAATAGTTAGATATTAAATTAAATTAGAAAATATGTTAATTTTTTAAACTAGCGGTCTCGACAGACGATGTCCTGCAGTGAAAAAATTTAAATCTTGAACCCGATTCCAATGCCACCTACCGGGTCTAATTGTAAATGTAAACCAACCCGGGACCCATTCAAACACACGTAAAATTTTACCGAAATCGTACAAACCCAATTCCAGAGCTAAAAACTTTCTATTTAGATTGATGGGTTACATTATTGACGTTTTTTTGGAGATCCCTAATTTTTATATAGCCTATATTAATTAGGGATAATGTAGCATTGGAATGGTGAAATCATTTTTGAAACCGTTTCAGTAGTTTTTAAGTTTATTCGTTACAAAAATGCAAATCCTTCCTCTTTATAATATTAGTATAGATTAACCATCTAAAAACAATTTAACTAAAATTTTGATCAATATTTATCTTTAGAAAAAACAAAGTATACTTATGTACTAAGACCGTGGGATCCTGAGGCCATGAGCCTGTACCAAAATTTATCGAAACGACTCATTGACTCTTCAGGTGATCAGAGGGCTGGTGCTTACATCGGCCAACGGATCAGTACGGCGTTCCAGCGAGGAGTCAGCTTTCTGGGCCACTTACCCATAGAAGACGGTGATCTAGGCTCAGTATTCTACTTATAATTTTGAGGGACTACGGAAAGAATACAACACAAATAAGTTAAGTTTTCTTGCATTGTTTTCGATAACATGTACTTTTATAATTGTTCTGTGAATATAATGTTATTTCTTACGTACTTAAATTTGTAATTTAATTTAGAAAGAAGAAAGAAAGAAAGAAAAACTTTATTTGCAGAAATAGCGACGTAATTACATTTCTTATACATTTTTATACACAGAGCATATTTTGAAAATTTGTATGCCGCATTTTCAGCAAACAAAGTTTGCACTCAGCCTATTGCTGTGCCGGAATTATATCCGACACAGCGCTGATTTTTAGTGCAAACTTTCCTTTTGGCGTAAGACGAAAACGACCCAATTTTGTTAATAAAATAATAGAAAAATAATAATAATGATATAATAATTTAATGTTACATAATCTGTTGCTATAAATCATTTAACTAAGATGTTGTAGCTATCACTAATCCATGACTAATAAGTAGCCTATTTATACTTCTCATTGCATATTTCTTTCTTTGATTCCAAAACTATGGGCCGTCACGTACGCTCACAGATTTTAAAACATGATAAACACCACGTATCAGCGTACATGATTAATGTATAAGATGTATGTAATCGTTATTAAATTATCACACCAGTAAACCTGTATTATCATGTACCACGCCAAGTAGACAGGGGCTCCTACGCTTACACAGCCTAGTTAGTCTTAGTGTGATCATCAAGAGAGCTTCAACAAATATTACTTTTAGAATTGATGTCGGGTCTGTGTGTTAGAGCATCGCAGTGAAAACTACTGACTCCGTTGGCTTTGTGACCCAAAATGTATCTTGGCCACCGAAACGAGAATACGCGACCTGTTTCTGTCCTGTCCGATTTCTTACCAGCTATAGCTGGAAGCTCACACAGGTCAGTCTCCACTCTGTCTCTCCATCGGTACTTGGGGCGATCGACCCGACATCGCCCATCCGATAGACCTAAATATGCCCTCTTCACTCTTCGATCCTCTCCCATCCGTTTCACGTGACCGAGCCAACGTAGGCGGTGAGATTTTATCTCTCCTATTATGTTAGTCGGCATTACCTTATGTAAGGCTGCGCAGCACCTCAGGGCGTTTTGAATACATAGTGAAAACTACTGATTTAAATAAAATTAGAATATTCTTCTCGTTCTTCATCGTCGCAACCCAAAATAAGCAAAGGAAATTAACTCCAGTAAAATTATTCTTTCTTTCTCTCTTCTAATAGAAGTACAACAGCCCTATAATATAGCTTGTAATATAACTTGTAATAAAAGTACAACAGCCCTGACAATTTAATGTGTCAACAATTACGCCTTGACCTGCTTATTTTCTTGTAAATCGAGATTACGTTTAATGTTTACAACAATTGAACACAGAGCTTCGAGAAACACAGAGTTAAAATAACGTATAAACTGACGAAACAGTTTTTAGTCTATGGAGCGTTAAGTAAGGTCGGTCAAAAGGTAAAAGGTATGATGCACTGTTTTTATTATTTTTACGTACAAGAACTCATATATGAAAATAATATATTTATGAGTACATATTCATTTGAAAGTCTTATTCTACCATTTACACATTCAGTATAGTCATAATTTACACGAATTCCTAAAGAAAAACGAAGTGCAGTTATTATTTTGAGAATATTCCCAGCTTTATTAGCAATGTTTTATTTATGGATTCGCAGTTATATGTAACTTTGGTTTATGTATCATGGTTTATGGTTTTTTTTCACAGCTGAACTTGGTAAATTCTTAAAGTAGGTACCTCTTATAGCTATCCTTTTTGTCAAAAGTACCAAAGTTTGGAGTAATCAGTTAGTTCAGCTTCGCTTGCGTAAACTTTGGACTGATATCTCACTGAAATCATCAATTTTTCGGGATGAAAAGTGTTCGAAATTTATCCCCATTATCAAGTAATTTATTCTGAAGATCATAAAGGGTAAACATATAAACATTTAATAATCCAAATAAAGTTATTTTCACATTACATAAAGTTACAAGTATGGGTTATATATCAATTCTTCGAAAACTGTCAAGTGGAGTTTACCTTGAAAATGCTATGTAAAATTGTACATACTAAAGATCAAGTTACTCTGACAATACAATTCTTGCAATATCAACAAGTAGGTATAGCAAATGGCGCTTTTATTGCTAAATATTATGTAACAATTTATTATAATTTGCATGAAAGGAAGTTCAAATGAAGTTAGTGAACTCACTATAATAGTAAAATATGACTATTTGATTAAAGATATAATAGTTTTTAGGTCAACGAACTATAATACACTTGATTGAAGGAGTAATCAATCAAAGATGCAGTTAATTTGACAGTACATGGTAATTATTTTAAAAGCATTCTAGACATCTTTGTTGGAAGCGATTTAGAATAGAATAGAATATATTTTATTGTACCAAAATGTTACTTTAAATCAAAAACATAAGTATTTAAGTACCATATCTTATCGCCCATAACTTCTTCTAAATAAACTTAGATCACTTTTGGACTGACGATAGAATTAATAAAGTGTAATAAGCAAAAAAAATGTACGTCTGCCTGCGTATAGGTCAAAAGTACATATAGCCTTAATTTCTTTTGTATATTTTCTCTTCTTGATCGCGTATATAGATATAAAGACTATTTTGAGCTTATTATTTATTAGGTCAACCGTCTCATTAATCACATAACAAGTTCCTTTTAGCCAAATGTAATAAATCTTTAACCTATGTTAATAGCGTTTAAATCTGTCGTTTTAGGTAATTGCAAAATTATGGCGGTTCTACGAACAATGCAAATCCTGGTTTGCTTTTTGTTAGCGAGACTCCGTAATACTGTATGAATCATAACCTAAAAATAGGCGGTCATTAACGTAACATGATTAAACTATAAAAAGAATAAGTATAACAATTACTGTCTGTTAATTTTAAGGTAAATGATCTTAGTGAGTAAATTAATTATTTCCTTGATGATGTCTATTTGATTGTTTTTGATATTTTATCCAGTTCCTGACTCCTCTATACACAATAAGTACAAATTTTAATATGACAATATAGAACACGAAAGGGGCCGAATCCATGGACGCTACGTACACTTGCAATGTAAACGAAGAATAAATTGCAATTAAACTCTTCACTTTACCCGTTTGAAACGGTAGTCTTAATCCAATAATTGGTATATACTAATGTTTAAAAGATAATTTATGGCTTTTGACCTCGGTTTATCTCGTAACTTAAATTTGTTACCTGCAGAAACTATTTGATTATGTGACCGTCATGGCAATCATGACGATTAATTTAATAAATTTTTGACGTGTTGTATATTCAATTTATATGTCAATTATTTCTGATCAGTTTTTAAAAAACGACACAATATAATGAAATTGTGTCAGTAATTTTTTATTTGGTACATAATTATGTCTTCGACTGAGACTTTTTGCATTATATTTTTGATAACTTCACTTCATGATTTTACTGTAGAATTTGTATAATACTAATAGAATATAGTGGACTAATAAGTACATGTAGTAGATAAAAGTTAAATAATAAGCATGTGTTTATGTATTCACTATGAAAAAAACCATTTACAAAACGAATAGGTACGCATGTATGGCAAAATACTGTTTTCCTCTGATGCAGCGACAAGCCAAAATCTTAGTTGCCCTGTTTAGAGGCGTTGACCTATACAATTGATGTAACTAACGACTCATAATTACACTAGTAGCGCCGTGAGTTACTGCCTGTGTTTTCTCGTGCCCAGCGACATGCATAGCCGCTGGGTACAGAGTCGCGGCTACCAGAAGACGCCCCGAATAGGTAGAAAATAGGGTCAGTGCTGTGTCGTTGATCCGAGGCGAGACGTCTGCGGGAGGGGAGCGCCTCCCCCACCCGTGCCTACACCTCGCGACGCCTATACAACAACCCGCGCGCTTCACCCCACCGACCGACAAACGAGAACCAGCATTCCGCACTCGACGCGAGGGCGAAGCGCACGCCCTACTATCTCGATCGCGACCGACGCGCCGCGCGCCCGCGGCTAATCACCCGCCATGTTTGACGTTTTTGGCTCCGTCAAGGGGCTACTCAAGCTCGACTCAGTGTGTATTGACAACAATGTGTTTCGACTGCATTACAAAGCAACCGTGATCATCTTGATTGCCTTTTCGCTGTTGGTCACGTCCCGACAATATATCGGTGATCCAATCGACTGCATCGTTGACGAGATACCGCTTGCCGTAATGGACACATACTGCTGGATCTACTCTACTTTTACCATCCCTAACAGGCTTGTGGGTCGCGTTGGCAAGGATATTGTTCAGGCTGGTGTTGCCTCCCATGTCGACGGCCAGGACGAGGTTAAGTACCACAAGTACTACCAGTGGGTGTGTTTTGTATTGTTCTTCCAAGCGATCCTGTTTTATGTACCCCGATACTTATGGAAGACCTGGGAGGGCGGTCGTATTAAGATGCTGGTGCTCGATCTCAACTGCCCCGTTGTTGGTGAAGACTGCAAAACCGACCGCAAAAAGCTACTCGTTGACTATTTCCACACGAATCTGCACACGCAAAATTTCTATGCATTCCGATTTTTCATCTGTGAAGTATTGAACTTTATCAATGTTGTTGGGCAAATCTTTTTCATGGACTTCTTCTTGGATGGTGAATTCTCAACTTATGGTAGTGATGTCGTCAGTTTTACTGAGATGGAACCCGAGGAACGTGTGGATCCTATGGCTCGTGTTTTTCCTAAAGTGACAAAATGTACCTTCCACAAATACGGTCCTTCTGGAACCGTGCAGAAATTTGATGGCCTGTGCGTGTTGCCTCTGAATATTGTCAACGAAAAGATCTACGTATTCCTCTGGTTTTGGTTCATGATTCTATCCATTCTGAGTGGCATCTCTCTGCTCTACCGTATGGCGGTTGTCGCAGGACCACGCGTGCGTCTCTACTTGTTACGAGCCCGAAGCCGTCTTGCACCGCAAGACCAAGTCGAAGCCGTCGCTCGCAAACTGCAAATTGGCGATTGGTTTGTTCTGTACCAACTGGGCAAAAACATAGATCCGCTCATCTATAAGGAGCTAATGTCGGAGTTAGCAGAGAAGTTTGATTCGAAGGACACTGTGTAGTCGTGAAAGGTGTGGGGAGTGGACAGTGGACTTTGAGTCGCCGTGTGACGTGTTTTGAACGAGGCCCGGCCCGCGGCGTGGCCGCCGTCACCGCTGAATAGAGCCGCGGCCGCGCCGCGGGCCGCGCGGGGAGCGCACAAAGAGCGCCAGGAGCGGCTGCATGCCGACATTCCATTGCACCCGGTGCGGGGAACGACCTCTGCCGGGCCACACTCATTGTATTCCAGAACCGCTTTAACATTACGACGCTACCAAAAGTAGGTGGTATATAAAAAAAATTAACACTGAAGCGCATACGCAACCGTTCGACTGAGCATCGCCACGCCGCATTGCCGGAGTAGGCGCGTGTGCATTTAGCGTAACGTTTTGGGGAGATGTTTACTAATAGTCGTAGGAAGTAGGTAGATCTCTTGTGCCTTCGTTTTTGTATTGTATTATTTTGTATGCGAGTGAATAATGCTGTGGGGACGTCTCATTGTGATATGTAATTATTATTGTAATCTAAATTAAGTGTTTATCGAGTACGAGTTTGATAGAATGAACGACGGCTTATTTGCTAAGTATATTATAGTTTTATCTGTAATGTCCTGTTATCGAATGTTTACTCGATACGATATTGTATAAAGCAATAATGAACTGTTAATTTTAAGAGATCAATTATTGAGAATACGACAATATTTGCACTTTTTACTGTTTAATGTTAATTTAAGTAACTTTTTATACTGACTAAATCGAGTCGGACACGGTGAATATTTTCTGAATATATTTACTGCCATTATTTCTTTTGTTTCATTTATTATAACTCCTTAAGACAGCGCACAAGATTTCAATCAATACTACATTTCTGTCATAAGTCATAACTGAAAACAATGGGTTCTTTGTTATAATAACTTGTAAGATGTAGCACGTAACGCCATCTGTTATCATATGAACGTACATGCAGTAGTTGTAAGTAGATGGCTCTCTATCAGATAAAGCTTTGACGAAATGTAACAGGTTATTATGATAACCATGAGTTAGAGTGAGATAGATAGTAAGGTTATCGACGAAACAGATTATTGTAATTTGGCACATAATCACTTTTGTTGTTTGGCCGGCTGATTAAGCTGTAATAAAATTATACTTAATAATTTAAAGGAAAAATTATAAAGGTATTAAAGTATACAATTAATTAATTAATAGAGCAATGAAATAGACTACAATTGATGACTATATAATTGAGTAGAGAATAAATAATATGTACTTTACTATGCAGTTTATTAAAGGCAGATAACGCAACCGCAGTATAGAAACCACAAAGAATTATTGCATAAATAATAATTTAAGCTTGGTCTGTGGTTGAGGCAACCCTATTTGACGGAAAAAATACTAATTCCTGCGTTGGGGCGGCCTGTCGTAATAGGCGACAAAACAACCCACAGCCAGGTGGTAGGGCATTTGCCCAACTGGATGATTACCACCCCTACTCTAGATTATGCCACCATAACAACTTTGAGTTGTGTTCCGTCATCAATGGCCAGGTTCCAATTTCTCCTTCGAGACCGGCAACACATTGGGAACACCTCTGGTATTGCCAATGTCCATAGCGAACGGTAACCACTTTCCATCACAGTTGGTCCGTCAACCTGTCTGCTGTATTTCAGCAATAAAAAACATACGCGCCACGCTTGTCTGGCGGATTGGCTGCTGTGACACATCGGTTATCTCGATGTGGACTCATCGCTATATTTTTCTTCACGTGGAAATTATAACAAATATATATATATATATATATATATATATATATATATATATATATATATATATATATATATATATATATATGTATATCTACTACACTGTTAATAAAAGGCAAATATTTCTTTAAATATTTAATTCCCAATAACACAGTATATACACTTTTTAATGTTACATAGCAATTTTAGTATATTATTAGTACAATGGCTTCGCCGGAAGAGGATATTCTAGGTTAGAGAAATTAAAAACAGTTATTTTTTTTTATTATAATTTATTCATGACCATAGAATCAAAGTCTTTCAGTCGGAAACATGTTAATTAATAAGTCTTCGTATAGTAGCGCAGTTGTATTGCAGGCTACAACCGACGCCATTCAATGGAGTTCTTGTGAAAACTCGAAAGATCACATCTGACTATACAGTTCACATTTCTCACAAAAACACATAATTTCTACTCAAAAACTATCAATATCCTGCAACTATTGTTCATTTTAGAGTAATTATACACATTTTTAGAAAATAAAACTGCACAGCACAACGTCTCCTTTCAGTTACCGCCAAAAACTCAATTAAAAACAATTTTTTTTTATTAATTTATTCATGACCATAGAATCAAAGTCTTTCAGTCGGAAACATGTTAATTAATAAGTCTTCGTATAGTAGCGCAGTTGTATTGCAGGCTACAACCTACGCCATTCAATGGAGTTCTTGTGAAAACTCGAAAGATCACATCTGACTATACAGTTCACATTTCTCACAAAAACACATCATTTGTACTCAAAAACTATCAATATCCTGCAACTATTGTTCATTTTAGAGTAATTATACACATTTTTAGAAAATAAAACTGCACAGCACAACGTCTCCTTTCAGTTCCCGCCAAAAACTCCCAATTAAAAACAAAAATTCAACAAAAATAACAAAAATATTATCTGTTTAATTATTAAACATGTACTTTGAGTCAGAAGACTATCTAAGTGGTACAATACTTTCCGGCCTGGATTCGAACTCACGCCCTTTTAGTTTAAAACGCATGTGCGCTAACCACTGACCTGTTACCGCTCTATAGTAGAATTATTTTGTCCGTGCAGTTTGGGTCATAAATCAAACTCTGCCTCAGCCCGGCTAGGGCGGTGAACATGTTGCGCGGGCGCAACGCCATTATCGATAAAAACTCATTCTTATCAAAGAAAGATTATCATTCTTATAAAAATCATTATCTTTTTTGCTGTTAATTTTAAACTTAGATATAAGTATTTATATTTATTTTTATTATAACTTGTTACATTCTAAACTTTTGTACTTATAGTTTTTTAATACATACATACCTAATTAATAAATTATTTTAAATCATTATTATTCTTATTTTAATAAATACGTTGTTTTATCTATATATTTTTTTCATTTATATCACTAACCCACAAAATGACAAAACTTAATACACTATCGATAACGCTTAACGACCACAATAATGCGCATCACTATGTCCGCCCGTGAGTGGAAGAGAGAGCGAAATATTCTGATTATTTATGACCCCAACTGCACGGACAAAATAATTCTACTATAGTCGCATTAAAATATTCGTATTTTCAAACACTTTTTTAAGAATTTCTTTATAATTATGAAGTGGTGACGCCTTTTCCTCTTTCACGTCTTTGGTTATGAGTTTTTTTTTTAAATTACAGTCTTATTCATATTGAGTTTAGAGTATGTTTGTAGGATTATTTAAGAACTTTTAAGAAACCTACAAACTTACTCCTATGAATAAGATTAGGAACTTTCCAGAACCATGATGAAGCCACCACAGCTTAACAATAATATTACAAATATATAAATTACCATTAATCAATTTTAGATGGATGACTAATCTTACTTATTAAGTTGATGACATATATATTACGTATGTATTTTACTGAAGAAGGCTTATCTTGCAGACTAAGGCATATAAGGAAATAGTACAATATTTACTGTAAAATGATTATTATTATATATAATATAATATATTTTTTAAAAGTCATGGTACCGTAATGGCTAGCGCACGTGTCCCCAACTCAAAGGACGCGGGTTCGATCGATCCTAGCCGGAACGCATGCACTACTTAGTCAGTTTTCTGATCTAATGTGCGTATTGTTACAATTACTACGAGCTAATAACGGTGAAGGAAAACATCGTGATGCAACCTATACATCGAGATAACCGATGTGTCAAACCTGCCAAGCCGCCTTGGACAAGCGTGGCGGGTATACTGGAGGCCCGAGCCCAGCAGTGGGACATTTATGGGCTGATATATATTAATATATTTTTGCAACCAGTATTCATAATAAAATTAAATTTTATTATATTATATTATTAACATTACTCTGCCGTAGCTGTGGGTAGTGTTAAGAATATTGTAAGTATTATAATCAAGTGGTATGTATTGTTTCTGGGCTAAGATCATATAAACCTTTTTGATTCTGGTGTAATAGTAGCGAAAGAGTATAACGATGGATGCATAAGAGCAATCAAGTGACAGGAATAGCTGCCATCCATACTTTAAAAGTCAAAATTTAAAGGCATTGCAGCTATCATCAAAAAAAATATAACAGCTATTTCACAACAACCCTTAAATTGTTTTGGAAGCGGGGGAAGTCTTCAATAAAGCACACTTTATGGAAATTATGTGTTTACTCGTATTATTTTACGATAAATTTAATTGTGCTTTCAAAGATCTATAGTTTTGTTGTTTGTTATACTTATTGTTTAATATTAGGTAGTTTAGTTTTGACTTTATGTTTAGTTTAAATTTGCTTATGATTAATTATAATAAATACTTACATCATTTTTTTTATAAAAACTTGTTTCTAATTCTATCGAAACTGGACGCCATTCATATTTCAAATAGACTTTGGCAAACAATATGGCGGTTCCGGGAAATAGCGCGAACAAGTTTACCTGGACAAAACAAACGGTCGCCTTTTGTATTATTTACAATAGACTTTCGTATCGCCTCTTTTTGTGAGACGACTGCAAGAATTTAGAATTACTGGTGTATGTGTGTATGGACATCGGAGAACTTCATATTTCCTATAATATAATAAAGACATCGGATTATATGTAAATGAATATAACGTGATATTTGCAACAAGATTAATGTTATGTTGCATAATTTAGTTCTTTTTTGTTGATGGTGTGCTTACTATGGCAGCGAGGTGTATAATTCTTCTATTATGTTAATGTACAAGTGTGTATAATAGTTATATGTATTATGCCAGCAGCACAGATCAAACCTATCCGTGACATACCTCCAGAAAGGAGGTCAAACACGTTAATCTATAATATTATAAAATTCTAATCACCCGTATTTTAACATGAAAGCTATTTAAAAAAAAACAATTAGCATAGAGTGTATAAAACATGGAGAACAAGATGCATTTTTTTGGATTTCTTGTCTGTTTATCGGGATTCACGTAAAAACTACTGGGTTGATTTCGATGATTTCAATTCATTTTTTCTCAAAAGGATTTAAAGAGTCAGATTGAAAAATATCGAATTTCAATGTGATTTTTTTACTGATCTGATGAAATTATACTTGAAGTGATATTTTTATCCCGGGCTTCCTGCGGGAATATTTCCGAGAACGATTCATAGGTGCTTATAAAATATCTTATTCCGTACAGTTTTCACTTAAACGATAGCGTACACTCTTTTTTAAAAGCAGCGGTACTTTGTGTCCCGGGAATTTCAGTGTGGACGAAGCCGCGGGCATATAGAGGTATTAAATAATAAAAAACAGCAAAAAAATCTAAGAAAATCACATTGAATAGTGCACATTTCATGAATATTTGATCCTTTTTGGTGCATATTTACACGTGTATATAATATATATATATATATATATATATATATATATATATATATATATATATATATATATATATGTTGCCGTATTGTCAGTGCATATACCTACTTATTTACTTCGTTAAATTCTTAGTGATTTTTTGAACAATAAAATATTAACTCATAAACGTTCTTCTGCCGTTTTCGGACTTCTCTAGTTCTCTGAATAGATAAGGCAATTTTTCTTATATTGATTATGGAGGATAGAGGTAAAGAGAATAAAACGTAAACTATTTACATAGTACAAAGTAATTTACTAAATATAACCTCAAAGAATTGTTATGTGAAAACGTGAGTAGTGATTTTATTTCGTGAATTTTGAATAATTGTAAATAATGCTTAGTGATTTTGTTTTGTTTGTGACTAAAACACTATAATAATACCCTAATATTTTTTGTCCGTTTCTTTAAAATTCGCCCTAATGCCAAAGTGGCGCCACCCTAATTTAATACATTTCGATGGACACTTCTTCCTATACAGAGATGGTCCTTACCTCTACCCTCCATAATATTGATAATTATAGCAGGTCATAGATTACTTACTTTGGTGTGGGTTTTTTTTTTAAATTATATTTATGGCTTGGCAACTAGGCCTTTAAGCCAGATCTTAGTTTATAATATACATTTAGTTTCTTCATTTTCTTAAGCCTATGTGTAGCACAGCTGAACTGTAGGTAATCAGCTAGTGCCATTCAACGGAGTACGTGACAACTCAAAAGGCCACATTTCACTATACAGTTCACATTTCTCACAAAACACATAATCACTACTCAAAAACTATCAATATCCTACAACTATTGTTCATTTTAGAGTAATTTTACACATTTTTAGAAAATGAAACTGCACAGCACAACATCACCTTTCAGTTCCCGCCAAAAACTCCTGGTGTGGGTTTCGGTCCTGTTAGGTTACGTTCCACAAGAGACTCACAACGACCACGTTCACGACCGTGATTTTTCCCGTTCCACTTATCGTGGACGTTACCATCATAATTTGTAGTGGAACGGAGTATGGAGCCTCGAAGTCATAAACGACGAAATACACAAATGTCATTGGTTGATTTGAAAATCGCGCCTTTTTCAATGTCAATCGTTAGAGAGAATAAATAATGCTCTGTGGTCAACGCCCACTTCGATCCACCTCTTATGGGTCGTGAGCGCTGTGTGATCGAAAATGATGACGTCATTACTGACGTTTTCGCTACGACTTAACGACCGTGGTCGCAATGTGGAACGACGGGCGGAGCATATTCGGCATGGTAAGCTACAAACGGAACTCGTCCTTAGTCAACCTATATACAGCCATGGTAATTTGGATTCTTTCTGCCAAGACGATTGGAAGCTTCGTAATTAAAATGCTAACATAACCCACTTAATTTCAAAATGCCAGCGATTCGCTACTTGCATTTAAATATGATTGTGAGTTCATTTGGACGTCTGTATGTTTATAGTAAAATAATAACATTTCCGCGATATAACAATTTCGAAGCTTTAGTCATTCAAAACTACTTTAAAAGCAGTAGTAATTAATGAATAAATAAAACAAATAAAAAATAAATAACAAAAAGTATGAATAAATTGTGTTTTTGTAAGAAATTCCTCGGTACAGCTAATTAATAAATAATTGTAGGAAGTTACTCATAGCGTAACATACGTCCAAGGTTACATGTTAATAAAATGATTCTGCTCCAATCAGCTGGGTACATCTGTGGAACATCAAAATAAAAACCATGTAATCCAATTATCACTTTTCAGTTCAGTTCAGTGGTAGTAGTAGTCGAATTTGCCACAAAGGTAGTCAAAGAAATCTTAGTCCATACAGCCAATACTGATGTATAAGTCTTCGTATAGTAGCGCAGTTGTATTGTAGGCTACAACCGACGCAACTCAACGGAGTTCTTGTGAAAACACTAAAAGTAATATTTAAAATAATACATAGTACAGTTCACATTTATCACAAAAACATAATTAATACTCAAAAAGAATACTTTAATATCCTACAACTATTATTAATTTTAGTGTATTTTATATATTTAAAAAACTGCACAGCACAACGTAGACAGAATCAGGTTTCTCTGTCTACGTTTAACACCGTGTACTTAACACTTGTTTAATCCGAATTTAAAAAATATATATATTTTGTTTACGGCTTGGCAGCTAGCCCTTTAATCCAGCCATAATAATGAATTAATTCTAATTAGAGGTATTAGTTTAAATTGCGGTGGTTCACAAAATAGCCACGGAAAAGTTGTCCAAACACTCGCCAACTGGCTATATAAATGGTTGTCGAATAAATCTAGCAACTGGCTGCAGGTTAACGAATCATTGACCATGACATCATCAACCATCAACAAGCTTGTGGCTATTCAGCTATAAATAGCTTGTTTTTAACCAGCTAAATACTGGATGCAACGTTTTTTTTAATTTTCAGTTGGTTACCACTGATTATTACCGCTAATTATTGTAATACATGAAATTTAAACGAAATATAAGTAAAATACATATTCATTTTACGGCCTCTGTGGTTGAGTGGCCTGAGCTTTTGCCAGCCAACTTCACTGCGCAGAAGATCCGGGTTCAAAATTCCAGTCAAACTAAATTTCATAAATGAACTTCCTGTTATATTCGCCGAAGCTAAGCAAGTCATGCTTATTTTGTGACACATCCAAACCAGGGGAGGTAGGCTTGCAAAAACTTAACCCACTCGACCACAGAGGTAGTCATTTTTACAAGCTTTTATTTAACTTGCAATGGATGTACCTATGTATGTAAGTTCGGGTGGAATCTTGCAAGTCAAATTTGACCAACTTCTCGGTTTCCGATTGAGCTGAAATTTTGTACGTATTTGTATATCGCGTGACAATGCAATAATATGGTAACATGGAGCTAATCTGATGATAGAGTCGGAAGGTGGCCATAGGAAATCCTGTCCTAAACAAGATAGACCCGTCGTATTTGGGCTCGTTTTACTTGACTTGGCTAGCAATCTGCTGCTATATGATATCCAGGATCTCAGAAACTGGTATTTAAAAAACAAGTTATTACTAAGCATTTGTCATTTCGTTATTCTTTCATGATTCAATATATTACAGCTTTACACAATATATTATTATCAGTAATCGTGTATTTCCCGCAATATGAGGTGAGTTTACATGAACAAACTCCTAAGAACTAAAACCACAGAAAGAATCATATACCTGGATACATTTACCTGTTTACTGCAACTATATACAATTGAACATAATAATAATATGCATTATCAATAGCAAACTCCGGCCAAGTTTGTTTTAAGTCAAATGTCATTTTTTTCCTGGTAGACTAGGCTGCATACACAGTACAAGGGAGTAGTACAAGGAATGCGTCGCAGCCGAGCGCAGGGACCTAAAGGCGTGTCCACATATGATCATCTAGCTGATCCGATCACTGACACGTATCATGATCGCCTATCTGGACGGGTGATGATACGCGATACGGCTCGTTCCGTTTCCAGTCGGTTTTTGTCCGATCATATTTACCGGGACGCGATCTTCCCTCCACGTTACGTCTGCTCCATCGGCTAATAGAGAGGATAGAGGGGGATAGGACAGGTCACATTCCAGTGAATTTTGTGGTATTTAATAATTGATGTAGCAATAAAAGAAGTTACCTAAGCCTTTATTATTGTTACATCAATGTATTTAATCGCATGAGTAGTTAAGACGTAAAGTCGTAACAAACTACCTCACACATATACGTAACTACATTATTAATGCGTCATTCACTTTGTAGAGCGATGTTGTAAACGAATCAAATGAAACGAACTATTCGTATCCTCAAATTAAACAAAGAGAAGAAAATGAATAGACACGAGTAGTGAAGAAAATGTTAAATTGAGAAGAACTTCAAGATCAAGATTGTCAATATTTCACAGTGATATGTCAAATTGAGAAATCCTCAAATAAATCCGATCGCATTGGGTTGGTCAAGTACGCTGGTCAATATAGATCCCATTCAGAAGTTACTTGCAAAGAAACCTATTAAAGACATTCTATTTGAGGCGGAGCCTGGAAATCTACGTAGATACCGTGACCGAATGCTTCTAATCAAGATTTGGCGGCCCCAGCATCTTTATCGGCATTCTCAGCTTCCACCTAGGAAGTAACTGCAATAGTTTTAAAAATTGATTTTCAGGTCTGGCTTAACCATACTTGGGTCCGGGTGCGAAATTCAACCTTCGCCTTTTTTGGCAACAATTTAAAAAATATTCCATTTTAATGTTCTGTAGCTATTTTGGGAAAATTGCACCTTTTTGAAAGCGTCTGCTACCATCACAGGATGTGTTTAAATACATATATGTATGTTAGGAAAAGTGACATTAAATTATTTGGTATAAATATAATCTAGCACTTGATGTATATAAGATATAAATTAAGCTTTTTAAATAAAGAAACCTATAGATAGAAACCTATCTAGAATTTTTAGACGAAACTTGAAAAGTGATCCTTTGTCCTTATGGATTTTTATTTGTAATAGGAACTCGACCAAGTTCTTGGCAGTATTATAGAATAAATAAACGAAAAAAAACAGTTCACATACTGTTTAATTTTAGACAAATTTTGACTCCATTCCGTTAATTGACGAGCTAAAAGTGTGATATTATGTCTACTAATATTACTTTCACAGAAGTTCAACGATGAATGTTTTGTCAGCTCAGCGTTTGTTGTAGTTCCGATAGCACAACAATGTGTGTTTATGAAATAAGTCACGTCGCGTATTATTTTGGTCATGTATATTATATTATTATAATATATGCATAGCATAGGTACTTGCAATTTGCCTATCTGCATTTTATTTTATTTTTAAATAATGACCTCGCATGATTCATCCATTTGACTAGTGGTAGTTAAATTTTAAAATTAATGATGGAAAAGATAACCTACAGAAAGTTACCGTAGTACATTGATGTAGCTGTAGTAGTAAACGACACTCAACCGCAAAAAATAGGTATATCTTATTTATTTCGAAGTCCATAAACAGCCAGCCCATCGTCATGGAAAGTGTTTATAGACATTTGCAAAACACCATGGGACAAGCCAACGCCAGCTTTTAGAATGGGATAATAGGAATGAGATAGAGGGATCAGATAGGAGGAATGGAATAAAAGAGACGACATAAAGGCTTGTCCACATCACCACGGCACGACGTCGTTAACGTTGTCTTGTAAAATTCCGGTACATTTTCCACTCACGAACCTGTGAAATAATAGTCTCTTTCTAGATATGGACCTTACGTGTGGCAGAAGATGTATGTCAGAGTAGAGGAGTGTGGAAGGAAAAGACGTATTGTGCCGACCCCAAGTAATTCGGTAGTTGACAGTATGAAAAATATAGGTTGATTTTAATATATATCGTAGATTACGATCTAAATATGACAAAAATAAATTGTTTTTAACTAAAATATTAAATATTAATTGATATTTTTGAGAAATAAAATTGTTATATTGCAGCCATTAGCCACGTGACAATGAACGCAGATCAGAGCGCGTGACGTCATAGTGTGCAAATCACAAGAAGTTATCAATGGCTTCTCAGTTCTTCAACGAAACAGATGTTTGTTTTGTACACTGTGACGTCATGCGAGACGCCATGACAGCTTGACGCGTTTTTGTGACGAAATGTCAAAGTATTTATAAAATTGCTAAATTAAATATGTGAATGTTGTTTTTTTTTCATTTTGGCCTTTTCGATAATTTTGGCTTTTTGACTATTTTAGCCTTTTTACTCATTTTGACTATGTCGGTCACTTGACCTTTTCAGTCATTTTGGCCATGTTGGTTATTTTGACCATGTCGGTCACTGTGGCCTTTTTGGTCATTTTGACCATGTCACTCATTTTGGCCTTTTTGGTCATTTTGACAATTTTAGCCTTTTTGGTCATTTTGACCGATTCCTCATTTTGAGCATTTTGGTCATACTTTTTATGGCAAAAATAAAACTAAAATAGATGAAAGTTTGAGTGAGAGACTAATAGTTTATAGATATAAAAAATCATAATCTATAGAAAAAAGTGCGATGGTAACTCGATGTCTGGATACCGAAAATGGACATAGATACTTTTCATCCCGGGAGATGGGATAGTTTGCGATATAAATAAATTAAAAAAAGTAAATTTTATGAGGGCAATTAGCACCAATATAAAAATATAAAACAATTTAACCTGTTTTAACGCCGGCTGTTTAAACAAGAGGTACGCGCTAGAGTTTGATCCGCGGCAGAGCCGCGGGGTAAACTCTAGTAGTTTATATAGAGAAGAAGAGACGAATGCTAATATTCTTTAAAATTATGCATGAATAAATACACTTAAAAAACAGCACACACTACCATGTATTTGACACACACACGCATAATAATACTCTGTTGTTTACTGTTCAAGTCAAATTAACAGTTTAGCCTTGGAGAAATCTGTGATGAGGCATGTCTTTGACAACAAATTATTGTGGTCGATTTTCGACCACGGCTGACCACTAGTATATAGAAATAAGCCTTTCAAATGATGTATACGTATAAAACATTTTCTTTATAACATAAACAAGACTGCACAAGTTTGAATGTGAAAGCTCACCACAGTCCACAAGCTAGGTATCAAGTTTTCGCTTGCTGTGTTCAATGTTGTAATACGTACATATGTAGTGATTTAACGTACCTATATGGAAAAGAACAGGTAATTCAATACCAGTTCAGGATTAATCGCGTGAGAACGCAGTGCTAAATGACATATAGGCGGTTATACCTATTGCCTTAAAAAGCATAAAAAACACGCGAATATTGACGCAAATACACAACCATCTTAAATAACTTTCAGAAGAAAGAATTATGGTTATATAATAAAAAGTTATCTGGCTATGTATATTATTACATACCGACAAAGAAACCTGGTTTATTATCCTTCCCGCATTTGGAATTATTTTCTTTACTTGGTGTTTAAAATTTGCAATTAAGTAGACAATAGCCTTTTGTTATTGTTTTCGACTTTGTTGGCAGTTCGCAGAAATAATTAACCAGGTGTGAGGATTAACTCGGTAAACGCGGTCCTTTGTTGTATTATACAGTTTAGTATAAAACAATGCCCGAACGGAGGGGTGGGGCAGTCAACCGAGGATTACGATACGAGTAAGACGTAGATTCGACAACTATATTTGCGCGTGTTATTGGCTCGTGCAGTTTGTACTGGTTGTATCCAGTTATATTTGTACCTGTTTTATATATGTTTGTACATTTCTAACAAATTGTATAGTAGTTCAAACGGCATTTAATTCAATTCCTGCGTAACTCGTAACAATATCCTAATATCAAAATAGTTGCAAAGTCAACAATAACGTCGCAGTTATTTTGAGTTTGGGTGACTGTATAATGTAGGTACTTACTTGTAAAGTTACATTAAGTTATACTTTACATTGCAAACTTTTTCAGTACTATATTCTATTATTTATTTCATATACTAGAGATTTCACCGGATCAAACTGCAGTCAGTAGGTCTACTTACATAAAAACTTGATTAGGTATTTATACATCGCGAGCGAGGCCGCGGCTAGTATAAATAAACCTTCCTTGAAAAATTATGTAACTGATGGTAAAGACCACTTTTGAATCGTTTGACTGGTAATTACGTAGACAGACAGACGCGGAAAGCGATTTTGTATTTAGTAAACTATGTATAAAAAGTTAAAAACTAATAAATATTTTCTTTTAGAACAAAAACTTTTTATAATAATTTAAAAAATCTTCAATTGTTCTTCATTTGGATTCCCCCGAAGCAGCATTATCTTCAAAGCCACCACCATGCGAAGTTGATAAAAAAGTAAGCAAGCTGTTTTTGGACTCCTAGCGGACGCTTTAGCCGAGATTTAACACTAAAAGTGGAAAAATGACTTTCATCACCTATATGCATTTGCAACACTTGTACCACCTCTGGTCTTGCAAATATCTATAGGCGAATCAAGAGCTATAGGACAGGCAAATGGGCTCAAATGGCTACGGCTGTAACACTGTGTTTTATCCCAACACATAATATCTGTTTTGTTGGATTACTCTGGCGGTTCGCTGGCAATACTAGTTTAACATTATGACCAGTTTAATCATATAAATAAATAGAAAAGTTACGTAAAAACATAAAAATATTACCGTTAATGGTACATTGTAAGTACAAATGAATTTGGCCTCAATAGCTCTATACTGAAAATACATAACCATTGCGTCACAGTGATATACCCAGAAACCACCAATCGCGCTCATACTGATAGTGTTGACCTTCAAGATAAATATGTATTAGCTTTATTGTAGGACTGCCAACCCCAAATTAAAAAAAACTAGGCTTTGAAATTGGAAGGACCATTAATTTTAAAAACAGGACGCTGTAATAAAGTTGCAATCGTAAATTAATATGTAGTAGTAGTAGTAGTAGTTTAAATGAATTTCAGGTTTTGATAATAGTCATATTATTTATTAATAAAAGTATTTGAATAAAGTTGAAAACGAGATGTTGAAATATAAAACGCACAACAGCGCGAACACTCGCGAACCGTGAGGCTGCCTGGAACATAAGAATTATTATTGTGAAAGTGGCGCGCGAATTTTAAAATACATGACCTTATCAGGGCGCTTTAAAATCACAGGACGCTGCTTAATAAACTATCCAGGACATCCCAGGACACTACAAAACTGGGAAAGGTTCTGGGAAAACAGCACGATCGGCAACTCCACTTTAGTGCATCTAATAATTGAAGACGTGAGTGGATGAAGGTGATATGTCGCATATTCGGTTTTTTGCTTTTTTTTGCGTAGATGAATATTATAAGTCGATACCAAATGACTGACCTTAGACCTTAGACCATAGATATAAGGCATATTTAAAAAATAAAAAGTTGCTAAAGGTGTTAAGTTCAGTTCAGTTTCAAATAAAAGTAAAACTTTTATCTCGATTTACTCAGAATTGGAATTATGCGACTTATCACCTTCATCCACTCATGTCTTCAATTATCTATAATCGAAAATATAATTTACGGTCTTACAAGTCTCCAACTGTAATATGGTTAATTCTTGTTCCTAACAGGGCGTTCCATTAGTAGCTCACAACGCCCAAAATTGTCAGTTAGCCGTTCCAAAGCGACCGCGGTCGTTGTGGTCATGGCGAAAACGTCACAAATGACGTCATCATTTTCGATCACACAACGCTCACAACGACCCATGTCAAGAGGCGGGTCGAATAGCCGTTCCACTTGAGTTAAAGATTGAGAGTCGAACGAGTGATCGAAAATGGTGACGTCATCAGTGACATTTTCGCCACGACCACAACGACCGCGGTCGCTTTGATGAACGGGTAACGGAGCATTTTGGACGTTGTGAGCTACAAGTGGAACGCGCAGTTAAATTACTATGTGAATACTTGACAGTACGTTATATGTGTTTATGTTATATAAATACCATAAATACTTAAAATTATAATTATACTCTTACGAATGAGACATGCAATAGAATTCAATTAATCTATAGGCTTCTCCACAATCCCGCGAGAACTCGAGATCGAGCTCGCGATACGAGAACGCGTTCACATTCTCAGATTGTCGCACTCTCGCGTAGTTCTCGCGAGAATGTGGAGAAGCCTTTATGTTCAGACTTATTCGTTCATGTCATTCGTCTCAGGGTGACCAAATGTAGCAGAATTCTGCGACTTTAGCAGAATAAGATTTTCAATTTAGGTTTAGTAGATTATGTTGCAGAATATAAATATGTATGAGATTCAAGCAGAACTTTAAACCTCAACCGAAAATCAACAGAACTCAATGCTCAAAAGTTATCTCTGAAAATGTTCTTGCAACACATTCAATCTTTTGACCCTACTTTATGTTCATTAATGGCCGGCTGCTTTATCTTACTATTCACTTGCTCTACCATCGCTTGAATTTTAATTTTATTTCTATGGAGCTTATGTCTAATTTTAACCGATTGTAAGGCGAATTAACAGTCGGTAAGATATAGGAACCAGGCTTTGTTGCATGTGTGTAAGATCATTCCAAATAATTGTATTTTTTAAGTGTTCTTTAAAAATATCAATTCATAGAATTTTGTATGTCAATTAGAATTACACTATAAATAAATACGACATATATATGCTAATTATTAATAAATAAGTTTTTTGTATTAGTTTGTTCTATAATTCGTCCATACAAAAAAGAAGTAGCAAAATGTCATCCTTTTAAAAAATAAACAACAGAATTTATGTGAATGGCAAGCAGATCCTCAATTTAATTCTGACAACCCTGTAAGTTTGTTCCTTCTATCATCTATGTTTTATTTTTCGTTTCATTCATTCGTCGATTTCAAATTTCATTCATCTGTCTGTGGCTTGATCGCCTGCCAAGTTGTTTCGCGTCGTAAATCGTAATTTCGTTATTGAGTTTCTTGGGAAGCGATATTTAAAGAATTTGTTGGCTAAATTAAAAAATAACCATCAGTCTTCTTATTTGAGTTATAAATTATTTCCATGAAATGCATTATGTATTAAATTGATACGAAACCAACAAGATGGAAGCGGATGAAAGCGTCACAGATGGCGAGGACATATTCGTACACCGGCTGAAAAACCTGACTGAAGACGAAAAGAAACGTTTAGATTCGCAAAATTCACGTTTAATTCCTGAATCCAAAGCTGTGAGGCTAGAAAAGGACGCTAAACGCAATTGGGATATATTCTACAAACGGAACGAGACGAAATTTTTCAGAGACCGGCATTGGACCACACGTGAGTTTCAAGAGCTTATAAATTTTGACCCAGATACTGAAATTAACTACCTAGAGCTTGGATGTGGCGTTGGCAACATGATCTTCCCGTTAGTAGAAGAAGGGTTTTCCAATTTTAAATTTTACGCGTGTGATTTCTCACCACGTGCTGTTCAGTTTGTCAAGAGCAATAAATTGTATGATGAGAGCCGAATGACCGCTTTCTGTGCTGATTTGACAACGGAAGACCTCTTTGAGAATGTTGGGGAAGGAAGTATGCATATTGCAAGTCTCATTTTCGTACTTTCGGCCATTCAACCGACCTCGTGGCCTCAGGTGGCAAACGTGGCATTCAAAGCATTACAACCTGGTGGTGTGCTTCTTTTTAGAGACTATGGAAGGTATGACATGGCACAGTTGAGGTTCAAGCCTGGACACAAAATTGCTGATAATTTCTACATGCGGCAAGATGGCACTAGGTAATGGTTGTTTAAAGAAAAGAAGCAGAAAGAATACTTACCTACTTCTATTATAGACTTCACAGTTAAACAAGCATCTAATAATGTTTTTCTTACATTCATAGGAGTTACTACTTTACTGAAGAAGAACTGGCCAATTTATTCACTAAAGCAGGTTTTGAAATCCTAATGAACTCATATGTGCAGCGCAGAACTGTCAATTTCAAGGAGGGCATAGATGTACCAAGAATATTTGTCCAGGGAAAATACAAGAAACCTGAATGAGGTAAGTCAAATACCATGTGTGAATTAAATGTAGGTATCAATTAACAGATAAACCCATGCTATATTCCCAAGCTAAGCATATTATGCTTATTTTACAGTTAGTATCCAATGAACAACAGCTAATTCCAGGTACCCAGACCATGGTAAACAATAGATTTACCATACTAGAAATGAAAACACTTGTTTTTTCTATTGAAATATGTTGGCTAGCCTACATATAATTATGTAATTATCCTGTTAAGTGGGGGAAAGTGATTGTAGAGAGGGATATAGAGACATTTATTACTAGCTGTACCCGTGACTTTGTTCTATGTGGAACCCTAAAAAGTCTAAATCACTCTATAACATTATCTAACTGCCAATGAAGGTCTATCCAAATCAGACCAGCAGTGTCAGAGATTAGTCATTCCAACATCCAGATGGACAAATTATTTTTATGTATTTTGGCAATTCTAGTTATCTGTATAGATGTGAGATAAAAAGTGAATTCTGGGTGTTTACTTATCTTTTAAGTTAACCAGAAAGGCTAAGGCGGGAGCGAAATGAAGTGGAGCTCCAACTTAGATTGTTGGGCAAAAATCACAATAAATATGATGATAAATGCTAACCATTGATTATAAAATGATTTGCATGTTCTATTAGCTCTAGCTGACCTACATATCAATTCAATTTAAATTGCTATATTTCAAAATGGAATATTATACACATATGTTCACATTGTTACAGAATGAAATTGAGTATTGGTGTGGAGACAACATTCATTTTGGTAAGTTGGTATACATCAACACAACATCTAAGTTTCAATTGTGATAGTTGACATACTTAATTATCTACTAACTATACTTAACATATTCTATGGGCAAGTCTTGGATTTTATATTCAAATGAAACATACAGGAAAATTAACCAGTAGGGCAAATACCGGTTGGGATTTCTACCGCTGTTGGCCTAGACTAAATTGACAACTCTTGAGTTGTGTTTCAGCCACTTTCAAGCTTTAGTGCCCAGGTTCCAATTCTCTTCTTCGAGGCTAGCAGCAAGTTGGCACTTAAACCACTTTCATTTGGTGGCAGATCAGCTTGTGTGTTGTACTCACACTAAAAAATTAAAATAATATTGCCATATTAATTTTAACTCTTAAATTAAAATCCACCGAGCCTGTTTGTGACAATGTGTATAGAATATGTTATACTGTTTGTATTTTTAATATTTAATAACAAAATGATGACAGCGCAGTGCAGCTGAAAACCTTCAGTTACCCTCACAATAGGTTTACTTTAGTGTAGGGCACAAATTGGCTTTTAATTTTTAAATTACATTTTTCAAAATTTTAGCTTAGGGCACCCGTTGTGAGGTGTGATGCATAAAACTAATGCTTTTTTTTTAAGCATACTGACCTATAACTGCATTTAAGTCATTGTGTACATAATTTCCTAGAATATTTATGAAGGTTTCTTGTTTTAGGTAATTAAATCTCTGTAAACGCCTGGAAGATACTTATTATGATTGAATGACTATTTGAACATGCAACACCTAGAAGGTAAGACTGTTAGTTTAGTTTTTGATCTGCCGAACACATTGTTACTTAAATATTACTCAGAATGTGAATGTAATTTGAACATGTAAAATATTAAACAAGGCAGGGAATTATTCATATAAATTTGAGTGGCATTTGGGTATTTACTCTATAGTTGTGACAGTGAAATACTCATGTAACTCTTAATATAAACGAAAGAATATTTAATAGATATTAATATATAATAAATAAAATTCATATGATGATTTCATAGTTCATCTGATTGCTATGATGTATAACTGTTTTATGTCTTTCGCTCCTATCTGATAATTTTTAAATAAAAGGTTAATATAATATTATAAGCACAACTATTTTAAACTGTATTATCTATTTCAGATTATATAAAATATGATGGTGAGGGAATATTTGTATAACCGAAAGCAATCTGGTAAGCACACATTAGTAATTTTTTATACTGTGGCCTGTTTAATTGTGTTCCCTTTGCATATCTAGGCTTTATTGTAAGCGCCATTTGGTCTGAAGCATATTTTTTTGTTGCAAAAGGTTTTAAAATTATTTTGTCTTGAGATTTTAATTGGATCACACTGTACTGAATGAAAAACTGAAAGTCTGAAAAACAAAAAATATAATGCAGTCCAAATGCTACTTGCAATAAAATGGCGGTAAACGCTCGATATAACAACTATTTGTAGCCCTCTAATGTTTTGAGCACACACTTTAGCTACATTTTTATATGAAAGTGAAACATTCCACTCTGCCTTTATTAAAATGATGATTTTAGATAGGGACATCTGAATTCATAATGCTGTTAGCATAACTATCCCAACTGATTACAGCTCAAAAATGTATGTTTTTAATTAAAATCGACATAGTAGTTACACTATGATATTTTTTGTTCAACAGATGGGTGACAGCGCAATGTGGATTATCATGGTATTCAAAAAGGTAATTAGTTATTGTTTCTTAGTTTTTAATGGAGTCCGTAGTAACTGAAATTTTATTATCAATTACTTTGCTACAATACAATGCAGATTGTCAGCATAACCTCTGTTTTAAGTATACACTTATGTAAATTATTATATAAATTAACTTAGGAATCGTTTACCCATTTTTTGTATTAAGCCTTACATACACCAAACCTCTTGAAATTTCGAATTTAAAAACTTTATTTGTTGCATTATCAAATTACAAAAACAGTAATTAAATGAAATACAGAACCTTTCATGTGGATTTTCAGGAACTTGTCTTGATTTTTGAAACTTGAACAGATGATGACTAGACCAATTCAGGTCTCCCTCAACAGAGCGAACCCAATATCAACCATGTTGACCAACCTTACGCGTCTGATGTTTATTGCCTCATATTAAGATATTTTTAGACATTTTACGTGTATTAAAATATTTTTCTCTTTCTATTATAGATTATAGCATCATAGAATGTGAACTTGACAGAATTGGAAGTGTGAAAAAAGGTAATTAAGTTTTGGGTTATATATAATTCAAGAGCTCAAAATTGCTACTGCATGTACAAAAAAGATTTCAACCCAAAAAGTTTATCCACTCTGTGTATGAAGCAGTTATTAAAATTCATAGCATTGAATAAAGATATAACTTGCACCATTCTGAGTCCAGTCATAGTTGCAAAAGTGATGACCAGACCACATCAGGTCTCCCTCAACAGAGCGAACCCAATCAACCATGTTGACCAACCACACGCGTCTGATTTTACTGTATACATTTTTTTTACACCCAAATTGCTTTAGAATTTGATATTTAACTATGTATATTTCGTTATTTTCAGACACGATTCAGTTGTTCTCGATCTATTGAAAAAAAAGGTATGTATTTAACTCCAGATTCACTTGTAATTTTACTTAATCATTAGAGTTATATTCTATACTAATCTGATTCAAGAGTTAACTTTAATAGCTGTAATAATAAGGAATTGGTTCTAGTGTTTTCTTTTATATTCTTTCTTTCTTATTTCTTTCTATTTTAAATTAGTAACAGGAAAAATTGACGTAACTTAATGACTGGTACCCACGGAAGGGAAAAGGGAGAAGATGGAAAGATGTTCTCTCAAAGGATTGGAAGAGATTAGCGAGAGATCGCACAAAATGGCATATTCTGGACGAAGCCTATACCAAGGCCGCAAATTGGCAGCTGTCAATAAAATTAAAAAACAAATGTCCGGAAATGAAGGCTAATTTTGTTTATTTTATAACTGGCCAGTAAAGAATGTATTGAAATAAATGTTAAATTTATTGGGGTCATTTGAGCGCCGCCATTTTGGCGTGTTTATAGTGAAAGTTAGTGATGATTCATAGCATTTTCTTTGACTTCACGATTGAATTAATAACTTTCAATTGTAATTACTTTGCCTAAAAACAATCTGTATCATACAGTATTGTTAATTTGACATCAATATTATGACATCGCCTGCGATTACTACATCCTGATAAAATGATGACCCGACCAATTCAGGTCTCCCTCAACAGAGTGAACCCAATATTACCATGTTGACCAACCTTACATGTCTGATACTTAACACTCATTTCTTATTTATAATTTTTATATAATTTTGTTATATAACCAATTATATTGTTTTAGATATATGCTTCAATCCCTTGGAGAAATCAAAGGAAGAATTTAAATATGGGACATACCAAGCCATATTTCCTCAGTAACAACATGAAGGCAAGTTGATATTTTTATGGCCTTACACCTAGGACTGATTTTTATAAAATTAATAGTTTCTGATGTGATTCTTCCTTGAGTGGTCACCTTGACTTCATTTCAAATAGATGGGGGAGTATGACGCAGGTGCCCCAGGCCCTGTTCCTAATCTTAAAACCGTAATTTGACATAAATAGGGTTGCCACTTTTTTTAAAGAATACATTTTCGAAATGTAAAACTGTACTTATGGGAAATATCAGGGAATAAAATTGTACACTTTCATGATTTATAATATACATTATTTAATTTTCCATTTGCATTATATTTTTTATTATATAAATTATTTCTTAGTGAAAACTTGATTGATACATGTATTCATTTTGTATATGGTATTTGAGAAAATTTAATTATGTTATGTTTCCCTGATAATAATAAAATTAAATAAATACATTATAACTAATGTCAAAATCAACCGAGGGTTGTGCTAGAGAATGAACAGTGAGATATAGGAATTGGCCACTAAGCTACCATGACTTAAAAATGATTGTTCTGAGATAAGTCTCTAATATAACATGGAAATGTGCATCTGCTACATATTTTCTACAGAAGGAGACTGATAGCATTGTGTTTAAAACTGCTGGGGACAACACTTATTGTTACTTCAGTTATATAACTCACTACATTAAACAATTATTTATCATCTAGAATATTTTGCGAGAGAATTTTTGTTATATTAATAAGGGTTTTTTTCATTATAGGTGGTTGTTGGCGATTCCAGCTTTGAAAATGAAATCAAGAAAAATTGAAGCTGGTCGAGAAGAATAAAGAAAAACGTGGAAAACAGTCTTTGGGCGTGTTGTTTCTTCACGTTAACGCTCCCGCTTATCGATCGGCAGTAGCGTTCAACGCAATCCTCTGTGCTGACTTCAATCTCCTTGACCACCATATTCTCTGGACTTAGCCCAAGTGATTTTCGCTTATTCCCAAAATTATAAGAGGAAATTCGTGGAACTAAATTCACGATAATGACGCGGGAATGGCAGCCGTAGTTTTTCCGAGACTCAAGAACATTTTTTTCGCAAGGAATAAGGAAGTTAGAAACGCGTTATTCTAAAGGCATTGGAGGAAATTATGTACAGGGTGGCGCGCATATTGCATCATCTTTTTTCGCGGGGTAGAAAGTGCGCGGGCGGGGGGAGCCTGCATCGTTGAGTAGGCGGGCTCATGGAGTTTTAGTCACTATGAGTCACTTCGACGGGAAGCGTCGCGCATTTTGCGAGAACTCTCGTTCATACATCGTTACTAGGCGTTTATATTGTTCTGAATATGGACTACGGCAAATTAGTGAAGCTCCGAGTGCTAATTTAATTAAAATATGGGTACAGCGTTTTGAAGAGACTGGTTCAACGTTTAAACCACAAGCAAAAGGTCGTCCAAGAACATCTAGGACCGACGACAATATTGAGAGAGTTATGCAGTCTGTAGGAGGAGATCCACAAATGTCTACTCGCAAGAGATTGTCTGTCTTACACTTATCGCGACGAAGTTTGCAACGAATTTTAAACTTGGATCTTAAACTGCATCCTTACAAGCTGCAGTTAACACAAGAATTGAAAGAGTCTGACTTCGGAGCAAGGCTCGCATTTGCTAATGAAATGCTTAATCGATTTTCCAATTTTGACAATATCCTTTTCTCAGATGAGGCCCACTTCCATATCAATGGGTTCGTAAACCGTCAAAATTGTCGTTACCGGAACAGTGAGAATCCCAAACTCAAGCACCAGAAACCACTGCATAGTCCTAAAGTGACAGTATGGGCAGCAATCTCTGGTAGAGGAATAATTGGACCGTTTTTCTTTGAAAATGCGCGGGGGCAAAACTTCACTGTTAATACCGAACGCTATGTTGCGATGTTGGAAGGTTTTTTGGCTCCAGAGCTTGAAAATTCAAGAATAGTGAATTCTAGGACTTGGTTTCAACAAGACGGAGCTACCTGTCACACATCAAATGACTCCATGGCGGTTGTGAAACAGATGTTCCCTGGCAGACTGATTTCGAAAAGAGGTGATATCCCATGGCCCCCACGTAGTCCAGACGTGACGCCTCCTGACTTTTTTTTTGTGGGCATACCTCAAGAACAAAGTCTACAGCAATAATCCGAAAAACATCGATCAGCTCAAGGAGAATATCCGTGGTGAAATGGCAGCAATTACACCAGCATTACTGAAGAAAGTTTTCAATAACTTCCGTTTGCGATTAGAGGAGTGTCGTCGTAGAGGGGGACATCATTTAGACGATGTTATTTTTAAAAAATAAACTTATTAGTTATTTCTTAATAATACCTCAGTTTTATTTTAACTATACCTTTTGTATTTATTTTTTAATCAATATTTTCAATATGCACGTTCTATTGCGCCACCTGTATTTTTGTTAAAAAATTTGCATTTTTTTAATATTGATTCCAAGAACTTTGTGATTCACCCTCTTTATCTTGAAAATTGACTTGATCTTGTTACCTTTCATAAAATAGTATCGAAACTCCATATATTCAATATATTCTTTGATCGAAACAAATAACTAAGTATATTTTTTAAACACATCGTAGATTGACAGAAAAAAATATTTATTTGGAAATAATTATTTCAACGTTAAAAAACTGAAATTTCAATTTTTAAGATTATCGAAGCAGAGGTGATATAGAAAGTTTAGGAAAGCAAATAAAAAAACTTATTTGCATCATATCATAAAATTCATCAGTAAACACAGAGTACATTGAATATATGGAGATCAGTAAACCTTGGCATCGCATAGGTATCGTGGATTAATTTTGAAAAAAAAACTTACCGACTAAAGGAATGTTAAAAGTGAAACCAAGGACCAATTTTTTAATAAAAGTGTTTTCAAATAAAAATTAATTTTAAAGGTTTGTTTTTTATAACTAAAGATGAATGGGGTAAGGGGATGGGATGAGGAATGATGGGAAGTGGACCATACGATTTCATACCAGCGCCGGATCTTGAGTTTTTTCGAGGGGAGCTATTAACTTAAAATGTCGCCTCCGCTCGCCTATATTTTTACCTCAACCATCGGACGGCTACAGTGGTCAAATTTACGTTAATAATGGTGAGTTGTGCGTGTGCGAAGTTTAAATTTGCCGCCCGGGGCGTAGACTCCAGCTTGTCTTCCTCTAGAGCTGGGGCAGCCTCATTTATCGCACGAAACACGATAATCTTGCAAAAATAACAGTCTCACGCCCCATACCTTTTTTATAGAGGTATAGATTCGCGTTCGGCCATGATCTCAACCGATTCAGAGCGGACATCGGTATAATGTGTAGCATGCTTACCTAGAAGGTATCTATTCACACGGAACTTGAAGACTCCCAGGTTCTTCAGTATTGGGAAAAACAAGCAATGAGAACCACTGATGATGATGATGAAGGTGGATATTATGTAAGAGCGTGGCATCACGCCCTACGAGCTGTAATCAAGATGGTGTGATTACAGCATGGATCTATATTCAGATACTAAAATATCTTAAGAAAAAACTACAATATCTTATCAGTAAATATTTATTTAATCACAAGAAGAACTTCCTTCTGGAAGTTTCCATTTGGTGTCTCCTGCCAGCGATTATCCACTCGTAGTCACCGCGTTTTGAATCGAAGGTGCCTTGCTGGAGCGATATCAGTTTCAGTGTGAACCGAGGCCCCAGTTCTCTTAGTTTTGCACGTTTCGCGTCTTTCGTGAATTCATATCTGTAAAATAACATTCTTGGAATGCCCATGCTGCACCTGGTACAGTGCTAGCGACTGGCACACCTGCGGCCATGAACGAGTAAAATAACAAAACGATGTTTTTCTTAATTACAATTTTTTTACACAAAGTAAATAAAAGAAGTCCAAATGCGGGAAAGGTAATGTAGTAGGTGTGCATTCACTTTGTCGGCGTGTAACAATATGATACATTTGGACAATGACTAAAACATATGGAGCCACAACAATAAAAATTATCGACCAGAGTCGATTTGTCTATACTCGAGGCAACACGTCAGCTTTATCCAATCAATGTAGCAAAGCTCAATTGTGCTCATGAATATGAATCACGATAGCTTGTGGCGCCTTTACTTGCCACCATATTTTATTTACAGGATGTTCCATTAGGAGCTTACAACGCCCAAAACGCTCCGTTAGCCGTTCCACAAGGTTACCGCGGTCGTTGTGGTAGTGGCGAAAGGTCACTAATGACGTCATCATTTCATCATCGTCGTCATCATCAGACGTCATATTGACGATCACACAAAGCTCACAACTACCCATGTCAAGAGGTGGGTCGACTAGCCATCCCCTTGGATGTGCAATGTAAAGCCTGCAAGTGGAACGGGATAAATCACGTTCGTGAATGTGTTCGTTGTGAGTCCCTAATGGAACGTAGTCTGAGGCTACGAAAATGATGACGTCATTAGTGACGTTTTCGTCACGACCACAACGACCGCGGCCGCCTTGTGGAACGGCTCACTGAGCATTTTGGGCGTTGTGAGCTACCAATGAAACGCCCTGTTAGTGCAGCAACACTCGTTCCAAATTTAAGAAATAAATTAATCAGTCTAAACAAGTTGTTATGAGAACACAGATAGAGAAATATTTAAATTGTAATGATCGAATAAATATCCCGAGTTGTGGCGAGTGTTTATTGCCCAGTTTAAATTGTTTGTTATTTGCCTAATTCCCCGGCTAAAACAATAATTGATGATATAACGAAGTTAAACATACATGGTCAGATACTGGCTCCAAAATCCATGGATTAAATACAAATCAAATGTAAATTACTACGAACCGATGGTGCCTAAAGAAAATATAGTCCCGTTGATTGTGAAACGTGACTGCGCGCCTCCCGCGGAACTGCGGCTCATAATGGAACAAAGCTCCCAACATACGGGCGACTGTCAGACCGAGACGGGTGCTGAAGTTGTTCAGGATCACCTACAAATTTCAATGCGGTTAAAAGTCATGTTTTAGTTATTCTTATCACTACTCTCAAAGCCCTAGTACATAATTTTAAATGTTACATGAAAATTACGTAAAAAAGAGAAAAACACTGAACATTGTTACGAGTCGCGAGACTCAAATTAAAATGCCGTTAGAATTACTATAGAGTTTATTAGAACTATACAAACATGTATAACACAGGTACAAATATAAATGAACACAACAAGTCCAAACGCAATGCAGAAGGTCGTAATTTAATAAAACGCGCAAAGTCGGTCACTCATTACATTCCCGATTGTAGTACACGTCTCGCTTCGCTCGTGGTTATCGCTCGACTGCCTCCCCCTTCCATCAGGTCATCGTTTTATACTGCACAAATGCAATGTCCCCGTATCTAAGTCGACTTAATGAGTACAATAAAACAATGGGCTGTTTTCTAATCACAAAGTAAACATAATAAAACGACCATAAAAGAATTTAAATGTTATTAGTTCAAATGCCGACGGGTAATAAATGTGTTTTGTTTCAGATATGCAGGTGGATATTGTTTTTGTCGGGACCTGACTTGTAACAATATAATAAGTATTAATTTTATTTCAATTGCATTAAAACTGTATCTTATTCATAGTTGATGTATAAGATATTACTAAAAGTTACGTTCTATGGGATGTGTCAGCCGTACCGTTGTGTTTAAAAAAGATACTAGTTGAGATCGAAAATTTTGTGGTAAGAAACCAAATAAGAGTAAAATTATTGACATGTGAGATATTACACATGAGATTAATTAACGCGCGCAGCACTAAGTTGGCGCTATAAGAGTAATAATTTGCCAAATAAAGTTAAGGGATGACCACCATACATGTAACTAACTGTTTTTTTTTTAAAGTATATATTGTAGATAGGCTATCGTTAGTTAGCATGTTCAAATAACATGGTATTATTCTTTAAAGGCTTTTTTTTATTGAGGTGAAGAGATATAAGCTATGAAAGTCATAAATATTGTCACAACTAAAGTTCCAAGAAGACAAAATCCATGTAATACTTTGCAACACATAGACCAGTAAAACGTCATAAATCATTTCATCTATTGTTCAAATTTCGTTGCACACTCTTAGAAGCCATTATGCTTACAAGTTCGAGAATCGCAATGAATAATAGGCATGTTGCTGGGGGAGGGGATCTCAATTTTACGAGTATTATATAACGTCCGGGGTGATGAGACTGAGTTAGTTGAATTTCAACTGCAATCGAGAGGGTTATTAAGTGTAGTACATTTGCAATGAGAATCTCATGTTGACAGATTTTGCTTGTTTTATGTATTGCAAATTTTTGCTTCTCTGTTTGGACTTGTATTTGCAAGAACTGTGAATTACGTGTGTGTATGTACTTCTAATAAATTGTGTGATACTTCCATCACTATTTGATATTAAAATCTCACAAATCGTAACAATAGTGTAATATTAGAATCTAACTTTTAAACTATCAAGTGAAAAATTATGAAAAATATCAAGCTGTAGCTTAAAAAAATACTTTGGTTTAACACATTTGAATAATTTTTGAATATGAGATATTTCCAATTATATGCTTTTTTGTAGTATCTAACCAAATAATGAGTACAGTAGCTTATTGTCACTTCTACAGTATCCTTCCTAGTTCTGACCAGCCAAACTTTTGCCCAATTTTTGATATATTCTGTGATCATGTTTACAGATAACTAATTAAAACATAAGATTTTAAATGAAACAATCAAATTTCCAAGTCATAAAACCTCCATAACCTTATATACATACTTCAGGCCTATGATTGGTGATCTCCTTATAATCCTTTCTCAGTTCTGGTGTGATTTTACAACTCGATAGTCTAAAATGGGCTGTGGGTCCATCTGGTAAGTGGATGAGGAGGAACCCATTTGGCTGCTTCTGATTCTCATTGATAATTATGACGTCTGTGACTTGTTCACGAATTGATGATTGCACTATTCTTTTTATGGATGACCTATAAACATTTTACAAAAACTCATTACATCTTATTCTAATATATATTATTCTTTATATAAAGAAGAGTTTGATTGAAAGCACTCAGCAGTCTCAGGAACTACTGGTCTGATTTGAAAATTCTTTCAGTGTTAGATAGCCCATTTATTGACGAAGGCTATATATATCATAATGCTAAGACCAATAAGAGCGGAGAACCAATGAAGAATATTTCAAAATCGAGAGGTTTTTTAACTATTTCACGTGGATGAAGTCACAGCAGAAGCTAACATTTTATAATTACAGCTACATTTTAATCTTTAATGGATTTGCAGAATTTTGATTTTTAATCTGACCACTTTTAGTTGCCATAAAACTACAGTAGAACCTCTTTAAGTCAAACTTGAAGGGAGACACCAAAAAATTTGATGTCAGTGAATTTTATAAGGATACATTTGACTTGTAGAGGTAAAGATTTATTTAAATAATGGAGTTGTAAAATCAAATACTGCTATGTTCGAGATATAAGAGATCCAATTTATTTTCTCGAGTTACAGAGGGCAAATAATTGTTATTGAAGTCGCGGAAGGACACACCTTCCATGATCAAATTGATCGTGTATTAGCAGAAGGTGATGTCAGGAGCCTTAAGAACAGACGAGCGTGCATGACAAGAGCTATGAATGTCAAAGAAGCAAGTGAGGTGTGTAAGAATAAGCCTGTATGGCGCTCTGTTGTTCGTGCCTACCCCGCAAGGGACCTGGCGTGAAGTTATGTATGTATGTATGTATGAATTTGCATATAGGGAGTCACAAATTATTTCGTCTTATAGAGGGTTCAGATTTCAAGCAACAGAAGTTTTGGGGTTGAAGTGAAGGGAACTCAGATTTTTTTACAACTTTGGGAGGTTCTACTCTTAAGAGGTTCTACAGTACTACTGAAAAGTGGGTGAAATATGGGAATAAAAATCAAATCAAATACCACACTTAAAAACAACTACCTATGTTGTAGTTTTGATTATGTGAACTAGCTCTAAAGGTTTGTTATAAAATTATTTGAAATCAATCAAAATATCCAAATTCTCTGTTCATTGTATCCAAAACCATACATCTTGTTTGTCATTTCAATCAATTACAAAAATACATATCATGATGATGATTAATGCTTGCAAATATGTAAGTCTGTTAAGGTGTGTGTTATAAATATTGAAATCTTTCTTACCTTTGTCTGTATCTCGATATGGAGTTAGGTATAATTCTAGTAAGCTCCCTTCCAAATATTCTAGTTTTGCTATGTGGATTGTCCGAGTATGTGATCAATACTTTTGGTTCATATGAATTATCATAAAATGATGACAGCTCATCCAGTTCCATGTCTTTCTGTGCCTAAAAAATTGATCAATATATGAAAACATGATAAAATGTTACTTATTTATACTTATTCCTCTTTTTGTTAGTAAGATAAGAATCAAACACAAGAGAATCAACACTATTTACGTAAACTATATAAAAAAATAATACAACTCTTACTCACAAAAATCTACTTAGTGTAGTTTTATAGACTTTATACCAAAGGTCCGCAAACTATTTTGTCTCATAGAGCCCTTACCAATTCTTAATGCATTTAGTGGACCCCCTATCTTTTTTTTTAAAACAACTTCTTAAAGAAGGAATTTCTCAAATTCTCATGTAAATAGTATAATATAATGACAGGATATTTTTCAGACAACCTCCAACAGATTTATTTAAATTGAAAGTATATCAAAGAAGATTCTCTGTAGGACAGGACTCCTAAAAATTAATATATTAAGTTTTTCTGTATGATGTCTAACCTCCTCCTGTTCATCGGCATCAACATTAGCGAGCATGGTCTCATCTTTCTCTCGGAGTGATTCCAAAGTATGCGGAACTTTTTTAGGGACATCATCTCCTTCTTGCTTTTTCTCCAACTTACGCCTGAAAATAACAGAAGTCATTCAGACTCAAGTTAGTTACAAACAACTACCACGTTATACTTCTTATCAACTTAATTTTGGCTTAATACCAAGTAATACTTACTTTTTCTTATCCTTGCCACGAGCCATTATCTATATATTCTATTTACGTTGAAGTGGTTAGTGTAAATAAATATTCTTTATAAAAATTCAACCAAATTTAGTAGGTGCACAAAAATTGATCCATTCACAACAGCACGTTATTTTACTTATTTTGACTTAACGATAATTTGATACTGACAGTAACGATGAAAGTTGATAGTTTTTTTTTAATAATATTTATGGCTTGGCAAAGTTGACAGTTCGATCGCATGTACACAGGCCCTATTGTAACTTGATAATCGTTGGCCCAGTGCCACAATTTTTGAGCCTTTAACATTAACGTTATACGGTGAATTACCAGTGAATTTTATAGAACAATACAATAGAAATCAGTACATTTGTCAAGAAATAAAGTTTGATAATCTTTACAGGTATTTATATTATATTCTGTAGTAATATCATTCATTCAATTTTTGATTGCCATCCATAAATATATAAAAAAACAATTTTTGAGGTTAACTAACTGTCAAATTTCGGCAATTGTTTGGGTTCTGTTTTTCTTAGTTTTGTCAATAAATAAATACAAAAATGGACGGTGATCTATACGACGAGTTCGGGAATTATATCGGGCCTGACTTGGAGTCTGATTCCGATGATGAACAAAGTGTTTATGGGCAAGACAATAGGGATGCCGATGAAGATGCTATGGAGGAAGACGAAGACGCCGATGCGGAGCCTGAGGTTGCTCCTATGTCCGTCGTACTGCATGAAGATAAACGGTAAAACACATTCCATTTCAGTTCTGCAATAACAACTCCATAAATGTGTATAACTCTGGCCTAAGAATGTGATATCCTAATAACAGTGGGCAAATTATAGTTTCTTAATTATTGACTGCAAAATTTGGTCATTTTATTCAAAACTTTTGAAAACACAAATTTCAGAATCCTTTCAAAACGTTGAAGAATTCTATGTTCTTCAATACCTTCTATATTGCATTACTCATAAAAATCACATTGTATATAAGACTATGAAAATATAATAAAGAATCTCCCTTTCACATCCATATCTTAGATACATCTTAGTATAGTATATTTGATGGTCTTTGTGGTTGAGCGGGCTAAGCCTTTGTGGGCCTACCTCACTGCAACACAGAGGCTACGGGTTCGATTCTTGGTATAGTAAATTTCGGAAACATATTTTCTCTGTTATTTACTATGGTCTGGGTGACTGGGATCGGCCCCAAAGTAGTCCGTTGTATATCACCCATAACACAAGCGAAACTTACTTAATTTGGGGATATACAATATGTGTGTTTGTCTGCCGATTATTTATATTATTAATCTTGTTATTGTACTAAAAAAATATTAGCAATCAAATAATTCAATGCCTTACTTTTCCACACACCTAACAGAATTCTTAATAATTACATTTTAGGTACTATCCCCAAGCCATAGAAGTATATGGGCCAGATGTAGAAACTGTTGTCCAAGAAGAGGACACCCAGGCTCTAGATAAGCCTCTAGTGGAACCTATCAAGCACAAAAAGTTTCAGGTTCAAGAACAACAGTTGCCAGAAACTAAATATGATATGGAGTACCTTGCTGATATGCTGGACAACACCAACCTCATGAGGAATGTGACGCTTATGGGGCATTTGCATAATGGTAATTATATATTAAAATTTTAAGTTTTACAGATTATAGAAGTACTCAAAAATACTAAGTATTTTACAAAGTTAAGTCACTTAGTAAAATAAGTAGTAAAGGTCACTGTGTAGGTAATAATCTAAATTGTTCTAACAAACTATAATATTATAGAATATAGCTCTTTCTTTTGTAACAACATCTATAGGTTCCAAGAGTAACTCTAAGAATTTGAATACAATGTTATGATTGTCAAAGAATACTAGGGAAGTTACCCATATTACCCAGGAATATACATAAATCGAAAGAATTAATTTTAATTTAGCTAAACCACCAAATATTAACAAAACTATGTTTTAACGGTTTTAAGCATGGCAATTTATTTGATTTTGATTATACTGACGTTTCAGGCGCTTTTCAGTAGCCATGGTCACGGATGAAATAAAATAAATTACCCCACTCAAAACCATTAAAACATTGTTTTATTATGTATATAAGTCACGAAAACTTAAGAAAATATTACACCAAATATTATTTACTTTTTCTTGTAATGTCTCTGTAGACACTGGATTGCCTGAAAGAGATTGCTATAAGCGATAAGGCCTCTCCTTTTCTAATGGAAATGTATTTATACTAAATGTCTAGGTTAAAGTTATGGTGAACAAAAAAAGTTTTTATTTATTAGTGCATTCATTCATAAATCTGTAAAAAACCCTTGATCTAGAGTTTTCAGAGTTACACTATTAAAAGGCATCTTGAAATCTAAAGGGTTGTTCGTCTATGAGTTTTAGTTTACAATTGCATTTTATGGCAAAAAAAATTGTAAAATTGTATGTTGTTTTGTGACTGTTGTTATTACTTTAATAAATAAAATAATAAATAATTTTTTTGTCTGATGAGATGCTTGAAAAAAATATGTTTAATTAAAAATTCGGACTGTCAGCAAAAAATTCAACTCTATAAAATTCATGATTTTCAAAAATTTGGAAGTTATTGGTTTTATTGCAAATCTTAAAAATCGAGTTCTCATTGGATAATTAGGTTTTGAAGTTTAGTTACAGTGCATAGATAATAAGGCGGTATTTTCATGGTGCCCCAGGGTGGTACTTAAAGTAGATCCGGCCCTGACACTACTCATCATAGAATTTCATAAACTTAATACAGCCAAATCAGCTTCGAGAAGTTTTTTCGTTTGTAGTAGTGTATGGTCAGCACATAAATAAATAAACTAATACTTTTTATATAGGCAGGTACATAATATGAAACTAATAATATTAATTAATAATAAATGTTAATATTAAACATAAATTTTTCAACAAAGTTTCAAGTTTAGAAGTCCTGTGAACAAACATAAAAACAATGCTTAAAAATACTTTGAACGTTTACAGGCAAAACTTCCTTTGTTGACTGCCTGATGCGCCAAACTCATCCGGGCACAATAAACAACAGCACAACCATTCCAATGAGATACACAGACACATTGTTTGTGGAACAGGAAAGAGGTGTTTCCATCAAAGCAATGCCTGTAACATTACTTTTGAAGAGTATCAAGGGGAAATCACATTTGTTGAACATTATGGACACTCCTGGCCATGTCAATTTTAGTGATGAAGTCACTGCTGCCTTGAGGATATCTGATGGTAAGAAGTGCTCTTGGGTATTTATTTAAAAAAAACACTAATGCTAAGGCAGGAGCTCTGCTTTGCTTCTCTCCCGCCTTAGCCTTCTAATAAATAATCCTACTAATACTATAAATGCAAAAGTTTCTAAGAATATATGGAAGTATGTTTGTTACTCTTTCACACAAAAACTATGTATTTTGATGAAACTACAATAATATAGCTTACACATATAACTATACATATATAACTTACCTATACCTACCAGTTAAAGGCTCGCCCACCCGCTGCCGTTAATTATGACAACGGGGCATACTCACGTGCCCTCAGTGTGCACGGAGTTTAGGCGCCAAGATAGGCTACATAAGCCATATTCGCGCGCACCAGCTCCGATTATCCAACTAGGGGTCAAAGTGGTCACCATGGCCGAAAACGGTCGGAACAATCATAGGCTAAAATTGATAAAGATATAGTTTGACTTATCCAAAATATAATGATTTTCCATCACAACGCGGGTGAAACCGTGGAGCACAACTAGTGATGTCATATAACTAATCCCCACCCAAATAATTTCTTTTTACTGAAGAGTAAGTAGTTACTTTTTTTTACTAAAAAGTAGATATATTGTATAATCACTAATGTGGTTGTGCCTTAATAGCATTATTTTATTACATTTTAAATGCCTATTGCAGTCTAAATAGTCTTACTCATATTGATTTAGAGTAACTTGAAAGATTCTTTATGGTCTTTAAAGAAAGCCTTCACACTTACTCTAAATCAATATAAGACCATTGATCTTTAACACTAAACAACCGCAACATATTAAATATATTTTCATATCCTTTAAATTGCTCATGTAAATATAACAAACACTAGGCCACCACCATCCTTTTTTTTAAACGAGTGGTATTTGGTTCGAGGACTATTCGCTGCAGGGCAAATGCGGTGCGGAGTGTGTGATTCGCCACATTGGGGTTGCACTAGCACCACAAACAATATATGCTATTGCCACATCACAAGCCACAGGTATATGGTCTAGCCACTTTGTGAGGCCCTAGCAACCCTACCACCAACTTACAATACCTTAATATTGTAATCTCTATTGTCATTTAGGTGCAGTCCTTTTTGTCGACGCTGCAGAAGGAATAATGCTCAATACAGAACGGCTATTAAGACACGCAGTGCAAGAGCGAGTACCGCTCACAGTGTGCATCAACAAAATCGACAGATTGATATTGGAGTTGAAACTGCCACCTGCAGACGCCTACTACAAGTTACGGCATATTATCGATGAACTGAACTCAATGCTGGAGACTAACCAGCCGCAGGATAATCCTGACGAACCTGCTATTGTGTTGTCACCATTATTGGGTATGTACTGTTGTGAATGATTCTAATCGAATTTAAGTGATCTATTATTCGCTTTAACTGAGACTTGATTTCTTTCGGCTACAAATTTAAGTTAGTGTTTTTTATTGTTTTCTTTATGGCCTGAAGTAGGCGAACTGGCAGACGGCCCACCTGATGGAAAGTGGTCACCTTCACCTATGGACGTTTGCAACATCAGGCATGTCGCCAACGCGTTGTCGACCTCTAAGAAATTTTATAACGCTCTTAAAGAACCCCATGTCATAGCGCAAAGGGAAAACGGCGGCGGGAAGTTCCCTCCAAGTCGTTGTTGTGTTGTTTCACGAGGTCATTAGACGAATGCACAGACCTGTCATATTTTTTTTTTGTTTACTAAATTCTATGCACATTACAATTTAGGATATCTTACTAGTATGCAAGTGTGCCTAAAAAGAAGGGTATCGTATACAATGAACTAGTTTTGTTTTATTCACAATTTTGTCCCTTGTGTAAAACTTATCCGTGCTGGATTCCGGAGAAAGAATACAATTTCCTGCGGCCGGGCGGCCTGTCGTAAGAGGCGACAACACAACCCACAGCCAGGTGGTAGGGCATTTGCCCGACTGGATGGCTACCACCCCTGGTCTAAAGTATGTCGTCATAACAACCTTCAGTTGTGTGCCGGCATTAGTGACCAGGTTCCAGTCCTTTAAGAGAGCAGCAGCACATTTGTAGCACCCTTGGTGTTGCAAATGTCCATAGGCGACTGTAACCGCTTTCCATCAAGTTGGCAGTCTGCCTGTCTGCTGAACACCTGCAATAAAAAAATTTAAAAAAAAAAATTGAGTGCGTGTAACGTTCACATGCGATTGAAGTAAAACTTTTTTACGAATTTTTTTTTCATTTTTTTTTTATTGATTTGTTTATAAACTATGTATTGACAAAATCAAAAATATTTGAAAACCGGATGGTACAGAAACGTGACGCCGTATTGCCGTAACGGACTTCCGTTGCATTGTCGTCCAGTTACCTCCTAGTCGCGCCTAAAGAAGTTTTACTTCAAAAACTACTTGTGTCAGTCCATTTGTTCTGATGCCCTGGATGTGACGAACGCGTTCGCAACGCAGGCAACGTGTGCTTCGCGTCCTCTTTGTACGACGTGTGCTTCACGCTGGAGTCGTTCGCGGCGATGTACGCGGCCGCGCACCCGGCGTCGGGGCTGCGCGCCGCGGACATGGCCGCCTGGCTCTGGGGCGACGTCTACTTCAACGCGAAGACGCGCCGCTTCACCAAGAAGCAGCCGCACGCCTCCGCGCAGAGGAGCTTCGTCGAGTTCATACTGGAGCCTCTGTACAAGATTTTTGCACAGGTGCCAAATCATTTTTATTTTTTTATTAGATGCTAGAGTACTTCTTAATGTCTTCTTATGCCTTCTTATGTCGGAGAAGGCCTCGTTCTCACGACATCTTTAGTTATTGCAGGTTTAGTGGGCGTCATCAGGATAAAATGCGAGCATAAAACACAATGGCCACGGTTTATACACTTTTAATTTAGATTGAAACATTATTTTGACATAGTTTAGACCGAGCAGCGGGTTCAGGGCACCGCTCATACTTCTAACTTAACACTTTCTTAAAAATTCTCCATGGTCCAACTCGACCTATTGCCATCAACCAAATGTGCCACAAAAACTCCTCCGTCTACCGAAGTAGATACTACTAAAAGTATAGAGGGCGTCTGACACCGCTCTGAGCCATATGCTCTGCTCTGATTGGTCGTTTATTAAATTACAATATTCATAACTTTTATTAGGTTAGAACGATCTTTAAGTTATAGAAACATTTAACAAATCAAATTAAATTACATTAAGAATTTTAGAAGTAATTAAAATGTATGTATGTGTGTGTATATATATATATATATATATATATATATGATAAAATATCAGGTATGAGCATAAGTCGTTAAGTATTTTTCAATGTCCTATGGTGTATTTTTTATATATATATATAAATCATTTGTGCAGTTTAAGAGGAGTTAGCACCTAGCGACTATACTTTGTAAAGACTACCATGTGCCAGCGAAACTTCATTCTCGTTTCCATGCTTTTTGCTATATTCGTCTATTCCATGAAGACGACGGTTATTTATCGGGTCAAAAAGTATCCTGAATCTTGACCCGGGATATGAGTTCACTCTATGTCAAGTTTCATTTAAGTCCATTTAGTAGTTTTTACGTGATGCTCTATCAAACAGGAGTTTCTTGCGCCGCTTCTTCTCTTCAAGCCATAACATAATAACCATAAACAAAATTTAAACTAAATAATTAAAATGAACAAGCCGTAGGCTAAATAAAAGTTTAAAAATACTCGTTGACACGTGACATCTTTGTCTTCCGTGAAACGTTGGAATAACCAAAATCAATTAAATTACCGCGCTTAAAACCGTTAAAACGTAGTTTTATTTTGTAAACAAGTCGCTAAAACTTAAGAAAATATTATGTGAAACAGGAGAAGTTTTAAAGTAGCATTTCCACTTTCTACTGAGTATTGGTTTGAATTTGCCCTCTGAATTTTTTCATTTTTAAATTCATAATACAAACTCTAACAGAGTACATATTATCTATATATAATCTGTGGTTGAGCGGACTAAGCCTTTGCCGGCCTATCTCGCTGCAACGCAGAGACTCCGGGTTTGATTCCTTGCATGGTAAATTTTGGATACAAATTTTCCCCCATATTTACTCATGATCTGGATGTCTGCGATCGGCCTCAGAGTAGTCCGTTGTATATCACCCATAACACAAGCACAACTTGCTTGATTTGAGGATATACTATATGTGTGTTAGTCTGTCGATTATTATTATTATATTATTTTTATAGGTTGTAGGCGATGTGGACGATACACTACCCGCTGTGCTCTCAGAGTTGGGCATCAAACTTACAAAGCAAGAGGCGAAACTGAACGTGCGGCCTCTGCTCAGGCTGGTTTGCAGCAGATTCTTCGGTGATTTCTGGTGAGTGGCATCGATTCTATGTATGCTGCTTTGTAACATATTATCATTGTTTAAGAAGAAAAAGTGGCAAGAAACTATCCAGCAACAGGTCTGTACTTCGGCCACTCTTAGAACGTGTTCCTGCTTCGTGAACATAACGACGTATAACATTGTAGTGACGAAAAATAATTATTAGTTTTTTTTTTATATTTGGTACTGATTCAAGATTAAGTTAAAATTCATATCACCATGACAGTTTATGGTAAACTATATAGGAGCTGTGTATGTCTAGTAATCGCAGCAGACAACGAACTACTGGCTAGTGTAACGCGGGAGCGCACATATTAATAGTTGCTGTATCTCGCTCGCACATCATCCAGCTCGCTTACACATTGTGCTATATATTATACTAGCTGTACAACTTGTTTATATTTATACTTAAGGTTACCGTTTCCAAAATAATTCAGTTCACATCAGCACTCGACGGTGAATACTATCATACTTACTCTCTGCCCTCTGAAGTATGTATAAACCATGTTTTTGAGCAAATAAATGATTGATTGATTGAACTCTAGGCAATATGATTTGCAGTGGCTTCGTGGACATGCTGGTCCGCCACGTGCCTTCGCCTCTGGACGCGGCGCCCCGCAAGGTGGCGCACACGTACCGCGGCGCCTCGGGGCCCCTCCACGAGGACATGATCGCCTGCGACCAGTCCGGCAGGCTGGTGGCGCATACCACCAAGATGTACCCCACGGACGACTGCACGTTCTTTTTGGTGAGTGTAATAATGTGTTAGTATTTTTTTCAAAAACTTCCACTTGTAAAAATATTTTCAATTAAGATATGCCCCCGAATTTGTCTTTGACTTGAAATTTCCGCGGGATTCCCGAGATAAAAAGTAGCGCATATTTTAAGTCTAAGAAAGCTGTCGTACACCGAAAACCGCTTAATTTAAAAAAATGCATATTTTTTTTATTGCTGAACATAGTAAACGGACTGACGGTCCACTTGATGGAAAGAACCAGAAGTTACCATCTCCTATGGACCAAAAATGCTGCCAATGTCTTGCCAGCCTCAAAAAGGGTACCCGACCACATATGCCAGAGCAGAATTCGTGCTTGCTATAACTAGGTAGTCTGGATCACTGGTAGCCAACCCGACAGGCAAAAATCCCACCACCTGGGGGTATAAAAGTTTACCTCACCTAAAATGTCTCTGACAAGGAATAGTGTAATATTGTAGTGTAATAAAAGTGTAATATTGTGAAATTATTGCACATCATTAATACCTATGGCCAAAACTCCTCAAACCGGCTTGAACAATGGCAGGAATAATATTAATTCCCCATGAAATGCTCCATTCCATTGACTGAACAATTGAGAGGAAGTCGATTAAGCTGGTATGGACATAAATATAATGAGGAGAGATGAAAGTGACGTGACAAAAATAATGTTGAAATAATAATAAAAAATATGTTAAAGATGGATGGGCATAAATGTCAAGGTAGACCAAAAAAGAGATGGATGGATTGTGTGAATGATGATATGTGGTGTGACAGTGTATGTCAGAATAGAGGAGTGTGAAAGGAAAAGACATATTGTGCCGACTCCAATTAATTGGGATATGGTGAAAGAAAAAGGCCCATGGCCAGCAGTCGTTGCTTTTGTGGGCTAATATATATGATGACAAAATGATTGTAATACCAGGTGCTGGCTCGCATAATGAGTGGTACACTGTACGCTGGACAGTCTGTGCGTGTTCTTGGTGAGAACTACAGCTCCCAAGATGAGGAGGACTCCAGGGTGATGAACGTCGGCAGGTTGTGGATATATGAAGCTAGGTATAAGGTGAGATTACTAGTAATGGATTTGATTTGGAAAACACTTTAATATAAAAAGATAACCAAAAGAAGTTCGAAAATGATAGAGTAATCCTTCTGCAGCGTTTTACAAGGTGTTACAAAATGTTTCACGTGACTTGACTGCGCGGTGCTATTTCATCTGTAGGTGGAGCTGAACCGCGTACCGGCAGGTTGTTGGGCCTTAATAGAAGGAATAGACCAGCCAGTAGTTAAGACGTGTACAGTGGTGTCGGCTGAAGAAGAGGTCGAATTGCACACATTCACACCACTCCGGTTCAACACCCAAGCCGTGGTCAAGATAGCCGTGGAACCGGTCAACCCATCGGAGCTGCCTAAAATGTTGGATGGATTAAGGAAGGTCAGTCCGAAATTTAAAGGAACACTTATTAAGTACTAGCTATGTCCGTTATTTTGCTAGAGTGAAACTTTCACTTTATATTATTTTCATGTAAGATATAGAACTGAAATGTATATCAAACTTTAACAGGAAAATTTTCATTGAAATCCATTCAGCGATTTCTAAAATTATAATATGTAGTAGTAGTAGTTTATTATTTACAGCATCATATAAATTATGGCATTTGTTTTGAAATCACAGACAGACTCTTCAATTATACTACTACTAGTAGTATAGAATATGGATGAGATGTATGTTTTATGTCTTTACAAGGGTATTTTTGTTTATATACTAAAAACAAAGAAGGACTTAGACTAGAGCCCTGAGCTAGGCCCGATATTTGTTAAATTATTTTATTATAAATGTAACTCTTTGTTAAATATAGGTGAACAAATCATATCCACTCCTCTCGACCAGAGTAGAGGAGTCTGGTGAACACGTGATCTTGGGAACTGGCGAATTATACCTGGATTGTGTGATGCATGACCTCAGGAATATGTACTCTGAGATTGATATTAAGGGTATGGAAAATGATAAATAATTACTTTATTCTTTTTGTCATTTAGCTATGGAACCCTAAAAAACTCTTTTGTTTTAAAACACTCCATGTCGCGTAAACTACTAGACAAATTTTGATTTTAGTATCACCACAACATTGAATGTTTTTGGAAAATATTTTGTTCACAAAAATGATTAAACTCCCAAATAGACAACTGATGTTGTACGTATTGTATTTTTATTATCCCACAAGATCATTCAAAATTACTTTTGGAACGTAGTTCCTTATCGCGCGGTACGAATGGGGGCTAGACGGAAAAAATTCTTACGAAAAAGTTGTCACGACACTTTTTGAACTTGAGAACTTAAGAACCATGTGTTAAGGTTGAATGTATTGTTTATAAGTGTGTTTAGAATTTGGCAAGATAATGGATTACTATAGCATGCCAAACTGCATGTTAAACTTCAAAGAAAACCTCATAATGATATATGTATTAAATATAAACTTGCTAATACGTTTCGCGCGTTGTGAAAGGGGGCTAGACGGAAAAAATTCTTACGAAAAGTTGTCAAGACACTTTTTGCTATAGTAAGCTATTGTAAGAACTTCGTTCCATCCCGGTGTCCCTTGACACCTCTCAAGTTTTTATTCTATGTTCAAGGGTTCGTTTTGATGTTGCAAGATTCACTTTGGTTTAATGCGATATCTACCATATTAATAATTGGAAAGCCTCGCCGTAACACCATATTATTTAATTTGCTAGCAGAGTACTTTTGTAAACACACCTGTGTGACTTTTAGGTTCAATATCGTGTACGACATCGCTCCACATATTAAAAACTTATTTTTATAAAATTCAAAAATTCGACCCACATATTAAAAAAAAAAAAAAATATATAAAATTCAAAAATTCCAGTGGCTGATCCGGTAGTGTCGTTCTGCGAGACGGTAGTGGAGACCTCCTCGCTGAAGTGTTTCGCCGAAACGCCGAACAAACGCAACAAGTTGACGATGATCGCCGAGCCCCTGGAGAGGGGGCTCGCCGAGGACATCGAGGCTGGAGCCGTGTGCGTCACTTGGGACAGGAAGAGGCTCGGTGAATTCTTCCAGACAAAGTGAGTGATGCACATCCATCATTTTTTTTTAGTTCAATGATACTACAGCTACGGACTCTAGTTCCTCGGGACCTTTTATTCATTTACATTTAATTTTATAAAATATGCCTGTTATACACACTGTATCGTTATACTCTGATTTTTAATTACCTGGACTAAAATTACCTTTTTTTTTGTTTCATAAGTTGTTGCTCCAAGCTTGCAACATAACGCAGCTGTCATTTTAGTCCAGGGTATTAAAAATGAGATTATAGTTTACTATATTTATTACATTGTATATTTAAGTGTACATTTAGATTTAAACTGTGTCTATTAATTATCTATACTTATTATACACTCAGTACTAGAAACCCATTATTAATATATTGTTATTCAAAAAAAAAACATAAAAAAACTAAAAGAAGCTCGCAGTGTCGGCGATTATACTACCATAGAGTGTAGAAGTTTCTTGTTCTGGTCGCTACTTATCACGGACTTTCGTCACTATTTACTTCTAGCAAATGACTTGGATCAGTCATCTAGTCACGTAAAGTGTTGCTGTATGGAGTGAATATTTCTTTATTTGAAGAATACAGATACCATTTTAGTATTTAAACTTGTATTAAACTACACATATATAGGGACCTGGCTTAGACGGTCCGCCAGTCTTTAGTATCAGTCGAAGACCAAAAATTTAGCCGATGCTGGACTTTGAAAAATGAAATGACGCATAAGGAATAAGGCTTAGCTTAAAGGACAAAGTACCAAGCCAGTTAATCCGTAAACAATGTTTTAATCAGGTACGATTGGGATTTGTTAGCGGCGCGTTCGATCTGGGCTTTCGGCCCCGATGCAACGGGACCCAATATCCTCGTCGACGACACACTCCCCTCGGAGGTTGACAAACACCTACTCGCCTCGGTCAAGGACAGCATTGTACAAGGTCAGTATTGTCTATGCTCCTTTTATTCCAACCATAAATAACGCCGCGTACACACAGGTCCCACGATGGCTAATGGTTATTCACTGTATTTCATTATTAAATACCTATTTGTAGGTCAAAGTAATCAAACTATTCAACCGCTATAAGCTAAATAGACCTTTGAAATTAATGTGAGTAGAGCATTTTTGCTAAGTAGTTTTATTTTTAGAAAATGTAATGTTTTGATTATGTACACAGATGATATTTGTTGTTTTTAAGATATAGTCTATTCCAGTTGTTTTTTTAATAGCTTCAATGTACAATATAATAGATAGAGGTTCAAATGAGTTTTAATATTTTTAAATGTCCTATTAATTAAATTAAAGTATGAAAAATAAACCTAATATTAAAAACTAGAACTAAATAATAAGATATAGTTGTGTACTTTAATGTGTAAAATATAAATATAAACTTCATTCCTGGCGTCTGTCTATCTAGAATTCATATACGCTGGGATGAAGGCTTATTTGTTTTCAGCTCTTGCTTGGTGCAGTTAAAATAACTTTTCACAAATACATCTGTTGAGTGAATGTAACGACACATACTTTGCGCGTGGGAACTGGTATTTCGAGATATAAATTATCCCGCCATACTGTCACGTTGAAACATTTGCAGGATTCCAATGGGGTACAAGGGAAGGACCATTGTGCGAGGAGCCAATAAGGAACGTGAAGTTCAAGATATTGGATGCTGTGATAGCTCAAGAACCACTGCACAGGGGAGGGGGACAAATTATTCCCACAGCGAGAAGAGTAAGTGATTAGACTATGATTAAATACGATAGAAGGAAGTCTAGAAATATACCGAGACATTTTTTATTATTAGAAAACTTAAAACGTCATTACTTCATATATTTTGTATGAGTATACAAAATTATGACCTCATAAGTATGTACAAGTAAAAGGAGTCGAGTAGCACATTAATTATCCTTTAAACATTAATTAAAATTATTTCCTTGGTGATATTGTTACGAGTTATGGGACTCGAATTAAAATGCCGTTGGAATTACTATAGAATATATTAGAACTATACAAACACGTATAACACTGGTACCTGCAAATATAACTGAAGCCAACCAGTGCAAACACAATTCACGATTCAATAACACGCGCAAAGTCCATCACTAACGTCTTGTGACTATCGCTAGACTGCCTCACCCCTCCGTTCGGGCATTGCTTTATACTAAACTATCCAATATATCTCGACACAACACTCGACAACTATAATGTGTGTCATCTATTCAATTAAAACTATTTAAAACAAGATGCGGTGTTTAAAGACTTAGGTATCTATTGCTAAAACGTAGGTTTGGACCCTGAAAGTCGGAGATATAAACTACTCGATGATTTTTCTGAAGTAATGTTCACGTCGTACAGATCATATCATTTTTATTGCGAACTAAGTGTTACATAGGTCTTACACAATATAACTTAGAACTAATTACTTAGCTGGCCTTTAATAGCATCCTAATATTAATCTTACTATCTCTGTAAAATGTAATATTTCATTTGGTGCCTGCCTTATGTATATTTTATTTCATTTAAACAAAATAATATCTTCTTAATTTTTACCTCTCACCTATTAGTCGTAAAATACTTTTAGTGTAATTTATTTGATTTAGGTTTATCCGACGTTTCGGCCGCTTTTCAGTGGCCGTGGTCACGGAAGACAAAGATGACATTTGTCAAACGTGTATTGTCAAAGTTTTTTATTCAGCCTACCGCCAACTTGTTCATTTTAATTATTTAGTTTTAAATTTTGTTTATGGATATTATTTACTCTATGGGAGCCTAATCTAATTTACCACCGCTTCACAACATGTTGTGGCTTGAAGAGAAGAAGCGGCGCAAGAAACTCTTCAGCAAACATGCCTAGTTCTAATTTTTTTTTATTTTTAATATGTATAATATGTAAAAAATAAAAAAAACGTAGTTTTATTATGTGTACAAGTCGCGAAAACTTAAGAAAATATTACGTGTTAGTCTTTTTAGATTAGATTGTAATATTAATGTGGTATTTTTTTTAATACAACATTTATTTTAAAAAACTTGTTAGTCGTTATAATGTGGCTTTTAGGTGGCGTATTCAGCCTTTTTGATGGCAACCCCTCGTCTGATGGAGCCGTACCTGTTCGTGGAAGTTCAAGCGCCCGCCGATTGCGTTTCAGCTGTTTACACTGTACTGGCGAAGCGGAGAGGTAAGTTTTAATTGAAACGAAGACTTTTTACGTATTTCATGAACATTGTAACTAGACACATGTAATTTTTTTTATAACATCTCTACGTACTCGTATTGATTCATTGACTGTAATTTTTTTTTATTCATAATTTAATATTTTAATCATTGATATATAAAATCCTGTAATCTTAATTTGCACGCCCAATGATGGGCCGAATGCATTGATACTATAAAAACTGTAACATCTTTATACATGCATTACGCAATAAATATATATTCTATTCTATTCTCGAGTTCCGTACCGTTTTTTTACAACTTAATTTTTAAAAAGTTTTCAGATTTTATTCACTCTATTATTGAATAATGCCTATGTTATTGTGTACCTTACGAATAACTTATCATATTAGTTTTTTCTAATTTTAATACTAAACTAATACTAATATGGAGTGTATCTGTTAGTCTGTTACATGCTTGTGTTGTGAGGAAATGCATGTGCAGTGTGTGCCTTATATCTATACCTATATATATATTAAATTCAAATTCAAATTCAAAAGTTTTTATTCAAAATAAGTTCCACTGGAGAACACTTTTTGAAGGTCATACATATAGGTTAAAATTTAATTTTACTTCCTAGTCTATGTACACCGCTTCGCAACGTGTTATTGCTGTTAAGGAGAAGAAGCGGCAAGAAACTCCCCAGCAACACGTCTAGCTAAAAAAATTTTTTTCTTTATATTTGTTGTTCTATTTTTTATATTTAAGTACTTTTTTTAAAAAGATTTTATACAGAATTATGTTACAGAATAACTTTTGAAGAATTAATGGAATTGTAGCAAACAGTGCATATTCAATAAGACAAAAGCGCAATAAAAGGATAGAAAATAATTATAGTTATAAATATAAAGACGTAACGTTTTTTTCTTTTTGCAACATATCTCCATATATTCCTTACAAGTACGGCAAGATAAAAACGTTATACTCGTACAAAACACAGTATAAGAGGTTGGAGCGAGCTGTTATGTAAATGAAGTTTTGTCATTTAAATATTCTTCAATAGTGTAGTATCCCTTTTTAAGCAAGATACTTTTTATTTTAAATTTGAATTTAGTGAAGGGCAGATCTAACATTTCACTCGGAATCTTATTGAAGAAGCGTATACCAACCCCCAAGAAAGAAGACAATACTTTTTGTAATCTAAAAGATGGCAATATCAGTTTATTACAATGCCTGGTGTTGAAATCGTGAACATCCTTATACCGCTTGTAGGCACTCAAATTATTACGAATATAAATTATATTATTGAAAATATATTGGCAGGCGACCGTCATAATACCGATTTCCTTAAAGCGTTCCCTAAGAGACACCCGAGGGCCGAGGTTGTAAATTGACCTTACGGCTCTTTTTTGTAAAACAAATATAGTCTCCAAGTCAGCAGCGTTGCCCCAAAGTAAAATACCATAGGACATGACACTATGAAAATAACTAAAATAAACTAGTCTAGCAGTCTCTTCGTCAGTGAACTGCCTAACTCTTCTGACCGCATATGCAGCAGAACTAAGCTTTCCTGAGAGACTAGATATATGAGCGCCCCACTGGAGTTTCTGATCTAGGTTAATGCCTAAGAATACAGTTGAATCTACTAGGTTAAGTCTAGTGTCGTTAATTAACCCACATACTATTTCGGAGTATCTGTCTAAGATTCTTCTTTTCTGCTCCTGAAGTACTTCTATGGTTATTATATTCTCTATCGTTCCGTTCAGGTCACGTGACTCAGGATGCTCCGGTGCCGGGCTCGCCCCTCTACACTATAAAGGCGTTCGTGCCGGCGATAGATTCGTTTGGCTTCGAGACAGACCTGCGGACTCATACCCAAGGCCAGGCGTTCTGTCTGCAGGTCTTCCACCATTGGCAGATAGTGCCCGGAGATCCGCTCGATAAGAGTATAGTGATTCGGTGAGTTTTGTACTGATATGGATTACAGAAAAGCCGGTGTAGCCAAATCCGAAATTACGTGAATAATCTGTGATAAAATTGTCTATGATCCTCACCTCTTCAGCCGCGTACAGACAGGCTCAAAGGAGGTAATGTCAAAATTTTGATTAATATTTTTGCCTTCAGGCCACTGGAACCGCAGCCCGCGACACATCTTGCCAGAGAATTCATGATCAAAACGCGCCGACGTAAAGGTCTCAGTGAAGATGTTTCCATCAACAAGTTCTTCGACGACCCTATGTTGTTAGAGTTAGCCAGACAAGATGTACAATTGAATTAAATTTAATATGTTTCGTGTTATTCTGTGTAAATGAGTAAATGGTTGAGAAGTAATAAAAACAAATTAGTATTTAGCTATTTTTATTTATCCTTAAAATACCACCCTATTGTTTTAATAAAATATATATATCAACAATAACTTACTCTGTGAAATATTTCAAGTGACGTGTGTTGGAATCCTGGGAAGGAAGAATGTACCCCTTAAAATATTCTGACCTAATGTGCATAGTTTTACTGCTGAGGATAAAGGAAAACATTGTGATGAAAACTGCATATCGAGATAACTAATGTGTCAAATCCGCTTTGGACAAGCGTAGTCGATAAAAAAATCAGCGAGAGTGCCTGTGCGAAGGCCATGTATTGGCGTGGACTGTAAAAATGGTTAGTCATCCACTTTATTTAAAAAAAAAGGTATATTGGCCAAAGCTAACAGTAGTAACAATAAATATAATTTTGTGTTGAAAATCTCAAGCGATTCGTGAAAGGTGCCTTTTATAACTACCACTCTTTATATATTCAATGTACTCTTTGACTACCACAAAAACTTTATTTGACGTCAGTTAGTCAAAGCTTTTAAAGAAACTGGCTAGATAAACAAATCGTGCACAGCCATATTTAAAAAGAAGGACCTTATCTTTATATTCTGTTGATTAGCGAATGAATGAATGATTTGATATGCAGTAAAATAAGCAGTAATTCTGTTGTCTATGCTTTTGTCTGCCAAATTCTTTTCAATACAAAAATGGCTGCTGTTCAACAAAATTTATCAAAAATGATTTCGGCGCAGTTACGCAGCAAAGCAAACGAGTTTCTAAATTCAAAAAAACATGCAAATAATCTTGCGGATATATTGCAAATGTTCGAGGTGGGTATCTAATTGTTTATGCATCTAGAAATCTTTGTTTATACTGCGTCATAGGTTACGTTTGTGATTACGAGCTAATTTATCGTTCCTTTTAGGCTGAAACGGACAATTTTACGCCTGTGCTTTTAACCATCGAAGTAATATTCTCCGAGTTATTAAAACGAGGTGATTTAGTTCAGGAAATCGTCCCATTGAAGCCTGTAGGTAAGTTTAATGATCGTGCGGTATGGATTATTTTTAGCGTATTATTATTGATTTTGTGGGTTTATTACTATTACTGATACCATTTCTTGTGATTTAACACATTTATTCTGTTGTTTAAAGTTGATATTATCCGATACAGCGATATCTCTCTGAAAAGTTTATTGCAAGTTCACGTTTAGCAACATGTGACAAAATTTTAATCATTACATAAAGTGTGAGATGTTCGTGGGTTTTACGATCATTTTGTGCAATTACTGTGGTTACGGAACAGTATTATGTTCAATGGTTTTATATAAATGACAATTATATAATATGAAGAGTTGTAGATGGATAAGGAATATAATATACTTTGTGCTAGATGCATAGCTATTTGTTTCTGTTAGATGCGTGTCGCAAATACTGCGTCCAAGGTCACATCTGTGCACTCTTAAGTATGGTTGTGTATTCCATTACCTGCTATACATATGATTTTTTTTGTAAGGAGTGTGGCTCAAAGTTACAGTCAGATTAATTTTTGCCACTCAAAGAATAATAAGATTTAGTATTTATTTCACTTTTTTTTATTTGTTTACTGGTAAAGGGATATGTTTATTTTTCTAATTGGAGAAGAATGAAACTTACCTAAGATTGAAGATAAAGATGTATCAATGAAAATAATTAGATTTATTATATTATCTGTTAATTGTCTTTACATTAGTCAATAGATCTAAGAAGACTGATTTCATTAATATGACTTAACTATGTTTTAACCAAAATCAAATAAATTACCACTCTTAAAACTGTTAAAATATGGTCATATGGGTCAGATCACGTCAAGTGGACCCTTTTACCACTTGCTGATAGAAAACTTATTAAAATATAATTATCGAAAGTAGTCATACCTAAGAATCATCCCTCAAAACAGTTTTTGAAAATTTTGAATTTAACAACTATTTTTTTACAATAAATATTTTCAGTAATTTAAATTAAAAAATTAATTATAAAAAAGTTATTGAAGATAACTTAACGAAATTTTCAGCGATTATAGTAAAATATCTATAATTTCACATAAAATTGTTTGTCATATTTCATTTGTTTTTTATCACATTTTTTATTAACTTTTAAAAAAACAAATTTAAATTTTAATGACTTCTCAGTATGATAATTGAATTATTATTTTTTAATAATACGCGTTATACATTCAAGTTCTTTATTTTAAAAGAAAATTTCACTGCCCGGCGCATTAGTTTAAATAATATGATTTTATATGTGACGCAGCAGCGAGCGGTACAAGTACTGCGCGCTACTGAGATTACCTGTTAAGGCTATAGATCGCTACAGATTACACAATTATTTAATAAATAATCATTATAGTTCAATTTTTTTATATTTTTAACAATAATTGCACAGATTAATTAAGATAAACTTATAAAAAAGTATTATTGAGAGATAAGTAGGGTAGTGCGGAAAAGTCTTAAAAACAATTTTAAAAGACAAGTTTATTGTACGACAGTTCTTACAAGAACTCTCGTAAGAAAGTAATATATTTCTTGTTACAAGACTAACTTATTACAATTAAAATCATATTAACATTATTATAACTTAATACTAATTATTTGCTGATACAATGACTGGTCTTTGCATAGTCAGCAGGTTGATGGGCAGCGGTGTGTCCACCGTTTGCCTAACTATGTATTAGAAATTATTTTTTCAACTGACTAATATTTTCAGATAAAAAAATAAGCTTCACAATCACTTTTCATTTGTTATTCATAAATATAAAACAAGTGAATTCCGATAGCAAATATTGTTAAAAATATAAATAAATGTAAAAAATTGAACTATAACGATTATTTATTAAATAATTGTGTAATCTGTAGTGATCTATAGCTTTAACAGGTAATCTCAGTAGCGCGCAGTACTTGTACCGCTCGCCGCTGCGTCACATAAAAAATCATATTATTTAAACTAATGCCGGGCAGTGAAATTTTCTTTTAAATAAAGAACTTGAATGTATAAGGCGTATTACTAAAAAATAATAATTCAATTATCGTACTGAGAAGTCATTAAAATTTAAATTTGTTTTTTTAAAAGTTAATAAAAAATGTGATAAAAAACAAATGAAATATGACAAATAATTTTATGTGAAATTATAGATATTTTGATATAATCGCTGAAAATTTCGTTAAGTTATCTTCAATAACTTTTTTATAATTAATTTTTTAATTTAAATTACCATAAATATTTATTGTAAAAAAAATAGTTGTTAAATTCAAAATTTTCAAAAACTGTTTTGAGGGATGATTCTTAGGTATGACTATTTTGTATAAAACAAGAACAACAACAAATTCAAGTTTTGCAAGTCACATGCTTATATTGACTCTTCCTGTCAGGCTTATCAAGTTGAAGCTCTTTCCTTGCATCATCTTCAAGCGGGTGGTTTTCATAACTTGATGATATGCTTTGTGTGCGAAGGTTAATCTGGTGGATCTTAGCCCAGCTAGCCCAGCTCCTCTAGGAATTCCATCAGCTTCTTAATGTTGCCAAAGATGTCTCAGATGTTACATTGCATATTAAGGTGAAGCTTGTACAATAAATTCCCACAGACCATAGCCCAGAAGCAGAGTACACAAGATGGCTCCAAGAGTGTTACGAGACAGCCCTTGCTCGTACATTGGAATGTGTAAAGTGTGGACGCACCAACTCCCGTCTGCAAGCCCTGGTTACAGCTTGCAAACTGATGCATGCTGAAGGATGCTATCCACTAGAAAAGAGTTCCGGGTATTATTTCCCTTCTGTTCGATTGAAGGTAAGACTTTCATTATGTTAATTTTATTTACGTTTTGGTGTTACCTTGACCAAATTAGATTTTTTTATTGAGCTTGTGATGCTCGAAAAGTCTACCGATGACTACTTACTATTATTGTATATACTTATGTAAAGTATATAAAATAATGAGTTAAAATAATCAATTTATTGCAACAACTATTTATGTACCCTTTCTTTCAACCCTACTGACCGTCAATGTGTGACATAATGAGGCTATCTCTATTGGTAAGCCTGCACGGGTAGTACTACTGTATCTATAATATGGGGCCACCACATATACAAGCAAAACTTCTTAGAATTTTAACCATAACTTCAAATTCTTATTGTTTGTGAATGGTAGAGTTCCAACCCTTAGACTGAGACATACACACCATGATCAAATAGCAGAAGTGTTAAAGAGAGGTCAAGTAAAAAGCATCCCAAATAAACTTGCATGTATAAAGAGATTAATGAAAATAGATGAAGCGAAAGCTGTTTGTCAGGATCATCGCAATTTGAGATCCATATTCTCTGCCTACTCCAATGGGAAACAGGCGTAAAAATATGTACATAAAAGAAGTCCTTAATGTACATCTATTCAAACAGGGCATGAACATAATCCTTATAATTTGGATAGTACTTTTCCAGCTAAGTAATAAATAGCTGATTAAGTAAATGTCTATCCAAACAATGACAAGACTAATTCCCAAGTTAACTAACTACTTAACTAGTGTAAATGTTCTCAAATCAGCCTGTATTCTTGTTCACATGGATCATACAATACATAAAATTTACATGTTCCTAATTCATCTTTATATTATTCTTTTCAGAATATATTCATAGTGTTGTTAGACTCTGAGATATCAATGTCAGCTCCCATAGTCCGCTTCCAGGAGTTCACAGAGTACAAAGATGTCCAACAGTATGGCCTTAAAGTGCTCTCAACACTGGCCTACCGCAAGTAAGTTTCATGACTTGTTTAGTGTAATTTTTTTTTCACTGTGATTATTATGCCAAGCTATCCAATAAATTCAGTTTATGTTGTGATACATTTCCTTACAGATAATTTGCCAGTTTTTTTAATATGTTTTGTGTGTTGTATGTTCATTTTAACTAATTTCATAAAAATGGTTTAAAATAAAGAGGTATATAGGTTCTCCGTGCAGGACTGGCAAAATAATACTAATTCCTGCGGCCGGGCGGCCTGTCGTAAGAGGCGACAGAAAAACCTACAGCTGGGTGGTAGGGCATTGGCCCGACTGGATAGCTACCACTCCTGATCTAGAGTATGCCGCCATGAAAATTTTGAGTTGTGTTCTGACATCAGCAGCCAGTTTCCAGTTTTTTCTTCAAAACTGGCAGCACATTGGCAGGATCTCTAGTATTGCTAATGTCCATAGGCGACAGTCACCACTTTTTATCACAGTTGTGCTGTCGGCCTATCTGCTGTGCTCCAGCAAAAAATAGGTATTAAAGTGATTTCTTAGTTACAAATATGTAATGTTTTCTTATAGAAATATAGACCCTCCATATTCTCGCAAAGACCTCACAAGAACCTGACAGGAATGTGAATTGACCCTTTAGGTTTTCATGACTGTTAAACTAACAATATTTGATATTGTATTAGATATACAAATGATTTTAAATTCAAACCTGTTTGTTTTATTTTAATTTTAATTTTCACAGGTCACCCACTCCAACTTATATGCAAAACTATCTGGAGCTACTGGATAAATTGTTAGCGATTGAGATCTCGACCGAGGTCAAACCAAAAGGCAAAGAACGAGAAGAGGATCAAAAGGAAGAAAAACTGCTCTGTGCAATGCCTAGTAAGTTTCTGAATACTAGAGTGAAAGCTGAACCATAAAAAGTAAAAAAAAAAAGATTTTTTGTATTGGTGTGTCTATGTGAGTGGGTGTTTATATATATTACTGTATATAGATTATAGATAAATGCAAATGTGAACCGAAGCAAGGCTGGGAATCAGTTTTAATCGGTTATATTCAGTCCGACTTAGAATTAGCTAGTTTATTCTTTTTTTTCCAGCAGCAGACAGGCTGAAGAAACTGCATGATGAAAAATGGTTACCATCGCCTATGGACATTTGCAATACTAAAGGTGCTACTGATGTGTTGCCGGACTGTTAGATGAGACTGGAAACTGGCCACTAATAAGGTTCTTATGGCGGCATGCTCTAGACCAGGGGTGGTAGCTATCCAGTCGGGCAAATGCCCTAGCACCTAGTTGTGGGTTGTCTTGTTGCCTTGTACGACAGACGCCCCAATGCAGGAATTGGTATTCTTTCTCTGCTCCTGACTGAATAAAAAGAGCAAGTGTCATTCTAGCTCTCCTTAACATGTGTTTGTGTGTGACTGAAAACTATACCACTTAGCTGCTATACGTGCGTGCCATTTGAAACCTTTTCATTCAACAAAACTTATTTGAACTTGAAGAGATTATGTATAGTTCGCGCCACGTAAAAAGAACGCTGGCTCTGAACGTGCGCAGTGAGCGTTTTATCGATCAAATTGGTGGTATGAAGGGGGCGAGACGGGGTGATACTTTAGGGATATGACTGTACACCTGCGCAGACACATCCCCTCCACTAACGCTCAGCATCCTTTTTATGTGGCGGGACCTATACTTAGTCTGTAATTCGTTACTATTGACCGAAGCCTCGATTCCAAGTGGATTGATGTGTGATGTGTCGGTATAGACAAGGCCCTGTTCGCGTACAACGCGGGCGTGTGCCGCCGCTACGCGAACCGCTGCTGGAGCTACGCGTGCCAGTGGCCGCTGTGCGCGGATGCGCGCACGCACCGCCGCGCGCTGCTGCTGCTCGTCGAGCGGCTGATGCCCGTGCTCAGCAGGCCGCACCTCGCCACCGACATGCTCTGCGACAGCCTCGACGCCGGTCAGTTGCTCTCACTCAAGTTATGGCCTCGACGAACTGTGACCTACGGGGCGTTCCGTTCCTAGCTCACAACGCCCAATATGCTCCGTTAGCCGTTCCACAAGGCGACCGCGGTCGTTGCGGTCGCGATGAAAACGTCACTAATGAAGTCAAGTGGAACGGGACAAATTGCGAGCCCCTAATGGAAGGTAGCCATTATGTGACAAGGGCTGGGAGGGGTCCTAAATTATGTGACGTCACATTTCAAAACGTAATACATTTAAGCTATAGTTAGCTTAAATATATGAGCTGTTTTAATTTCTCGGAGGTGGAGTCTCATGAATGTGATCAGCTGTGACAAGGATAGAGGAGGGGTCAAAAAAATCATTAAATTAGTATGACGTAATTTGTGGATGGCACTTAACTATGGGAGTTTGTACATGATACTCCCATGGCCCGCGGGCGCAAGAGAACACATGGCAGTGATGATGGAAAAAATTAGTCGCAGACATTAAGCAGGGTTAACAATGCAGTGTCCCATCTGCAAACTTTTCACCACCTTGATGTACATTCTCCTTTGCGTGCGGAACATGCGAGTGGCACGTAAAAACTTTGCTGTCTTATAGTAAACTAGCCGTACGTGTGACTTCGTCCACGTTATTTTTTTTTCACGGAACCCTACAAGTTGTAACTTGTTATTTCTCATAACATCAGCTATCTGCCAGTGACTGTCCCGTCAAAATCGGTCATGCAGACAGACGGACAAATGTCTAAAAATTGCATTTTCGAAATCTAAAATATTTTTACATTACAAAGAGATACTTCAACTTTATTTATCTGCATAGATTTCCTTTATTGCTTACTATGGGAGTTTTTGGCGGGAACTGAAAGGATACGTTGTGCTGTGCAGTTTTAATTTTTAAAAATGTGTAAAATTACTCTAAAATGAACAATAGTTGTAGGATATTGATAGTTTTTGAGTAGTAATTATGTGTTTTTTGTGAGAAATGTGAACTGTATAGTCAAATGTGGCCTTTTGAGTTGTCACAAGAACTCCGCTGAATGGCACTAGCTGATTTCCTACAGTTCAGCTGTGCTACACATAGGCTTAAGAAAATGAAGAAGCTATATTGTAAACTAAGATCTGGCTTAAAGGCCTAGTTGCCAAGCCATAAACCGAAATAAATAATTGCTTACTATGCTTTTGTATGTGTTGCCAATTAGAAGCTTGAAGATTACCGTGTATAGCAAATATTTTGAAACTTGATTTGATCGTCGACTCCAGGTGGCCCCATCAGCATGATCGCCCTGCAAGGCGTGCTGGAACTGGTACGCCGCCACAATATCGACTATCCGGACATGTACGATCGACTCTACGCAATGTTTGAACCGGAGATGTTCGCGACCAGGTACAAGAGGCGGCTGATACATCTCGCCGATATATTCCTTAGTTCCACGTAAGTTCCAAAATATAATATACTAATTTTGAAAAAAAAAATTGTTTGTATATCTTCAATTTAATTTAAATTTAATAATTTTATTAAATCATAATGAAACTATGTTTTAACGGTTTCAAGTGTGGTAATTTATTTGATTTTTTTATTATTCCGACGTTTGAGCTACTTTTCAGTAGTAGAGTAATCATGGTGATCTTCCTCCAGTCACCTACCCGAAGGCTTGGTGGCGGCGTTTGCGAAGCGCCTCTCCCGTTTGGCCCTGGTTGCATCCCCAGAGGATGCCATCGCTCTCTTGCAGTTGGTAGCGAACCTACTTCTGCGGCATCCTGCACTCAAGCGAATGATTTGCTACGAGGACACACCAGCTATCAGTGAGTTCAATGAATCATTACTGATATTTGAATGTGCAAGAGAAAGAGATGATTAGCAAATTATAGGATTAGGAATGTGAAGGTGGTTTGGGCATGAAAATAACGTTGTGAGTCGCGAGACTCGAATTAAAATGCCGTTATTATTACTATAGAATTTATTAGAACCGAACACAACAAGTTCAAACGTAATGCAGAAGGCCGTAATTCAATAACAGGCGTAAAGTCCGCCACTAAATAGATTATCGAACGTACACAAGTCTCGCTTCGCTCGTGGTTATCGCTCGACTGTCCGTCCCTCAATCGGGGCATTGCTTTATACTGCACAGATGCCATATGTCTGCCCGGCCGCGTGGACCGAATTTCCTAGAATCAGTTTGTACTTTAAACCCTACACACCTGGGTAATGACTGCCATAAAATATTACAATACACAATGGGCTGTTTTCTAATCACAAGTTTTAAGCAGGAAGTAAACAAAAGAAGTCCAAATGCCGAAAGATAATAAAATGTGTTTTTACAGGTATGTATGTGTATGACAGTTTTGTGAACGGTAGAGTTGATGCCGGCAGACCGCGACATACACACATCGTCATATAAACGAGCATGTATGAAGAGGCTAATGAAAGTAGACGAAGCCGAAAGTTGTTTGTCAGGATTGTCGCAAGTGTAGTCACTACGTTAATACTATTTTTATCGGCAATTTTACGTTTATAACTATGTTTTGTTACCATCATTGCTTTCTTTCACCTGCAAAATTGTCAAACAATATTGCGGGTAATATGCAGTCGTAATAAGGCCAATTCTTAAAAATAGCAATGTCACTTGAAATAACGTAAAAATTACCGATACGATTTTTTAACGTTAAAATCATAAAGTTAGCGGTAACGGTAAAAGAATATACCGGTATGGCCGGATCTTTTTCGATAAATACCTATAAAAGATGATTGATAACATTTTCAAGCCCTGAAAATAAGTACTGGATTTGCTTATAATATTACGTGGATCAATAAGTCCCGGGACTGACCAAGAAAAACACATTTTTTTTTGTCAAAATTTCACTTTATTCATTAACATAGTCTCCTTCAAGAGCAACACAATCAGTCCAGCGCTTCTCTAACATTTCAATACCTTCTTGTAGAACGATTCATCTTTAACCTCGAAATAAGCATTCGTTTCGGCGATGACTTCATCGTTGGAGTAGAATCTCTTTCCTTAGAGCATTTTTTGAGGTCTGCAATCAGGTAGTGGTCGCTGGGGGTCAGATCCAGTGAATATGGTGGGTGCGGAAGCAATTCGAAGCCAATTCTTAACTCCAAACAGCGTTCGGAATCAACGACAGTTTGACGTTCTTGATCCGCCGTGAGCAAACGCGGCACCCACTTTGACAACAGCTTCCTCATAGACAAATATTCATGCAAAATAGCGTACGCAGTGCCGTATATATCTTTAAGATGTCAGCTATCTCACGCAAATTTAATTTACGGTTTTCAAAAACAAAATTTTGGTGGAGTTTTTGATGGTTTCCGGTTGAACCACCTCATTTGGCTGGCCGGAGCGTTCAGCATCTTCAGTGTCTGTACGACCACGTTTAAACTCTGCATACCACCGACAAATTGATGATTTGATGGTGCAGAGTCCCCGTCACACTTTTCAAGCCATTGTTGAGCTTGCATGGTGTTTTTTTCATCAAAAAGCAATGATAAATCAACACACGAAATTGTTTCGAATCCTTTGTTTTGGATATATCAAGACTAGCGTCACTTAAATCGCTCTAACTCGTGGACCAAACATCAGAATGTCATGAAATTTTGACAGATATCTTTTGAAGGTTGGTACTCATGAAAAATCATGCGGAACGTTTGCTGGCAACACCATCAATGTGTCAGTCCCGGTACTTATTGATCCACGTGTTAATAATCGGCAGACAAACACACATATTGTATATCCCCAAATTAAGCAAGTTACGCTTGTGTTATGGGTAATATACAACGGACTACTCTGGGGCCGATCCCATGCATCCAGACCACAGTAAATAACGGAGAAAATACATTTCCGAAATTTACTATACCAGGAATCGAACCCGGAGCTTCTGCGTTGCAGTGAGGTAGGCCGGCAAAGGCTTTGCCCGCTCAACCAGAGAGGCCGTCTATAGGATACGAGACTCACTAATTATTTCGACTTATAGAGGGTTCAGATCTCGAGCAACGGACGTTTTGGGGGTGAAACGGAAAGGAATACAACAATTTTTCCGAGTTTGGCATGTTTTCGACTTATCGAGGTTCTAATGTATATATGGATGTGTGTGTGAAAGTGGATGGATGCAGAAGTCGCGGTAGGCCACGACACACCTTCAGGAGCCTTAAGAACAGATGAGTGTGCATGACGAGAGCTATGAATGTCAAAGAATCAAGTGAGGTGTGTAAGAATAAGCCTGAATGGCGCTCTGTTGTTCGTGCCTACCCCGCAAGGGACGTGGCGTGAAGTTATGCATGTGTATATGTTATTTCGACGTGGCCCAGTGTCGAGCGACCCGTACGTGATGGAGGAGACGTGCGCGTGCAGCTCGCGGGCGCTGGGCTCGTCGCTGTGGGAGGTGTGGGCGCTGCGGCGGCACTACTCGCCCGAGCTGAGCGCGGCCGCGGGCCAGGTGCTGGCCGCCGTCGACCGCAGCGCGCAGCCGCTCGCGTTGGCGCCGGCGGACACCTCCGCCGTGAGTACTCGCACTCTTCAAACACCAACATTAAATCCACATTGATAAACATCCAGGCTCCAACTTACTATATACTCATATTTAGATAAGATTCACGGATACATAAATAAAACAGACTGTCCGCACACGTATTTATTACCGGACTAAAGATATTTGTAACTACCTTATATTATGTGGTATAAAAAATGACACATACATTACACACATGAATAAAAAATTTCACTCATATTCTCTACTGTTTTCTTTCACCATATCCCAATGTCTTTTCCTTCCACACTCATCTATTCTGACATACGCCTTCTGTCACACCACATATCATGATATCGTCCTTCACACAATCCATCCATCTTTTTTTGGTCTACCTTGACATTTGTACCCATCCATCTTGTAGCTTAACATTCTTTTTGTCACGTGACTTTCATCCTTCCTCATTATATGCCCATTATCCACTCGCATTATGAATATTTATTAATTTGGTTAAAATAAAAATTAATGGTGACTACCATATATTGCCTCATTGCTTCAGTAACGTGATTAGTCTGATGTTTTTTTTATTTGATAACTAAAATTACCCTTTCGGTGGTGTCTTTTGAAATACATTGTATGTTGTCAGTAAAAAATCGTTCTTTTTTAAATACAATTATTTTCTGTAAAGTATTCTAAAACTCAAGTTTTCAAAGTAACACATTATTGAAACAACGAGGCGATATGTATAGCAGTATCCCTTACTTATTATTTTTTCTACAAATATATCAAATATCTATATAATCTCGCTGTGAAGTAAGTACATTAGGAGTTAGATAATAATATTAGGGTCCTATAGAAACCAAACTTGTCTATGTAGATTAAATTTTAGCCATGCTATATCTGCCAGCTCCCAGTAGTGGTATAAAGTCTGGCCTGACATCTTGTGACAACTCCGATTACATGAACAAAATCGAAATATTGTGAGACTTTCGTTAAAAACAAATGTAAGCTACTTGGTACTGTAATATTTTGGTTTTTTTTTCTCTTACAGTTTGACGCCGAACTCAAAAAGCGGTTCAAAACGATAGAGATGAACTTCATCCGGCCGCAGTGTATGACAGCGCCATCTGGGGAACGCCTACTGCAGTACTGGGAGCTCATGGCTTGAACAATGAAACCAATGAGAACCAAGTAAGGGAAACCAGTGTTAATAAGTATCTCAGGAATGTAATTTGGGCAGAATGCTTCTGTGCAAAGCTGTTTTATCACCGGGTTGATTGAGAAAATGGAATTAGTTCAATGTGAATTATCTAGTATGAATACGAATATTACATGTAATAAGTCCAAAAAAGCTTAGAAAAAAATAATACAAGTATCTGTAGTGTAAAAGCATCATTAATTAAAAAAAGAAATTTTATATTATTTGTATGTCCGGAGCGGACACGCGCATCGAATTTATTAGTAGATACAGCGGTCACATTATCGCTGCGTGACCGCCAGCCGAGCGGGTGCTGAGTGTTGTTTTGAGTTGACTCAAAAGCGCGCGCGTCGGTAGAACAAAATAATTCGATGTGACTACGGGCTCCGCTATTTCGTGTAGATAAAAATTGATAAGGAACCGTTTGTAAATATCTTATAAGTTTTGGCTTTATGTACAAAATCGTAATTAAATCTTCTAAAATAATTAGTAGTTGACTTTATTACTAAAGTGGTGACCCCGACGTGATGTGTGACCCCGAAAAAGAGCTCGCCGTGCTGGCGAACGATCCCGAATTAAGCAGAGTTGGAGTGAGAGTACCGCCGTTTTACCCCAATAGGCCGGCGCTATGGTTTCTGCAGCTGGAGAGCCAATTTGTGTTAGCCAATATCACAACGGAGGCTACCAAGTTTCACTATGCTTTGGCGCACTTGGACCCCGAAACGGCAGCAATAATAGAGGACGTAATTACCGCACCAGGAGCGGCAGATAAGTACCAGAAGTTAAAAAATGAGCTTATCAAGCGGGTGTCAGTTTCACGGGAGAAGAAGATTCACCAACTCCTAACGAATGAGGAGTTAGGAGACAGGAAGCCGACACAATTCCTCAGACATTTAAAGAGTCTGGCTGGGGCGGACGTTCCGGAGGACTTTATGCGGTCAATATGGACTAGCAGGCTACCCGTAAGTACGCGGACCATCATCGCATCCCAACTGAAGCTACCATTAGATGAAATCGCCGAGCTAGCCGACCGTATCCACGAAGTCGTTCCATCACGACCGCAAATAGCAGCAGCATCGACGGAAACACCATCAACGTCATCAGCACCACATCCCCTAAGCCACCAGGTTGCAGTGTTATCTCAGCAGATGCAGACGATGATGCTAAAGATGGATAAAATGTCACGTCAGCGCGGACGCTCGAGGACACCTCAGAGATACAGGCGTGGACGCTCATCATCAGCACGAAGGTCGAACTCCAATTACAAACGGTTCCCAACGTGCTGGTACCACCACAAGTTCGGGGACAAGGCTACCCGGTGCAGACAGCCCTGTGACTTCGCGGGAAACGCACGGGGCAATCAATAATGGCGGCCGAAGACTGCCCGAACACAGGTCGCCTCATAATAACGGACCAGCGATCCAGAACACAGTTTTTGGTAGATACAGGCAGTGATCTTTGTGTATTCCCTAGGTCTAGATTAACGACTCGGCGTTCAAAAACTGATTTAGTTTTAAGTGCAGCTAATGGTACGACAATTAATACGTACGGTTATGTAAATTTTATTTTAAACCTAGGCTTGCGCCGTGACTATGCTTGGCGATTTGTTGTTGCCGATGTGACGAGGGCGATAATAGGGGTGGATTTTTTATCGCATTATGGTCTCATCGTCGATGTGAGAAACAAACGGCTCATCGACGGCACGACATCGCTTGCGACCCCGGCTTTGCTTGCGCGAAAATCGGTGGATGCCACTTCGGTAAAGGTAATGTCTGGTGACACTATATATCACACCATACTCGAACACTATCCCGAAATAACACGTCCACAGGGTATACATCGCGTACCTACACATAATACAGTACACCACATACGTACTACACCTGGGCCACCAGTAACCAGTACACCTCGTCGACTAGCGCCCGACAAATTGAAGATAGCCAAGGCAGAATTCGACGCTATGTTACAGAGCGGTATCTGCCGGCCATCGCAGTCTGCATGGTCTTCCCCACTCCACCTGGCCCCGAAGAAAGATGATGGATGGCGTCCGTGTGGCGATTATCGCATGCTCAACGCGAGAACCATTCCGGACATGTATCCAATCCGTCACATCCAAGACTTTGCTCACAGCCTTTCCGGTTGTAAAATTTTTTCAACCATCGACCTAGTCAAGGCTTACAACCAGATTCCCCTGAACCCTGATGACATCGCGAAAACCGCCATTACGACGCCGTTCGGCCTTTACGAATTCCCTTACATAACGTTTGGGCTTCGTAACGCCGGTCAAACGTTTCAGCGCTTCGTCGATGAAATGCTTAGGGGGCTAGACTTTGTATATGCCTACCTTGATGATTTTTTAGTCTTTTCGCAAAATCGAGAAATGCATGAGCAACACCTACATCAGCTGTTTCGTAGACTCAAGGATTTTGGCATGGTGGTGAACGTAGGAAAATGTGTCTTCGGTGTGCCGGAGGTTACCTTCCTCGGGTACCGTATAACAGCCGAAGGAACCACACCATTGCCATCCAAGGTCGAAGCTATCCAAAATTTCCCTACGCCAAAAACGGTTAGAACGTTGCGCCGTTTTTTGGGGATGCTCAACTTTTACCGCCGATTTATTCCAGGCGCGGCTAAGAATCAGGCACCCCTAAACGCTTTACTTGCAAATTCAGTAAAAGGCTCCCATCCCATTAATTTTACCACACGAGAAGCAGAGGCGTTCCAGGCTTGCAAAGATAGTCTTTGCCAGGCAACAATGCTGGCCCACCCAGATTGCCACGCGAAGCTCGCTCTAGTGACCGATGCTTCTGATGCAGCCATCGGGGCAGTTCTTCAGCAGTTGAGGCAGAACGTTTGGCAGCCGTTGGCATTCTTCTCACGGAAGCTGAGCCCGGCGCAAATGAAATATTCGCCCTATGATCGCGAACTTTTGGCAATATACGAGAGTGTGAAGCATTTTCGGCATATGGTGGAGGCGCGCGACTTTACGATCTATACGGATCACAAGCCACTCACCTTTGCTTTCCACTCCCGTAAAGAGAAATGCTCCCCACGACAATTTAGACATCTAGACCTGATAGCCCAGTTTACGACTGACATCAGGCATATATCAGGTAAAGATAACGTCGTGGCGGACGCACTTTCTCGAATCGACGAGATTGCACAGCCAGTTTCCGCTGAGAAGATAGCTTTTGCCCAACAGGCTGACCTGGAACTAAAGCAGCTTCAAGAAACAGGATCGTCCCTACGACTAGAGAAGGTGAAAATCCCCGGTACGCAGAGTTACCTCTATTGCGACACGAGCGACACTAATGAGAGGCCGTTCGTACCTAGAGAGCTACGTAAGGCAGTTTTCGACAGTCTCCACTCTTTAAGCCACCCCGGCGCCAACGCCACAGCTAGACTGGTTGCGGAGCGATACGTCTGGCCAGGAATCAAAAGAGACTGCCGTGAATGGGTACGTAGCTGCCTTGCATGCCAACGCACGAAAATTACTCGCCATGTGTCTGCCCCTTTAGGTAACTTTAAATTACCGCAGGCCAGACTGGCATTTGTCCACATAGATCTTGTAGGCCCCTTATCATTATGCCAAGGATTTCGATATTGCCTTACAGCCGTCGACAGGTTCACGCGATGGCCAGAGGCAATACCGTTGGCAGACATAACGGCCGAGACGGTGGCAAAGGCGTTGCTGAGCGGCTGGATATCCCGCTTCGGTTGCCCAATGGATATAGTCACGGACAGAGGACGTCAGTTTGAATCGACCTTATTCCAGCATTTATCCGCCATTGCCGGGTTCCAACTAAACTAAATATCTGATAGTAAAGGTTCTTCATTCATTTTATTCTGGGTTCTGTTACTTTTTTATTTTTTGTCTGTATAATACAGACTACTTACTAGCTGGTGTTAGTTATCAATAATGCAGATCATAAGATAGCTATCTGTCGGTAATGCAAAAAGTCTGTTTTACCGACAAAAAATAATTTTTTGTCGGTAAAACAGACTTTCAGGAAATCTCAGAAGTTTGTGAATGTGACGAGCAGCTGAATATATTGTAAATTGGAAGTAATGTTATTTAATTTATATTGTAAGCATAGCAACACCTTTGTAACACAAGCATTCTAGTCGAATAACTTTCTTAGCAATGAGATATAGATTGTAGATCTCCAAAGTTACATAATGTAATGGTGATTTACTTCTATATATACTGTAAAAGCCATACAGAATATTGTTTAGAACAATCTGTATAAAATTGTACATTTTCAAGTATTTTCCCACAGACTTCACTTGTGTCATCAGAAACAATACTGATTTAAATTACATAAGTTTTTACAACATCGTTAAATATTTGTATGTAATACTTTAAAGCAAACAAATGAAAACTTTAAGTAAGGATGAGTAAATAAGCATATATCAACTTGAATTTTGAGTTCTTAAGGTAAACATACAGACGTATCATACTCTTAGCATTGCAGCCGTGAAATTTAATCGATTAAACTTTACGAAATTTAGAGCATTCGTTACACATGTGATATATTAATACAAAATTGTTTTGAGTTATCATTGTGTGTTATGCGAGATGCATTTAAACACTATTGCGACTTGGGGCCCAATTTTGCTAATTCAATATCTTACGATTCCACTGCGATAGTGTCAAGTGTTCGTATTCTACTAGATCTATAACTCTATCACATAAAAAGTATAAAAAAATGAAAATTTACATCGCGATTTTTCGATTATAAATTAGTTATAATGATAGAGCGGTGTGCCACGGGCACGCCATTGGCATTAACAGAATACCGAAATCCGGCAAACCAACATTGAGATGAGCAGAATTAGGCTCCTGTTGTTGTTAAGATGAATTATTTAACATTACAATATATACATTGTATAACACTGGTCAGCAAAAAATATGAAAATTCACTCCTTGTAACTATTGTAATTTCTTTTTATAATTTCGACACTTATGAATATAAACGTAGTATTAAAAGCTTTGTACCACGTCAATTTTTTTGTAATTGATGTTTTAAATTAAGCGCTTTTTTTGCTTTACATACAAAATGCACATTGAATTATTATGACAATAACTCATTTACTTCGTTCGCAAACTTTTTAAATCAACAAAATTATATGTCTAATTATAATAAACTCATTCCAGCTAGTTTTATCCATTTTTAAATATTCTATTGTAATTTTGTGGCGAATGAAGTAACATAAATTGCTGAGCATTTAGCATTCGTATCGTTTCTCTATATATGCCAAAAGGGTAATAAAATGTGTTTCTACAGACGCAGGTGTGAATTTGTCTTTTGTCGGCATTCAGGTCGTAACAATATTATATTGCTTAAAGGTTTGTGGAAAAGAAAATTAAATCTACTGACATGACAAGAAAAAGTTTTGTACAAAAAATATTCAGTTAGGAGCAAAACATGAAAAAAAATATACGTGATAGCAAGAAACTAAAACCAGATCTAAATTCAGCATGTCAAATTCTATATATTTATCGATTTTTTATTTAAAGGGCGATTTGGTTTCCGAGTGTAATTGGACGATTTAATAGGGGCTGCCTGGTGCACCACCATATTGTTTTCGTCAAAATTGTGATATATAATCAACATGACGAAAATACCGATGTCACCAAAAAATGTGCTCGCAAGGTCCGACTGACGCCGATACGAAACACCAAATTCACAAAGAGAGCCAAGCCCTGCTATGACCAGTAATATAGTGAAGTGCATTGTAAGCTATGTCCATGAGAATCTAAAAGTAACTTCGACCTGGCTAACCACATTAAAACATACTGAATAATAACTGTGGGAGCACCATTACCGAAATCGTATGAAGGTGGTATAAGTATATTCTCAAACTAAACTCAGGCCTTTGCTATGGGTAATATTCAACTCGTAAGGTCGGAAATCGGACCCGAGAATCCTCTTAGTTCCCGTAAACTGAGTAGAGTAATGCTTCGACAACTAAAACCTGTAAGACCAAATTCAGTTTAATGAAATGATTTTGTGATTTAAATCAATATCTTAAGAACAGTTTGAAAATTTAGAAAAAATGTGACCCTATTTTCGCTATCTGTAAAAAAATCTTAATGGCAGAAGTGCTGTCTCATAATAAAGACCTGGTACCAGCTTTAGGGTCCAAAGTATATTATAACGTTTAATCGTATTACCCATTTCATACAAATCCCATATAAATAGAGTGAGACAACAACAATAAATCGTTTTGTTTAAAATTCAACAATGAATTTACCAAACAAATCGTCGAAGCGTCGCGAGTAAGAGTCATAAGGGTTTGAAAATATAATCCAATGACCTAACCATAGGAAACTAAAACAGTTATTTGACGGGAAGTCGAATGGGTTCGTCAAAATTGGCCGATCGAAAAGACATTGATCATTCAATTTCGACATTTTTATTGTGATAAGAGAAGGAACAGATTATAATAATACGAATAAAGACCACATATAATTTATAATAACGTCATTTCTAATCGTAAATTACTGCTGCATATGTACCGATCACTGCCATGTTTACGGCCTCGTTGTTAATGAAAAATATCAAATGTTTATTATATGTGAGTGAGTGAGTGAAGTTAGCTACGTAATGTGCGCAGAACCAGTCAAGTAGTAGTTGCGTCTGACACCTACGAGCCGGTACATTTGTCCCGTACATAATCCATTTGTACTGATACGGTACAAAATCTAAAAAAGTACTACACGCGCCTCAAATTTAAGAGGAAAGGCGGAATGAGGACAGCAGTACAATAACGCCTCTACATAACAAAGAGGGACAACATGAAATAATATAATAATAATCTTTATTGCCAAAAAATCTGATACAATAACTTATGGAAGTCCCTAACTCCCGAGCTAGGCATGAAGCCTGTTTCGGGAATCAGTGCCCTCTCACATTAGTATGTAGTTTTAAACACAAACAAAAACAGAACGGTAACAGAGTGTTTATATCTAATGAGTAAGCGTGTTGTGTAGATGTACGTGAGCGCGCGCACATCGTATGTGTGGTGTGTGTGTGTGTGTGTGTGTTGTGTATATGTGTGTAATTATATATGTACTGTACGGTTGCTATTAAATAGATTAAAACAGTGCTTCGGTGGTAGCGTAGTCAAGGGTAAGTAGCCGGTTTTTTAGTTTAATTTTAACTTCCCGACTAGTGAGTCCATGTACATTGTTTTATTTATTTATCTTGTTATATAGTGTCACAGACATATAGCATTGCTGCCGTCTTGCAAAGCCAGTACGGTACATTGGAGTTTGAAATATACGACTAAGAGTAAAATGAGGTGACCGAGGCCGATCACATCCGATTCTTAACGAACATTTCCGAACTAGAAGTTTTGTACGGGACAAATGAGGGAATGACAAATGGGGAATAACTCATCGTTACAAATGTACTGCCGTGGTACAAACTATACAAATCTCCTCACCTCATTTGAAGTGGTACGTTGTAATGGTTCAGTACAAAATGTCATGTTACCCTTACGAAGTCATTTTAAAATCATGTCCTACCCATCACTACAGTCAAGTTTTAACGTTTATTATATCTGAGAGCTTTTTGTGAGAAGGAGATAGAATGCGAGTGCGCGTAGCGACAGAGCGAGACCATAATACTTCGCTCTGTATGTAACATCTCGTGAACGATATAAGTGTGTTCTGTGTCATGACGTGTACGAACTTCAAGTACGCGTTTAAGAATTGCTCATACCATATACCTTCATTCGCTTCATATTGTTAGGCAAAGACACGTGCGCAATATAATTATTCATTCGGTCGTCAAATTAATGACTTGGGCAATATTAGAAATGTCTTGCGACCTGGCCACGGACTCGGATCTAGTGAATAGTGACACGCGACACGAAGTGTGTGGGCTTCACGCACGACGAGTCTTGGCTTGTTCTATACATCTTACTTAATACTTTTTTTTGTCGTCGTCACTGAAGGTATCTTGTAACTATTTTACTATAAATTAACAATTTGGACGAAAAAATAATTTCACCAAAAAAATGTAATTACAAATTCGTGCACTAACACCGACGATATGGTAGATACATTTACCACAGTAAATATTGGGGTTATTTGATTAATATACAAATATTGTATATGTTTTTTGCAAATATCCATTCATTCACTAAATGAAATACGCTCTGTTCCTATATTTTGCGGACCGTTCATTTGCCTTACTATAGGTTAAAATTTGACATAGCTTATGTCGAAATTCAAGCGATGGTAAGGCAACTGAATGATTAGTAAATTATAGGAATCCGCCATTAATCACCTGATAAATGTGTTCCTATAAAATTAAAATCCATATGCAGCAGTAACTTAATATAAGTTCATGTATAATTTAAAAATAAATTAAGATAAAAATAATAATTAATACCGTACAGAAAGTATATAAATTCCCTTATATAAATAGTATAGCCATGAATACTGTTAAAACGTAGTTTTGCTTACTAGTACAAATAGTACTAATCGCGAAAACTTAGAAAATACTTTTTTATCAAATCAGTCGAATTTTGAAGGTTTTTAGATAAAGGTTTCTTACTGGACTATTGCAGTTCCTGGCCATGGATGGTCTTATATTGTAATAGAAATAGATGATTTTTTAAAACATCAAAAATTTCTTGAAGACTTACGTGTTGATGGCTAAACTATATGTTATGTATCTATACTTTCTTACTCCTTAGAAATATTTTACATCCCAAATATTACTAATATAGTGTAATCATACAAATCTAAAAAAAAAATACTATATAATAAAGAGGATTTAAAAATACATAGAAACTTAAGAATTTTTGAAATAAATTTTGCACTTTTAAAATGTTTAAATGTACGCGGCAGGAGTTGAATGTTATAATTTGGTTAATTTTATGTTTATAAAATATATTAATGTCGGAAACGATATCGGTAGACGTTCAATCATATTTTAACGGTATTGATGAATGATTGACCATTCAAAATCAATTAGATTGATGCCAAAAACTGTTTACATCTTTCGATTGATAAATTCTGGTACTAGCTTCTCTTTCACTTGACCTATTACAGTGTCGAGCGGTTCAAATTGAAAATAAAAAAGACAGTGTGCGTCTCGGGAAGCCCGACAGAAGTGATAACTTAAACTAATCTAACGTGAGAGAAAGGGAAACCAGACGGACTGACGCCGTAACGTGTTACGTACCGAAGCGATTTACCCTCCTATAAGAAGTTATCACTTCAAAAATATGTTATTTTATTTATGGAAGCAAACGTTAAACCAATTTGGTTTGTTTTCCGCCGTGAACACTACTACATAGAAGTAGCCGAAACGTCGAAATAAAAATGAAATGGAGGCCGCGTTTTAAAACAGTGCTAATTAGTATTAAAGTTGTTTAAAATTATATTAAAAACCAACTCTTCAATCAACAACTCTCGTCTGCGTTGCGTCCCCAAATCGTTTATCAAATTACCTTCAAACCGATTGAACGTCTATTGTTTGACTATTCTATCATAAAATATGTGTTGTGTGCCTGTGATTTTGGAGGTCGACTGTCGATAGCGTGAAATATTTGCATCGCGAGCCGCGCGTAGAATGTTTGCCGATGGCCACGGGTCGGCGGTAATTGAAGTACGAGTGATCGTCCTAGATAGCCTAAATTATTATTGCGCTACACTAAACAAAATACTTGTTTACTTAGTGTACTGGTTTATTGTACTGAACTGAATAATGAGAAAAGTACAAACGATGTGAACAAAATATATTTTACAAACAATAGTGTGTTTGATTGTTAGATAGCGCCATCTAGTTATAACGCTTACAACTAATGCCCTCTGCGCCAGTGGTTCTCATCGGCAAACCTTCTGAACGCGGCTTAATATGTTTATTAAGACTTTATTTAATTTGTCAATGTTTTTTTATAAATTTCACAAGAGACCAGATATCATGTAATGTTTTGAAATATTGTTTTTTAAAATATTTATTAATTGTATATCCCACCTGTTTTTTTAGTTCGTTATCGACAATCTGCCGACACCGTATCTACACAAATACGATCTGTCTGTTTGTGTTGTGTACACGGTTTATTGTTAGATGAATATAATATGCTGAACGCAAGTCGGAAGCCGATTCAAAGTACAGTCGCGGTATTAAAATGTTTGTCATCGTAAAGTCGACTTTTGCTTGCACGACTACAAGAAACAATACTGCCTACATTTTAATAAAAGTTATAAAATATAGAAACGTGAAAAAAGAAAATTGCAATGTTGACAATGGCAGACACTGAGATTAACAATAGTTTTAATCATGAGAAACAAAGAGGAAATAATCACTACGCTTATTATAAATATTAAATTTTAAAAAGGTTTTACATCTCTAAACAATCTTAGACAAGATAGAAAATCAACTGGCTTAAAGGCCTAGTTGCCAAGCCATAAATATTATTTAAAAAAAATAGAAAATCAAATACAGCTAATGGAAACGAACGTTGAACTGATGCTTTCTCCCTCTAACTACGTAGAATTTGTATTAGCATAAAAGAGACGATATGATTCTCTTAGTTTTGAAGGCATATGGCAGTTTTTGGAAAAAAAAAATTGATATCCCTAAAGGGTTTAAACTTTATTGCTATTGTTATTGACCAATTGGCATCATAAAAGTGTTATTTTTTACATTTGGTCGGTTCGATAACCAGATGAAGCTAGCTACTTTAAAAAAATCGTTGAACACAGTTTTACTTACCTTTAAAACTATATTAATGTTTCAATCGAGCAACATATCTTCTACAATATTTAAAGTACTTCTATATATATATGGCATAGGTGTGGGACACGATCTGAATATGGGTTTACGTGATTCTGCTACTGTATTAATTTTATTATACTTACCTAAATCCTGATATCTTTGATTTCCGACTTCCATTCAGCACTAAGCGAATACCGCCATCGAATAAGCTACTCTTATAAGTCTTTGTATAATTATTATTATTGTTGTTGAACAAGGTTTTAAAGTTTGTCTTCCTTTTCTATTTACTTGTCTCCATCTTTATAGTTTCTTTTTCAAGACTCGTTGATTGATACAGAAATATTCAGTCTTTTAATTTTGATAAATAATTAAACTAACAATCGTCTACTCAAAAGCAGCTTAAAACTGGAAAGCTCTTTAATTCCACGAGTCGTTATTCACTCGCTTTTTAAAGTTTACCTAGTCACGAACTCTGGCTTAGCGACGAGCGATACGACGCGCGACAGTGTTTGCCGCCGCGCTCGACCACTCGCGGTGTACTACACTCATCTTAATACTTTTGTTGCAGTCGCCTGTTGAGCAGCGACGAGTCCGTGGGCAAGCCGTTACTGTTTGGAACATATTTTTTAAATAAATAATCGGTCAAAATGCGAAAAACGATGACTTTAGGCGCGATCTCGTCATGCAGTGTTTAGGATTTACGTTTTTTAGTTGACGATTGTGATTTCTAGTGATTTTTCTTTATTTAAAATGTTATTACTTGAAGCTAGTCTGTGATACTTTTTTTATGTTAAACAAAATACAAGGTTTTTATAAATTTTCAGGAAATAATTAGTATTAATTTCGGTATTGATCAATGAGACATCAAAATCATAGTTAAAATTCTGCTTAGTCTATAAATTCTTTAGTTTAGTCAGGCCTTGAAATACCCTTGTTAGTTTCATTCCAACTTTTAACTCTATATTAACCTTCTAGTTGTTGATTGTAAGATAAACAAAAGAATTTATTTTATATATTTCAATAAATGATTCTATAAAATTGTACATGAGCCGGCGATGTGTGGCATTATTAATATAGTTTCATTGATGTATTCTTGTTCCGAAATTGTTTCTGTTGACTTGTGTTTCTTGTTGACAATTTTGAACTGTTTTAGTTATTTATAACTTTATTGATATCGTTCAAGTTATAATTGAGTTTGCGCAGATTATTTCATTTTAAAATATATGCCCATTAATGGGCGTATATAAGCGGAGTAGTGTGAAGGGGGGTTGGTCATTTAAAATATTTCTCGTGTTGAATAACCAAATAAATGCAACACTCAATTCTAATATAACTTTTAATCGCACTCGCAAAAGTGCGCGCTCTATTAGCGTTGATTTTGCAAACTTCTACTTGTTTTCTGCATCCATTACTTACAGTTTATAATTAAAAATGTGAATATTTCTCAATAATGTTTTCATAAAGATGTCTTCGTATCAAATGGGCCAACTCCACACTCCTCCCATCTTACTACGCCGAAACGGCTAGGCACGGATTGATTCAGCGTTGGGCGACGCATTAATCAGCACTCGTCTTGCTACCGAGAGCGGCGACTAGTGACGAACTTCATACACATCTTTTATGTCACTCGTCGCGTCGCGCTTAGTTGTCGCTCACAGCGACAGGCTCGTGGCCAGGCCGTTGTAACGTCTAATTATGCATTCAATATAAACTAAAATGCAAATTCGAATACATGAGTGAAAATTTAATGTTTTCAACGACAATGTCAGCCATATACTAATTTATTGTTATTTGTTTTAATATTGTTTTAGAATATGAAGCCTCGCAGTAGAGGGCGCGATTGTTTTTAATATTACAACTGTATTGCAATACTTTGAATAATATATTGCATCATACTTTGTTTATACTTGCTTGTAAAGGAATCTCGTTCATATACATATCGATCGACTATTATTTTTTATTAACAAATCGAGACAACATTAATAATGTCCCTGCTATACCTGGGATAATGTTAGTGACTGTGGCAAACCGATGTAGCCAAGAGTTTAGTGCGTTATTTGAGATGCAACATTGTTTTTTTTTATTGCATTAGTTCAGCAGACAGGTAGACGGCCCACCTGATGGAAAGCGGTTACCATCGCCTACAGACATTTGTAAAAAGAAAGCCGTTATAAATGCCTCAAGAGAGACTGGAACATGACCTCTAATGTCGAAACACAACTCAAAGTTGTTATTGCGGCATACTCTAGACCAGGGGTGGTAGTCATCCAAATGGGTAAACACCCTACCAACTTGCTGGGTGTGGGCTGTTTTGTCGCCTCTTACGACTGGCCACCCGGCCGCATGAAATTGTATTCTTCCTCCGTTCCTGCACGAATGTCACGTGTCACTAACAGCGTTATTTTCAAAAGCTATAAGTGGCATTTGTTCACAGGCACTAACGTTGTAGTAGGGGCATAGTGTTAAGCGGGTGATAGACACATGGAAGAACGCAGTGCGCATGTATACATTTTTTTCTGACATACCTACTAATGCCGGCTAGCAGTAGTACATAATTTAACAATAATAGTCGAATGATTCGTAAAACACCGCGCCCGCCGCATCGCAATGTGATCATGTAACAAAATTATATTTAAGCTAGATTAAGCCATTATTTTTAATATCTTTCATTTAATGTTCTATTGTAATTATAAAGATTAAATAAAAAGAAAGTATTAAATGTTGGATTTATTTTTATTTCATAAAAAAGTATTCGCAACTACAAAAACGAAGCATCGTTGTTTTTCGAAAATGGTTTCATCAACATCATTTGATTTAATCAAGACTCTCTCACATGTGTTGGAGACTATTGACACCATGATAAGTATTATACAAGAAATTATTTAATTCATCTTTTCAAGTGTAAAAAGCCTTGCAGAGATTTGGGCAAGAAAGTACCAAATATACCTAATATTAACTATTTGGGCAGAGATTCCCCTTTACCACTCAGTAAGCAATGAACACCGTCTACACGCCACACCGCCTTTTATACGAAAATACTACGAAAACTACCCTACATAATAATATTATTATCTATGAAGATTATCTATGTGATATTAATATAATCTATGGTTCTCATAACTGCTGTGATGGACATCGCGTAACATTCGGCCATCCTACCGCAGCCGTGGTCCCCCGCGGCGTGCCAACTATTGAGTGAGTTTGCCTTCTGTCACCAGAGAATTAGTTCTCTTCGCCAGTCTGCGAACAGAAAAACAAAACACAGTACTTGTTCACACAACCACTCGGCTACTCCTGACCAATAATGATTCTACTTTCCATCATAGTAACAATAAACTTTAAATATTTTTCTACTATTATTTTTTCAAGAATAATGGTCACAATTTCATGATCTGTATATACCCTCATTTAAGTACCAAAAACTTGTCAAATAGCCAAGAATACGGGAACTTATTGTTCACGGCTACAAAAAAATGCAACAATAATTAACCTCAGTTAAAAAAAACCAAGAGACTGGAATTACGACTAATGTAAACCTTTAGCATTATGGACCTTTGAACTTATAAAAACGTGTTACAAAAATTAACTGCATTTACCTACTACGTTTAATAATACCTGAATTTAACTTCAAACACATAAACCGGGCGAAACTTGCGTTATTTTAACTTCAAACAAAAACCGGATGAAACTTACGTTATTCTAACTTGAAACAAAAGACATTAATTTACATCATCATCGTTACATTACAATTATCGCTAGTCTAGGTATTTATTCGATATAGAAAACCTCTTCAGTTCGAAGATGCCGGTCTAAATCGTCACCCACTAAAGCAGGTGAGATTCCTGCAGCGCATCACATCAACTGAATCTAACGCTCGCAAACTTTCTTTTTCAAAAGGAAAATACCAACGGAAAAATTGCACACTAACAATGTGTCAAAACCAACTTTATACTATACATATCAAAGTAATATCAGTCGAATGGTAGACTCTATTGCCATGTAAAATCTAATGAAAAAAACACGACTTGTCGTTCATGAGATCTATTTACATCATCTATACAAACACATTTCTCGATAGATATGTAACTCAAAATAACATTGAAAAATACTAACTACGCGATTTTTCGTAATTTTCCATGTTTGAAACATACCATAATATTTTCGTACACGGAAAAATATGAGGGTAGTACAATTGCCTACCACGACCGATGAACCATTACTATCACTTATAAAATTAATTCACTTTACTTTGCATAATAATTCACACAAAAATAATAATAAAAATAACCATACCTTCTGTGCCAGGTAAAGTAGACACAGTGGCCAAAGTTTCCAACAGTGTCCGGTCCACGCATAGGCCGACACGCCATCGCTCCATAGGCGCCTTCAGGGCACCACCACAATGCTGCCTCTAGTTCCGCCGATGGCCGCGTCCCGTTGACGGCCCCGATATGTCGATCCTCGAGCGTGGTCACACATACGTGGTGATCACACAGACGTCGCGATCACACAGACGTGGTGGTCACACAGACGTGGTGCTCACACAGACGTGGTAGTCACCCAGACGTGGTGGTCACACAGACGTGGTAGTCACACAGACGTGGTGGTCAAACAGACTTAATACTTGTACTTATACACGTAGAATTTAGCGCGCTATGTTTTGAAATATTTTGAATTCGCTTAGTAGATAATTAAACCAAAAAATGTTCTTTTTAGATACCCGTGCGAAGTCGGGGTAGACCGCTAGTAAGAAATATAAAGAAAAACAATTTTCAGCTAGACATGTTGCGAAGCGGTGTACATAGAGTAAAATTAAATTTAAAAAGTGTTCTCCAGTGTAACTTATTTTGAATAAAAACTTTAAGATTTGACTTGGGTCACGCAGACTTTGAATAAGGCAGACTTTAAGTAACACAGACTTACGGGCACGCAGACTTTCGCTCACGTAGACTTTCGCAGAGTTTAGGTCAACTTATACCAACCCAGCAGCATAACGGCCTGCCATTCTTGGGTAATCCCACTTCTGAATGTAAAAAGCCTTGCAGAGATTTGGGCAAGAAAGTACCAAATATACCTAATATTAACTATTTGGGCAGAGATTCCCCTTTACCACTCAGTAAGCAATGAACACGAAATTAACGACGCACCCCTGATGAATAAAACAAAAATGTAAGAAAATATATAATTTATTGTGATAATAAAATACTGGTAACGTAACCATTTATTAAATCAAACGAGTGATTTAAAACTAGATTGGCACGATGGAAACTAGAGAGAAAGTACCTCATTATACAAAACTAATATTAGTTAAAAATATGTATGTATTATAAACCAAACTAAATCCAGAATAAAGAACAATACAGTTTTTAAAATTGTTCGCGAAAACCGTCCAAAATTAATCCATCCAAAACATTTATCAAAGACGATTTCATTTTGCTACCATGAAGAGAAAGATCTAAATTAATACAGCTTTGTCGGTCTTTGTGGTTATAGACTGTGAGGCCAAACAAAGCTCTTGAAACAACTTGATAGGCCACATTTCACTAATTAAAATCTTCAAACACAATGATAGTTTCAAATCTATCAATATTCTGCAACTAATAATTATTTTAACTAATATACATTTGTTAAAATAATATTGCACAGTAAAAGATCAATCAAGTTGCCGCCAAAAACACGACATAGACAACGTACATAAAGCTATATTTTTGTTTTATATAGATCACAGATGATATCAAAAGAGCAGACAGACAACACAGTCACATGTTTAAAATCTTATTTCATACATATTTTTTTCGAAATTAATTAATGAAATTTAACTCGCACTAATTTTTGGTAATCAAATTTGTCTTTACAAAATATTTTAAAACAATAAATAAATTTTATGGTGAACTCAAAACTTGTTCAAACAATAAAAATTGTATGACTTTATAACAATTAATAATTATAAATTATAATTAAGTGACAGTATAACGCAAAAACCCTGAGCGCTAGATAAAATATAACTATAATCATATTAGGTCTAAATTCGTTGAAATTACCTACCTACAACTAACGATATATTACGACACAGGTACTGTTTGTATATATACAATATTCAATGCGTTATTTTTTCATTTTATCGGTAATGCAGAGCTACATTTCATCTAAAGCCGCTATACTCGACCTGCGTCCCGTTGAGCTTCCGTGAATGGCCCACGTGGTAGTATACTATATAAAAGTATAATGTAATTAAATAACAATGGAAACACTTCTATTGCAAATGTCCACAGACGACAGTAGCCTCTTTAAATGAGGTGGGCCGTATCGCCTGACGAACACAATATGTCAGGATGTTATTTTCTTATGGTATTTCATAATCTAATGTTACCTTAGGCACCTTACCTAATACGTCTATATGGCCCTTTTATAAAAAGGTTGAGTATAGGTGATCTAAAGCCTCTATCCTACAATACAGACCTGTGTCTAGTACCATAAACTAAATAAGACTTGTGATATGTATGGCATGCGCCAAGGAATATTTTATTATTTGTTCATATGCTATCTCCCTTACTATATTCATTGTACGAATGAGATAGCATGACAGAACTTGTCACTACTTTAAAGTTCTATTTGGCGCAGCTTATAATTAACATAAAAAGATGAAAAAATATAAAATTGTGATCAAGCAGCTTGGCAATACGATTTCCTAACAATAGAACACTAAAATCATAAAATAACCTGACTAATTCATTCTTATTCGTCTTCTAATAATGCAAATAAAATACACCGCCTATTCATTATAATTCATGCAAATATTGTCTTTATTTGTAAAGTTACCATTAAATGGCAGACATTTATAGTCACAAATAACTTCAATTTAGTTTCTTTTAAAAAAACATAATAGTGCAATCAAAACTTAAATGCGTTCTTGAAGTGAGTACACGTTATTATGCAGAACACAAATATACGGTTTAGATAGCGCTGAGATGGATGAGTGTTGCGCTCTCACTCGGCCACTATCCAGACTCACATGCCATCTCTTTCGCACCACATTCTCAACAATAACACGATGACTGGACCTACGTGAACACACACAGCTAACTTCTCTTCAGACGCATTTAAGTTTTAATCGTACTGTACTTATAAACAATAAGAAAATTACCATCAGTCTTAAATTATTAGCAAAGAAAATTGGCAACACTCCGACCGTACAATAATGATACTTGAAATCAATTACATGTTAAAACTACTGTATAATTTGTTCTTGACTATCCGTTGACGCAGTTTTATGATGGCAGCATGTGATTTGGGGACTATTTTCTCTCTCTTGTTTCTCGTCACTTTTCCTGCAACAGTCTTCAGCTTCGTGAACAACTACTGTTGTCTCTTTGCAACACTTCTCTTCTGGCGGCGGTTCTGGCTGGTTCTTCTTGCAACAACCTTGCCGTTCTGTCCTCAGTAGTTGGGCATCTTCTACGCTAGGGCTGTCTTCTTTCTCGCTCTCAGCGTGATGATAGCGACTCATCGATTCCTGAGATGTCTTTACTCGTGCAACTTTAGAAGGACATTTCTTGGCACCGTAGTAACAGGTAGACGATTCAGCGCCATCTTGCGATGAAGCGGGAAAGTAATGCGACGGCTGTATGCAAGTGCGCGTTTGGCAAATAAATAAATCGGATTCTGAATTTATTGAGGAATCTAAGAGCGGCGGTGTTGTGTTTTCAGCTGAAATTACAAAAAGAATATATAAAGCCATGCCAAGTATTGCATATTTATCTACTTATCTAACCTAATGCTAAAATAAATACCTACTAAACTACAATGATAATATGTATGACAGCAAATATTAATTTGAAATGTATAATATTATAGCGTACAGTGTACATAATTATGTTAAATAATATAGATTTCTGCAAAGTATCAAATCAGTTTACAGTCTTAAGTATCAAACTGTATCATTCCTCTATTGAGCATTGCAAGTTTGCTTTAAAAATGTATATATCAATGACTTAAAATGTTTGAGCTAAATAAATATGTTGACAAGTTCCAGCTGAAAAAGGCCTTAAAACGGTGGCGATTTGAGATTTCAGCATATATTTTAAACTAATAATAACTACTTTTAACAAAAGTTTTGTTAAGAATATTGATTTCAAAACATCTAAATGATTACATCAATATTTTGAAATAGAATAATGCTAAATATATGAAATAGAATAATAGCTTTAAACTATAATAAAAAATAAGTTAATAGTATATAACTACGACATAGTACAGTTTACTAAAACTTACGGTACAAGGATCTTCGTACACAAGGCAACGCAAATATTCGATACCCGACGATTTTGGTCTCTAAGCGACTACCGCAACACAAATTCATAGAGGTTCGTACATAAGAAACGTCGCCAACATTATGTTCATTCGCCGCCGTGATTTTCAAGATGGCGGAGCATTTATTGAATATTAAATTTTGTTTCGGAGGTTAAAAAGCATCCTCGTTTGGTTATTAATTGAAATATTTTTATTAGAGTCCTTTCCTTTGCGCAAACACACTCTGCGTGTGTCTCTCAGGAAGCTTATACTAATATATAAAGCTCAAAGTTTATTTGTTTGGTTGAAAGCGCTAATCTCGGGAACTATTGGTCTGATTTCAAAAATTCTTTCAGTGTTAGCAGTGGTGGATTTACACTAGGGGCAGTCGGGGCTAGTGCCCAGGGCGGCAAAGTTTGGAAAGTGAGAAAAAAAATCTATACAATATATAATTAACTAATTCTTTTAAATTAACATTTTATCTTTCAAGAAATGTAATTTAAGTATTATGTATCAAATTAAAATTTTGTATATTATAATATAGGAAATTTAAGTAAACTAATTTATTTCCATAAAGGTTTGAAAAAATTAAAGTTGATATTTTTATTTTCTGGAATTGATAAATTTATGTAGTTTTTTTGAAGAATTAAAAATATTTTCAAATTACGGATGTCTTTTTGATAACAGAAACTTTCATTGATTGATGAATTTTTCTAAAATTGGAGAATTATCCAATAATATATAATTATAAATATAATATATATTTATTTATTATGTATTATATATAATACATAATAAATTTCCTGCAATCAATTAGTTATTCTAATTCTAAAAAAATAATATATCAAAACTATTAAAATGAAATTTAAGTCATAGGGCGGCATTCTCTTCAGTGCCCCAGGGCGGCACAAATTTAAATCCGGCCCTGAGTGTTAGATAGCCCACTTATCGAGGATGTATCATCATGCTAAGACCAATAGGAGCGGAGCACCAATGAAGAATGTTTCAAAATCGGGGGATTCTTTTAACACACTTTCTTTTTCCTAGTCCACGCGGACGAAGTCGCGGAAAAAGAAGAAAATCCACCAAATATCTATAACTGCCTTTGGACATCTGTACAATGCTATGAATTTGCATCTGTTTGTTGTAATTTTTAGTGATTTTCGTAAATGGAACAGCGAATTCTAGACATCAACTGACTTTAATACGTACTCACGATATAATATTCGAAACTACCCACACAACATAATTCTTTTGCAGCAACAAACAGTCTGCACTTTATCTTTCTTTGTATATATGTAAGAACCCCGTCGTATTGCAACGATTTCTTCGCTCTCGGTAAAGATAGTAAGCCAAAATTATAGTCTCATCGTCACTTGTGTCAGACATTTTGTAAGTTTGTAAGAGCCTAGTTTACAACATTTGGCAACGCCTGGTTGACGTGCCTTAAAATGTGGGAAAATTGGTATGTAGGAATAAAACTCACGGTTTAGGAGTTGAGATATGTGTGTCACACGTATATGGTGCCGAGTTGATGTGATGATGATGAGATGCGGTGCATCCTATTCTTATAACTTATAGTAATTAATAGGGCTGATAATAATTTGAACTGATGTGCTGTATATGAATTATGGCGGAACTGTGCCGAGGGCGGAGTAGTGTGTACTGGTGTTTTGTTATAATAATGGATTAACATATCACTTATTTACATAGTCCAGAGTCATAATTCAGGAAACTTGGAGTGTAATTGAGTAATAGTCCTCCATTGCTTGCATCCTTGCGCGAGGTGCGTTTCCTCTCCGGGAGACATGATACGTCACGCATCGGCGTGAACAACATTATTATCGTAGATTTCCGTAGCCTTGTGCACGGAGGGCCTTAATCTACCTATCAACGAAACTAGTACTTGGTCGGTAGGTAAGTGTCGGGTGCGAGGGTAGTATCCGTCTGTTGGACCTCAACAGCATCCATCTCTTTGCACAACTTCCCTTCACAGACCTCCCAGCTGCACTTGTCCGTGTTGCAGCGGTCTTGGGATTCGAAGGCAACGATCAAACATTATTCTATGACTTTTTATTATTAAATCGGCAGACAAACACACAGTATATGCCAAACCGAGCTCTTCCAGTACTCTATAATATTATAAAATTCTAAGCATTCCGTGTATGTATATTGAAGCTATTAAAAAAAACCCCACTGGAAAAGACGACATAAGCGTTGGTGAACACGATGCAATTTTTTTTATTTCTTGTCTGTTTCTACGGGATTCACGTAAAAACTACTGGGCCAATTTCGATGCAGTTTTCGCTGATCAACAGAAAACTGTAAAACTTAAAATCTGATCTACTTTTAATCCCTGGATTTTTCTGGGAATAATTTTCAATGGCCGGATTTAAAAAAATGGACTGGACGATAACAAATTTTATATAATAAAAAGTGTAATATTTTTTATCCCGGAAATGTTCCCGGGAGCAGTTTGAAGTTGTTCGGGTGCATAAAAATTTCGATATAGTTTTCACTAAAACGATGCTTACATTCTTTTTCAAATGCTGCCATACTTTGTGTCCCGGGAATCCCGCACGAATTTCAAATCAAGCGTGGACGAAGTCGCGGGCATATCCTAGTCATTTATTACTTTGACAAACCTAGTATTTAAACTATATTTGAAAAAAAATAAACGAATAATAACAAATATGAAGTAAAGATATGTTGGTGGGGAGTATGTTGCACCACTTCTTCTGCTTTATCAGTAACTAAAATTGCTTTGGAAGCGGTGGTAGACCCATGACTTTCAATTAAGTAACCTGTAAGATTCAATTTTGAAATACTTACATTCATTTTCAAAGCAAAAATAACTCATGTTGGGTTATCGGTAATACACAACGGACCATTCCGAGACCAATCCCAGACACCCAGAGCGTAGCAAATAATGGAAAATTGGGAACTGAACCTAGGACCTCTGCATTCCACTCAGGCCCAATCGTCGCTTGTAATGTCACCCATAACACAAGTGTATCATGCTTGGGAATAATACTGTGTAAAACTGTTTAAAAAAAACTAATAAATCTCATCATAAAATCATAAACAAGGAGGTAACAACAAAATTAATATATAAAATCTGCGACCATGGACAAGTGGGCACTTTCTACTCATCCCAAAGTGTCCATAAACAAGTCCACTCTAAATTTTTTTTTTAATTGAAACACATTAAGATTACAATAAAAATTATTCACCAGTATCATCACATTCAGGAGTACAGATCACTACTCGCTTGGTGCCGAAACACTGCATCTGCAGGCGCGTCAGCTTCGTGCCGAACAAAAAGTACCCTGAAATTTTAAATATTAAATTAGTCACTTACTATCATAGAACAAGGATATTTTTATTAAGGAGCGTGGAGGTAATAGGGGGGCGGTAAGTAAAAACAACTGAAATTATTTTTATCCTCTTACAAAACTTTACGGACTTAGAAATTTTCTTTTTTTTTTATTGCAGGAGTTCAGCAGACAGAGACGGCCCACTTGATGGCAAGCGGTCGCCATCACCTATGCACATTTGCAACATCATAGGTGCTACATATGCGCTGCTGCTGTCTTAAGGGAGACTGGAACCTGGTCACTAATAGTCACTAATGGCCGGGACATAACACAAGGTTGTTATGGTAGCATACTCTAGACCAGGGGTGGTCACCATCCAGTCGAGCAAATACCCTACCACCTGGCTGTGGATTGTTTTGTCGCCTCTTACAACAGGCCGCCCCAACGCAGGAAATTATATGATGTCATAATTTTGTTTAAGTGAAAGAAGTCATACAGTGCATTCATTACTCTTCAAAAAGTATTTAAAATTATTTCAATCATATTTAAAAAAATTATAAGATATTATTTTAACGCCTGTTCTATATATGTGTAGCAGCGAGAAGAAGAGGTTAAATGCTACTTCAGATAGCAGAGCGTAAGTATTATTCACTGTCGAGTGCTAATATAAACTGAAATGAACTATAGTAGAATTATTTTCTCCGTGCAGTTTGGGTCATAAATAATCGGAGCAGTGAAGCAAGTATTTCGCTCTCTCTTCCACTCACGGGCCTTATGGGCAGGCATAGTAATACGCATTATTGTTGTCGATAGTGTATTTAGTTTTGTCATTTTGTGGGTTAGTGATATAAATGAAAAAAAAAAATAGATAAAACAACGTAATTTATTAAAATAAGAATAATAATGATTTAAAATACATTATTAATTAGGTATCTATGTATTAAAAAAATATAAGTACAAAAGTTTAGAATGTAACAAGTTATATTAAAAATAAATATAAATACTTATATCTAAGTTTAAAATTAACAGCAAAAAAGATAATAATGATTTTTATAAGAATGATAATCTTTCTTTGATAAGAATGAATTTTATCGTTAATGCCGTTGCGCCCGCGCAACATGCTCACCGCCCTAGCCGGGCTGAGACCGAGTTTGATTTATGACCAAAACTGCACGGAGAAAATAATTCTACTATAATTGAGTTTGAAACGATAACCTTAAGTACAAATAATAACAAGTCGTACGGCTAGTACAATATATAGCACAATGACGGACAAGCGGGACAGTTATTGAAGTAGTACATATTTAAATTTGGAGCCGGATCAGTACAAATCTATTTTGAACGGGACAAATGTACTGCTTCACATGCGTACCAGTAGTTCGTTGTCCAGTGTTACATACTCTTTGGTTCACTGCGACGACTAGACGTATGCAGCTGCCATAATATATGTATGCTGCGCAATGTATTTCACGTTACATTGCGCAGCTTACAATTGTTAGAGTTTGGAGCTGTTATTTTTGTCATTTTTGCCATGTCATGTTGTTTTATAAGTATAATTAATGTTTGATACGGGTCGCTTGATTGAAGAAGTGGGCACTGGGCTACGGTTCGGCACAGCAAAATGCTGAATGCCAACCTCATTTTCAATTTGCGGCATACAATTTCTATATCTGTATAATTTTATATCTTAGTACTGTTTTGTGTTGTGTGTCGATATTGAAAATAAATCTTTTTCTTTCTGTATGTTTAAAGAATATTCAATAAGGTTTGGATAATAGTGTTATGAGTAATTAATAGAAAATACACACCTAACATCATCCCGAAGACCACAGCGAGCAGAAGGTGTACATTATACACCATGACGGCAAGCATGAGCAGGTAGCCCACCACATTGTGCAATATGAACACGCCCGACTGGTGGGCGTTCACCAGCGCCCTAGAAACATAAATAAAGACACTCGCTTGCTAAGTCAATATTCTAGAATCTAGAATAACGGATTGGATGACAGTCAAAGGTGTCCACATCACTATTTATTTACAATAAATTTTAATGTATACGGAGTTTTTGGCGGGAACTGAAAAGAGATGTTTTGCTATGCAGTTTTATTTTCTAAAAATGTGTAAAATTACTCTCAAATAAACAATAGTTTTACGATATTGATAGTTTTTGAGTAGTAATTATGTGCTTAGTGAGAAATGTGAATTATATAGTCAAATGTGGCCTTTTGAGTTGTCACAAGACCTCCGTTGAATGGCACTAGCTGATTACTTACAGTTCAGCTGTGCTACACATAGGCTTAAGAAAATAAATAAACTATATTGTAAACTAAGATCAGGCTTAAAGGCCTAGCTGCCAAGCCATAAACCTAAATAAATTTAATGCATACACATAAAAGAACATCATTTAGATTTTAAAATATCATAATAAAACTACGTTTGAGCGGATTTAAGTGCTGTATTTTATTTTATTTTTATTATTCCGACGTTACTGCCGTATCATTAATATAATATAAAAATAATTTATTAATTATTAATTAATGTGAAATATCAAATAATAACTTTACAAACATTCACCGGCCCACAAAAAAAATGTAGTCTGTACTTTTGACCAGACCCATTTATTTTTATATATTTCGATGCGCCTAATCCGAATCTAAGGTCACTTTGGTCAAATCCTCAATTTATGGATGAATGGATCAAACTGACCCGAGTTTCAGTATTATTGTCTATACATCCTCGAATTGAGGATTTGAATTCAAAAGTACAGACCATTTTTTTGTGGGCCAGTGTAATTAATGCTCTATTTTACTCCTTTTACTTGTACCTACTTACGGCGTCATAAGTAGGTAGGTTATACTCGTAGAAAATCTATGAGGATCCGACATTGGGCGCATGCCCCTTACAGCTCACAACGCCCAAATGCTCCTTCAGCATTTCCACATAGCGACCATAGTAAAAACGTCAATGTCCAAAAGTGGATCGAATAATCCATTCCACTTGATATTATGATTGTAATATAAGGACCACGTTCACGACCGCGATTTTTCCGTTCCACTTGCTTGGGGGCGTTACAATCAGAAACTCTAGTGGAATGGATTATGGTGCGTTGATGTCATAAACGACCACATACACAAATGTCAGTGGTTGTTTTGAAAATCGCTCCAATTTCGATGTCAATGATAGAGAGAATAGATGCTCTGTGGTCAACGCCCACTTCGACCCACCTCTTGACAAGGAGCGTTATGCGTGCTGTGTGATCGAAAATAATGACGTTATTATGTTTTCGCCACGACCGTAACGACCGCGGTCGCCTTGTGGAACGGCAGACGGAGCATTTTTGGCGTTGTGAGATACTAAAGGAGCGGGCCCTATACATAACTCTTCTTACATTTCAAATTAGGCTATGCTTGGTAGAGTCTAGAGAGGATACCACGACAAAGAATTATACGAACAATGTAAACCTTCCATAACAATGTAAAAGCCCTTTTTTATATATGTAACCTCACCTAACTTTAAAAGAGGCCCAACGGCTGACTTGTCCGGAGCTGGTATTTCTACTGGTAGTTGGCTCCATACTACCTTGTTCTCTGTAATAAAAAAAAATAGAATATTGAAATAGAAATTCGAGGCAATAATATTCAGGCTTGGTTTTATTTTATCACCTATTTTAATAGAATTAACAGTTGGCTTCTTCGCTATTAATAAAGAATTTGTTTGAAAGAACTGAAAGGTTTCGACGACGTTCAATGTCGTTGAATCCATTGTATGTTAACAAGGATCATTTTGGTTGCTTCATCGAAATTGAAAGAATATTTTTATATGTTTGAAACTTAGTGCTAAACTAAATGCAGCTATTAAAGCCTTATTACTATTATTTTTAAATCTTCAAATTAATTATATTATAATTTATCAAACTAAAAAATATCAAATTACATGTAGTGTTTGCTATAAGTAATTACTGCATTTGTCATGTGTTTTTTTATTATTTTTTATTAGTACATAGCATGAAATTGCATCCTTAGTATTGGTACAAGTAATTGTTGGTAAACAAAATAAATAAAATAAAATTAAAATAAATAGATAGCCTCCAGAAATCGAGAATGGTTTACGTTCAAAATCATAGTCGTTGTAATAAAATCACAAGGTAAATAAATACGTTATAAAATCATACAATTTAAGAATCAGTTTATTGCTGGCATCATAAAACGTTATATTACGCGTGAAATGGAAATGATTACACAGTATAACTATATCGATAACGTTTGTGATTATAAAATTCGCCACAGGAATTTCACGCCCAATTTACTTCGATATGCAACACATGATTATATAGGTTTAATTGTTAAATATGTAATATTTACGAACTTAAATATTTCTGTTATGGAGTTATGAACTAACCCGAATCCATGGTTGATAAAAAAGATTTTTGTGAAGAGACCTGCTTGAAGTACACATTTGGAAGGATCATTATTACATTTCAGAATCGAGGAAGGTGGGGTTAAATCTCCATATTCGTTGCAAGAGTTTACGTAGCATAAACTGTGTACTCCAGCAACTAATATTCATCCACAGCATTAAAGTTTTAAAAGACCAAGTAATTTGGCTAAATGAGTATTGTTAGTTCGCGTCTGTTCTGTCTTCGAAATTGCTAATTACATAAACTTAAAGGATACCGGTGTAGAAGGTGGGCGTTATCTAAGTAAAACCGCTGACTTTAGTTTTTCTTATTACAATTGGTCATGATCTACAATTACGTCACGCCTTTACGTTATTACACCACCCTGATTTAAAAAAAATCCCTAATTCAGAGTAGTACAATAACCATAAGTAAATCGTGTGATTCCTTGCTATTTCGTTCCCTCGATTAGTGTTGTGGTAGCGCTTCATCTGCTGATTATGTTACACGCAGAGATATATATATATAGTATAGTCCTAACAGAATTCGGTAACGGCGACCCCTCAAATGCCATTATTTCGCCACTCGCGGGCTCTAATGTGGCTGGCCAGACCGAATTTGTCGCACAATATAGTCGGCCAGTGGCATTGTTCGTATAGGATATAGGAGGGGCTTGGGTCGCTCTTTGCGAGTTTGACGTTTTATATCTTCTAATAAGAAAGTATTCATACTTTCAAAGAGAAAAGACTTCGAAAATATGAATACGCAGATATGATACATGTATATTTAGACACCAATGCGGCTATTTGATAACGGCGTTATCTATACATATAATAAAACTATAGAGGTCGAATGTCTGTACAATGAAAAAAAAAAACCGAGTCAGGGGGTGTAAGAAGTGAAATAGAACTAATTTAGATTTTTTTGAAATTTTTTGTTTCTCTGTTTGTACCGGCTAATCTCCGAAACGACTGAACCTTTAAATGAAATTTAGTATGGTGGTAGCTTATATCCCTGGTCAACATATAGGATACGTTTGATCCGGAAAAATTAAAGAGTTCCCGTGGGATAGTTAAAAAAACAGCACCACACGGACGAAATCGCGGGCAGAAGCTAGTTTTTTAACCGACTTCGAAAAAAGGAGGAGGTTCTCAATACGTCGGGATCTTTTTTTTGTTCTTTTTTATGTATGTTCACCGATTACTCCGTGATTTATGATCCGATTTACGAGATTCTTTTTTTGTTCGACGCGAAATAGCTTCCAATTGGTCCCCTAAAATTTTTACATAGTTTAGTAGTTTTCATTTTATGAACATTTTTTATGAAAAAAAATTCCTTTTCGTTCCATATGTACACCGATTACTCTGAGATTTATGATTCGATTTACGTGACTCTTTTTTTGTTCGACGCGGAATAGCTGCCATGTGGTCCCCTAAAAATTTGACATAGTTTGGCCCAGTAGTTTTCATTTTACGTACATTCTTTTGTTCCCGTTTCTTGGGAGCTATATTTTTTAAGAAGCGCGGCACCATTCGTAGGTCCACCCATACATAGCTAGACACTAAAAAGTAACAAATAAAAAATAAAAACTTCGTTTAAAAAAACCGACTTCAAAAACTATAAAGTGTATAAAATAACTTATTTCTAAAGCCATTATTATTAATATATATTATCTAAAACGTCTTGAAGTCGGTGTCAAGTAAACATAAAAATTACTATATTTTGAAAATTACTAAGCACCGACTTAGTAGTTATTTTATACATTTTAGTTATTTAGTTTTTGAAGTCGGTTTTTTTAAACGAAGTTTTTATTTTTAATAAATAAAATGCATTTAGTCACAGTCCGGTTTTTTTAGACTTTCGTGCGGCCGCAGCATAACCGCTTCTCTTATCTTTACTGAAAACCGAACCACTATGCAGGCTATGACAATGTCCTACTTTGCCCATTATGCCTCTACAACGTGACCTTCGCAACAATGTAATAGTTAAGGCTTAAATACCTTTCACCGTTCTACATTAACGTGCCGGAATTATAACTATTATATAGGTAAATACGTTTACTAATCGACATGGGTATCCGGCTTTAAGTATATTCATTAATTATATTAAGGCCAAACTCTTGTATCGCAATGTATAAATTATATACAACACATTTGTTATTTTCAATTATATATCGAGCGAGCGATAAGCGATTTTTTGTCGTAAGAGGCGACAAAACAACCCACAGCCAGGTGGTAGGGCATTTGCCCGACTGGTTGGCTATCACCCCTGGTGTAAAGTATGCCGCCATAACAACGTCGAGTTGTGTCCGGCATTAGTGAGCAGGTTCCAGTCTCCCTTAAGAGAGCAGCAGCGCATTTGTAGCACCATTGGTGTTGCAAATGTCCATGGGCACTATAGGCAGTGGTAACCGCTTTTCTATCAAGTGGGACGTCTGCCTGTCTGATGAACTGTTGCTTAAAAAATAAAAAAGCGACATTTGTAGTAAGTATATTTTTTGTTGTAAAAGGTATTTTAAAATATTATCTTGTTCTAATACTGGCAATTTTTATTCATTAGGGTCTAATCTAGACTCCTACTCTTACTCATACGATAAAAAGGCGTTAAAGGCTCGACATTACGCTGACAATATTAAAATAAGCCATCATATATAATCTATACATATTGTTACATGCCGATAAAGGTGAAAGCACACCTGCCTGTCATAAAGCGCAGTTTACTACCTTTCCCCGCATTTGGACTTCTTTTGTTTACTTTGTGTTTCAATTTTGTAATTAAGAAAAACATTCTATTGTTATTTACTTGTTTTATGGCAGTCATTAGGCAGGTGTGTCGAACTGATTCTAAGAAACTCGATCTATGCGGGCTGGCAGCCATATTGTATCGGTGCAGCAATGGCCCAATGGAGAGATCGGCAGTCTAGCGAGAACCACGATCAAAGCAAGACGTGTACATTCGATGAGCTATATAGTGACGGACTTTGCGCGTGTTATTGAATCGTGCAATTTGTACTGGTTGCGTCCAGTTATATTTGTACCTGTGTTATACGTGTTTGTATAGTTCTAATAAATTTCATAGTAATTCCAACGGCATTTTAATTCGAGTCCTGTAGCTCATAACAATATAATAAAAGTCAAATTTCTGTACAATGAAAAAAAAAAAGCCGAGTCAGGGGGATGTAAGAAGTAAACTTGAACTAATTTAGATATTTTTTCAACTTTTTTGTTTCTCTGTTTGTACCTGCTAATCTCCGAAACGACGGAACCGATTTAAATAAAAATTTGTATGGTGGTAGCTTAAATCCCTGGTCAACATATAGGATACTTTTGGTTCCGAAAAATTAAAATCTTCCCGTGGGATAGTTAAAAATTCGAATTCCAAAGTGATTATCACTGATCGGTAGTAAATATGTAATAAAATGTGTGATATTTTTACGCTGGGAATCCCATGGGAATTTCAAGTCGCGGGCATATCCTAGTTATCCCATAAAAGACTAATGTTTCTGTGAAGTAGGGTCGGTTTAGAGTAAATAAAACAGCTCAATGGTCAAGCTAATGGCTCATTTTGAACAACCAAAATTATCCTTCGATATCAAATTATTTATCGTTGTAAAAATATGTCAGAGAATGCAGTCTTTCAGAAACATACATTTTATATATAGCTTTAATTTTTTTTAACAACTCTACGGACTCGAGTTCCGTACTCTTTTTAACCGACTTCGAAAAAAGGAGGAGGTTCTCAATTCGTCGGAATCTTTTTTTTTTTGTTCCTTTTTTTTATGTATGTTCGCCGATTACTCCGTCATTTATGATCCGATTTACGTGATTCTTTTTTTGTTCGACGCGGAATAGCTTCCAATTGGTCCCCTAAAAATTTTACATAGTTTGGCCCAGTAGTTTTCATTTTATGGACATTTTTCATGGAAATAATTTTCAATCCGTTCCATATGTTCGCCGATTACTCCGTTATTTATGATCCGATTTACGTGATTCTTTTTTTGTTCGACGCGGAATAGCTGCCATGTGGTCCCCTAAAAATTTGACATAGTTTGGCCCAGTAGTTTTCATTTTACGAAAATTTTTTTGTTCCGGGTTCTTAGGACCTATATTTTTTAAGAAGCGCGGCACCATTTGTAGGTCCACCCATACATAGCTAGACACTAAAAAGTAACAAATAAAATTTAAAAACTTCGTTTAAAAAAACCGACTTCAAAAACTAAAAAACTAAAATGTATAAAATAACTTATTTCTAAAGCTATTATTATTAATATATATTATCTAACACATCTTGAAGTCGGTGCAAAGCAAAACATAAAAATTACTATATTTTGAAAATTACTTAGCACCGACTTTAAGATGTTTTAGATAATATATATTAATAATAATAGCTTTAGAAATAAGTTATTTTATACATTTTAGTTTTTTAGTTTTTGAAGTCGGTTTTTACAACTTAATTTCCAAGAAAGTTTTTAGAATTTATACACGCTTCTTGGTTATTTTTGTTTTTGTGTGTGACATTATTCAATGATGTTGTTGTGGTGTATCTTACGAATAACTTACTATATTAATTTATTCTAATTTTAATACTGAACTTTTACTAATATAGAGTAGACACACTCTATATTGTTACATGCTGGTGTTGTGCGGAAGTGCATGTGCAGTGTTTGCCTTATGTCTATACCTATTGTAATATCCTAACTAGTGCCATGTATGTAGCATTTGAATAAATCACCGTTTTATCTGTTCCAAATAAAACTTCAAACTGAACTGAACTATACGTTTTGCTTTGCAGATTCAAATATGTAGGTACATATATCACTGATTATATTAAATCTCGCATAATCACATAAAACGCAATTATTTAATAGTGCATTTATAACATGCGTTGTTCGAAGCATATCATTATAAACACAACTTTATGTAGTAAATGATAAAGCAGTAAAATAGCAATTTGCAGCGGGAACAATAGTTTACTGATAACGTTAATTATTTGATGAAACTCGTTAAATAGTAAACGACAAACAGGTACTTCTTTTACGACGACTAAGTAATAAAATATCAATTAGTATTCATTTTATTTCAAGTAATCACACAGATAGCGCCATATAATAGCCATTAGACGATATACGCGTCAAAACAGAACATCGAGCCTTTACTGGAATTTTATCGTATGTACGTGTACATTTGGTGGACCTAAGTATATTTTTTTTGTTACAAAAGGTATTTTAAACTATTATTATGTTTTCTGCACCACCTATTTCGCCTGATTCAAATTTTTCTCATTTAGGTTGCCTGGAAGAGATCGCTTTGAGCGATAAGGCCGCCTATTGTATTGCCTAGAAAATATTGTAAATATGGTCTGTTTCTGTAATTTTATATTTTGATGTGCAATAAAGTGTTATCTATCTATCTATGTTTTGAGGTTTTCAGTTTTATGTAGACTAGTGGTCGCCCGTGGTCGAAATACGACCATAATAATTAATGTCAAAGACTATACTTCTATAATCACAGATTTCCGCCAAGGCTACACGGTTAATTTGACTTGAACAATAAACAAAAGAGTATGAGAGTATATATATGCGTGTGGGTGTCGATTATATGGCAGTGTGTGTAATTTTTTTATTAATTTAATGTATTTTTATGCTTTATTTTAAACAAATATTAGCATTCTTCTTCTCTATATAAACTAATAAGTGTGCGAAATTTCATACTCCTCCGTTCGCGCAATTATCGTAAAAAGGGGTATAAAGTTTCTGCTTCACGTTAGATTAGACGCTATCGACTATAAAATTGGAAGTCTAAGCAAATTAATAGTTTAAACAACCTATTGCAACAAAAAATATTCTCAGGTCCAAAGACGCGTACGATAAAATGCCCGTTAAGGTCCAATATGATCTCGAACATTTTTCAGTAAGCTCGGTAAAGGGGTTTATATATTTTGTAGTTTATATACCTGTAGTAGTATAGACAAGTAAGTAAATACTCCCAAGGTTGTATTAACAAATACAGGTACTTATGTATTAACGCCACCGCAGCATAAGTTGCGCTTAGATTAGTTTAGGGACCCTCCAGCATCTAGCGAGCGGAGGATTATCCCCCTGTTGACGAAGTGAGTCTGCCCTGCTTCCCGGGACACTCTCAACCACTGACGAGCAGGATCAGCGTGGGCGTAACTACGTTCTAAGTATCACGCTCTTCCTACCATAAGCGCGGGGCACATGGGAGAAAAGTGGTTTTAATGGGATATTAACACATGGGTTACCTCTCCAAATAGAGGGAGGTACCTTGCTGAGTCCCCACACATGCTGGCAATCGACTTTGTTAGCTGCGCTATCTTCAGTGGCTAACTCTCATCGCTTTGGTCTAATCCCTAGCAAAGGACCCGGTATATGAAACGTATTTCCCCGCCTCAAAAAATAGACTTTAAACCAATGCGCACGAGCCGCTGCGATGGCGTTAATACGTAAGTACCCAAATACATTTAGAACAAAGGCGCTATTTACAAACTCCACTCTTCTTCTTCTTTTCCTTCCACACTCCTCTATTCTGACATACATCTTCTGTCACACCACAAATCATCATATCATCCTTCACACAGTCCATCCATCTTTTTTTTGGTCGTACAAACTCACCTTTCACCTAATAAATTTCTCCGCTCGTCCGATCTGTATGGGTAGAGCTTTTTATGTGCCTCCCTCTGTACCCTTGCTAAATATACCTGAAAAGACAGAGAAACACTAATTTGCTTAATTGAATAAACTAAAACGTGGGTCGGGATTCATTGATTGAAGAAACAAGCGTCTGGTCTTCTTCCAAGATTTCTTTAGGGCAACCAAGTTCGAAGAACGAAGTTCAAGTACAGATCTCATAAAGTGAGTTTACCAGTTTTAACAGCGTTTAATATATTTGATTTTTATTATTCCGACGTTTAGGCCACTTTTCAGTAGCCGTGATCACGAAGACAAAGATATCAAATTATACGCCAGTCAACCAATTTGATTCAATTTTGTTGATTTCTCTAATATCAGTAAAACGACGACATTTACATGGAATTAGTCAATTTTATGTATAAACGAATCACTTTGGTTGTTTCATACATAGTGAAAGACATAAATGAACAGTCTGTTATCGGCTAACCAGCAGGCAAAGTACCATCAATTCTTAGGGCTTTATCGAGTCTATATCGTAGTTATAGCTGATCAATAAATAATGTATCATAGTTATATTACTTATCATTCAATTACAGATAATAATAGGCTGGTACAAACGAAATATCGAACTCGAAGAGAATATTTTTGCACGCGGCACCACAATCTTGGCATTGGTGCCGCGTGCACGACATATATAATATGTAGTAGATATATAATTATGTATACCTACCTATCAATGAGCATTTTATACGGTACAACCCGTACAACTATGTTTTACTCGTTAGGTAAAAGATATCACTTGCCAGCCAGATTTTGCATGTTATCTATATTAATGCGTGAAGCAAAAACTTGTACCCCGTTTTTACGAAAACTGCGCAGACAGAGGAGTATGAAATTTTGCACACTTACAGAGGAGTGCAGAATACTTTTTTTTAAATTACGCATTAAAATAGATTAAATTAACAAAAAAACATTACACACACTACCATGTATTTGACACACACGCATATATACTCTTTTGTTTATTGTTAAAATCAAATTTTAACAGTGTAATCCTTGGCGAAATCTGTGATTATGGAAGTATAGTCTTTGACAACAGAACCTAATAATGTTCAAACTTATATATTATTAAATTAATTATGGTCGAATTTCGACCACTGGGCGACCTAATGGTAATAATTGTCTTCTCAATTCTTATATCGACTTTGCTGAAATTTGGTATACCTACATGTAATTTCAATACCAAGAACATAGGTAGGACATTTCAGATCACGGAAAATGGAAGTTTCTCGGGATAATCAAGTACATTTTCCGGGGGCGAATAGCACGCAGGCAGAAATGTAACTTGTGTCGCGAGTATACTAGGCCGATTTCGAAACGGCGGAGCCGAAATATATAAAAAATTTGTAATTTCAAATTAGCTTACAAACGATTGCACAAAGCGCACAACCTTTTTTTATATGAGTAGATAATATATAATATCAGCCCATAAATGTACCACTGCTGGGCTCGGGTCTCCTATTATAGGGGGAACGGACAGTATACCCGCCACGCTTGTCCAAGGCGGCTTGGCAGGTTTGACACATCGGTTATCTCGATGTGCAAGTAGCATCACGATGTTTTCCGTCACCGTTACTAGCACGTGGTAATTGTAACAATATGCACAGTAGATCAGAAAACTGACTAAGTGGTGCATACATTCCGGCCAGGATCGAATCCGCGCCCTTTGAGTACGGGACGAGTGCGCTAGCCATTACGCTACCACGATTTCTTACGAGTAGATAACCGTAATTTTAATTTCCGATTTTTAGGCGGCTTATAGGCGGAATATATTCAAGTAGTATTAAGTTTTTCGTTTCTTTATTTAACATTAAATATTTCACGTGACCTTTATCTGTGTAAATAAAATCTTACCTTGGAACCCTCAAATAAGAGCGCGACGAAGAACAGAACGATCCAGGTGAGCGCGAACGCCCACCTGGTGCTGATCGTGAGACCGGCGAAGAGGAAGTCACCCAGGTTGTAACCAAACCACATCCACATATGCATCTTGGACGATTAGTACCTGGTGACGAAAAAAACGATGTGTGAATGTCACAATCATAATAAATAATATAATAACAGCCCATAAATATCCCACTGCTGGGCTCGGGGCCTCCCACTATAGGGGAACGGACAGTATACCCGCCACGCTTGTCCAGTCAAGTCAAGCCAAGCCATAATCATGTTAGCGACTAAATACCCATTTCACTAAATAAAAAGCATCTCAAACAGGTTAAAAGTGTCTCAAATATACGTGCATCTGTGAAGAGGTTAATGAAAGCAAATGAATCAAATCATATAATATTTGCTCAAAAACATGATCAATAAAAACATTGGATATTGTTTGGTGTTTTGTGTTTCAGGTATGCAAATTTATATATTAAAAACTTTGTACCCATTTTTACGAAAATTGAGCGAACGGAGGAGTATGAAATTTTGCACACTTATAGTTATATAGAGAAGAAGCGACGAATGCTAATAATTTTTTTTAAATTATGCATAAATACATTAAATCAATAAAAAACAGTACACACACTACCATGTATTTGACATTATTATGGTCGAATTTCGACCACGGGCGACCACAAGTAGTAATTAAAAACATGAAGTGTTTGGCAAGATCATTGCAAGTGGTGGGAACTCTCATGGCTGGGGAAGAGTGGTGTTAATATAATTGGACATATTAAGTCGTAGTGGAAGTGCCATGTAGTGATAGATATAGGTCCAATTGGAATCAGTATTTGAGGAGCCAAGCGATGCTTAAGCATTAAATTACTTATATTATATTTATATATTTAATTTATTAATTAATTTCATGTAATGGCGAAAACCTGTATTTGGCTGTCTAATGATAATTATTGTAATTACCTATTTTATCATAACGTATTAGTTTTAGGTTCTAAATAAATAAAACTTGTTATTGTACAGTTGTACGCCATAGTACACCTATATTAAAAACAAAAGGAACAAAGTACAATGTATGGATTTATCACTAAAAGTTATCTCTTCCACATTATCTTGGGTCTCGAAGATCGTATAAAAAACCAAAAATAATAGTTTTTTTTAAATGGCTTGAAGCAGGACATACGGCCCACCTGATGGAAAGGGGTTCCCGTCGCATATCGACGTTTGCAGGACCAGGGGTGTCGCTAGTTTTGCCAAAAATATACTTTTGTGTATTGGTGACGACTTTTTTTTTACAAGCTTTTTTTCTGGGTCTTCAATATGTGAAATTTTTTGAAGAAAGATGGGGGGACTTTAACTCGCCCGGGACGAGAGGTGGGCGGCCCCCATTTCAACGGCATATGTAAGTGAGAACCCCTATTCCCTAAGGGGGAAGCTTACGAAGGTGTCTCGTCTTATCCCATCTTTTCTAATCCATTCCTACTGTCTGTCTTTCTATCTTATCCCCTAATTGCATCCTAAAGGGTGGCTTTACGTTGGGTTCACTCCTGGTGTACCATATCTTTATAGACGACGGTCACCACTTTCCGTGAGATCGGCCGTCTGCCTGTTTGCCAGCTTCATAATAAAAAGTAATAATAATTCCTAATAAAGCCTGGAAACATCTTCATTTTTAAGGTAAAGTCATGTCTAAATAACATTAATTCCAACCGGAAAGTACCAAAAGCAATTAAAACTTAATTTACTTTATCACACATGTCATTCAACTGTATTAAACATACAATTAGGAATCATTATCATACGATAAATGAATAAAAATACAATTAACACAAAAGTAGCAATTCGTATGATTAAACATTAATGTTTTTTTAAAAGTAACTATTATTCGCAATGTGCATTATATATTGTTTATTTAATCGTATATTGACGGAGCTTAACACCGCTAACGTACCGGCTTTATTGGAGCCGAACGGTATCGCACGTGACGATGGTAGGCGTCCTGACGAAATGATTCTAATTGCCTGGCAAAGTGGCAAGCCTTTGGTGTGGAATGCGATCTGCGCGGACCACACACGTCTAGAGCAGCCGGTTCGGCGGCGAAAACAACTGAAGACAATCAATGTATCGGCCCCAGTGGTCCTTAATTTGAGGATATACAGTGTGTATGTTCGTCTGTCAATTAATTAATAACAATTAACTCACGTGGCGTAAATATTCAAACCTCAGTGAGTTATATGTTTCTGCCCTTTGCTGTTGAAACGCTTAGACTGTGGGTCCTGAGGCCGTTTGCTATCAAAATTTATGAAAACGACTCATTACGTCTTCAGGTGATCAGAGGGCTGGCGCCTACTTCGGAAAATGGATCAGTATCAGCGAGGAAACATAGCCAGCATTCTGGGTACCCATAGAAGACGGTGATCTAGGCTCAGTATTCTTAATTATAATCTTGAGTAACTACGTTTTAACGGTTTTAAGCGCGGTAATTTATTTGATTTTTATTATTCCGACGTTTCGGCCACTTTTCAGTGGCCGTGATCACGGAGGACCATGATGTAACGTGTCAATGAGTATTGTTAAAGTTTTATTTTATTATTTATATATTTCTAAACCATCACAGCAAAGATGATAGAATCTGTCAAGTAAGCAGTTAGGTCATATATGTAATATTACAAGTGGAATAATGTGTTTTTTCTTGTAAAAGTATTAAAACGGTTTGTTTAGAAACAGTTTTTCAATACAATAACTCACTGACATAAATGCTTTAAGTAAACTTTCAATATTTACCAACTTCCATAGACATACCAAATGTTCACATTTACGAGCTTGATATAGTCCTGCATTATTTTTCTACACCGATTTATTTCTTATTATCCGTAAAATTTTGAATCCCATGATAATGGTACACAGGAATAGTGGAACTATGGTAGCTTACTCAAACAGATAATCAAAGTCGAACAATTTGTAAATAAGAAAAAACACTTCACCTCAACCACATTGAGGTGCAAGAGCACATTGTAAATTAACCACTTCAATACTAACAGTGTCAACCAATACGTAATATACCTACACTATGAGCGTATAACAGAAATACGCAAGCCGCAATGGTCTTGCCTAGATGTTATTGCAAACATTCTTAGGACAATAGAGAAACTAAAACTGTTAATAAAACATTCACGAATTTATTTTTGGTATATCAAAACTCATTGTCCAGGAGACATTACGATTTGTTAGGGCTGCGATAAGTGCTATCTCTATATATAATTATGGATTATGAACTGTTTGTTAAAGAAAAATCTTTACTTTTGTATAGAAGTGAAATGTGATCTATTATTAAATGACACAAGGAGCTGCGAATTACGAAGATGATTATATGTCGCAGTCACGCAGAAAGACGAAGACTTCATGTTTGTGATAATAAATAGTAGGCGGTCGTTTTCATCTCTTTCTGGTGGGGTTGGTTGGGGTGTCGATAGTCGAGTTAACACTCTTTTTCTCCTAGCTTCAAGTAGATAGGCAACGGCCGACCAGTGGTGTAAGCTCGTAACCACTTGAGATTTTTATGTATGGTATCTCAGCACAGCAACTGTTGTTGGCCGGTCTGTGGTTTTCTGTAGCCTTCGCGGACTTCACGTAGCCTACATCAGAGGCTTGGCCAATCTATTTAGGCTTGAGTTAGCTATCAGTTGATTTTATTCCCCTCTGTAGCTTTAGGCAATGTGCAACCTTTGTGCCTTGCCTTCATCAGATATTATGAGGTCAACGCGGGATGACCACCATAGACCTAAGTAATCCGATGGCTGTTCATGAGGAGAGGCAATTCTGTGGATGTGTGTGTGGTGGCCATTGTCGGCGCGACTGAATATTAGCCTCGCAGACATCGATACAACCTTACACACGGGTCCTACATAGTCGCGACCATGTTTTGTGGAAACCGACAACTTAGTGAGGAACTAATTCCTAGCCAAGTCGTGGTAGCAGCTATAGGCCTAAGAAATACAAATACCGTTATGCTTCTCAATGGCTGATAGTCAGGTTCGCTAAAAACCATATGAAACAGAGAAGAAAAAGTAATAAGTAAGCAGAGGCAAGCTCCTAAATAGATTTTCCAAATGCTACCAAATTTTAAAGTTAGAATAATGGTGATGTTGCTAGGAGCAAATACCAATAAATGAACTGGAAGCCAATAATAACATTAAGGCTGGGCGCAAACGGGCCACCAACGACAACTACCGGTAGCCAGTGACAAGCAGTTCACACGCTTTTTCATACATTTTGTAAGGACTCGACTATGGGGGCCACTTCTCACCGCCACTGGTGGCTGTGGTTGGTACCCCATTTTGCGCAACTTACGAGCCACAGTTTAGAATAGAATATCATTTATTGCATAAACTGTCACATACATATAATTTAAAGGAGATCTTGTGTTCTTTGTTGGAACAACAGTTTGTCCTTTCGAACGTGCAATACAGGCAGTTTATAATGTTGCCAGGCCATTATAAATATAAATCTATTATTATCTTGTTATTAATTTTTCTGTTATTTGTCACAAAATTATCAAAAAAAAGAAATATATAACATTATTCAAAATACTTATAGAATTAATCTAACATTAGTCATTAGTTAATTAGTCAATAAAAATAAAAAAACAAAAAAGCAAATTTAAAAAAAAACAATAATTATTCAATTATAGGTCATAAATTATGGTTTAATTATTTATCAACAGTGAATTTATTACATTTTATTGTTTATCAAAATTAAAATATTCTGCAAGGGAGTAAAAGCACCTGTTAATCAACCATTCTGAGAGCTTTCTTTTAAATAATGGTATGCTTTTAATTTCCTTTAGGTGTGAGGGCAGCTTATTATATATTAAGATTGCCATGCAGTAAACATTATTTTAGTATAACGACAGTCTAATATTTGGTAAAACAAGCTTTCCTTTATTCCTTATGCTTCGTGTTTGTTTACTGTTATTTAATTCAAAATTATCACTATGTTTCTTTACAAATACACATATTTCCTTAATATATAAACATGGTAGAGGTAATAAAGCTAAAGACATAAATGAGGGTTTACAGCTATCTAAAAAATGGATACCTGTAATTGCTCTGATACATTTCTTTTGTACAATAAATGCTCTATTTACCTGAACTGAATTCCCCCATAGAATAATTCCATAGCTAAGAACAGACGACATATATATCCATTGTACGCGCATAAAGATGTTTCTTTAGAAACTATTTGTCTTAATCGTCTTAACACATATACAAATCTATTTAATTTTCCGCATATGTGATTGATGTGATTTTTCCAGTTTATATGCTTATCAATGAAGATACCTAAAAATTGATTGATTCCGTTTGTTGTATATGTTTGTTATTTAGTCTTACATTCAATGGTATGTCTTTAGCATTATAAGTATTAAATTGTATAATTTTTGTTTTGTCAATATTTAATTCTAAATCATTATTATGTAACCACTTTGTTATGTCACTAATTGTATCATTAACCTTATCTTCAAGTAAATTTTTATCTTTACATCTTACGGTAACTGTAGTGTCATCAGCATATAATATACATTTCTGTGACGTTGAATTTGGGAGATCATTTACGTATAACAAGAATAGCAAGGGACCGAGGATGCTGCCCTGTGGGACACCAGATCTACATAACCTATAGTCCGATCTAGAAACAATGATTTCATCGTTACAAAATTTGGAAATTTCAGTACACTGATTACGATTTAGTAGATAGTTAGACATCCAGCTGTTGGCTGTTCCTCTTATTCCATAGTGTAAAAAGCCTTGCAGAGATTTGGGCAAGAAAGTACCAAATATACCTAATATTAACTATTTGGGCCGAGATTCCCCTTTACCACTCAGTAAGCAATGAATACCGTCTACACGCCACACCGCCTTTTATAGGAAAATACTACGAAAACTACCCTACATAATAATATTATTATCTATGAAGATTATCTATGTGATATTAATATAATCTATGGTTCTCATAACTGCTGTGATGGACATCGCGTAACATTCGGCCATCCTACCGCAGCCGTGGTCCCCCGCGGCGTGCCAACTATTGAGTGAGTTTGCCTTCTGTCACCAGAGAATTAGTTCTCTTCGCCAGTCTTCTGTGCCAGGTAAAGTAGACACAGTGGCCAAAGTTCCCAACAGTGTCCCGTCCACGCATAGGCCGACACACCATCGCTCCATAGGCGCCTTCAGGGCATCACCACCATGCCGCCTCTAGTTCCGCCGATGGCCGCGTCCCGTTGACGGCCCCGATATATCGATCCATACACATACGTGGTGATCACACAGACGTCGCGATCACACAGACGTCGCGATCACACAGACGTCGCGATCACACAGACGTGGTGGTCACACAGACGTGGTGGTCACACAGACGTTATGGTCACACAGACGTGGTAGTCACACAGACTTAATACTTGTACTTATACACGTAGAATTTAGCGCGCTATGTTTTTATTACAACTATAATATTTTTCCTTTTATTGTGTCTCAGTCTTATTGAATATGCACGATTGCTACAGCCCCATTAATTCTTTAAAAGGAATTCTGTAACACACTTCTGCATAAAACTAATTTAAAAAAGAACTGGAGATATAAGTATAATCTATACTCCTATACTAATATTAAAAAGGGGAAATATTTGATTGTTTTTTGCATTGAATAGCTCCAAAACTACTAAACACATTTGAAAAATTCTTTAACTGTTGGCAAGCTACACTATTCCTAGTTGACATAGGCCATTACTACTAAAACTCCAATAGTGTAACCCAAGTGTAAAATCGCGTGCGCTGCGAAAACTATGGATGATAGAACAAAATAATGTACTACGACTTTATAGAACACATTATTGCGACAGCATATGTTTAATTATTATAGTTATGAAACAATAAGGGTTCTTTTATTTTTAAAATTTAATTAAAAATGCCACCGCTTGTTAATATCTTGGTATTCACCCTTATCAAAATAAATTAATTCATATTCAAGACTGCTTCTATTGAATACTACCTACTACCCATTGAATAATACCTTTATGCGAGTTGTTTAATTATTCAATATCACGAGTTTAAAAATGAGTATTAGAAAAAAGTGAGTATTAGAAAATAGTTGCGTGGTCGCCGCGCACCCTAATCAGCTAACTATGTTCATGCGATGTAGGCGTCACTGAGATACGGACAGTACGGCAGGTGAAATGTTTTGAATTCGCTTAGTAGGTAATTAAACCCAAAAAAGTTATTTTTAGATACCCGTGCGAAGTCGGGGTAGACCGCTAGTAAGAGATATAAAGAAAAACAATTTTCAGCTAGACATGTTGCGAAGCGGTGTACATAGAGTAAAATTAAATTTAAAAAGTGTTCTCCAGTGTAACTTATTTTGAATAAAAACTTTAGGATTTGACTTGGGTCACGCAGACTTTGAATAAGGCAGACTTTAAGTAACACAGACTTACCGGCACGCAGACTTTCGCTCACGTAGACTTTCGGTCACGCAGAGTTTAGGTCACGCAGAGATTAGGTCAGGCAGAGTTTAGGTCACGCAGAGTTTAGGTCACGCAGAGTTTAGGTCAGGCAGAGTTTAGGTCACGCAGAGTTTAGGTCACGCAGAGTTTAGGTCACGCAGAGTTTAGGTCAACTTATACCCAACCCAGCAGCATAACGGCCTGCCATTCTTGGGTAATCCCACTTCTGAATGTAAAAAGCCTTGCAGAGATTTGGGCAAGAAAGTACCAAATATACCTAATATTAACTATTTGGGCCGAGATTCCCCTTTACCACTCAGTAAGCAATGAATACCGTCTACACGCCACACCGCCTTTTATAGGAAAATACTACGAAAACTACCCTACATAATAATATTATTATCTATGAAGATTATCTATGTGATATTAATATAATCTATGGTTCTCATAACTGCTGTGATGGACATCGCGTAACAATAGCATTCAAGTTTATTCAGTAGTTTCTGATCGAACATACTATTATTGTTAAGGCCATTGAGTTATATGTACTATGTACTACATTACATCTCATTGGATATGGCCTACATTTTAGAACAATATTCATGCAAATTTGACATTTGAATTAACGATCTGTGAAATCAAATAAAGTGTTTTCAAATGAATGAGGTGTATGAACAGGGTGACATTTTTATAAATTGGAACCTTTGTATAGATTCATACTACATTGTATGGCTTCCCCAGAATAACTTCAGAAGACTGTATAATATAAACATTTTAACAACCACACTGAACATAGAAATTTTAATATTTTCTTAAGTTTTCGCTACTTGTATACATAATAAAACTACGTTTTAATGGTGGTAAATTAGATCGGGCTCCCATAGAGCAAATAATAACCATAAAAAAATTAAAACTAAAAAATTAAAATGAACAAGTTGGCGGTAAGCTAAATAAAACTTTAATAATACTTGTTGGACAAATGTCATCTTTGTCGTCCGTGACCACGGCCACTGAACAGCGGCCGAAACGTCAGAATAACCAAAATCAAATAAATTACCGCGCTTAAAACCGTTAAAACGTAGTTTTATTATAGAAATTTTAAATGGAACCAAAAGGAGAAATTCTAATTTTTACTTTTAGATAGATATGAAGCCCCAGTCCACTGCACATGCTTCGTCGGCCTCCACGGTTTAACTGGCTCCTACCTCACTTCACCACATCAATCCCCAGTATTTATTATTATTGGTTGATTTTGTATGATATCTATTTTGTTAGCAGCTAACTGTGTTTATGGTAAGATAAAGTACAGACCTGTATTTTATTTTATCTCTAACTACTCAAGACCTCTAAGCATATATAGAAGTAACTTAATTGGTTGTATATCAACCATTTAAAGATTAGTACAATGAGTGGCCTTACTTTTGAAGTACCACTTTCAAGAAATCAAAGTTATTATTACACACACGTAATTACAATACCCATTTTTTACGTAAAGCTAATTTGAAATTTATATGGGACAATGACTGGCTCATGCTATTTATAATGATGTAAAAATAGTACATTGTTTATATAAAGAACATGAACTTTGACTTTAGCAGAATATATTTACACATTAATTAATTGACAAAGAAATTCCCATGCAAATCATTTTTAAGGGCAACAACATAAGCAACTATAACCAATTACAGCATAACTCAGACCAGAGGACCTAAATGTATACCAATACAATACTTTAGACAGGAATCTGCTGTTCATGTGTCATATTTATTTATTTATTTTTTCTTTGTTGCATAATAATTACAGATAATTTAAAAATTTCCTTTGAGTCAGGTTGCCTGGAAGAGAACGCTTTTGGTGATAAGGCCGCCTTTTGTTTTACCAAGTAACTATTGTCTTGTACATTTTTGTAATTTTTGTTTTGGTGAACAATAAAGTGTTGTCATGTCTATGTCAATAGATATGTTATTATGTCTATGACAAGTATCAAAACAAAGTGGATTTTTGTGCTGACTTACCTAGATCTACCAGCATTTCTAGACATGTGTCAGTTGCACTAAATGGTTCTCCAAAAGCGGCCACTTTAGCCCCCTAGATTACCAGAAATGTTTTAATACGATTTTTCTACTTTAATCAATCCTGGGAGCTTTAAAAAAAGAGAATAAGACTTGAGTCTTGTCAATTGCTTAATACAAAACATTTCCTTGAATGTCAATTAATTTTGAAAAAATTCTGTTACAGCTAGCTAGGTTTACTTTGTAATGTTTTTACAGTGTTCAATAAGGAAAGGTAGGTAGGTAGGTAGTACTAGGCAGGTAGGTAACTCTTAATGTACACCAAAGCATATACAAAAAAGTAGAACAATGCAAAAGATTGTACAATATGGGCTAAAGCGATCTCTTCTAGGCAACACTTGGCAGGATTTAATAGATTCTTTAAACTGAACGCTGGCACAGTCTATAAATAATGATAATAAGTAGACTCAGTGTATATAAGTACAAAAACAATATAACTATATATGCATATCTATATACTGACTTACTATGAGAAGTATTACAAGGAAATAATTATAAAGCATCCATATTTTTTAAATATAAAAAAAAAAATTGCTGGGATGTTTGTATTAGTATTTCTTCTCTTTTAACAGTAATTAAACTTCCTTTATTAGTAGAGTTCCAAACCGTACTAAAATATATAGTATCATACTATATTTTAGCCATATATTATAGACAAATAATATAGTATGAAATGTATTCAGATTCTTATTATTAATTTAATAATAATAGAACTGTGCCGGCCAAAGCAAAAAGTAGAAATAAATATACATGGAAAATTCTATAATTAAATAAAAAATTATAATATAATTTATGAAAAATAAACATGTACTATGGCATTACTATGTATACAATAAATGATAATTTGATTTGACTATTTTTTCCCAAAAATACTTACTTTACAGTAAACAAACCAAAATACTATATTTTCTTCGAAAAATGATGGCAGCCCTAGTTATAAGTGATGATAGAAACATGATTTATGACTTTATGTATGTTTGTTTTATAGCATAAAATACCTACTGAATGCACATAATAGTTGTGTACTTGTCTTACCATATTATAAATTAAACATATTAAATTAATTATACATAGCAATCATCATAATTATCATAATTATTTTATTTAACATACTTGCCTACTTCACTGACAGAGTTTAAAAGTGTATTACATTTAAAACTTATGTAAGTTTGATATAATTATTAGAAGAAATTATTTATTCTAATTTTATAAGGGCCTCAAGGAATATTAAATTATGAAATAAATAAAATAGTACTTACCAGTAATGCGACGGACGTAAAAACTAGGCCATTAAAATATTATATCTGGGAGTTTTGTTTACCAATCAACCGTTTCATGAAGAGCATAACCAACATTCTTATCTAATATCGACAAAATAATTAGAAAGTAAATAAAGATTTCAAATTAGCTGATAATGATATATTATTATCAGTGGTATTCAATTTTGATTACCATAAACACCGCGCTTTATTATTATATTTATGGTAGAAATTATAATCACGTAAAGTTATACACTACTTCAATTAATATATAAATATGAAACATTTTTTAGAGAACGGTGAACTGTTCACCGTGAACATGAACATCAGTGTCATAACAGTCAGTACTACAATTATTTTTTCTTAGAGATTTTTTGCGTTCTATTAGTAGGTACGTATTGCAGTAGATGTCACTGTTCTCAAATTAAACACCAAATGAAAGAAAATAATATGTTTCGTTATACGCAGTGGTTTTAATACTTGTTTAAGAAATATTTGATATGTTATTATGTTTTTGCAAGCCATATCAGCTAATAAATGTATTTTAAAGTATGTAAATTCTATTCCTCACCTTTTTCAAATTATAAAGCTCTTTTTAACTTTAATTACTGATTTTTTGTTGAAATGTCGATTTACCAAAAACTTATTTCAAAGATGTCAATTATGTCAAAACCAAAACGACATTCCGATCGATACGAGTCACACTCGTGAACGTATGTACTTTGTTTGTGTTTTGATTATTTTTCGACAACTTTGTTTGATTCCTGGACTCCTGAGACTTCGCTTATCACGTTTACTAGTGTTCTGTAATCACGTTGAACTTACGCATGTACCCTGAACACCGATTTGCCTAACGATTTGTTCTCTGGTGACTTGGATTATGGCTTCTTCTGAAAGAGGTTGTTGTTGTGGGACTTGAGTCTCACACAGAGTTGCAGTTTATTAGGCTGTAACTATTTTAGGCGAAAATAATACATTTGTTTGAGCCAGATGCAATTTTATATGTATTTCATAATACAGTGACAGAAGGAATAAAAATTAAGTCAAGTCAATATTTGAATACTTTTCCAAAAGTCGCCAGTGCTTTAATTATAAGAAAACATAGGTTTTAACACCTCCCCGTAATCAAAGCACTCTGTGTACAGTAAAGATATACACCCTGTACTGTATCAGGTATTTAAACTATTAACCCTACAGGCCCCTGCACACAATACGTATCAATAAATTAATTTGAATATGAAAACACTATGTTAACCCCAAAGAGCTCAAGCATTTGTAGTGTCTCAGCTTAGGCAATGCCTTAGTGAGAATGTCTGCTGTTTGGTGAGTTGATGGTATGAATTTTATAACGACTTGTTTCGTTGAGATGCAGTCACGAATAAAATGATGTCGAATATCAATGTGTTTGGTGCGAGAGTGATGTGTATTATTTCTAGTGAGTGAGATAGCACTTTGATTGTCGCACAATATTGTTAAAGGTGGTGATGATTGGAAGATGTCATTAATGAGCGATCGGATATAAATGGCCTCCTTACAGGCCTCGCTGAGAGCCATGTACTCCGCCTCTGTGGTAGACTGAGCCACAGTTCTCTGTTTGCGTGACTCCCATGACACCGATGAACCGCTCATCTGGAACACATACCCTGTATAGGAGCGCCTGTCTATCAGACTACTTGCGTAATCAGCATCAGCGTATCCAATCCCATCACTAGTATTTCTGTATGTAAGCTTTTTATCCTTCGTTGCCTTTAGGTAACGGAGAACACGCTTTGCAGCTCTCCAGTGTACCTCCCCGTAATGTGCGTTGAATTGGCTCAGAGCAGATACCGAATGAGCTATATCAGGTCTGGTACCAATGGAAAGGTACATTAATGATCCAATGAGCTCCTGGAATGGTAAATCCGGCTTTTCATCGCCAGGGTTTGGCAGGACAAGTTGCGTACCCGTCTCCATGGGAGTAGATACAGGAATACAGTCTTTCATCCCAAACTTTTCTATCACTTTCTCAATATATTTTGTTTGGTCAAGTGATAGATAGCCATTCTCTCTTGTCACTCTCATTCCTAGACAGTCTTTTAGTGGGCCTAAATCTGTGATTACAAAGGACTTTTTTAACTCAGCTTTGAATTCTTCTTTTATCTTCTTATCATTGCTGAAGATGAAGAAATCGTCGACAAAAACAGCTACAATAAGCAACTTTGTATCTTCGTGCTTGTAATATATGCAGTGTTCTTTTTCGGAACGTCTGAACAAAAGTTTGTCCATAGCCTCACAAAGTTTTTTATTCCACTGCCGTGGAGCTTGTTTAAGACCATAAAGAGATTTTTTGAGAAGACAAACTTTAGATTTGTCATTGGAGAAACCTTCAGGCTGCTCCATGAAGATTTCTTCTTCTAGATCGCCGTTAAGGAATGCTGTCTCGACGTCTAGGTGATCAATGTCTAAATTTAGTTTCACGGCGAAAGCCAGTAGAAGACGAATCGACGACAGTCTTGCTACCGGTGCAAAAGTTTCACTATAGTCAACACCATAGACTTGTGTGAATCCTTTGGCAACGAGTCTTGCTTTATATTTCACAATGTCTCCATTTGTATCCATTTTGACTTTGTACACCCACTTACATTTAATGACTTTTCTATCTACAGGTCTATTTACGAGCATCCATGTTCCATGCTTTTGCAATGACTCATGTTCACACTGCATAGCTTTTAGCCACTCTTGACTACGACTATCTTCCAGAGCTTGCTTGTAAGTTTGCGGCTCGTAATCAATGCTGCTAAGGTTTGCATAGTCTGAGTCAGGATATCTCGCGGGAGCACGATGGTCACGAGGAGGATATCGAGGATATCTTCGAGCAGTGATGTCTTCAGAAATATCAACTACTGGTGACACAGCTACAGGAACATCTTGAAGATCGACAAATAACTCTGGTTCCGACTGAGAAGCTGATGGTTCTTCAGCACGAAACTCAGCATGTTCTTCTGTTGGAGCTTGAAGTTCGGGATGTTCTTCGTCGATAGGCTCATGAATGTTGAAGTTGTCGCATGGTGTGATAACTTCCGTAGGCTGTGTGTGGGGTGCAAGCGAGGAATCTTGAGTAATAGGTGTGAAGACCTCCAGATTTTCAGGCCGAGGGTCTGACATTTGTGTTATTTCGTCACCAGGTTCTCTAGATGGTGGTAGCTTATTTTCGACGAAGACGACGTCTCTTGCAATGATGACGTTCCTTGGATTCTGGAGATCAACAAGACGATATCCTTTAGTATCTGTTGAATACCCAACGAAAATACAGGTTTGAGTCTTAGAGTCGAGTTTCTTGCGCTTCTCAGTAGGGATTAGAACGTGCGCTTCACAACCGAAAACTCGCAGGTGACGTAAATCCACCTTCTTCCCAGTCCACATCTCTTCAGGGATTCTGTTGTTTATTGCATGGGTTGGCGAGCGGTTTTTGAGATATATTGCTGTGAAAACAGCTTCACCCCAATATGCTCGTGGTAACCCAGAATCTTGGAGCATAGTTCTGGCTTTCTCGACAACGGTTCTGTTAACTCGCTCTGATACTCCGTTTTGCTGCGGGGTATAGGGTACTGTTGTCTGATGAACAATACCCTTTTCGATGAGAAAATGAGTGAAATTATGGTTAACGAACTCTCTTCCATTGTCGGAGCGTAAACACTTTATTTTTAGACCTGTTTGATTCTCCACCATGTTCTTGAATTCAACGAATTTATAGAAAACTTCGCTTTTCGATTTTAGCAGGTAGCCGAAAGTCTTACGCGTAAAGTCATCTGTAAAAGTTAGTAGGTAAAGTGCTCCACCCCATGAATGCGTACTCATGGGTCCGCAAAGGTCTGTATGTACCAATTCTAGTTTAGAATTGGACCTACTTTGTGAATTCTCGAATGGTTTCTTCGACATTTTGCCTTGTAGGCACGGCACGCAGGTTTTATCTAAATCACTAAATGATATATTTGTGAAGTCTATACCTAGTTTATAATTTTTTTAAATATTTAGGGCTTTAGGATGTAAATGCCCAAGACGTCTGTGCCATAGTAAGGCAGACTCTTTGGCTCGTGTGACATTGGGCTTTGTAATCTGCCGTATCCAATTTGTACATACCATTAAAGTTTGACGCTGTTGCAACCACACAGCCTGTCACTTTGCAGCCTTTATTCAAAAGGATTGAGGCACCATTTGGAGAAAAAACTACTATAAGCCCTTTCTGAACTAGGCTATATACTGAAAGTAAATTTGTAGTTAAGTCTGGAACGTATAAAACATCGGAAATTTGCTTAACCCTATCAGGCACATTTATAGAGACCGTACCTTTTCCTTCACTTTTAATTTGTTGACCATTGGCAAGAGTAACTGGTTTAGACTCCTGCTGCAAGTCCAGGAACCAATCACACTTGTTACTCATATGAGTCGTAGCACCTGAGTCAACATACCATTCGGTGGTGGCACAAAGTGAGGGGGTAGTGAAACCTGTAGGAAAATTATGATTAAAACCAGATAAAAGTGTAACCTCTGATGTATTATTACATGAATGAGATGATGATGGTGGTGACGGTTGACATGGTGATGCTGATGACGATTGACACTTTTGTCGGTTGAGACGTTTCCTACACTGAGACACTACATGACCAATCTTTTTGCAATAAGTGCATTTAGTATTATCTTTATTAGACACGGGCACATTAGATAATAAGGAACTCGACGTAGTAGGGGCATCTCGGTACTCCTCCTTGAGCAGGATCGATGCAACGGAGTCCATGGATATCCGCATCCGCGAGTGCTCTATTGCCATCACCATCGGGCTGTAGCTGTCGTTGAGTCCTGCCAGCATAATTACACCAACAAGTTCATCGTCCAAGCCAGATTGAATAGCGATCAGTTGCTGTTGAACATGACGTATCTCATTTATGTAGGCCTCTATACCAGAGTAGGTTTCAAGTTTGATATTAAGCAATTTCTTCATGAGTTTTAACCGTCGCGCTAGTCCACAATCGGCGTAAGACTCACGAAGTCGATTCCAGGTTTCTTTAGACGTTTTAGCTGTCATAACTATGGGATAAAGGTGCTCACTTACATTTAAACAAATTTTAGACCTTGCTTTTGCATCCTTGCGTTCAAATTCACGATCAGGAATTTCTTCAGAGGATGAAATTACGCAGTCCCATAGTTCAGTGTCTATTAAATACATTTGCATTGCGAAACTCCATGTCGCGTAGTTGCTGCTACCTTGAAGTTTTACAAAATTAGGCGTGCTGCTACTGACCACTACCGGAGACATGCCGCAGGCAGTCTGAGAAGGCTGTGGTGTCGACGGCGACGATGGGGTTTGACTCATCTTGGATAATGTGTTTTACTTTCTTCCAAAAAATGCAATGACGGACCATAACCTGTGGGACTTGAGTCTCACACAGAGTTGCAGTTTATTAGGCTGTAACTATTTTAGGCGAAAATAATACATTTGTTTGAGCCAGATGCAATTTTATATGTATTTCATAATACAGTGACAGAAGGAATAAAAATTAAGTCAAGTCAATATTTGAATACTTTTCCAAAAGTCGCCAGTGCTTTAATTATAAGAAAACATAGGTTTTAACAGTTGTGTACCCAGATGCGGTAAAACTTGTGAGTAAATCATCCTAACGGCACCAGATTAGATGTGGATACAAATGATGTTAAGAAAATGTATGCCTTTGAATATTTAAATAAAAGGAAACATAATAAATCACGCTACCGGTAAATTGTTGTTTTATTTACTAACAAATAAACATTTTTTGGGAATTGCAGGAGTTAAATTATTAACTCCCGCAATTTCCAAAAGTCTGATATAAAAATTAAAATAATACTAGACGCCCTGGACGGTTTTCGCCGTTGAGTAGTGTCGTATACCGATAGAGTGCGTTAGTATATATATTATGACTGTTGACTCTATACCAGTATATATAAAATACTCTGTGATGAACATAACTTGAAGTCTCCATATATTCAATATACTCTTTGACTTGAAGTTCGAATTCGAACAAATCACTGACGTTTACAACTTTACAATTACATAAAAGTACTCTGTGACACAGACTGACAGTGATAATAATATACTTATGCTACTTTTTTTTTCAGGTGCGGAAATGCTTTTACGCACATTATTGGGTCCTGGCAAGGGATCAGACCAACATCGGTCGCGAGCGAGGTTACAGCATGCTATGTAACCCACTCACGATCGACTCAGCATGTGTGGAGACTCAAGGATGCGCTGCACGGGCAGCTCCTAATACCCACTAAAACCACCCTCCTCCCATGTGCCGCGCGCTTTGTTGTGTAGGAAAGGACTGAGACTGAGAACGTAGTTACGCCCAGTCAGAATCAGAGCACACCCACTTCGACAGATGGCGGTCGATGGTCCTTTGCTCCCTAGCGAGCTAAAGGCCTCCCGCAGCGGAATTATTTCAGGGTGGGAAGTCATGCACGTACCTGCGTCTCCGGGTGCCGGCTGAAGGCCGGCGACCTCGTAAAGACGTATTGGCACGCGCAGTAAGGCTCCCCTCCCTATCTCGTTCGGCGGCCTCCTTGAGAGACATGACTGTCCCACAAAAAGTAACCGCAGCCCCCCAGATGTCACTGCTATGCAACATGGCTTTCACCAAATTGCAGAGAGAGTCGACCGCTCCTACGTGTGTGTCAAGTTCGAAATGCTGAGGCGCCCATGCCGCGCACTCGACTAGCGTATGAAACGCTAGTCGAGTGTAACGTTCCATTTGCTTGCCGGCGTTACAATCATAAATCAAGGTGGAACAGTTATTCGACCCACCTTTTGACATGGGTCGTTGTGAGAGTTGTGTGATCGAAAATGATGACGTCATTAGTGACGTTTTCGCCACGACCACAACGACCGCTGTCGCCTTGTGGAACGGCTAACGAAGCATTTTGGGCTTTGTGTGCTACTATTGGAACTACTATTAAAGGCCTAGCTTCCAAGCCATAAATTAAAAAAAAAAACAAAGAAAAAAATGTTTTTGGCGGGAACTGAAAGGGGACGTTGCGCTGTGCAGTTTTATTTTCTAAAAATGTGTAAAAATACTGTAAAACGAACAATACTTGTAGGATGTTGATAGTTTTTGAGTAATAATTATGTGTTTTGTGAGAAATGTGAACTGTATAGTCAAATTAATGTGGCCTTTCGAGTTTTCACAAGAACTCCGTTGAATGGCGTGGATTGTAGCCTACAATACAACCAATATATTTAAAACACATCAGACTTGGCTGTATGGACTAAGATTCCTTTGCCTGCCTTAGTGGCAAATTCTACTTTAAAAAAAACCTATTTTTCACAATTTAGTTTATTATTTAATTAACTCAGTAAATTAAGTAAAATGGATATTTCCAGTCAAAAGCTCAAGAAGAAACCCAGGAAAATAGAAGACATGACAAAAGAGCAAATTCACCAAGCAATTCTCAAAAAACGAGAGTGTAATGCAAAAGCACAAAACATAGTGGAAAGTCTACTTGAAAAAGATATTACGGAAAAATATTTATTAAAATGTCTACCAGATATTAATCAGTCTCATTTTGAAGATGTTATTGAAGAACGATCTATCATTCATTTGTGTGGGTATCCAATATGTTCAAAAACAATTTCTGAGAATGACATACCAAAGCAGAAATATAAAATATCTATAAAAACGAACAAGGTATACGATATTACAACTAGAAAGAACTTTTGTAGCAACGAGTGCTATAAATCAGCTATGTATGTTAAAAAACAATTATTAACAAGTCCCTTATGGTTTAGAGAATATGAGGAAATACCTAAATTTTGCTTGCTACCTCTGGGTACAGGTGGCAGTATAGGTCTAGAAGTTGATGTTGCTTTTGTTGAGAAGATCAAAATACAATCAGAGAAAAAATTATTTGCATCAATCAATGATTTTACAAGTGCCAGTTTGAAAGAAATGACCGGAGAAAATGAAAATGATGATGATGCTAAAGAGAAAGATGATAATACAAAAATTACTGAAGCACCTGATACTCAGACTCCGAGCATAAATAAAGGTACTATTGTATCTAAATATAAAATAGAATCTCAAATCAGTGAAGTCAATAAGGAAAACTATGAAAATATAAATGACAAAAAATCAGTTGAAAGATGCCTTGAAAAAGTGGCCAATGAACAGAATGTTAAGATGAAACAATCAACAACAAACCCCTTGAACATTGTTGGTGAAATAATAGAAAGACCAGAAAAAAGGATTGATCCAATATTAATTAGTATGTGTACACCTGATACCCCAAAAGATAATAAGAAAAATATACAGATAAGGAAACAGCCCTTAGTCACTGCATTAACTATAGAAGTAGAAAAAAGTTTAGCCGAATGGTTTACTTTGGATACTATAATATTTATTTTTGGTGAAGAAAAAGCAAAGGAGATGGTAGCAGACAAAGGGGAGGTTATTAAAGCATATTTAAATAATTATTCCCAAAGCATTTTCTATAATTCAAATGCATATGATCAGTATCAAGATTTGTGTCGTAAGTTGAATATGTTAGAATTAGAAGATAAGAGATTTGATTCTGAAACTTTAAGCAAAGATAAGAGACCTTTACCGGATTATTCTATACTTAAAGAAGAGAGTAAAAAGATGCAATTAAAGGTTAAAGCATTTTTATCAGGTGAAACAGAGATACAAGATTCTGAAGCTGTAGTAGAAGAACAAAAACAAACTGATGCCATCTCTCAGGATGGGAATTTCACACAGTTACCGTTAGTGGATAAAAACTCACAAAATGCTTTACGTAGACGAATTGTATGCCAAAATTTAAACAAAGTGTTACCAGATCTGTTGCGATCTTTAGGTTTATTAAGTTTATCCATTAGCTCTGAAATAAGATTATTAGTAAATACTTTTAGATTGAAGGCAAATAATATTATGTTCAAGCCAATTCAATGGACATTAATCACAATTGTATTTATAAAGTTGCTCTCTTTAAGAGATGAAAGATTAGAGTCTCTTTTAAAGCAGCCTACAGCTTACCAGCACATGCAATTGTTACTATTAAGTTACAAACAGGATGGTGGCTATTTAGACAGGCTTATATCTTGGTTAACTGACATAGATAGGCTTCTGGATACAAATGACACACAGTTAACCACAAAACAGGCATATAAATTATAAAACTACCTGCTAAATAGATCTAATAAATTATGATATATTTGTTATTTTTTAAATGGTACAAGCTGCTATAAAATATATTGCTTCTATAGCATTATTATTCAGTATTAGATGTGCCTGCAACTTTGGTGATATGGAACTAATATTTATAATTGTATCTTATGAAACATGCAAGAAATTGAAATGTAACATATATTGAAATCTACTTGTAATGACAATAAAAAAGTCCAACTGATAGATTGTAGTCTCATTTCTTCAACTCACTTTTATGTTTAAAAATTCAACTTTTGTATCCAAAATAAGTTCCACTGGAGAGTACTAATTTAAATCTGTCTTATTCTATGAATTCTATTTATAAACCATACATACTTTTAGTTTTACACCCCAGCCCTTTACATATACATCTCATATTTCATCAAGGTTTGAATGCTCATACATCGGTTGGCAAGTTATCCTAAGTTGTAATGAGGTAAGAGGTAACTAAATATCACCTATACTCCATTAATGTCTGCAAAGGACCTGTAGGAGTTTTTGCTCTTAAATTCGATATGGAATAAAATCAAACAAAAAAAGGCATAAATAATTTCATTTATTTGTCATGTTACGTGCTTAAATTAGGATCAATGATACTTAATGCAGCTCCCACCAAATGTAAGGAGCCTGTCACTAAGACTGCCGGCTTCTTTCCACTGTATGTTTTTTTTATACTGACTAGCGCCTCTGAAACACAATCAAATACCCTAATTTCAGTGCCACTTTGTAACCCTCGCCATATAACCGAATATTTGCGACACCTGTCCATAAGTTCTTCTTGTTCGACCAGCGAGAAGTTGTCATTGTTCTGGCTTGTTTCTTTATAAGCTGTTGGAATGACGAAGCAGGCGGTCTTGAAGGTCAGTCTGCTCAGCGGTTTGAGAAGTATTTCAGCGTTCCTGTCGCCTGTTGCGCTGAATATCAGGATCTTTTCCTGTAATCTGAAAATATTTTTGATTTTTATCTAGAAACATAAATATACTACATACATTTATGATTCACTGATTAAAATCCTTGAGCACGCAAACCGTGGTGGCTATACAGTTAGCGGAGGCGTCTCGAACTCAACCTGTAGCCCTGGCATAAGGCACAGGACGGAACATATAGGGTTTTAGTGTGTATCCCTAACTGGGGAGTGGCAATAGCATGGCACTAGATCTGACTGGGCATGCTAGTGCCACCCCTAATCTGGCGATTTCCACACACGGGTCGCGAAATATCCCCCAAGGTTCTTGTTGAATCTTAGTCCTCAAACGGATTTCCCCTGGCTAAAAAGGCGTCCCAAACTCAAAGGGTGCGAGTTCGAATTCTGTCCGCAAAGCATGCACCATCCAGGCAGTTTTCTTACTTAATGTGTTGTTATAATGAACACGTGCTAACAGTGAAGGAAAACATCGCAATAAACCTGCACAACGATATTACCGATGTGTGAAATCTGTCAATACGCCTTGGGCAAGCAAGGCAAAACCAAATGGTACCTACACTCGAGCCCAACAGTGGGAACTGTATGGGCTCGTATTGAAGATCCAGAATAAAACTATGTTTCAACGGTTTTAAGCGCGGTATTTGATTTGATTTTTATTATTCTGTTATAGTTTTATATTTGATTTTTTTTAAATATAGGCATTTCATAGATTTAAATGATGAACATTATTTTCAAATAAATGATTATTATTAATTAAGTGTGGCCCCTTTATTATATGATTTTCGAAAAATGTTTTCCTAAGAATCAAACTTAATTTGAATATAATAATTGTTAAATTATTTAATCTAGTCTATAGTATTATACAATTCTAAAAATGTTGTCTGTATATTCTAGCTCTAAAAAAACAACGAATAGACTATATAAACGATGGAGAACACTATGCATTTTTTTTGTTTGAGATTCACGTAAAAACTATTAGGCCGATTTCGATGCGGTTTTCGCTGATCGACAGCCAATTCTTACACTTACACTCTGCGCTGCTCTTTATCCCGGAAATTCCGTGCGAATTTTTCTGGAAATTATTTGAAAAGGCCAAATAAAAAAAAATGAATTGCTAAGTGATTATTTTAACTGGTCGATAGCACATTTTATGTAACAAAAAGCGTGATATTTTTTTATCCCGAGAGCGGTTTTTAGTTGTGCGGGTACATAAAAATTTACTTATTCCGACAGTTTTCACTAAAACGATAGCTTACAATATTTTTTAAATGCTGTGGTATATTGTGTTCCGGGAATCCCGCGGGAATTTCAAGTCAAGCGTGAACGAAGTTGCGAGCATATCCTAATAATCAATAAAACTTTCGAAATTAGTACTTATTGTACTAGAGTTTACCCCGCGGCTCTGCCGCGGGTCAAACACTAGTGCGTACCTCTTGTTTAAACAGCCGGCGTTAAAACAGATTAAATTATTTTATATTTTTATATTGGTGCTAATTGCTCTCATAAGATTTACTTTTTTTAAATTTATTTATATCGCAAACTATCCCATCTCTCGGGATGAAAAGTATCTTTTTATTTATTTATTTTTTATTTGCAGGAGGTCAGCAGACAGGCAGACGGCCCACTTGATGGAAAGCGGTTACCATCGCCTATGGACATTTGCAACACCAAAGGTGCTACAAATGCGCTGCTGCTCTCTTAAGGAAGACTGGAACCTGGTCACTAATGCCGGAACACAACTCAAGGTTGATATGGCGACATACTTTAGACCAGGGGTGGTAGCCATCCAGTCGTGCAAATGCCCTACCACCTGGCTGTGGGTTGTTTTGTCGCCCCTTACGACAGGCCGCCCGGCAGCAGGAAATTGTATTCTTTCTCCGTTCCTGCACGGATAAAATCTGCACGGATAAGATCTATGTCCATTTTCGGTATTCAGACAGACAGATCGAGTTACTATCGCACTTTTTTCTATAGATTATGAATTTTTATATCTATAAACTTGAGAAACGATTAGCCTCTCACTCAAACTTTCATCTATTTTAGTTTTATTTTTGCGATAAAAAGTATGACCAAAATGGTCAAAATGACCGAATTGGCCAAAATGAAAAAGGCCAAAATTACTGAAATAGCAAAAATGACCAAAAAGGCCAAAATGATCAAAATGGTCAAAATGATCAAAAAGGCCGGAATGACCGACATGACCAAAATGACGGAATAGACAAAAACGACCAGAAAGGCCAAAATGACCGACATGGCCAAAATGACCAAAAAGGCCACAGTGACCGACATGGCCAAAATGATCACAATGACCAAAATGGCCAAAATTACCAAAAAGGCCAAAATTACCGAAATAGCAAAAATGACCAAAAAGGCCGAAATGACCGACATGGCCAAAATGACCAAAAAGGCCACAGTGACCGATATGGCCAAAATGACGGAATAGGCAAAAACGACCAAAAAGGCCAAAATGACCGACGTGGCCAAAATGACCAAAAAGCCCACAGTGACCGACGTGGCCAAAATGACGGAATAGGCAAAAACTACCAAAAAGGCCAAAATATACAAAAAGGCCAAAATAGTAAAAAAGGCCAAAATGACCGACATGGCCAAAATGACCAAAAAGGCCACAGTGACCGACATGGCCAAAATGACGGAATAGGCAAAAACGACCAAAAAGGCCAAAATGGCCAAAATGATCAAAATGGCCAAAATAACCAAAAAGGCCAAAATGTCCAAAAAGGCCAAAATGACCAAAAGGCCACAGTGACCGACATGGTCAAAATGACAAAAAGGCCAAAATGACCGATATGACCAAAAAGGCCAAAGTGACCGACATGGCCAAAATGAGTAAAAAGGCTAAAATAGCCAAAATGACCAAATAGGCCAAAATGAAGTATCCCTTGTCCACCCTCGGTATTTAATTTACATACGTACCGAATTTCAGCCAAATGGGCCCATTAGTTCTTCCGTAAAAGCATAACAAACAGAAAGACATTTTTTTTCCCGGAAACTATCCCATTTTTTGGGATAAAAAGTATCCTATGTTCATTCTCGGCATCGAAAATATATATGTACTGAGTTTCAGCCAAATCGGTCCAGTAGTTTTTGCGGGAAAACGGAACAGACAGACAGACAGAGTTACTTTCGCATTTATAATATTAATAGGGATTATATGATGCTCACTATAAGTTTTTAAAGTTGTTTTTGAAATGTATTCATCATTACAACATTAATAGTAGGCCTTTAGAGCCATTAAATAAAATATTATTTTGATTTATATAAGGTGGAAAAATAATGGTGATAAAATTTAAAGAATATATTAAGTACATTTTCAGTATAGGATTTTCAATAACGAAATCCTTCACCATGCCTAAAAGAAAACTATACCTTTTTACATTCTTAAACTGTATTCTAATAAGTAAAATTTTACTTACTTATTTTTATCCTCGAACCATTGTGCACAAATCTCCATAGATTCCTTTGTGTGAGCGCCATCCAAATAAAACCACGCCAAATCAGACTGCACTAAATGATACCTTCCGGGCCACTTGCAGTTCTTCAAGCCCTCAACAGTTGCACTATCCAAATCCAAAATATCTTTATCTAATACTGTTCTATTATTGTCTATGATTAATGTATTTACGCCGTTTTTCAGGCCGTTCGACTTTGAAGTCTTTTTTAATCTGTGCTGTCTAATCCAAGCGTGTGCCAACTGAATGGCTAGAGAGGCATTGGTCTGGTATGCTTCCAAGTCAATTTTTAATGGATTGTTAGGCGGGAAAGTGTAGTTTTTGTAGTCTGGTACTACTTTTAGAGGACACTGAAAGCCAAGATGACAGATATAACAAAAGCCTTGATTGTTGATAATATTTCTAATGTATATAATTATTAATATTGTAATAAAATGTCATACCTTAACACTATCAGCATAATCTCTAAGTACTTGCATGGCGTCGTCAGGTTGAGGTACGGTATAGGCTTCGCACCCAGGTTTCATTATACCAGCCTTCGCTGCTGCGATTTCGGGTAATGTGTTGCCAAGTATCGAAGTGTGATCAAGTCCCAGCGCGGTTATGCCAACTACTGGAACTTTCCTGGATAATAAACATATGATTGCTTGTGACATACACTTTAGATATAGTTCAATATTTAGAAGAAATTGTTAAAGGTTGCTTATCCCAGAACTTTTTTAATATTTATACGAGCTACATGACTCGAATTAAAATACCGTTGGAATTACTATAGAATTTATTAGAACTATACAGACACGTATAATACCTACAGTACAAATATAACTGGATGCAACGAGTAAAAACTGCACGATTTAATAACACGCGCAAAATCCGTCACTATATAGCTTATCGAATGTACGTCTTGCTCGTATCGTAATCCTCGCTCGACTGCCCATCTCTTCACGGGTACATTGCTGCACCGATACAATATGGCTGCCAGCCCGCATAGATCGGATTTCTTAGAATCAGTTCGACACACCTGCTTAATGACTGCCATAAAACAAGTACAATAACAATAGAATGTTTTCCTTAATTACAAATTTTAAACACAAAGTAAACAAGAGAAGTCCAAATGTGGGAAAGGTAATAAACCAGGTTTATGGCAGGCAGGTGTGCATTCACTTTTTGTCGCCATGTAACAATATTCATATAAAGAATGCTTCAAATACGGTCGAGCTATTCTACTAATTTAGTATTGCGTAATAAAAAACCTATTGATAATTTTATTATTAACTAAATTTCCAATATAGACCAAGATCCTGCGGCAACATTACTACGTTCATGTCTTATTTAATTAAAATCTAGTGTTTGTATATAATTATATATGGGGAATACATTTTTGCTTGGTTGCCTATAAAAACTGTATAATTGGCGCCAAATATAAATACGGATATAATAAATACAGATTTAGACTATGCTGTCACAACAACATTAAGTTGTGTTCCGGCATCAGGGTCCAGGTTCCAGTCCCAAAACAAGTCTATGTAGGCAGCCTATTGGTAACACTTACAAATGTCCATATGCGACGGTAACCACCTACAAAAAGGTAGGTCCTCAGCCCGTCTGTTGTACACTTAGAATAAAAAATATTTTTTTCGTAGTTGAGATAAATTAGATCTGTCAACAGACACTAGTGATGTGTATCAACTCATTTGAATACCAACAATTATTAGTTAAAAAGACAAGTCTATTCACAGTTTCAAAACAATCTAGATCCTTACCTGAGTACATTAGTGTAATCCACAATACCACCAATCCCAACCTCGATAATGGCAACGTCTACTTTCTCTTTTAGGAACATATTGAAAGCCAGCACTGTGAGAAAGGCGAAGTACTTCGGCATATCACCTTCGAAATCCTGAAGGGAATATTTATTTATTTAAAATAAAATTGCTTATGAAGACAATGTCTTATTGTCAAAAAGTTCAAGATTCTAAAAAGTAACCAAAGTTCTCCTTGGTTCTTAATATTTAAAACATTATACAAATACACGTAGGTAATTACTCAGACTTATGACTTAACGACTTTTTTTCTCCCGTGTCGGGAACTTTCACAACCGGAAAACATCATCAAAGTATAAGGACGCATACTTGCTCGTCTATCATTCATTTTAATGTAACCCAATGGAGCTTTCCTCTTTCAAGACCCAAAAAGGATGTTTCAATTGTTTTACATACAAAAAACCTAATGGAGTTCTTGATGGGAACTTGAACGACGATGTTTTGCTGTGCAGTTTTTTTTTAAATATTGTTTTATCGAGAAATTATATAGATAACACTTTATTGCTCATCAAAATACACGATTACAAATAATGCATAATTACAATAATGGTGTAAGTCAAAGACATTCTAAACTTTTACGTTATTGAATTATACACAGAAATCGTACAGAACAATATTTAAAGAAAAGACGAAGAAGATTATAAATAAATCAATCAATTTAGTTACCTGTGTTAAGTCTAACATGTCATAGACACAATGAAAGTGTTTCGCAAATAACTCCTCACTGACAACACTGCCATTGAGACGGATGCGCTCGCGCACGGCTACCAAGTGCGGCGACGAATAGAAGCCCGTACGGAACCCGTGCGAACGCAGAATAGCTTCACACATTGCGCTAGTTGAACCCTGTAAAGTACCTACATAATTTAGTAGAATACTAATTTAGTAGATAGTAGAATTTCAAACTGGTATAATCTTTATTCTATAATGTTGGCGTCAGTTCTGTCGCCGTATCAGTATGAAGGCCGCGTACAAACAGAACCATCGACCGTTCATGTTTGTTCACCATCAACCCACCATAGTAACATCAAAAGAATCAATGCATTCGACCGAATGTCAAAACATATACATAGCGCCAATAAAACCCATCTGTTTGTACTCACTGACATAATACCAAGTACACAGAGAGCCTACAAAAAGAGCTTACAAAATTTCACAAAATACAATTTATAATTTATTTATATTGTTACGAATCGCGAGACTCGAATAAAAATGGAATTAGAATTACTATAGAGTTTATTAGAACTACACAAACACGTATAACACAGGTACAAATATAACCGAACACAACAAGTCTAAACATTATGCAGAAGGTCGTAATTCCATAAAACGCACAGCCTGTCACTAAAAGATTCCCGATTGTACTACATACGTCTTGCTTCGCTCGTGGTTATCGGTCATCGTTTTATACTGCGCAACTGCAATGTCCCCGTATCTAAGTCGACTTTAATCCGACACACCTGGCTAATGACTGCCATAAAAGATTACAATACAATAATGGGCTGTTTTCTAAAATGATTAGTAAACGCATGCCAATAAATAAGTAAACATAAGAAGTCCAAATGCCGAAAGGTAATAAAATGTGTTTTTACAGGTATGCAGGTGTGAATTTATTTTTGTCGGCATCTAGATCGTAACAATATTATAATAGATGCACTGACTATTTACTTAATTTTATTAAAATAAGTCCTGAATGATTATTAAGGGTCTCAATTTTGCCAAAATGGAACAAGACTTTAAAATTACCAGTATACAGTACACAAGCTTAAGTGCAACATATTTTAGCACCTACCTTCCCCTTGGTGCCAGCAACATGTATCACAGATAATTCATCTAACTTATCCAATGTCACACCTGTTCTTGACAGAAAGTTTCCCATTTCCTCTATGTTTGTGCATTTCTGTTAATAAAAAATTAAACATAAATGTAAAAAAAGAATTAGTGGTATAAAATATTTGTGACATAAATGTACAAAATTATAAACAAGCGAATACATAGTTATCATCATACTTGTAACATATAATGATGGTAATAAATCTATGACTTCATAACTTGCCAAGATGATGATGGCCGATGGCCCACATCCTCTTCACCTATTCCATCTTCTTTGTTTAATCTCTCTTATTCCATCCTCCACCCCCCCGCATTCTAAAGACTGGCAACGTGTTTGTTTCGCCCATTTCGCAAACATTTATAGGCAACCATAAACGCTTTTCATTACATGGGGTGTGGGCCTTTTTGCCAGCTTTGCAATAAAAAAAAGTATCTTAGTTCGTTGGATTGTAAACTACTCTATTTATTTGTACACATCGCAGTTATTATAATTAGAGTCAGAATAAAACAAGGAAATGGGTGAATAAGGAAATTAAATATCTAAAATACTGCGGAGACTCATAACTATAGAACCAAGATAAAATGTTTATTTTATTATGCTCAATTGAATCAGCCTAAGGCCCATCGCCCGCGGCGACTTTTTGTAGCGATGCTGTCGCGTGTTCGCATCGATACAGTCGCGAAGCGGTCGCTAGCTGTGTGCCCTCGCCCACGGGGTCGCTATGCTGTCGCGCTTCTGTCTCGAGCAAGCGCAATTCAGTAACGGTACAAAAATACCTGCGATTGCTACAGTTGCTGCAGATTGCAGTTGTATAAGGATGTTCACGATTTCAACACCAGGCATTGTAATAAACTGATATTGCCATCTTTTAGATTACAAAAAGTATTGTCTTCTTTCTTGGGGGTTGGTATACGCTTCTTCAATAAGATTCCGAGTGAAATGTTAGATCTGCCCTTCACTAAATTCAAATTTAAAATAAAAAGTATCTTGCTTAAAAAGGGATACTACACTATTGAAGAATATTTAAATGACAAAACTTCATTTACATAACAGCTCGCTCCAACCTCTTATACTGTGTTTTGTACGAGTATAACGTTTTTATCTTGCCGTACTTGTAAGGAATATATGGAGATATGTTGCAAAAAAAAAAATACGTTACGTCTTTATATTTATAACTATAATTATTTTCTATCCTTTTATTGCGCTTTTGTCTTATTGAATATGCACTGTTTGCTACAACTCCATTAATTCTTCAAAAGTTATTCTGTAACATAATTCTGTATAAAACCTTTAAAAAAAAAAGTACTTAAATATAAAAAATAAAACAACAAATATAAAGAAAAAATTTTTTTAGCTAGACGTGTTGCTGGGGAGTTTCTTGCCGCTTCTTCTCCTTAACAGCAATAACACGTTGCGAAGCGGTGTACATAGACTAGGAAGTAAAATTAAATTTTAACCTATATGTATGACCTTCAAAAAGTGTTCTCCAGTGGAACTTATTTTGAATAAAAACTTTTGAATTTGAATTTGAATTTGAATTTGCCAGATGGACTCCGTTGAGGCAACATTAGTCACATTGTCTTTGGTGCCACCACGCCTCGGATGCTTTTACGTAAGCACCCGAGGCGGGGGCAAAGAAAGCAGCGACAATATTGGATGCACCCATTTAATAAAGAGAGATTACTTTGTGGACATCCTGTAACAACGCTTAAAATACTAAAAAACTTTGATCTTAAATTCAGAAATTGTTATAGAATATCATATTTTGTGAATTGCTTTCCACTCACGCGCCACCCTCCCTCCGCTCTCTCCCCGATGTCGTCCGACACGGTCGCGCGTTTGCATCGATACAGTCGTAATGCAGTAGCGCGTTGCAAATGCGACTAATACGCATTAGTAGCGATGCTGTCGCGCGTTTAGAATCGCGCGCGCTACAATAAGTCGCCCTGGGTGAGGGGCCTAAACCGTGGTGCTGATATCAACCAACTATGTTAGGACAGAGTACACTTGGATACTTACTCCAGTGCTACATATATTATACCAACTGGCAATCCGGATAGAATAAATATATTATAAAAAAAGAAAACGGCCAAAAAAATGTGTAAAGAAAGGCCAAACAAAGAAAAAAAATCGAAATGTGTGCTGGGACACATATAAAAAGTGAAACTTCAACGGACAAGTGGAAAAACGAATCACAACGTTACGTCAACACTTTTGTCGTTCGTTGTCGTTCACTTTTGTTGTGACTTTAGAAAAACTGAACCGTTGGCAAAGTTTTCTTGTTGTTAATTTGTTTTCTTAACAAACTCTCTATTTATTTATTTATATTTTTTTACACAGACCACAAATAGAGGCAGTGGTGCACAGCCACGTGGAGAGCAGCGGTATACTTCGACGCAAACTTAAGTTTGCTTCCATTAATGGGGGCACTTTCCGATGCGCAGAACGCGATTTTAGATATTAGAGAGACAAGGTCGTCGGAGGACGAGGTATATCCTCGCTCGCTCTCTCGCTCGCTTTCTCGTTTACGAGACTTCTCCGGCGCTCGGCTCACCGGGGCTTCCAATTTAGCGCTTTCGGAGCTAGATATAGCGCTTTTTAGGGCAACCCAGCACCCAATTTTATTAAACAACTTCCAGCGCAAAGTCTTGCGCTTTTTATAATATGCGAATATCTAATTAATTTTATCTTATATATAAAATTCTCGTGTCACAGTGTTAGTTACCAAACTCCTCCGAAACGGCTTGACCGCTTCTTATGAAATTTTTTATGCATATTGGGTAGGTCTGAGAATCGGCCAACATCTATTTTTCATCCCCCTAAATGTTAAGGGTAGTCCACCCCTAAATATATTTTTTTAATTTTTTGATATATTTTTTCATTTTTATTTTTTTATGATACATAATTAAAAAATACATACAACCCTAAATTTTCAACCCTCTACGATCAACCTCTATTTTTTAATAGCGATATTAGTATTTTTATAATTTTCTACTGGGTTGATTTAGATTTTAATTTGAACGATTCTCATGAAATTTGGTGTGCATATTGGGTAGGTTTGAGAATCGGACAACATCTATTTTTCATCCCCCTAAATGTTAAGGGTAGTCCACCCCTAAATATTTTTTTAATTTCTAGATTTTTTATTTTTTTTATGATACAGCATTAAAAAATACATACAACCCTAAATTTTCAACACTCTACGATCAACCCCTATTTTTTAATAGCGATATTAGTATTTTTATAATTTTCTACTGGGTTGAATTATATTTTAATTTGAACGATTCTCATGAAATTTTGTGTACATATTGGGTAGGTCTGAGAATCGGACAACATCTATTTTTCATCCCCCTAAATTTTAAGGGTAGTCCACCCCTAAATATTTTTGTATAAGTTTTAGATAAAAAAATTATATACATACAACCCTAAATTTTCAACCCTCTACGATCAACCCCTATTTTTTAATAGCGATATTAGTATTTTTATAATTTTCTACTGGGATGATTTAGATTTTAATTAGAACCAGGTAGATGGCGCTGCAATAAGGTACCAGAATTTAGGTGTTCTTTTTGATGTTGTATGTGTTGAAGTTTGTCCCGGAATGGTTTAAGTAAGCGATTGGACCCAGTAGGTGGCACCGTGATACTCCTAAACGCTGGGCCTGATTTTGATGAAATTTTTTGTTTGTTCAAGTGGATTTGAGAATAGTTTAGATTAACATTTGGTCCCGGTAGATGACGCTGGAATCGGGTTCTAGATTTTTATTTTTTAAAGGCAGGACAACGTCTGCCGGGTACAGCTAGTAATAAATATATATGAATATCTGTACTAATATTATAAAGACGAAAGATTAGATTGTTTGTTTGCATCGAAGAGGCTCTGAAACTACTGAACCGATTTGAAAAATTCTTTCACTGTTGGCAAGCTACACTATTCCTGGGTGACATAGGGTGTATTATATTTTCAAATATATTAGGGGTCCTTACTAAGACTCCAATAATGTATGTAACCCATGGTGTAAAAAATACCTAAAATCGTGTGCGCTGTGAAAACTATTGATGATAGAATAAAATAATGTACTACGACTTTGCAGAACACATCATTATTTACAAAAAGTGTCGCGACACTATATATCTAACTATCATAGTTATGCCACAATAAATGTTCTTTTATTTTAAAATTTTAATTAAAATGCCGCCGCTAGAAAAGGCTCTTTATTTGTATCTTGGTATTAATCTTTATCAAAATAAATTACTTCATATTCAAGACTAGTTCAATACCTTTCTATAACTTTATGAATTATTCAATTCGGACATTTCATTCAAAAGATATCATGAGTTTAAAAATGTAAGAATTAGACCACGTGACTGTGACGCTTTTTCGTGAGTGAAAAATCGTAAGACTCCCCCTCTATATAGAAGTTTCACTTCAATACAGGCAGTCGGAGAGCACTTAAACAAAGGCACCTGACCTGAATATACTTGGACCATTTTCAACTTTAATACCTCTACTTGGTTGACTTTATAGAAAGAAAATGCTTGGCTTTCAAAAACAAACTAGAGATAAGTAAGCTCAAATGAGTAATGCTATGTAAATCTATGTATTTCTAAATAAACTATTGTATCATCTATTTGTGTTAGAAGCAGCTTTATCATAAATCTTGTTTGAACTAGAATGACCTACAAATGAATTAAGATCACACACGGAAACAATAGTCATTATAATTCTGATGTAAATATAGTGTAAAATAAAACTTTAGAAATTAATATAGTTACTTACAATTATCCCATTTTTTAAATCTTTCCTTATTTGCTCTATTGTTTTCTTATTTGATTGTAACTTGTTTAATTTACACACTGCATCCTGAAAACATAAAATTAAAATTTTTGAAATGGACATGAAGTGTAACTTTTGCCTTAAGTTTGTAATGAAAAATCAACTTCCTACTCAAATTCAGGACCTTTTCATTATTTAAAACATTAATTAAAAAAAAGTGTGTGTGTACTTATGTACACACGTTGGAAGTTATACTTCTTTGGTGTAACAATTTAATCTTTTCAAAAATTTTATCTTTCGGATTATTCTACTTTGTAGAAAAAACGACACTAACAATAGAAAAACTAAAATGTTGATTATAGCTAACTTCAGGGTGTCGGTTTTACATGACGGTGTGCGCGCACAGCACACGCACACCGCACACCACACAGCACTGCACAGCGTAAAAATTTACTCTCATAATTTTTCCCTAATGCACCAAAAGAAGTATAACTTCAAAAAAATTAAATTAAGAACTCCTAAAACACACTTTAATTGCAATGTAAACTGAAAAGTAAAAAATAAAGTATTTGATAAAAAAATAAATGAATAAAGTGTAGCAGAAAACACCCATACTTATTGCATCAATCATTTTATTTTCTAAAGAATGAAAAATTTACGACTTATAAATAGATAACTCTTTATTGTACACCAAATCATACAAAAAAACAGAAGTAGAAAAATACAAAAGACAGCGCAATGAGTGGCGTATATATAATATATAGATATACCTGTGTGTGTACTTATTATATATATGTACACACACAGGTATATCTATATATAACAGTACACACATCATATATTCACATATATAACAATATAAGGAACTATAATCATAAAGAATTTAAAAGTAATGCTTCTGAAACTGATTTTGAAAACATTGTAAAGAACAAATCAATCAGAACAGCAATACAATGACCTCAATCATATCAGTTCAGGGCTTCCCACTTTAGAGGATCAGGTGACTTACACACCACACTTGTCTAAGACAAATTGGTAGTTTCAAATATTCATAAATTTTATGTGCAGTCTTCAGTTTAAATTTTTTCATCATTGAGTATTAATAGTAACTATATGCACGTTAGATCATGAAATCTAAGTGAATATTCTATGTCCAAAATTCAAACCTACATTATAGTATTGAGTCATTGACTGTATACCTTGTTTTTTTTAAATAGCTAAATTGTGTAATAATAACACCTTAAGCCACATTTAACTTAAGACATGGCTTAAGTTGTCTAAGACATCTAAATTTCATTAAATGGTGTAATTCATTGCAAAAATCCAGTTTGTAATGTACGAAAATGACATTCTACTGAAAAACAATGTATAGATTAGTGACTAGTTACTAAGCTACTGCAACTTATAGTAATTTACTAAATTTATTATAAATTGTTCAACAAATTTGTTTTCAAAGTCAATACAAATTTAATTACTAAAACTAAACCAAGGAATAACTATATTTTCATAACATAATAACATAAACATCTTTACATAATAAACATTCAAAACCTACATATTCAACTATTAAATACTTTGTTTTTAGGATACTTTAAGCAGATATTGTACAGCAAGTTTATTGTGGTTTCAAAGTTTAAATTGGTGCGTAAAAATGTAAATAATAGTAAACAAACCTCATAATTCGACATAACTGAGCACGTTTTAAAAATAACTCTACTCACTACAAAACTACGACATAGACTGATTTTATTCATCCGACCGTGAATCATTTAGACGGAACGAGCCACGTAGATAAATTTTGCAATCATGGCTTTATGGCAAAAAAAACCGTGTCCTCGGTCGAACGGACGTCGCTTCATAGTAAACCACGGCTAACACATGAGACTCATGTGACGGCTTCGATTATCATGAATGAGTCGTTAGGATACTTGACACTTGACCTCACAGCTTTATCGTCATAACATCGCACCGAATACGACCGGTATATTGCAGTTATAAATTGGAGAATCGAAAACCTATTGCATAAACATAACCTCAAACAATAAACATGTTAGCTTGACATTGTTTGACATTTATCAGCTGTATTTCGTTCGGAGGTGCGTTCTTATCTTAAACTTCGTCCGAGAACCGACAACGCCCACTGACATAATAGGCTTTCTAAAACCCCGGTGAGATCGCCCGACGATCACTCTAGCCTTCAATGTACTCTTTGCTCTAGCCGTTCTTTTTTTTTTTTTTTTTTAGGCGAGGGAAAATGCTAACCGATTTACGCACTCTCTGGGCCGTCACTAGGAAACGGCGCGCATCCATCGGGGGCGATAACGCTAGCAATAGTATGCTTTGTTTGCGCTCCGTCCGCGATGGCTTGACACAGAGGAGTGTGGAGACTCCGAGCGATGCCGCACGGGCGAGCAACCTCAATACCCACTAAAAACCCCCTCCTCCCTGTCGACCCTGCGCTTTTGTTGTGAAGGAAAGACTGAGATATAGAATATAGTTACGCAACAGTCGATCCAGCGCAATAAAGTGCCTGGAGTGTGCCCTGGGAGAACACACCCCACTTCGAAACGGGGGCAGATGAATCCCTTGCGATGCCTAGTAGCAAGGGGCCCCTCGTACCGGAACCTAACTCAGGGAGGGAAGTAATGCGCGTACCTGCCTCTCCGGGTGCCAGCTGAAGGCCGGCGACCTCGGGTGGAGGCATTAGCACGCGCTGCAGGACTTCGCTCCCTGTCCCTTTCTGCGGCCTCTTTGAGAGACATTACTGCCTCACAGAAAGTAACCGCAGACTCCCAGCGGTCGTCGCTGTGCAACATGGCCGTTACCAAGTCGCCAAGCGATCGGACGGCTCCTACGTGCGTCTCGAGCTCGAAACGCTGAGGCGTCCATGCAGCGCACTCAACAAGCGTGTGTAACGCCGTATCGGGTGCGCCGCACTGGCGGCAGTCCGGGGAAGGCAAGCAGCCCACAATGCGAAACAGATACTGATCGAAACAACCGTGTCCGGTCAGTATCTGAGTCGTCCTGAAGGTCAGGGATCCGCTGGTGCGGGTGACCCATTTCTCCAGCTGCGGCCGGATTGCATCCACCGTATAGCCGCCGGCCACAGGGTGTTCGAGGTCACGAGACCATTCGACGAGGCAGCAAGCGGTTTCCCGCTTCCTGACCGTCTCTAATTCGACTTGACAGAAGGTCAGTCCTCTAGCTAGGGCATCCTGCCGGGTGCGACGAACCCTGGACAGGACGTCTGCCTGGAGATGCCAGGGCAGCTCGCCTGCCAAGAGAGTCGCCGCCGACCACGACACTGTGCGGTACCCCCGTATGGTCCTCACGGCCAGAACCCGCTGCGCGCGGTGCAGCAGGGTTCGGTTGTGGCGGTGAAGCGAATCGGACCAGACGGGCGCACCGTAGAGCGCCATACTCCTCAGGATGCCGGAATAAAGCTTCTGCGTCGCACCCCCCGGCCCCCCCACGTTAGGAAGAAGCCTGGAGAGTGCGCCCGCGGAATTCACGAGTTTGGGAACTAGCTGCTCAAAGTGCGCTTTGAACAGCCATTTCCCGTCTAGAACTAGCCCAAGATATTTCATCTTGGGCCCTACTCTAATCGCCACCCCCTGAACTGTAACGGACAAGTCCGGGGGAGGATTCCGGAATTTCCTATGGAACATGACCTCCGTTTTCTGTCGCTTGGAGACGCGTGGCATCGCAGCGTCGCAAACCCTCGTCAGGGTCTTGCGCATGTGCTCTGCCTGCGTATCCAGGTTCGCGAATTCGACTGGGTAGGCCCAGCTTTCCGATAGTGCCCACTCCTCGGCCTGCTCCGGATCGAGCTTGGTAAGGGCCCAACGCGGGAGGAGAGGGGGGCGACGGTGAACAGGGTTCGTACCGGAGGAGGGGGTCGTGAGCTCAAATCTGATATACCGATGATCAGAGAGCGACTCCACCTCCTCCAGCACCCTCCATCCGGTCACTCTGCGGGCGGCCGCATGAGTGGCGAATGACAGGTCGATGATCGATCCACCCCGCGCGCGCACGCAGGTCTGGACCGATCCCTGGTTCAGTATGGTCAGGCCGGCTTGAAGAGCGCAATCCTTGACCGCCCGACCCCTAGGGTTCGTGAAAACGTTTCCCCAGGATAGGTGCTTTGCATTAAAGTCGCCCATCACGAAAATCGTTTTAGGCGACAGTCTACGTACGGCAGCCCCGATGGCGTCCAAGTGAAGCTCGAACTCCGCCAGGGGGCGGTTGGGCGAGAAGTAAACGCCTATGACGACGATGCTCCCGCTCTCCGCCACAGCATAGCCCTTTCCTCTTTCGAGACACGTAAGCGGTGTGCAGGACCCGGCTCTGGCCACCACCGCTACCATGTCGTCGAGATCGCCCACCCAATTACCGGAAGGAGGAACGTAATAAGGTTCGCTTATTACGGCCAAGTTCGCTAACCACTCCGCCATCGCCTGCAGGCACAAGTCCTGAGCGGTGGGGGAGTGGTTTACGTTGGCTTGGAAAAACGTTGTTACGGGCGTACTAGGCATTGGAGGTGTCCATTACCTGTACTCCCGATTTGCCGTTGCGAGGTTTCGCCCGCGAGTGGACGAATTTGCCCTGTGAATTTGATCTGTAACAACGTATCGGTCTGGCTTCCATTGCCTCTACCCTCGCCGAGGTGAAGCCAACCAGGAGGTAGCCCAACCCGACGATGGTTTTGGCAGCAGCGACGGGGCACAACACGTATGATGCGCCTAATCCGCCCGGTCCTGCACCGATGTGCTTCATGAGCACGTCGTCGCGCCGGCAGTTGCCTGCGCGCGCGATCGCGTCACGAAGCCCATCGACCGTGACTGATTCGTCCAGTCCAGTGACGTAAAGCTCCCCACGCTTTACGGGGCGGACGACCTCAGCCATCCCTACTAGGGCTCCGCGCAGAGCTTCGGCGACGCGGTCCGCCTTGGCCGCGCTCTCGGGTCCCGGCTGGAACTCGAGGAGACGCGCGTCCCTGGCGGTCCGTACCACCTTCAGCCCCTCGCGGAGGTCCATGGCCGTGATGTCGACCACCGTCGAGGCCTTCGCGAAGACCTCGCGATAGCCGACACCCTTCGCGGCCGCTACCGGCAGCAGTTTAATCATAACTGCGGCCGACTTCGGCTCGCGGAAAACGACGGCAGGCTTCGCAGCCTGCTTCCGCGGTTGTTGCCTCCACCCCGTCGGTGGGGCAACAGCTTGCGCCTGGGGGGGGTAGGGGGCCCGTTGGCCCCCGCCCCCTTACCCTTTTTCCGCCTGACGACCGTGGACCACGCCCCCCCCCTCGGGAACGGGGGCGGGGGCGGGGGCCACGGGCGCCGGCGGTGGCGCGACGTTTGTGGCGACGCGGGCGCGGGCGACGGGCGCCACGACCACCGGTGTCGCGGCCGCGGGCGCCACCCGCTGCCTGGGAGCCGGCACCACAGGCGCGGGCGCCGAAGCGAAGGCCGCCGAAGCCGCGGCGGCGGCGCGCGCCGCCCTCCGCTGCTTCCTTAGCGTTCGCTTTACGCCCCCCCTGTGCTTCTTCTTTTGGGGGGCCGGTGGCAGTGGGGAGCCTGCCACCCCGACGGCCGGGGCCGCCACCACCTCCATCGGGACCGGGGTACCCACTTCCCCCAGATCCCGCCGGACGGCGGCGACAGCCGTGGCCGGTTTTGGCCTTCCGGTGGCCTCCGCGACGGACGCGCGAGGAGTTGGTCTGGGCGCCGGCGCCTTGCCTCGGTCGGCCGCAAGCGGCGGACGGAGGGTCGGCGCGGGGTTCAGCCTATCCTCGATGGCGGCGATTCTCGCTTCTACGAATGGCGCGACGGCGTCGAGCACGACGCGCAGAAACGCGTCGTACCCCTCGCCGCTGAGCCCGAGCGGGATGGACGTCGGCGCCGCCCCGTCGGCGGGCGCCGAGGCCGGTTCCGTCCCGTCGACGTGAACCGGTTTTGGCCCTGCTACCGCAGCAGGGGCCGGACGCGGTTTTTTAACCGCAGCGGGCGCGGCAGGCGGTTCCGGAACCGCCGCCACCTCCACCGCGGCCGCCCGAGCCCTCCGCTTGACGGGTGCGGGGGTCGGCGCTGCTACGACAGCTGGCGCCGGCTCCGCAACCGCAGCGGAAGCCTTGAGGGCCTTGCGCATCTCCTCAAATTCCTTACGATAGGAAAGATTTTCCTCCCGTACTGAACTCAATTCGATGCGCAAACGCGCATTTTCGTTGCCGAGCTTCCATGCCTCGGCCTCCGGATTCCGCGTGACCAGGGTGTCGACAATGTCCGCCAGCCTTTTCGCGGCGTCTTTCAGCCGACGCACGTAGCCCCCCTTCAAATTGCCCGACGTCTGGGCAACTTGAAGAATTTCGGCCACCTGGGCGCTCGCCGCGAGGCGGAGCTGCCCAGGGCCGAGAGCCGCGACGTCCCCTATCAGGGGGGCGCATTGGGCGGCCGCAGCCAATTTGGCGGCGGTGGCCCTACGCGCCTTGGGCCCCTTCTCCCCCCCCCCCTCGGTGCGGAGGTAGGCCTCCGCACCAGCGAGAATGCTATCGGCCTCCGCGGGGGCGCCCCTCGTGGGGCGCAGAGACGAACGCGCGCGCGCAGGCGTCGAGGCACCCGATGTGCCCGCCGAATCGGCGCCACTGCTTTGGGACCGGTCCCAGGGGAACACGATATGGGGGGCATAGTTGCCACCGAAGACGTCGACAGCGTCGCCGAACCCGTAGCCGAAGACGACGAGGCTGAAAACGCGGAAGAAGTCGCCGCTGCTGCCGCCGAGGACGAAGACGTCGACGCCGCCGCCGTCGCGGTCGCCGCCGCAACCGCAGAACACGCAGGCGCCGACATCGCGACAGCGACTCCCGTCCCAGTAGGGAAGGAAGACGAAGGGGTCGCCGCTGCCGCGCCTACACAATCCCTATTCACGACCCCGGTCGTTGACGCGAGTGAAGCCCGCGCGGCAACCGGGTTCGTGGAACGGCCGTCCCCGACGTTGCGCACCGATAGGTCGCAAGCCGATGCCGTTGGCACAGGTGAGGCCTGCGCGCTGTACGCCATCGTCGTCGTGGGGCGACCGCCCCCTCCCGTCGCTGTTCCGGCCGCCGTGTATACCATCTGGCTACAGGCAGGCGAATCAGGGCGGGAATAGTCAAACGCACGAATCACGCCATCGAGCGCGTGCTCCAGAGAGTCTGGGACGCTACCAGACGGCGGAATATACGCTTGCTCTTCGTGCTCGCCGCCCCCTTGCGCGGGTGAAGCCCACGCAGAGGTCGACGGCGTCACGAACGCACACTCAACTATGGTGCTCGCGGCACTCACAGCCAGGCAAACAGCTGTGTTTGCCGCGAGCAGCGTTTCCCTATCTATGTCGGGGCGTGCCGCACTGTTACGTGCCGCACGGCCCGACGGTGGCCTACGCGCAACGGGGGCCGCCGGTGGCCCCATCGCGTTATTCCTAGTCTCGGGGGCGTCCATGGTGAGATCCACCACCGACGCCGCCCTCCCTAGCGAATCGGGTGCCTTGGTTGCCGCCGCGATAGCGGCAGCAGCCTGGCACCCCGGGCGAGGCCCGGCAGCAGACTTGCTGCGTCGAACTATTATTATAGGCGGGACTTTCTTCCGCCGCGTTTCGCCGATCTCGGCCATCTGCCAACCGTCCTTGGCCTCCACGTGACCCCTTTTGCAAGGGGCACCCGAAAGCCCAGGGGGCGACTTGGGATCTCGGGCATCCATTACTGGATGCCCTCTCTCCCGCCAAGACCAGTGAAGCGCACCGGTGTGTCTAACAACACAAAATAACCGTTACTATTGCGTCATGCGCAGAGGCGCGCGAAATGAATAAGCGAAAAGAGCTTAAAGACTCACCCAAGTCGAAAAAAACTACGATTCGCGCCGGAATCAAACTAAATAACACTGTACACTTATCACTACACAACTTTATCGCAATCTATCGCTTTCCAGAGGTGAAAAAGCGCGAAAAATTGCAACATTCGAGACGAGTATGGACATCTGCGACCACTCCGCAGCGATGTTCATCCGGAACGACTCTAGCCGTTCTTATTTAACGCCCGACGACGCACCGACGACTCTGCGAACGAAATAAGTGGAATTGGAATTCTTTATATATTCAATATCACAGAATACATGTACTCTAACGTTCAATATACTCTTTAGGTGGAAGAAAGTCGCCCTGACATGTGACGCTCCAAATTCTCCATATATTCAATGTACTCTTTGCTCCAAATTACTTTAATATGTAATTTTTATGTTTTGGTTGGCACCGACACTTGAAAAGCAAAAAAACAAAGCCAGAAAAAACCTAAAATGAGTTATATATAACATTGAATCGTCAAAATTTTCAAAGTCGTTAGGTCTTATCGTCATGCGTGTACAACGCGTTTTATGTCGCTTACATATTGTGGAAATTAAATCGCCATCGTGATCGCGGCGATCGGTGACTTGTCGGTTTTTCGGGCACCCGCACGCATCAAACAGAATTCGCGTGTAGTTGCGTGCACGTGCCCACACGGACGATCGTGTGGTGTATAAGCTTCTTGGTGTGGATGCTTGTACAATGATCGTGACGATTACCTTGCCGATGAGGGATGACAGACAATCAACGAGTAACGATCATGGCCGATTGTGAAGAGGAGGCATTATATTTCCTATTATATTAATATACTGTGTCTGAAAGGGCAAAAAGTTTTTATTTTTCAAATACTGCCAAAATTATGGTGTTAAAACCTTTTTCTCATTTGATTAAATAATTTTAACAACAAAAAACCCGACTTGAAGATTAACTAAAACGAATTAATATAAATCAAAGAGTACATTGAATATAATATAAAGAATATAAATATTTTCTACAACATGAACTCGGTGCATTTTGTAATTTTGTTGTCGTGTTCTGTTTTGTTGGCATTGAAATTGTATAATTATGCGCACAGACTAGTATTGTATGCGTACAGTTTGCTTTTCGAAAACTGTAGGCGCTCGGCGTTTGGCGCTCTTGAAAAAGAGTTGCTTTCGATTTCCTTGGAGTCAACTCATCAGATCCTGACTTCGTGACTATGGGATCACCTCAGGAGTATATACTCTTTCGAATTAAGGAATAAATTTGAAAATCGATCCACAATTGACGGAGAAATTGCGTAACTGTGGTGTAAATCCTTCTTTATATGATAGTACTAATTTGAAGGTGTCAACTTGTAAAACAAATATTTTGACATCATTCCTTCTATAATTTTGATTAGAATAAAACCAAATATTAAATTGGTTTTGTCTTTCCTTTATATCAATTTATTCTAATCAAAATAAACAATACGATGGAATCTAAAGCACGCTTATTACGTCCGGACAAACTCGAAATAGATCCAATCTCACCGGCGGCTGATGTAAATTACCAGCACTGGAAGGTATCTTTCTCAAACTATATTGACGAAAATGCTTCCGAAATCTCTGAACAAGTCAAACTAAAAGTATTAATCAATAACATATCTGCTAAATTATACGCATACATACGGGAGGCTAAAGATTACTCCTCCGCAATTAAATTGTTGGATAAACTCTATTTAAAGCCAAAGAATGAAGTCCACGCTAGGTATATCCTCATGTCGACTAAACAGAAATCTGGACAAACTGTCGTTGAATATATACATACGTTGCAACAACTGGCACACGACTACAGCTTCAGTGCAGTTGATGCGGAACAGCACAAAAAGGAGTATATACGAGACGCTCTCATAGCTGGTCTCTTTTCTCAAGAAATTCGACAGTGGTTACTAGAAAACCTTGAAATAACTCTAGAGGAAGCAACAAATCAAGCAATGTCCCTTGAAATGGCGAAAAACGACTCCAACGATTTTAGTACTAAACCTTCATTGGAGTTCCATTGTGTAGACAATGAAATGGAAAACTCCACAAATTTGGCTGCTTCTAAATCTCGCAGACGAAGTTTCTTTTGCGGTGGAAATGTTCATCAAAGGGTTAAATGTCCAGCTTTTCGAGCAGTTTGTCAAAAATGTGGTAAGAAAGGTCATTTTGTCAAAGTCTGCAGGAGTGAGTGCTCTGCAATCGAGTATACAAGCAACTCTATGACCGAAACAGAACGTTGAACCTTGGGGCTATTCTAGCTGCGTCTCCTGCTAATTTACGGAAAGCTACGATTTCCGTATTCGTTAATAATTATAAAGCTGATGCCCTGATTGATAGCGGAAGCTCTACTAGCTTTATTGACAAGAATTTCGCTAATTTGTTACACTTGAAATGCTATCCTTGGGAAGAAAAAGTAACCTTAGCTTCTAAAAATAACATTTCTACCGTAAACGGAGTATGCTATGTAACTCTCCAAATAGACAAGCACAATTATAACAAAAAACCACTATTCATACTCGACTCTCTCTGCGCTGATATTATTATCGGCCATGATATTTTTATTATAGGTAAACTCACCTATGCGATGGTAGTTACGTTAGTAACTATAGGTCACTGGTCACTGTATATAGATATTTGATAATAGTTTTAATAGTTTTTATTGCACATTTAACACATGTAGAGATATTAACGTTTTAATGACACTGCCAAAATATTAACTGTTATTTTGTAGTTGTAGCTAGGTAACCAATATATTTGAATTATGAACACTAAAGTTTTTCTTTAGGGCAAGCTACAACTCCAACACTTCCCCTCATTGAAATGTTTTAAAGACTCCTGACTAGTCCTAGCGCTGTGCATAGTTGGACAAGTCTGGGTCTAGGCACTGGTTTTGTAAATATATCTGCCACTTGATTGGCGGTGCCTATTCTCGTCACACTCACTTCTCCATTAAGAACCTTCTCGCGCACAAAGAAATGTCTAATTCTAATGTGCTTTGTCCTTTTATGAAACTCCGGGTTGTGGGCAAGACGAATCGCAGCTTCATTGTCAACTTTGAGTGATGGAACATTATTGAGCTCCGTTAAATGACTGTAAATCCTTTGCAGCCAAATGAGTTCTCTTGTGGCTTCACTCGCAGCAACAATTTCTGCCTCTGTAGTTGAAATAGCGACTGACGCTTGTCTTTGACTTAGCCATGTAATCGCTCCTCCAGCATACATGCATACTACACCACTGGTTGAGAATCCTGTATGTTGATCCCCACCATGATCAGCATCGCTATATCCATCTATTGATATACATGTGGCATGGCTCGATTTGTACTTAATACCCAAAGATGCTGTACCTTTTAGGTATCTGAAAATCTTCTTCACCATCTGCCAATCTGAATTATTAGGATTTTTTAGCTTCGTAGATGCTACGCCAACAGCATATGCGATATCTGGACGTGTGCCTACCATCAAATAGGCTAAAGCACCTACAGCTTCTCTGTACGGAAATGCTTTCTTTTCTGAATCCACTTCCCCTGACTGAACAGTAGGTGTCACCGACTCCTTTTGAATTGGCGTGGAAATTGGATTGCATTCCGCCATGTGAAAACGCTCTAAAATCCTTTTTGTATAAGCTTCTTGTTTGATGGTTATAGAACCATCCTCATCTCGATGGATCTCCAATCCAAGATAATATGATGCAGGCTTAGAAGTGATCTTTCTAGAAATTCATTAACCACTTTTGCATTTGTTCCAGCCACTAGGCCATCGTCAACATACAAGGTTATCAAAATTTTCTCATTTTTCTTCTTCCTAAGGAACAAACAAGAGTCTGCATCACTTTGTTTAAAGTTCATATCTAGTAGCGTTTCGGCAAAACAGGAGTTCCAACATCTGGGAGCTTGTTTCAAACCATACAGGCTTCTTTTGAGTTTCCATACTCTCTGGGATCCGTCGTCAAAGCCGTCTGGTTGTTTCATGTAGATTTCCTCTGTTAGTTTGCCATTCAAGAATGCTGTACATACGTCAAATTGTGTTAGTACCAATTTTTCTTTAGCTGCTACACTTAGTAACGCCCGTATTGTACCTAGTCTTGCTACTGGACTGAAAGTTTGGTCGTAATCAATGCCTTTTCGCTGCTTGAACCCCTTCACCACTAGGCGTGCTTTATATTTTTCAATAGAGCCATCAGGATTTCTCTTAATTCTGAAGACCCACTTGCTAGGTAGCGCCTTTCTATTAGGTGGTAGTTCAGTTAACGACCATACATCATTTGCTTTTAGGGAATGTATTTCACTTTCCATTGCCTTCAACCAGCTTTTGTGGTCTTTAGCTTTTAGTGCGTCATTATAAGTTTCAGGAAAATACTCTACAGAGCACACATAGTCACTATATCTCTCAGGGCATCTCAGAGTATCTCTGTCCCTTAAGAAATATCTCGGCTCTTGGATGTCGATCAGTTTCTCATAACCATCATCTTCAGCATCGTAAAAGTCGTCTTGTCTATCACTATGGTCTGGTCTCTCTCTGTCTACCTCTAGATGACTATGCACTGAATCTTGAGTCCTGTCAGGGAAATCATCCTCATCTCCCTCTGAAGAAGGACCTTGAACTACAAAATCATGATCTTCATTTTCTACTCCCTCTAGATCATGGTTTTGATCTTGATTAAGCTGCTGTAACTGCCTTGACTCCTCACTTGGTTGATCTTCGTTGATGCCTGTTGAAATTCTTAATTCAACTTCTCCTTGAAATGTGACATCCCTTGATCTTTGTGTCTGATGACCATCCCATGTACGATAGCTATCATCGTTTTCGTATCCAATGAGTATGCCTTTTACAGCTTTCTTGCTTAACTTCTTTCTTTTCTGCTTCGGTACATGAAAGTAGCATTCACTTCCTATGATTCTTAGGTGATTTATCTTCGGTTTCTTTCCATACCATAACTCAAAGGGGACCTTATCCTCTACTCTTGAAGGACCTGTTCGATTGAGTATATATGTTGCGGTATTGATCAATTCTGCCCAAAGCATTTGTGGCAACTCCACATGTGAATGCATCATTGATCTTGCAGCTTCTACTAGAGTTCTATTTTCACGCTCGCTTACACCGTTCTGTTCAGGCGTATACGGCATTGTCAATCTTTGTATGATCCCATGCTTGTGTAGAATATCGCGGAAATTCTTATTGTCAAATTCGCCTCCATTATCTGAGAGAATGGTTCGGATTGTATGACCAGCTGTTTTTGTTTCAGCTATGAAACGAAGTAGCATGTCTTTGACATCAGATTTCTGTCGAATAAAATACACGTGCCGATAACTGGAGTAGTCATCTTTGAATAATACAAAGTATCTGAATTTCGAGAAGCTCTCTTCGAAAGGACCGCACACATCTGTATGAATCAGTTCACCTACCCTTGTTGCTCTTTCTCTCTTACCGAACTTCAGACGATGTGCCTTGCCATATATGCAGCCTTCACATTTGAGACCATCGTAAGGTATGTCTATACCTAACTCCCGCTTCACGAGGATTCTGACATGTCTTGGGTTCTGATGTCCAAACCTCTCGTGATAAATCTGCAATAGGTCTTCCTGTGACGTTACTACATTCACTTGAATATGGTTGGCTGGGATTATTGCTTTCAGATCAAGCTTATATAATCCCATTATATTTTCTGTGTCCAACAAGGCATGTTTTTCCATTTACTATCTACTTGCACTCTGTTGAGGTTGAAGTAAACATGCTGTTTGGAATTTTTTCTTGTGCAGCTAAAGCCGAAAACAAGTTTCTCTTCAGTGATGGCACGTACCATACATTATCAAGTGTCATTATTTCTTTACTGCAATTGATTCTTGATTCGACTACCACCGATCCTTTCCCTTTTGCTGGAATGGTAGTGCCGTCTGCTGTGGTCACTGTGTGGTTCAAATCAAAATCGGCAAAATCTTGAAAAATGTCACTCCTGTTTGTGATGTGTACCGTTGCTCCATTGTCAACAAACCAATTGTCCCTATCTGAAAGCCTTTCAGATGAACATGTGTTGACAACCATCAATGTTATGTTCTGAACTTGTGGTGAAGTGTTTGTTCCACTTTGTGAAGGCTTCGGTGGTCTCCCGTCACCTATCCACTTAGGGCAGTCTCTTACCCAATGTCCTTTCTGAGAACAATAGTGACACTTCTTCGCTTTTGGCTTTTTCTTCTGCACAGTCTTATTTACAACTAGCGCCTCTTGACTAGTGTCGCTTTTAACTTTGAGTGCCCTCTCAAAAGCGCAAAGATGGCTTGTCAGATTTTCAATGGTTCGATCAGCTTTCGGTTGTAATAGCCAACTGCTTTTAAAAGGAAAGAAAGATTCCGCAAGAGTATCCAGAATTTTACATATTAATAGTAACTCAGGTAACTCCCTATTGTTGTCCTTCTTTAACTCAATATTCAGCTGGGTCCAAATATTTTTCAATTTAGACATGTGTGTGGCTATGTCATCTCCTTGATCTTTCTTATGACTGAAAAAGCTCATACATAAATTGTATGCTTTATCCTCATCAGTTCCATCAAACAATCTGTGTAATTCAAGCCATACCTCTCTAGCTTTCGTAAATCTCATTACTTTCCTTAGTGTTTCTTCGTGCATATTGGTCGTTAGAATCAGAAGCGCGGTCGCATCGGCTTTTATATACCGTTCTAAAAGGGTATTAAACGTTCCAATGCCATCTCCAACTTCAACTGCTTCTCTACTGGGAGGTAGGAATGCGCCTTCGACTACCTCTAACGCTTGGGGTACAGTGCGTAACAGGCATCTGACCTTATATTTCCAAGTATCCCAGTTGGACTTGCCCTCTAACAAACCAATCTGTATTTTCCCAGTGACACTCTCCATCCTTGTGCTGGGGCCCATAACCTATTATAGGTAAACTCACCTATAATAGCAGACTGGATATGCGATGGTAGTTACGTTAGTAACTATAGGTCACTGGTCACTGTATATAGATATTTGATAATAGTTTTAATAGTTTTTATTGCACATTTAACACATGTAGAGATTTTAACGTTTTAATGACACTGCCAAAATATTAACTGTTATTTTGTAGTTGTAGCTAGGTAACCAATATATTTGAATTATGAACACTAAAGTTTTTCTTTAGGGCCAGCTACAACTCCAACAATTTTAAGTTGTCACTCAACTCTTGTACTTAACTTCGGGGGTCCAAAGGAACCTCTTAAGATATGCAACGTTATGGCGGCGTCGGTACCTGAAGTTTCGTTATTCACGAATCTCACGAGTGGCATAAAACCTATTGCAATCAAATCTAGAAAACACTCCGAAGATGATGTTATGTTTATACGAGAAGAAATTGACAAACTTCTAAGAGAAGGAGTCATTGAACTGAGCAATTCACCATGGCGAGCTCAAGTCCTAGTTACTGGAGGACAGACGCATCGCAGGGGTCTCGTTATAGATTACTCTCAGACTATAAACAGATTTACTGAATTGGATGCCTATCCCTTGCCTAACATTGAGTCAATTGTATCAAAAGTTGCTGAAAATAACATTTTTAGTCAAATCGACTTGCGGAGTGCCTATCATCAAGTACCTATTCTGAAAAATGAGAGAATCTATACTGATTTTGAGGCTTGTGGAAACCTATACCAATTTACTCGTATTCCTTTTGGTGTAACTAATGGAGTTGCAGCCTTTCAAAGAACTTTACATTAAATAATAGCTAAAGAAAAGCTGAACGGTACATACGTGTACCTTGATGACGTTACTATTTGTGGAAAAACAGATGAAGAACATGATCAAAACCTGAAACAGTTTAAGGAAGCGATCATAAAATATAATCTTACACTAAATGAAGAAAAATGTGTATATAAGCAGCATTCTATTAAATTGCTAGGCTATAAGATCGAAAATAACACTATTCAGCCAGATGAGGATCGACTCAGTCCTCTAATGAATCTACCTATTCCAACCGATACGCGATCTCTTAAAAGAGCTCTTGGTATGTTCGCCCACTACGCTAATGGATCAGAAACTTTTCTGAAAAGATCAGCTCTCTTACGAAAATAACTGAATTTCCTCTTAACAAAAATGCGATTGATTGTTTTCAAAAGTTAAAACTGGATATAAAGAAATCAGCACTGACGGTGATCGATCCAAATGAGACATTTACTGTTGAAACAGATGCTTAGGAGCACTCTATAGCGGCGTCTTTGTCACAAAATGACCGACCAGTACTTCTTCTAGCTTTCTTCTCCAGATCTTTATGTGATGCTGAACGTTGTCATTCTTCAATTGAAAAGGAGGCTAGCGCTATAGTTGAAGCTTTAAGAAAATGGCGCCACTATCTTATCGGACGACGCTTTCTTCTAATAACTGACCACAGGTCTGTCTCTTTTATGTTCCAACAAAGTCTTAAAAGTAAAATAAAAAATTAGAAGATTGAGAGATGGCGCCTAGAATTATCGAGTTTTAAATATGACATTATTTATCGCCCAGGCAAGGAGAATACTACAGCTGATGCCTTGTCACGAGTCTGTTCGAACATAAACACCAAAGACAGGTTGAAAGAGTTGCATGACATAATGAGACATCCCGGTATCGTTCGGATGGCACATTGGATACGATCCAGGAACCTACCATATACAACTGACAATATTAGGGTAATTACTTCAGGCTGTCGTGTATGCGCTGAAGTAAAACCTAGATTCTTAAAAATGTAAGGAAAACTGATAAAGGCTTTAGCGCCATGGGAGAGACTTAATGTCGATTTTAAAGGACCATTACCTACTAACACAAGTAATCGCTATATTTTGACAATTATAGATGAATATTCACGTTTTCCATTTGCTTATCCATGTAAGGACTTTTGTGCAAGCACTGTAATAAAATGTTTTACGGACTTGTTTTCTACATATTATTATGGCGCTCCACAATATATTCACACAGATCGTGGAACAGCGTTCATGTCAGACAAATTACGACGTTTTCTGTTATCGAATGGAGTTGCATGTAGTAGAACTACACCTTATAATCCTCAAGGAAACGGGCAAATAGAGCGCCTCAATGGAACACTATGGAGAACCATAAAATTATATCTCCGTTTAAGAGACCTTGATCCCGTTCACTGGGAAGAAGTCCTTCCATCTGCCCTACATTCAATTCGATCCCTGTTATGTACTTCCACTAACGCAACTCCTCACGAGAGATTCTTTAATCATCCTCGTCGGACAGCAAATGGAGGATCCTTGCCAACCTGGCTCCTAGAGCCAGGTCCAATATTGATGAAAAACAATAATAAACGCTCTAAATACGACGCGGATGTGGAAGAAGTAGAACTTTTGGAAGCGAACCCATCCTATTCTTATATTAGATTAGCAGATGGCCGAGAGACTACCGTGTCAAATAGACAGCTCGCTCCCCTACCAAGAAATCAACATTTACACGATTCAAGTGACCAGTTCTCAGTTATTGAAGTTCATGAAGAGGTCGATACAGAATCACCATCGACCGGTAATGACCGGGAATTCGACATTCTACGAGAGCTAGGCAAGCTCCACGTTACCTGCAGGATTACATAGTAGGAGGGGTGAATGTGGTGTAAATCCTTCTTTATATGATAGTACCAATTTGAAGGTGTCAATTTGTAAAAGAAATATTTTGACATCATTCCTTCTATAATTTTGATTAGAATAAAACCAAATATTAAATTGGTTTTGTCTTTCCTTTATATCAGTAACAAACATACAAAACAGAGTATACAGAGGAATTCAGAATCTTCTCCTTTTGGAAGTCAGTTAAAAAGTATTAAATTAGTGAAATTAAACTTTTTTGTATAATTATATGTCATAACTAAGCGGTATTATTAAACATTTATAAATAATATAAGTATATTAGTAAAAATATTTAACTGGCATACTTATAGAAATAATGTTTAGAGTTGAAAAAGTAATATTGTGTTATACAAGTGAAAGCATCTAAGCGCCAATTATATTCCACTTTATTACGGGTAAAATTATACAAGTCACACTAAGAAAATAATGGTATAAGTTAAAATAACTGTAGCTACAACTCGCAAATACTTTTTATGTGTACAATCTACTAAATGTTTTCAAAGATAAATTTTCACACAATCTCTATATTATAAACGCGAAAGTTTGTAAGAATGTATGTATGGATGTATGTTTGTTACTCTTTCACGCAAAAACGACTAAATGGATTTTGATGAAACTTTACAATAATATAGCTTACACATCACAATAACCTTAGACCATTAAACCAAGGTCTAAGACAATAACGCATAGGCTATAATTTATAAAGATATAGGTAATGTGGATTATCCAAAATATAACGATTTTCCATCACCACGCCGTTGAAACCGCGGGCGCAGCTAGTTAAAAATAATTCAGTCCAAAAAAAATTGAAAAGAAAATATTTAAAAAATAGATGATTTATTGCCAATTACTAAATTTTCCTAAGTGTAGAATTTTCTAAAAACCACTTTTTTTCGTCGGCTAGTGAGCACAAAATTGGTAGTTTCACAGTTTAGTTTAAGGACGATGATGGGCGACTACAGACGAGTAGCCCTCTACACGATCGTACTCGCGTGTAATCGTCTGTGATCGCCGATTGTGAAGAGGAGACAAAGCTTTCAGACATAAATCACAGAGTACATTGACATAAATTTTTATATTTATGCAAATAAATATGTCTCTATCTATGCAAAATTTATTGCGATGTTTTTGTTAAATATGTTTATATTTTATGTACTTCTTATATGTACAAATGTATATTTTATTAGATTGGCAGATTATTTTTAAAATTACCGGCCAAATTGCTAGTTAACCTTTTTTTCCTATTTAAATCACCTGACTTTTCCATACATACGACATTGGCAAAATCAATGCATAAATGGCATTGCAGCCATTACTAAAAACATTGAAATACTGCGAGGGCTGCGAGGTTAAAGAGTATAATACTTTTTATGCTGGTATTTACGAACACAGTACCTATATATAAAGATTTACGAAGTTTTGAAAATAATCTTAAGCTATCTCGTGTTGCATAGTATTTTGGTAATATTTGATAGAATTTACTTCAAAAGCGATTGATTAAAATTGACGATGACGGAAACAGATGCAACGCGAAGACCACTGGAGATGCCAGTGCGTTTTTTACCATATCTCGAAAAGTATAGAATTTACAAGGTGTTTAAGGTCCGTTAGTCGTTTTATTTTTATTACACCTCTTGCTCCTTCTTCCCCTTCCAACACGCGGTATGCTTTGCATTGGCAATTTTAAAATTGTCGTTATTATTATATTATGGTCACCGGTTATTTTTGATGTTTTTTAAGGATATGGTACACGACTTAGTCGTCAGTCTGCCGAAAGACCATTTGAAACATATGAAAATTTTCCTCGGACGTCGCCTTCATAGTTCCAAAGACACCGACAGAGTCATCTTGCTAGTGTCTCCTGATCTTAAGTTAGGTATAAATAAGTTATTTAATCACAATTAAGTTTCTAAGGTACTGCGCAGAAGGTTTGCCGATAGCCTCATAATGTCACGCGTCGATCGATAGTCGGTAGGGTTACCAAAAAAAGGTTTTTTTTTAAACTACTCTACGGACTCGAGTTCCGTACCCTTTTTTAAAGCTTAATTTCTAGATTTAAATTTTAACACTTTTATTATTTTAGTTCTTGTGTGTGACATTAATTAATTTGTGTTGAGGTGTATGTATCTTACGAGTGACGATATTAATTTATCCTAATTTTAATACTAAACTTATACTAATGTAGAGGGTATCTTTTACATGCTGGTGTTATGAGGAAGTGCATGTGCAGTGTGGGCCTTATGTCTATACTTATATATTATCCTGTGCCATGTGTACCAATAAAAGGTTACATAAATAGTTGTTGCAATAAATGTTTTTTTTGTATTGTGTATACTTTACATAAGTATATACAATAATAGTGAGTAATACAATGCAATAATAGTAAGTAGTCATCGGCAACACTTCTGCGTGGGGCTTATAATCTTGGTATTTTATTTACTTAAAATAAGTAAATCCCTTGTAGAGTGAAATCAGGCAAACGAAGATGTATGTGTGTTTGTTTGCCGATATTTTTTATTTATTTCTTTTTGCATTATATTATAAAGGATTCGAAATAGGTGTAATCTAACACTATAGACTAGATTACAAGTCGGCACAATCCAGATTGGTAAAAAAACTACACATAAAAACAGTATTATTGAACTATCGATAAACCACTGTAAAGGTTCGGTTTGTGTATGTGTAAATGAAACACCAATTACGTGGCATGTAACACGTTAATTCACTCGGTGGTTGCACAACGACTAGTGCCCCGGAGTGGACGGCTCGCGACTCGCTCCCCGCACTCCCCGCTACCGACCACCAAGTCAATAAGCGTGCTACGTTTATTAAATATAATACTCTACAACCACTATTTCACATATATAATGATGAAATGATGTTGAAATTTCCTTATTTTTTTATTTCATTTTACAGATATAAAGGCGCTTGCGAAACAACTTATCAAAGATCTCGGTATCTTTGTGATCACGCGCCGTTGCGTTATGGATCGTTACGAAAAGGTGACAAAAAGTAATAATAGAAAGTGATTTTTTTCTGGTTTTTTTTAGACCAGATCCCTAGCATAAGATATTTAGAAAGAAGTGATTATTATGGAATTTAGTATAATTCGGTTACTTTCAACAGAACCGTCTTTACCCGAGGGCGCGTGGGTGCTAGGGATCTGTGGCACTCGGGTACAAGCACTGAGCCACTGACCTCCATATCTATCTATACATTATAATAAAACTGTAGAGGTTGAATTTCTGTACAACGAAAAAATATGCTAAAAACCGAGTCAGGGTGATGTAAGAAGTGAAATAAAACTAATTTAGATTTTTTCAATTTTTTTTGTTTCTCTGTTTGTCGGTTTGTCTGTTTGTACCGGCTAATCTCCGAAACGATTGGACCGATTTAAATGAAACTTTGTATAGTGGTAGCTTATATTCCTGGTCAACATATAGGATACTTTTGATCCCAAAAATTAAAGATTTCCCGTGGGATAGTTAAAAAACCGCACCACGCGGTCGAAGTCGCGGGCGGAAGCCAGTACTTATAATAAAATTGTAGAGGTCGAATTTCTGTACAATAAATTTTTTTGCTAAAAACCGAGTCAGGGGGGTGTAAGAAGTGAAATAGAACTAATTTAGATTTTTTCAATTTTTTTGTTTGTCTGTCTGTTTGTACCGGCTAATCTCCGAAACGACGGGACCGATTTAAATGAAATTTTGTATGGTGGTAGCTTATATCCCTGGTCAACATATAGGATACTTTTGATCCCGAAAAATTAAAGAGTTCCCGTGGGATACTTAAAAAACGCACCACGCGGACGAAGGCGCGGGCATCAGCTAGTTGTATATATGGAGGTCAGTGGGTACAAGCCTTAAGGGGCGCAAGCCGCTCACCCTTTACCTACGTACCATACCACCATACGTAATCTCCTTAGCCCGTCCCTGTATCTTATCGACCATTCATTTGCCTTACCTACTATCGGTCAAAATGTTACCGTTGGTAAGGCAAGTGTGTATGAATAGTAAGAACCAGCCATTACTATTCTTCTTCAAGGTGCAGGTATTGCAACCAAGTCAAACATATAGAGGGCGCGATTTGTTCTTTTAAATCGTGGACATGAAAACTGTTCCATCTAACGGGTGGATACCTCGGTTCAGGCATGTAGTATAGGCTCAGCTACTAAATAATAAAATAAACCTTTGTAAGATTGATAGCCCCTCTACGTTAGCTGCAGAAGTATTAAAAAGTGCGCAATAACTGGTTTTAACACGCGAACTTTATTTCGAAGAAATGCCCGAACATTGCCTTAAAATATGACTGACTGAAGAAAATTTAAATGTTTTTTTTTAGTTTATTTCGCAAACCGGCCAACTCAGCTTACTTTTAAACGAAACTAGAACACAGAGAATATGGTTGCTGAATGGCCTTCTGGGTGCGAACACAGCATGCATTATATATAGACATTATGTACATAATAATTATTTAATAGTTATTGAATAATTAGTTAATTAAATAATTAACAAAGAGTGTGGAACTTGAAAATATCAAGCTGGTGGCAGATATTATTGTAGGCAGTACAAAGACGGTAGAGTGGTGAGTGTTGACGGAATAAAGTGCGACATGCTGGTAGAGCGAATGTTTCACGATTATGTAAACGACATCCAACTCATACATTTTTAGGGATGTAAAAATGTAACACTAGTGATTGTCTTTTACAAAATGTAATTTTACAGCACGATGAATACGTCCCTGGATGCGTATCTTCAGTGCTTATGTCCGAAGTCACAAAAATTCTTACCATGAAACATCCCGTACCGCAAGCTGGCTGGCTGATGTTTGGTATAAAATAAGCTTGTATCGTATTTAGCCTTACAGTTTCAAACGCATTAAATAGCTCCCCTTTAATTGTTATGTTATCTGTTATCATTGATTTATATTTTTTTATATATATATATATCAATGTCTGTTATAGAAAAACATCGTAAGCAACAGATTTCGGGTATTTCACTTTTTTATTGTGACATACAGCTAAAATAATTTAGATTCTAATTCAAAAATCTTTAGGTCCATATCTGCGATACTGACAACGTTATTAGTATTCTAAAATTCTGAGATTAATGAGTAATGTATTAAAAAATAATTTGTATAAAATTAGTCTACTGCAAAATTTATATATGTCGCTTACAGTTTTCTTCCATAACAGAATAGATAATACTTAATCATAATGTTTCTTTCCGAACAAGCCATCTCGATCATGCTTAATTCCAGTGCATATCCATATTTAATCATCAGAAAAAAATATACAATTTTGAATTTCGAAAATCAGGGTCAATATGCAAATCGCCATAATTGGGTTAGAATAAGATAATGAAGAAATTAAATTAACACATTGTGCAATACCAATCTTGTCTCTTTAGACCATCCATGTACGGTCCGCGAAGCTCGTTGTCTCCAGCAAGATGGAGTTCTACCCACGGTGACTTTATTCCTGACTCCTACTCCTAAGCAAGCCACACCAACTGAAGACCCACTAACTCCGGCAAGATCCTTCTTCCAGCAGGATATAGAGGGGTTAAAGTATGCTTACAAAGCGACGTTGAAGGTAAACTACAAGACGATATATTTTATTGGTAAGATTTTATCAACCTTAAAGTGTACACACGTCGCTTCAACTAAAATGTGTGAGTAATTGATGCTAATGTTACCCTGTATAGAACGTTCAACATCAACCAGTTTTCATGAAATTGAAAGTAGAGACCTGATGTATTCAATGATGATGATGAACGGAGAAAGAATACAATTTTCTGCGGCCGGGCGTCCTGTCGTGAGAGGCGACAAAACAACCCACAGCCAGGTGGTAGGGTAATAGCCCGACTGGATGGATAACCGCCCCTGGTCTAGAGTATGCCACCATAGCAAACTTGTGTTGTGGTTCGGCATTAATGACCATGTTCCAGGCTCCCTTCAGAGAGTAGCAGCGCATTTGTAGCACGTTTGGTGTTGCAAATATCCTTAGACGATGGTAACCGCTTTCCATCAAGTCGGCCGTCTACTGAACTCCTGCAATAATAAAATTAAAAAAATCTTGTTAATTGAAAGGTATAATTAGGAATCTATTATTTATTTTCAATAATGTTATGAATATATAAAAAAATTAAGAATATTTTTGAAAACTTAATTGTCACAAACTAGGAGGTACACATCGATTCGGATGATGATTCTGAGAAAGTAGCGACGAAATGCTTCAATGCGGTGCGCGCGTGCGCAGCCGGGGCACAGGGTCCTCTACAAGGTTACCACGTGGTCGGTGCTCCGGGCGTGTATCGGGTTATCCTCATTGGACCTAGGGGTTCGGGAAGAAAGACTCACTCTGTGATCCTAGCTAAACATTTTGGATTGGTCTGTCGTAAGTACCTACATAATTAAGCAAAAATAATTAAGTAAACGTAAATTTTTAGTCTTACGACCTTATTCATGGTGTGAACGCTCCCTAGGGTGCGGAGGATTCATTCCCCTGTTGACGAAGTGAGTTTGTCACGCTTCCGGAGGCACTTTCAAACACAGTATATAATTTGACTCTTCGATGCGCTTCGACCTTTTTTTTGAGGGGGGGGAATGCATTTCGCATACTACCGGGTCCTTTGCTAGAGATTGGACCAAATCGATGAGAGGAAGCCATACCAGTGTGGAGACTCGAATACTCAATACTCCACTAAAACCACCCTCCTCCCATGTGCCCCGCGCTTATAGCAGGAAGAGCGTGAGACTTAGAACGTAGTTACGCCGACGCTAATTCTAGCGCATCAGTGCTTGAGAATGCCCCGGGAGAGGCAAGCTCACTTCGTCAACAGGGGAATGACTCCTCCGCTCCCTAGATGCTGGAGGGCTCCTGCAGCGGTATTACGGGAAGAGACCTTGCGCATATCTGCGTCTCGGGGACCCGGACTGACGTCGGTACCCGTGAGATGCAAGCGCACCTCTCTCCCTTTCTCGTTCTGCGGCCTCCTTTTGATTCATTACTGTCTTGCAACAATTGGACGCACCCACCCAATGATCGTGATATCGATCGATGAGCTTGACCGGACCCTACCACCATTGTAATTGATTTTTTTGTCAAAATAAAATCCTGTAGATTATTTATTAAAATTTATGACACCAAGACAGCTTGTTCTAGATAGTTTAGTAGTATTCTCACCATTTTTGTTAGGTATCTTTTTAACAAACAGAAAGTGAATAGTCCAATGTTTGTAGTGAACTTCACCCAACTCTTCAATGAAGCTTACGAGAAGAAAGACGATATCGGTGATAAACTTCGCAACCAGGGCGCAAGTGTTCAACTGCGGTCTGAGATTGTCAAGCGTCGTATCTTAAAAAAGGTCACTTTTAATTACCCAAGTTTATGCCAAATCCTCTCAACCTTTTAGTAGAGCTTTTAAAAAGTTATAAATTATTTAGCTAATGTTGTTACTAAAGGCTGTTAGAAAAATAGTAGTTGATTTGGTGGTGCTAGTTTTGCAACAATAAATCTAGTAGGCGCTAAATACAAATGATGTCAGAAAAGACGTGTGGAAGAAAAAGCATATTGTGCCGACCCCAAATAATTGGAAGGAGAAAAATAGCATTGCATAGTCATATTTTGAGCAATATTTCTATACCTTTTTAACCACCTTAGGGGTCTAATTTCCAAAAAAGCTGACACATGTGTACATGTATATGTTACCAGAACATATATAAAATGTCGCTTTATATTTTGAAAATGGACGGAATTTTATTCAAATTTTTATCCCCTTCCTTTCATTCGAATTAAATTTTCAAAAACTCAAAGTCATGACTTTCATCATCATGACTCAAAGTCATGCCATGGCATAGATCGTATCTACATACAGAACAGCTAAGAGCCCCAAAATCTACTGAATGAAGGGATATATATTTAACTAGTTGTGCCCACGCCTTCGTCCGGTATTTTTTTCGCGGAATCCTAACAAAGTCGCCTAAGTTACTCCTTATAACATCAGCTATCTGCCAGCGAAAGTCCCAAAGGAATCGCTTCAGCCGTTTAAGAGATACCAGAAATATCCAGACAGACAGGCGGAAAATTTTAAAATTGTTTATATTATATAAGTATGGTATATACATTCATATGCATTTAGTAAAAAGCTGTTATTTTGACATTACAAACAGACACTTTTATTTTATTTATCTGTATTGTTACATATCGACAAAGAAATGCGCACCTGGTTTATTATCCTTCCCGCATTCGGAGTTCTTTTGCTAACTTCGTGTTTAAAATTTGCAATTAGGCAATAGCCTATTGTTATTGTTTTCGACTTTGTTGGTCATTCGCAGGAATAATTAACCAGATGTACAGATTACGGTTTCTCGGAAACCTCAGTCCACGCGGTTTTTTTTTGTATTGTATATTTAGTATAAAACAATGCCCGGACGGAGGGGTAAGGTAGGCAAGCGACGATTACGATACTAACAATGTACTATGGTTAATGATAATTCTTAATCCAATCATAATTCAATATCAAAACATCTAGGATTGCATTGACAATGGCTGGGTTTTGACCGAATATCCGGCATCTGGGAATGATTTTGAATTACTAGACAACATGGAAACTCCTCCAAACCGGTATGTCTTTTAATTATGTCATTCACATAATACATAATTCTCAAAATGTGTTGTTATATATTCATTATAATCTTTAAATAATTTTAAGGAAGTTTAGATTACCAAAACTTAAGCTATATATCGGCAGATCGGTAGACAGACATTGCATATCTTCAAATTAAGCAAGTTTCTTGTGATATGGGTATTGTACAATGGACTACTCTGGGACCAATCCCAGATATACGGACCATATACTATTTATTTAACATAGCTCGGCAAAAGCCCGCCTTTAGCCCTCAACCATTAGTGGTCATATAAATAAATGTGTAGTAATTATGCGAATAACCGCGCATGGAATGTTTATCTATGATATACAATTAATACAATGCTTTATTATAAGTTTTTATCTATATTGTAATAACTTTTTAATTTTTTTGCTATAATCACTTTGAACAACTTTGAAACGACTGAACCCGTTTAAATGAAATTTTGTATGGTGGTAGCTTATATCCTTGGTTAACATATAGGATACTTTTCATCCTGAAAAATTGAATAGTTCCCGTGGGATAGTTAAAAAACCGCAACACGCGGACGAAGTCATGATGCCCACATTGCCCGCTCTAGTTTCAAATAAGTATTCCACGAATACTATACAATTTTCTGAAATATGAATTATTCAAAATTCACCTCTGTTATCGAAATTAGCTAAGGTACATAACAGTATGCATTGGACGCATATAAATCGGTTTATTCATAAAAAAAACATATTCACATTAATAAAAACAGACGTGTATTCCGTTGTGTTAATTTAGGGGAAACAGGGGTAATGACGCTGACTAGGTAATGCGCTCACAAGTATAAGTTGGCAAAATCAGTGCGACCAGTGCGGGACATCTTGGGGAGTATGATGTGAGAGCAAATAGTAACAAGAAAGATAAATTTGCTAGCAGCAAGAGAAAGGGAAGCACGGTGTTTGTTTTCGGTCCCGCTAGCAAAGTTATTGGTTGAACGTTTTAACTGATAACATCAATATATGTTTTTTTCAAATTGTTACTACTATAAATTTAGATAGATATTTGTTGTATATAGCAATAAATGATTAATACATTAGTATATCTTTAATTCGTTTTTATCGTACAGAGTTTTTGGCGTTAATATGCTTTTACATGAGCAATATTACTCAAAGTTGGGTAATAACACCTTTCTCTCTTAATTGCTTAGTTAAGTAACGATTATTAAGGCAAGTTTCATATGTCTAGTGTTAAAATAATGATTACTGAATATTAAAAATTGTGTAATAAAAAAACTTTTAATATAAAGTTATTCAGAATAAATATAAAAGGTTTTTCTTAAGTGAACGGCTTTCCCCCTGCTTCCCCTAATTAATTTCAAGAAGGTTTACTGTTTTATAAATATGAGTTAAGGTAAAGAAAGTAGTATAAAAAACTGATAACAAACCTCTATATAGACCTATACATTTTAGGTATATGTTAGTAAAAGTAATTAACTTTTGTACCTAAATACCTATTTGGGGATCGTTAGGTTAGGCGATCCCCTAGTATTTATACCGCGTGCTTACGCCACACTTAATAACAAATAATCGTAGATCTTTATTATATATACCTGATTCCATGTCACTTTCATTTCAGATCAAAGTTTTTTGCTTTATTTCAAATCTTGTCTGTCGGTCCAATTATGTGCCTTTCCAAGTGAAAGCTGAACTGTAGTGTTTTCATTAGACGGTAACATTTCTCTCAGACAGGCTTTCTATTACAAACTCGCGTATTTTGTAGTATAGTGTTCCTGAACGCGGATTGGGATACTTGCAAGGCTCGCACGACAAATATGGCAGTGGACTGGTGTACTGGTAAACCCGCCGCTGCGGGGTCTGGCCCTCGTGTGTTTAAGCATCCAAGTAATGAGGAGACAACGCTCGATCAAGAGGTACATGTTCAGAATAGTATCATTGTCCCCCTCCAATGAGGGTCGTTCAGAAAGTTTAACGATGCTAGCGCCGCTTTTGGAGACATGGTAGAAATATACAATTTCGCGAATGTATTTTTATCATGTTACAAATGGTCTTATGACGTCATAAGCATGTACAGTCGAGAGCAGAAAGAAAGTAGCAGCCAAGATGGTCAAACAGATAACAACATCGAAAGTGATCATTAGTATCGGTACAACCAATGTGGTCTAATTGATCGAATCAGTCTTCTTGACCAAAAACATCGCTACACGCAGAACGCCAAATAGATGAGTACATTCAAGTCGCCAAAATGATCGATACACTCTAGAAAAATGAACTCTATTTTAAATGTGATTAGAGTCAAATCGAGATGAATTCATACTAGGTACATCAAAATTGTATTTCGAATTATGTATTTCAAATTGAATGACTTACACATTGCACCTTTCTTTTTTAATCTGAAATCAACGAATGCTGAAGGCGTTTGAGTCAAAAGCTTAAAAAACACCTGATCCCAGCAGTGTGATTGATGAGGAGGATGATGTGAGCATAATAATATTTATCTCGTGCGAGCCAGGGCACGCACTGGGATTGGAAGGAAACACCAGTTTTTTTCCAATCAAGCATCATTTATTGTCTACTTACAAACGCTCTTAAAACTTCTATCCCTCAGGGGCTGACATAAAATCTTTAGTTTTGTGACTGATACCCACCTGTGTTTTATTACTAACTCTATGGACACAGAACGATTTCATGCGATATATTATATCTATAGTTAAATTGTAAGCAGTTTGTTACGGATCACAGTATTTCGATAGTTTCCAATCCCGCTAGATAGATTATAATCTAATGGTGTTTGGCCTCAGTAGCTCACTATAATATTATTTCAGTTAACTAAAGATATATTACTAACCCACAAATTTTATAAATGGTTTTTACGTTTTTACTATATATATATATATATATATATATATATATATATATATATATATATATATATATTAAAAACTATATAGGATATCTCATTTGTGAACTCACTGATCACGATATCTCTGAAGCTATAAGGCCGATTACTTGAAATTTCGTATGAATATTTCTTTTGCCAAGATCAGAACGGAGTTTTACAAAATTCCGCCCCCAAAGGGGATTGCGGGGGCGTAAACATTGGAAAATTGCTATTTGTGAACTACAGCTCTGACAAACTTAAAATTTTGTAGGAATATCTCTATTAGATACATTATGGTCAACAAAAAACACATTTTATGAAATTTTACTTCCAAAGCCGATTGCGGGGGGGGGGGTCGTAATATCTATATACATAAAGATCAATGCCACTTTTCGTTGTAATTTTATAACTTTAGAACAACTGTAGAAGACTTAGGGAAGAAAATTAAAGACGGGATACGTGGTTAACCTTGGTTGTAATGCTATATAAAAGTACACGTAATGGCGTGAATGCAGATGATAGGTGCAATTAAACGATGTTCACATAATAGGTGCAAATAATGAACGCCTGCGCAAACATTAGGGCAACAATGTTGGCCCGTGTACCTTTGCCAAGAATAGCTTCATAACATGCCCCCCGACCTTGAAAGACTAGGCTTTCAAACTGATTCCGTAGATACAGGCAATGGGCATATCCTGTTAAACGCACGCCGAATAACTCCAGTTGCAGTCTTAATATCAGCCACACGAACAATTCCATCGGATCCAGGGTGGACCGCCACAACTCGTCCTAATTTCCACTTAAGAGGCGGTAGGTTCTCATCCTTCACTACCACCAACGAATCCAGCTTCAAACTCTCTTTACAGGAGCGCCATTTGACTCTCTGTTGCAGTTCCGCAACGAACTCTTTGCTCCATCTAGTCCAAAAGTGTTGACGGAGTTGCTCAATACGTTGAAAACGAGTTAAATGAGAAATTGAATAGTTTTGATAATCTGGCTGTGGTAACGATGTAAGCGGACGTCCAATGAGGAAATGTCCAGGTGTTAGCGGTGTGCAATCATCAGGATCTGAAGATAGTGGTGTCAGTGGACGGGAATTTAAAATCCCTTCGACCTGAACTAACAATGTACTTAATTCCTCAAACGTAAGGTTACAATTTCCCAACACTCGTTGAAGATGATACTTTGTCGACTTGACACCCGCTTCCCAGATCCCCCCGAAATGTGGGCTATAGGCAGGAATAAAATGAAAATTAATACCTTCATTGGCTAACTGTTCAGCCAGTGAGTCGCAATTTGACCTAAGAAACTTAGAAATATCATTGTACGCGCCTACAAACGAGGTACCGTTGTCTGAATATATGTGGATGGGTTTTCCTCTTCGTGAAATAAATCTGTATAAAGCCAGTAAATACTTATTGCTTGACAAATCACCTACAAGCTCTAAATGTACAGCTTTAGTAGTAAAGCAAATAAATATAGCAATGTACACCTTTACTAGCCTACATCCACGACCTTGGCGAGAGGCGCATGTCATAGCACCGCTATAATCAACTCCTGTGGTTTCAAAAGGATAACCACCTGGAAGGAGACGTTGCTGGGGCAGGTTTCCCATTAACGGAGTAATAATTTGACCCTTCATCCTTCGGCAACGTATACACCGATGATATGTAGCCTTAGCTAAGTTACGCCCGCCTATAGGCCAATAGGTCTCTCTTATCGAAGCCAACAATAACTGGGGGCCAGCGTGCATTAATTTTAAATGTTCATAATTAAATAATAATTTAGTAAATTCGTGAGCGGACTGTAGAATAATTGGATGTTTTTTATTATAATCAAAATTAGAATTGTCTAAGCGTCCTCCAACACGCATTATATTATTTGGATCTAAATAAACATTATATTTTAAAAGAGGACTTTTAACAGGCAACCTTTGTTTGCTTAGAAGTAATTTATGTTCTGAAAATGATTGTTTCTGACTATTATAAATTAGCACATTTAATGCAGCCTGTAACTCATCGTGAGATAGATGTTTATTAACGAAAGAATGCTTTCTACAGGATTGAATAAATCGCAAAACGTATGCTACGCAACGAACAAGTCGTAAATAATTAGAAAAACGCTTAAAATCTATAAAAGTATTATTTTTAATATTGTCAATTAAAACCGAATTTAATGAAATTTGCTGTCGAATTTCTGGCAAAGATTCCAACTCTACATTCTTTAGAGAAGAAGGCCAGCTAGACTGATCGTATCGTAAAAAACGGGGACCATTCCACCATAACTCTAAGCCCTGCAGAGTGCCAATATTGACGCCGCGCGATATCAGGTCTGCTGGATTTTCATCAGTTGGTATATGTCGCCATGTACAGTTACCAGCCTTGTCTAAAACTTCAGCAACACGATTGCGTACAAAGGGCTGAAGTTTAACAGGCAACATTTGTAACCATCCTAACACAATGGTCGAGTCAGTCCAGCAATAAACATGACTGATATTTAATCGAAGTGAATTCGAAACCTTCTCATGAATGCGAGCACCAATGACAGCGCCGCACAATTCCAGTCTTGGAATCGTGGTCGGCTTTATGGGGGCCACTCGACTCTTAGCCATTAATAAATGAACCGTGCACTCGCCTTTAGAATTAACAGTACGCACATAAGCACATGCACCGTATGCGCTCTCAGACGCGTCCGTAAATATGTGCACTTCAAATAAATTAAATGAATCGCATACTACCATTCGAGGGATACGAAAATTGTTTAGAAGTGGCAAAGCCTTTATAACAGAGTTCCATATAGTGCTGAGCTCCGGAGTTAAGGGTTCATCCCAAGATATTTTATCTACCCACATTTTTTGTAATAAAATTTTCATACTAACTATAGCAGGAGATAACAGTCCTAAAGGATCAAAGATACGAGCTATTACAGATAATATATCTCGCTTCGTATTCCCATGAATGGGCAACGAACCCATTAAAAACCCTAATTCATCCGAATCCGCAAACCAGTCCAGGCCCAACAATTTATTGGGCTTATTAGAGCCCATGTTTAAGTCTAATGACGACTGTGAATCATTAGCGATCACTAGAGGCTCGTTAGATTTCCACTTTCTTAGTGGCATGCAAGCTGAGGAAAGTGCTTTAGTGACCTCTGAACGGATGAACCTAATTTCGGACAAATCTTGACCTCCTGTCAGCAGATCATCGACAAAAAAGTCGTGCCTAATAACGTCAGCGATCTTCTTATTTGTGGTCTCAAGGCCTATTTGCTTTAAGCAACGCGTCGCCAAAAATGGCGCGCTAGCAGTTCCGTAAGTAACGGTATTCAGATTATATACCTTAATTGGACTGCAAGAAGCATTATCACGCCAAAGGATTTGTTGCAAGTGCCGATCAGATGGATGAACCACTATCTGTCTATACATCTTCTCTACGTCAGCTGACAAGACATATTTATATTGTCGAAAACGAAGCAGTATAGACAGTAAATCGTCCTGGACAGTGGGACCCACCATCTGAATATCGTTAAACGATACGCCAGAGGATGAAGGACAACTTGCATTAAACACTACGCGAAGTTTTGTAGTTGTACTAGACTCACGCAATATTCCGTGATGTGGAATAAAATATCCATTTTGGCTTATATTGACTTGCTTATTTTCCGACATATGATTTAACACTTCGTATTCATTCATAAAGTCTTGATACATTTTACTAAATTCTTCTTTATTAATTAACCTGCGCTCAAGAGAATGTAAACAATGTACAGCCCTAGTGAAAGAGTCACCTAAAACGGATGGACTTTCCTTCAGTGGGATGCGAACACAGAAACGACCGTCACTCAAACGTATCGTGTTTTTAATAAAATGTTCCTCACACAACTTCTCTTCTGGCATATAACGAGTAGACTGAGAATTGACTTCCTCTAAATTCCAGAAACGTGTTAAATCAGAACGAATCTGTTCATCTTTATTGTCAGAATTTAAACTAACTTTCGTTAAATTACACCGAATATTTTTCGATTGAAATTTATTATTATTATAATAAATAGGACCGGAAACGATCCAGCCTAATCTGGTTTCACATAATATAGGCAAGCCTACACCTAACTTAATTCTTTCGGACCCTAATAAGTCCCAGAATAGGTCTGCCCCGATCAACAGATCAACATCAGATGGTTCATAAAAAGTAGGATCCGCTAAACAAATGTTAGACGGAATATTAAAAGTAGATATATCTAACTTGCGACATGGCACATCACTACTAATTAATGGTAAAACAAAGCAATGAATTTTAACCTTATAGTTATTATTTAATGACGTCAAATTAATGTGACAAGTTTTACCTACGTGAGTACTCACGTTATTTATGCCGCATATCGCAATATCTACCTGTTTATATACTAGGTTCAACTGTTTACATAATTTCTCCGTGATAAAACAAGATGTACTCCCGCTGTCCAATATAGCCCGGACGACATGCTCACGTTCATTATGATCGCGGATTTTGACCAGTGCGGTCGATAATAATACGGCGCTTTGTTTCTTAATGCTGCTAACAGCTGCGACGCTCGCGGAAAGAGACATGTTGTTTGTATCGCTACTGGACTGTGAACACGGCGAAGATGACTCATTCAATGCAACATTGTTGAGTGCACCTTCATTTAAAGGTTTAGAAATAAACTTATCGGGTGAAATATGTATTAATATATTATGCTTACGCTTGCATAACTTGCAACCTGGCTTCTTACACTGGTTTGCAAAATGACCTGTACGAAAACAATTATAACAGATTTTATAACTTGGCAATACCTTAAGACGAGCTTCGTTAGTCAGTGCTAAAAAATGAGAACAACTATTTAAATTATGATTTCCCTTACAGTTAGGACACACTTTAGGACTCATATAATTACTAGAATCGTTAGGGCTCTGCGTTGTAACCAACGATTTGAATTTAGGGCTAGTTTTAGTTGGCGTATGAGATGAGTTATTTCGTGACAGTTCTAGTGTCTCGACTAAATCGGCACGATTGCGTATAAATCGCATAAATGCTTCAAATAACACAGGTTTGTCTTTGCCTAAGCGGCCCTTAAACTCCTCCCATTCACGAAAGGTTTTCTGATCTAGTTTACGAGTTATAATGTAAATTAATAGTGTATCCCAGTGCTTAACTGGCTCACCTAATGACTCTAAGGCTCGTAAATTTTTATTTAATTGATCTATCAGACCCTTTAAAGCAACAGAAGACTCCTTAGAAATAATCTCAATACTAAACAAAGCTGATATGTGGTTTTGTATTAATAAATTTGTATTATCAAACCGATCACAAAGTAAGTTCCATGCGACAGAATAATTAGTCATGGAAAATTCGATGGACTGGATAACCACAGCAGCAGATCCTTCCAGGGATGCTCGTAAATAATGAAACTTGTTAATGTCATCAATTTCATCATTATGGTGTATTAAACTTGTAAAGGTGTCTCGAAATTCAAGCCAATTATTATAATTACCGTTAAATTTTGGCAGCTGTATAGTGGGTAACTTAACCGGCTTATGTATACTGGCACGATCACTATGTTGGGACTGAATTTCTTTGTTATAATTGCTTAACAAATTTCTAGCCCTAGACAATGTTTTATAATATAAGGACTCAAATTCTGATCGTTCAGACATTTGAGACTGTGCATCATCCACAATACATTCGAGACGCATTTGTACCTCGTCGTATGGTTCATACATTGACTCCATTCTTATTAAACGAAGCTGCAACTCACTAACATCATCGCCTTCCAATGACGTATCTAGCAGGCCATCTAGGTAGTTACTAAAAACAGTTAGTCTGCCCTTGAAGCTCCCACGCTTTTTTATCAATTCCTTTTCTTCGGACATACTGGGAAGCGGGTGGAGTCTGAAATTTATATAAAGGCAAAATTGAGAATTTTACAATATAAATATTTTAGGGTGGGTACCTAATATTGAAAATACATTAAATGTATTAAGTTTACAATTAATAAACAGTTTATTTAATTTATTAACGATATAATTTAATCCTTACAACTGTAAACTTATGATATTTTCAATAAATATAATATTATATTGCAAAAACAAAAACTAACATAAATTAACGTTCAAATATAACAGTTTCTTAAGGCGCAAAGTAAATTCAACGAAAAATAAATGTATATAATTTCAAATATAAACTTGTGCTATAATCTACTCAAATTACAATGTGAATAGTCTAAAATATGAAACAAACTTTCGACTAAAATAACAATGTAATCGATCGGTTTAGCATAAAAATATTTATAAAAAATACATTATGTACTTACTGACCTTATAATAATCCTTAAGGCTACTAAATACAAACCTAACGAGTGTGGGTTTACGAAAACAGCACAATGAAATTAATTCAATTACTTTGGCCACGTTCCACCGACACAATCTTCAATTTTACGTAATTCCAAATTGATTTAATCCTTATATAGTTAAACTTGAATATAATTATATTAAATATATCAATCCGGCTCGAAGGACCAAATGTAGAAGACTTAGGGAAGAAAATTAAAGACGGGATACGTGGTTAACCTTGGTTGTAATGCTATATAAAAGTACACGTAATGGCGTGAATGCAGATGATAGGTGCAATTAAACGATGTTCACATAATAGGTGCAAATAATGAACGCCTGCGCAAACATTAGGGCAACAATGTTGGCCCGTGTACCTTTGCCAAGAATAGCTTCATAACAACAACTTTACCGATTTTGATGAAATTTTGTGTGTGTGTGTTTGAGTGGGTCCCGGGATGGTTTAAATCCACCATTAGAACCGGTAGGTCGCGCTGACATCGGGTTCTAGTATCCTCCTAATCACCTGGACCGATTATGGTGATTTTGTTTTTGTGTCATGAAACAAAGTCTTTTAGGAATTCAGAAAATATGGCGGTATGAAGTTCGCCGGGTCAGCTAGTAAAGAATATACTATATAAACGATGGAGAATACGATGCATTTTTTTTAGATTTCTTGTCTGTCAGTCGATTTGTCTGTTTGTTTGGGATTTACTTAAAAACTACTAGGCCGATTTCAATTCGAATTGCGCTGATAAAGAGCTAATTTTCAGACTTAAATTCTGCGCTACCTTTTATCCCGGAATCCCGTGGGAATGTTTTCGGGAACGGTTTAAAGAGGCCAGTATAAAAAATGCTTTCTTATTACATACATACATAAGCTTTCACATCGAAATGCGATGATTTTACTCATAGATAGCAAATTTTCAGAAATGAAATCTGTGATTTTTTCCCCAGGGATCCAGCGAATTTTCTAAGAAGCAGATTAAAGTTGTTAGGACGCATAAAAATTAGCTTATTCCTCCACGATTTTTGACACATTATTTTTTTAATACTGTAATACTTTGTGCCCTGGGAATCCCACGGAAATTTTGACGCTGATTTGGATATTACTTATACTAAAACATAGTACACTTTCTTTTTTCAAACACTGCGGTACTTTGAACCGCATACCCCGCGGGATTTTTCCTGGGAATAGTATAAATTATTTATTTGCATAACAATTATTTGATTCAGATTCAATTGACACTAAAACAATGGTTTACGTTCTTTTCCTGAAGTAATTATTTAACATACTTCTGTATGAAAATTACAAAAAAGAACTTGTTAAAAATAGAATAAGAAATATGAATAAAAACAATTTTCAGATAGACGTGTTGTTTAGAGTTTATTGCCGCTTCCTCTCCTTAATAGAAATCACAGGTTGCTAAGTGGTGTATTTATTTTTAATAAACTTTTGAATTTGAAATTCCGAACGCTTTGGTACTTTATATCCCGGGAATCCCGCGGAAAATTTTCCGGGAGTGGTTTAAAGTGGTTAAGTTAGAATGCATAAAAATTGGCTGATTCCAATAAGATTTTACTAGAATGTTAGCTTAAGATTTTTTCAATTACTAGGGTATATTATTTATCCTAGGCATCTCGATTTTTATTGCTGAGTATAGATCACGAGAATTATAGTATTGAAACTCTTTAGTAGATATTTTCCCATACTCACAACACATAGAAAATATACTCACATATACATAGTGTATTACATCAATTACGTCAAATAAAATGTTAAAATAAGTTAATATTGTAAAATAGCCTTGTCTGTACATTGAAGTTATTAAAAAAACCAATTGGGATCAAATTGTTTGTTGATTGATGGAAAATTGAAAAAAATGATGTATTTTTTCATAAATATATGTTAGTTTCTATGAGGTTTTAACTATTATATAGACATTTATGACTTAAGTTTTGAAAAAGCTAATACCATGCGAATTCTAGTATAGTTTTTTCGAAAACCGGATTCACTTTTTCCTGTTTTTTACTCCCATACTTTAGTGCTGGAAAGTTCCAAAATTTTCTAGGGAATTATAAGCCTAGAAATAGTATTGTTGTAGAATTCGCATGGTATTAGCTTTTTCAGCATTTAAGTCATAAAAATAGCATGAAAACTGGCCGTGTTACTCTTATTACAGTAGTTTGATACTCGGAGGACTCGCGAAATTTCCCGGGATCTCCTTTCACTTCCAAGCCACTAGATCAACTTTGACGTAATGCTCGTAAATCACAAGACACTGTCTGTATGCACATCCTTAGTGGGACATCTGTAGTTGAATAAGTCTTTAGTAACATTACTAATGTCGGGGTTTTATGGAAATATCCAGGATTCATGTATTTATATTATAAATGCATTAAATTTTAAATATTGATAAAATAACTTTAATCTTTGCCATTTAAGTGATGAAAATGAAGTCGAGGGCAAATACTAGTTACGTCATAAAAACGAATTTTAATTTAATAATACTATTTGAAGTTTGATTTAGTATGAAATCATTTCGATTTGACTCTAATCACATTTAAAATAGAGTTCATTATTCTAGAGTGTATCGATCATTTTGGCGACTTGAATGTACTCATCTATTTGGCGTTCTGCGTGTAGCGATGTTTTTGGTCAAGAAGACTGATTCGATCAATTAGACCACATTGGTTGTACCGATACTAATGATCACTTTCGATGTTGTTATCTATTTGACTATCTTGGCTGCTACTATCTTTCTGCTCTCGACTGTACAGTCGATCTCGATAATTTATTCCATAACATCGCGATGAAATCTGCATAACCGACGTGCCAAACCCGCCGATCCGCCTAGGAAAAGCGTAGCAGATATATACACACCCTTATGAAGATAGGAGGCACGAGCCCAGCAGTGAGAAGATTATTTTAAAGGTACCAAATATTTAAACATCTGTCCGCATCCTTATTGTATTTCAGTTGGACACTTATTTTACCGAGTCGCTGGCTGAGCTGCGCGCTGCAGCCGGAATAACTGCAGTGGAAATAGACGCTAACGTATCTTTTGGTAATTAAATACTTATTATCCAACCAACGTTTTTCCACAACTACGCCGCGAGTAATATCCTGTCTCTATTTTGCTTTAATTTTACAACAATAAATTAAATCAGGCAAATATAGCGCTAAAAAGGATAGTTCATAATCTCAATAGTAAATAATTCCTGCTAAATGATCAGTTTGCTATGAAATTGAATTATCTAGAGAAACTTCTAGAATTTACACTTATTGCTTACTCTGGGTATATTAAACTATACAATAGGTGCGCCCATGATGATGTATAATACCTACCACAAATCAAAATAAATAAAATCACTTTCACTTGATTTGCCAACTGGCGTAACTACGCGGGTTCGAACTTTAGAAAAAAGTTAATAGATACATATATCCAAACTAATATACAAAAGTGAGAGTGAGTTTATTTGTACTTTCTTCACGGTCTTGGGAATGAATTAATAGAAATGAAATTTGGTACAGTGTACTTGCGAAAATTAGGATGAACGTGGTAGACTATATCGCGGAAAATGGGATATTTTATGTGGGATGCAGATATGAATTGCGAATAAAACCAAGTAGGAATTATTAGTTTTAAATAAAATCTTTTAAATAATGAAACTTTAACCTTCCATTTGAAAAATATTAATATTAGAATCAACTTTATTTCGACCATTGAGAGTGTGTGTGATTAAAAGTGTACGTCGCAAACAATCGTCTTTCATTGACCCGTACACTGCTCAACGGCCGCAATCATCTCATCACCATCACACATCATCATCACCACCTCAATGTTATCTCTAGAACAGTGTGACCAAAACCAATCTAAAATAATATAATCTTTTTTACGCCTTTATGTACTATTACATAATGTATTTCTCCAACAATTGAGAATATAGATGACTAATGACGTCATCTGCAGTTATTCGTAATTTAGTAATAGTCAATTCAAGATTTCAAGTATACTTCTTCATGTTACAGATCAAGTGCAGGTAAAAATCCAAGCGGCCGTGATCGCCGCACCCGCCTTCGACATAGAACAATGTTCGCAAATCAAAAACGCGCGCGCAGATTGAAAGCAAAACTGCACTATGCAACTGCCATATTTTTTTCAGTTTAAAGACGAATATTTCTTAAGAAAATCTATATTCGATACCTACGTTTATTAGAATTAGCATAGAGCATCATTTCTCAACCTGAAGGTCGCGTTTGTTACTAAGGGAAGTCGCAGTTTGTTAAAAAATAAGACAATCCATACGCAAGACATTTTATTTAACTTTTTGATATTTCCGTGGGTGGCATAGAGGGAGAGGAGAGGGGGGGGGGGGGTGAAGCTAACGCGGCTGCTCTTGGAGAAACGGCTAGGTCGCCTAGTAAAATTGATGTGTCTGGATATACTGGCAGGTTTAGGACACAGTATTACTTGCCACTTGTTATTTCGATACTCGTCATATTTGTAAAGCGAATCTGCAAAAGTGGATTTGTCCTCATTTGACTATTGTAATGATTCCGATTGAAATTATTGTCAACCTTAGGAAAAATAATAATTTACGTTCCAATTCAGTTTCTTATTGTTTTCACATAGTAAATTGCTCATGAAAGTTCACATGCAAGTGACCATCCGCCTTATGATTGGTTTGTAAAATAAAAGAATGCATCTCATTAGAAAAATGTTTTATTTGTGTACTCCTTCGTACCTTCGATAATGAAGTTATTTAAATTACTACATAATTATTTTGCTAATTACGAACTAACAATCTGCAGTCTCAAAATAATTACATACAATTAGGTTGTCCCAAGATGGACTGAGACTCATCGATTCATTTGACTGTCCACAAATGAGCAATATTGACAATATTGCAAATTGATCATGTGTGGGTAGCTTAACATGAAAATAGGAAGACTGAATCGATATACAGTCATGGAAAACTCATTCGCACACTGAACTATTGCAATCACTAAAAATACAAATGCATCAAACTTACATCATCAACTCATCAGACAGTCATCAATCAAACAAGTGCGCAGTGAAGATCAACAGTTGTGACTATGGTGTATAAAGACACCAATAGCCGTTCACCGCACACACATTCAAACAAACATACATACACACTGCACACAATAAATACACAATAGGAGCTAACACATAGAATCCATGGTTTTTAAGGTTATAGGCGTAACTGCTAGGTAGTGAGATTTTTAATCTTGTGCATTTGTCTCACAGACCAATAGCAAAACTAACTCCATAGTTTAAGCTTGCAGTTACATCTATCTACATCTAATCTATGCAAATTGTCCACCAAGAGATATCTTGGTCAACAATTTGTACGGATTAAACCAGAGATCACATTTGGCTACCATTACAGTCTGTTTGGTTACAATTCATCTTTGAAGTCTTCATCATCACCTCCCGCTCCTGGAGGAGGCATGCCACCTTGTCCTTGGTATAATTTGGCAATAATTGGCTGCACAACATCTTCTAAGCTCTTCTTTTGCTTCTTGTAGTCTTCTGAATCAGCTTCCTGGTTATCCTCCAGCCATTTGATGGCAGCATCTAACGCTTCCTCCATCTTGGACTTTTCATCATCGCTGACTTTGGCGCCTAGCTTCTCCTTATCCTGGAGTTGATTTTTAATTGAATAAGCATAGCTCTCAAGTTCGTTTCTAGATTCAACACGTTCCTTCAATTTCTTGTCATCATCTGCAAACTTCTCTGCATCCTTGATCATCCTCTCAATGTCTTCTGGGGTTAACCTGTTCTGGTCATTGGTAATGACAATCTTTTCCCTGTTTCCAGTTCCCTTATCTTCGGCAGACACTTGTAAGATACCATTAGCATCAATCTCAAATGTGACCTCAATTTGTGGAATACCACGTGGGGCGGGTGGAATGCCAGTAAGATCGAACTTTCCGAGAAGATGGTTATCCTTGGTCATTGGGCGCTCACCCTCATAAACCTGAATGGTAACTGTATGCTGGTTGTCACTGGCAGTTGAGAAAATCTGGGATTTCTTGGTTGGGATGACAGTGTTACGAGGAATGAGTTTGGTCATCACTCCACCGACAGTTTCGATACCCATGGTAAGAGGGTTAACGTCGAGAAGCACAATAGCATCTGTATCTTGTTCACCACTGAGTACACCAGCTTGTACGGCGGCACCGTAAGCGACAGCCTCATCAGGGTTGATGCCGCGGGAAGGCTCCTTGCCATTGAAGAATTCTTTGACCAGCTGTTGCACTTTAGGGATACGAGTGGAACCACCAACCAAGACAATCTCATCAACATCCTTCTTGTTCATGTCTGCATCTTCCAACACCTTTTGTACTGGTTTCAGAGTGGATCTGAACAAGTCCATGTTCAACTCTTCAAACTTAGCCCTGGTGAGGGTCTCAGAGAAGTCTTCACCTTCAAAGAAGGATTCAATTTCAATCTTAACCTGATGACTGGATGACAGAGCCCTCTTCGCCTTCTCGACTTCACGACGCAGTTTTTGCACGGCGCGGTTATCTTTCCTGATGTCCTTACCCTTCTTCTTCTTGTACAGTTTGATGAAGTGTTCCATAACCCTTTGGTCAAAGTCCTCACCACCCAAGTGAGTGTCACCATTTGTGGCTACTACTTCAAAGACGCCATTATCAATGGTAAGTAGGGAGACATCGAAAGTACCACCACCCAAGTCAAAGACAAGTACATTCTTTTCACCATCTTTCTTGTCAAGACCATAGGCAATAGCGGCGGCGGTGGGCTCGTTGATGATTCTCATGACGTTTAAGCCGGCGATGACACCAGCATCTTTTGTAGCCTGACGCTGAGCGTCGTTGAAATAGGCGGGGACAGTGACGACAGCATGGGTAACTTTCTTTCCAAGATAAGCCTCAGCAGTTTCCTTCATCTTGGTTAGTACCATAGCAGAAATTTCTTCAGGAGCAAAGATCTTGTTGCCCTGAGCAGTCTGAACAGACACATGAGGTTTGCTGTTCTTCTCCATAACTTTAAATGGGAAGAACTTAACATCATGTTGGACAGTGGCGTCTGTCCATTCCCGACCAATAAGACGTTTGGCATCAAAGACCGTATTCTCAGGGTTTGTTGTCAACTGATTCTTGGCAGCATCACCAATGAGACGTTCTCCGTCAGCTGTGAAAGCAACATAGGAGGGTGTGATACGGTTACCCTGGTCATTAGCGATGATTTCCACACGTCCATTCTTGTAAACACCCACACTGTGGACAAAGAGAAAAACTATTGTAAAATTTACTGGACTATGGTGGTGGTATGTTACCAAGGTCATAGGCTGCATGTAGTATGTTGCTGTACTTCCCACAGGAAGGCTTATTACAAAAATACAAGTACATAAATACAAACAAAGTAGGTTTTCACACTAATTTTGTGATTTAATTAATCCTTATAAAGCATGGACAGGACAGGTCACCAAGGTCCTGCATCCCAACTGCAGACCCATTTTATGTTGACTGCGAAAAAGTATAATTTTTCTCATTGATATGTAATATCTTTGTTATTCCAAATAATATTTGTTTAATAAATATCATTTTCTATAAAATGTTGTGCAGACCATGATGATTATTTCATAAGACTCCCAGTGAAACTTAATTACTCCTGTTATTAAAAAAAGAATGTATTTCCAGGTATTATATTAACAAACAGAGTAATCACACAAAACTTTCAAATTTCTTTTAACAAGGTAAATTCGGAGTATGACAGCCAGCAAAATTATCAATTCGATGGTGATGTGAGTTACTCACCATGAGTATGTGGTGCCCAAGTCAATACCAATGACAGTGCCAATGTCCTTGTCCTTCTCCTTCTTGTCATCGGCGCACACCGCCGCGACCACGCACAACAAAGCTACTAAACTCCACCGCATCTTCACCATGCAAATATTTACTAATTACCTGGAACAAACAAGACATAAATGTTTTTTTTTTGCACGAGTTCAGCAGACACGTAGATGACCCACATGAAAGTGGATACTATGGGCCTATGGACATTTACAACACCAAGGCTTTACTAATGTGCTAGTGCTCTCTTAAGGGAGACTGGAACCTAGCCATTAATGCCAGAACACAACTCAAAGTTGTTATGGTGGCATACTCTAGACCAGGGGTTGTAGCCATCCAGACGAGCAAACACCCTACCACCTGGCTATGGGTTGTTTAGTTGATGACAGACCTCTTATGACAGTCAAGCTGTCAGCAGGAAACTATTTTCTTAAAATCAGTGAAAATATTTGGCAGTTAATCTCCTCAAGCTTAATACTTAGCTTGGACCATAAACAGTAATATAACATTGATATTAGTGGCAGATGTACACATTTGTTGCCAATATACTAAATAATAACTGTTCAAATTTAACCACCTCTATGGATCTCTACATTTTGGTAAATACCCTACTTCACTAGTATCTAAATTTTTGTCAATGAAATTGTCTTTATGAATCATGCACTATCAATCTAATTACAACACCTTAATTAGTATGATTGTGAATAAAATGACACTTTTATTTCTGAAAGATAATGAAAAAAAACCCAAACTTGCCACCAGGATAATTATCACCCTAGGCCTTCACAGCCTGTTAATGCACATCTGCCAGTGATTGATATTATTTAATTAATTACATCATTCATGAAAAGCCCACACAAGATTACCACATGGTACTTGTGAATTAAGTACAATTATACAATGTTATAGTCTGAAATTAAGTAATAAAGAAATGAAAAGGAATAAATACCTAATAGACAACAATTTTGTTTTATGATTTATCAGAAAGAAGTATTATGAGTAATGAAAACAGTTAAAGGAAAATAAAGAGATGTTTCTTTTTTTAATGTTTAAGATAAATAGTCATATTTTCAAAGAACATTCAAAACTATTTCTTGATCTATACAAATCTACTTTGGTGAGGTTTCAATCAAGACTTATTTCAGTTTTAATGACTGTAGATAGTTTGTTAAGAGGCATCTCATTAGCTGGACTGGCTACAGAATAAAGACAAATTTTTAACATCACAAATATTTCAAATGTGAAGTAGATGAAGCAAAAGGTGTGTATTGCGATTGTAGCAAGTGGAGATTCAATATCTCTATCTACACCCATAGAAAACTGGTGTATTAGTGTGATTGTATATACAACTATTTTATTTTATGTACACTTTGCGATAAAATGGTTAAAGAAAACTGACCATAATATTAGAAGGTCAAAAAATAGGTAATCTCAGTTGATCTACCACTCACAAAGATGAAGCTGTATGGGGGTTATTATATACATTTGGACAGTAACCAACACTGCTACCTACTTGATATGATAAAGTATCCATTTTTCTAGAACTTTCTAAATCTAAAGTCATTTAAAATAAAATTATAAGCGGCAGGAGTGACAATTAACCTAGTTTCACAATAACACTCAGGTGCTACAAAATATTCAATGAGACTCAAAGCATCTAAAACAAATAAATGTAAGTGAATTGACTAGAAAAAAGTACATAAAGGTGGTTAACTAGGTTTCTTTTGAAGATGAAAATGTTTGAATTAAAACAGCTGCAAAGAATTCAGAATTGTGCGGAGATCAATGTCAATCTGCAAAGCTAAGGACACGTAATCAAAAATGTACACGTCATTCGCGACACCCGGCTACCGAATTTAGGTTACAGATTTATTATAAATGGAAAGTGTTAGACACACAGGCCTCTAACGGAATTCAATAGGATAACGGTGATTCTTAGGCACTGAAAATGTGGGACACGGCACCGGCCCGTCGAACTTGAATCGAGAAAATTCTTTGATATCATACGCCTGCTTGTTTTTTATGTGAATAATAATGATAAACTCTTACCGGATTTTACTTTCTTTAAACCTATTTAGTTACATTATTACAAAATCACAAGGAGAATTTGAGAATATGTTAGATAAAATGACATTAATTTTATAGAGGTTACAGATTGACAATGAAGCCCGGAATGTGGGAGAAACTATGATTATTATAATAATTAATGATACATACCAATTATTTTAAATAATTAAATCGTCTACACGAATATAAATGTAGTTCACTGCCACGATTTAAGCACTTTGTACGGGACACGAAACGAAATCACAGCGTACGTTGTTCTTACTTCTTCGATTTTTCTTGAAAAACTGACGTTTCGCACGCGGTCGTCGGTATTATTTAGCGCTAGTGTTGATCGTGGGTTAATGTGATTGGTTAATTGAAAGATGACGTATTTTATTCCAACTCATGATTGGTCCAAGTGTGCCTATTTGTCGCGACACGATTGGCCCACGTTTATAACTGGCTCCGAGTAGGGAATTTTCAGCGCGCCTACTTTGAAAGCCGATAAGATTACGTGGTGCAAACAAAACAGTTAATTACTTAACTTTATATAATTTCTTATATTAAACTATTACATTACAAACAAATAAAAGTTAGACATTTAGCAAACCGCTCATTTTATATAGTTTAATTAATAAAGTTCTAATGTTCTAGAATCTAGACGTATATTATACAATAGAAACTGGCAATGTTTCAATATTTCCCTAGCAACTTTTTTCCATAAATCTATACATATAAATAAAATTGGAGTGTCTGTTTGTAATATTGAAATAACCGCTTTTTACTACATGCATATAATATATACGCATTGAGTTATAACATGTTTATATGATCTAAGTATATACGGTACATACACCAAAATAACATTTTTCTAAATTTTTGTTTGTCTGTCTGTTTGTTTCGGCTAATCTCTGAAATGGCTGGACCGATTTTGACGGGACTTTTATTGGCAGGTAGCTGATGTAATAAGGAGTAACTTAGGTTACTTTTATTTTAGAAAAAAAAGTTTTATTTTGGAATTATGACGATTTTGAATCACCACGCGTGAGAGCTAGTTATAAATACGTTTGTGATAGATCCCTACCCACTGGAGGTCACATTATATGGGGTAGAAGGTGGCAAAATAAAGTAGAGAATCATAGGAGCGCTACTTTCGAAAATTTATCTAAACTCTAGCAAGTACAATATTAGGTCACAAGAGTATATACATTCAGAAAAATAATTAGATTGCAAGTTACAAGTAATGTAAAAATAAAAGTTTTATGTGATAAAATATTTAAAAACCAAACGTGTGCGTCTCGGGACGCATGACAGAAATGATAACTTAAATTAATCTAAGTTGAACTATTTAATATTGAAATTGTTTAACTTGAGAAAAGCTTAGGTTATGGCCTTCCTTAGATTATATTATAACTCAATGGTAATGGCTAAACTTTTGCAGAGTGCAAATGTCACAACCGATTTGTAATCACCATTTATATAGTTAGCAATGAATGTCCAGGCGGTTCTGGCACTCGCCGGCCGCTGCCGCGGCACGCTCGCTTCGCTTATGTTTACAAAAAAAATCATATCTCAAAAACTACATGTCTCCTAAACATGGGTGTTGCAGAAGGGAGAAGTGCTCCTCCCCCCCTTAAAATTCGGTGACCACTATTGTAAAGTTTATGAGTTACATTTTATGTATATTAATATGATAATGTAAGAAAACGTTATTTATTAATAAAAACTTTTATTGATTATGCGTGAAAGAGATACCAGATAGACTGGTGCCGTAACGCGTTGCGTAACGAAGTGGTTTACCCTCTCATAAGAAGTTATCACGTCAAAAATGCCCAACTCACAATACTGGGCGTATTCATTTTGAAAACACGCTAATAGGTTTATGACCAGTTCCTATCTTACCAATCGTTAAAATTGACATGAGCTCCGTAAAAGTAATATCAAAATTCTGAGAATGGTAAAGGCAAGCGAATGAATAGTAAGATATAGGAGCCGGCCATTAATCTAAACGATTTTTCGAAAGCCAGTGGTTTTTTAAGGACTTGATGGATTGCACCTTTTGACCTTTGAGGGAACAGTACTATATTTCTATTTAGGAAACAGCTGTGTCGGTATAACAAGTAAGCTTCGTCTACATACACGCTATATTCCTATTATTACGAACAGTAGTTTACTAGTTTTACAAAATGAACTACTATTTTATGAATTTCAACATTTGTTGAACTCATAAAATAGTAGTTATATATAATTAGGTATATCTATTTAGATATAAAATGCAACTTTACTAAACAATTTACATCTTTTAATAGGTAATATGAGAAATAAAACCACAACATTAAATTATATAAATCTTTTATTTCATCCATGAAGTCGTATATTATAAAAAAATACAACAAAAATGTACTTATTGAAAAAATTATGCCATGTCAAATTCTTATGCAACCTTCCACTAATTATAATAAAACACTTAAAAATAAAGTCTACTAAAAATATGCAATTCTGTCCATTGGTGAAAGCGATGTTATAAAGTAATTCTGTGATAAGATAAAGTATATACAATAATAAAGTTGCAACAACTATTTATGTATCCTTTTTTGTCAAACCTGCGCACGGGTAGTACATTACGATACAAGGTATTATTTATACAAGTTTAACTTTTTAATAAAATTGGTGGTGAAAATCACTATAATATAACCTCTACCATAAAAGAATTAGGAACTTTAGTTTCTTTATCAAGTTGATTTATTCCCAATTATACTTAAAATTAACGGAGCGAAATACGTTATTATGCAATCCGCACCTGTAAAGTAAATAGATACAATTGTTAATTATATTATTCAAAGCGTTGTTCATTCTCGATAAGCACGTACAAACTATACATGACCGCAGACTAATGTTATATAACTAAAATAATATGATAACAACATAACTGAAATCAAATGCAGTCTTTGGTAAAAACAAAGGTCAGTTATTTTAATTAGGTTTAAAAACATTATTTCAATATGGATAGAGTCAATATATAATATTAATCTATGGTGGGAGTAATTGCAAGAGATGTTTGGCTGTGCAATTTCATTTTCAAACAATGTATAATACTGGTTAAAATTTAACAATAGTTATAGGTTAATAAATTTCTTTAAACAACAATTGTATTTGTGATGAAAATTTCAATTGCTTTGTGAAATATGTTTTTATGTGCTGTTATAAACAGAAATTCCCTTCTTTAATTTTGGAATTGATGGCTTCTGTTGCTTGGGAAAGTTGTGACGATGTGTGAGTTGTTTTCTCTTGGTTTCATTTTGTTTTAAAATAATTCTGAAGCGTGAATATTCAAAAATACTAGAGACTGATTAGATACCCTAATCCTGTAAAGCCATTTTTACAGAGAAGTCTGATGTTCATCGGACAATAAATAAAGAAAAATATACAAATAGTTTTATTATTGTTCTCTTACCAGCTCTCCTCATGCAGGTCAATGTCTCCATGAGTGTTGTTTTCACTTCTTCACTATCCCCGCAGCGCGAGATCATTGCATACTCACCAGATACCTGTGTAAAATGTAAATTATTTAATTTTGATAAAGTATTTTTGTCGGAAAAATAAACGCACTTTTAAAATAGAAGAAAATTTTGATTAGATATATATTTCTACGGCCACATCCGCAACTATAAGATATAGTCTAGTGCAGTGTTTTTCAACCTGTGGGTCGCGACCCCCCGGGGGGTCGCAGAGCCTTGCTCGGGAGGTCGCGGGCAAAAAGAAAAAGGTAATTTAAGTTTTTGCCTCATACTTAGGTACTTTCTAAGCTTTTTGCAGATTATATGCCATAATAATGAATATAGGTAACAAAATAGGGAAAGACATAAACATAGTCATTTAAATTATTAACTTTTTGCCCGTCTATGGCCCAAGGGGGTCGCCAAAACTTTTCAACCTGTAAAAGGGTCACGTATTCAAAAAGATTGAAAAGCACTGGTGTAGTGAAAAATACTCAATAGAGTCACGGGGCTGAATTTGACAAAAAATAAAGTAGTAATTGGTTTTTTCAATAATTTGATTTTTGTAAAATCAATTACAATCATTAATTAATCATGAATCAAATGATAAAAAAACACTCATCAGATGAAACCATAGTGTAGCTTGTAAGGATCAATTTCTGTGAAGGAATGTCAAACGAAATTTTCATCAAAATCGGCCCCGCGACTCTTAAGTAATTTCCACAATATGTAATCTTAGTGTCAGATTTGGTCACGGAGGCTCACTAGAAAAATTCGCCTATATACACACAGAAAAACAAACACAAATGACGAAATTAAATGATCCAGTTTAAGTTTTTCCTAAGTTAACTAGCACATTATTTACCTGGTAAATATATAGGGGATGATTTGGGAACTGCTGTTTTGTCTGTTTGACTATATCCAGGTATGGAAGACCAGGTTTCACCATTAGGAAGTCAGCTCCCTCTGCCACGTCCCTGGCCTGTTGAATTACGACATAACAATACTTAGGCTGGTGTGCACCAACTTTTAACCGATGGTTAAAATAAGGTAATCGCCAAAAATTTATGGAAAACAGTGATTATTTTTGGTTAACCGTCGGTTAACTTTTGGTGCACACCAGCCTTACTATTACACCCTTTTCAAATCAAATCGTTTATTGCACGAAAACATGATACATAAGTTATGTATGTTATGTAACATAACTATTCTATTTAAAAGGTATTTACAACTTTATCTCATATATCTAGGAGGCAACTGTACTATTGTTGGTAACCCAGTATAAAATGATTAAGAACTATTTTATTTTGTTGAAAACCTTAAGAAGTTTTTGTATTTTTTCATTTTGTAGCCATACAATGATAATATAGTTATTTATGTTACTAGCGCAGTAAATGGGTTTCAAAATTAAGTAGACGATTGCAAAGCCCGAGACGAAGTTAAATGCTTACCATAGGTTTTTATTATTTTTTATTGTAGGATTTTAGCAGACAGGCAGACGGCCCACATGATGTAAAGTAAACTGACGGACTCATAAACTGCATCAAAGTTCAGGATTACTTTGAAATGATTTTTTCAAATAAGTATGCGAACTTTTTAGATTAAATTATATAAATATGGAGAGACTGGCTCTTAATCTCAAAAAAAGGAAAATTTAAAAAAAGAACTGCAGTAAAACAAATGAATATAGCCGGGAAAAGAAAATTTACTCATAGTATCAGATTTGCGTGTTATTTATAGCAAAGTTTTAAATTGATTCTCATTGATTTTTTATTCTTTTGTCAATTGAATTATTGTTACCAGCAGAATTGTTGGGTTAGTTTTTTAACTCATCGAGAGTTTTTGAACCATAATATGGATACTTCGTCCGAACAAGCGGCTCAAATTGAATTGCGAACGATTGGTAGAAATTTAAACCAGTCTACGGTTTCTAGAATATACAGAAGGTTTGTTTGTGGAGACAGGTTCTTACAGAAGGAGACGTGGTACAGGCAGGACTCGAGCAACCACCGGTCGTGATGACCGATTTATTGTTACAACTTCCCTGCTAAATCGTTTCCTCACGTCTGTTAACATCAAAACAGAGCTTAATGAAGTGCTTGGAGTAAACGTGAGTGCACGAACAATAAGAAGAAGGTTAAAGGAAGCGGATATCACCCCTTTTAGACCAGCAAATGGTCCAAAGTTGTCTGTAGCTCACAGCCAAGCTCGCTTAAGATTTGCGCGTGATCACCTGAATTGGACAGAAGAGCAATGGACCTCCGTATTGTTCACGGACGAGTGTAGGACATGTTTATATGGTGCAGATGGTTGCAGAAGAGTCTATCGTCGACGTGGGGAGCGATATGCTCAAAGTTGCATTGAGGAGCGTGTTTCTTTTGGAGGCGGTTCGTGTATGGTCTGGGGTGGCATATCGATGAACGGGCGAACAGAACTTGTGTTCATAGACATGGTCCGTCAAAACGGTAATAGAGGGGGTTTGACTGCACATCGCTACATAACAGAGATCTTAGAAGATCACGTGGTGCCTTACATGGGATTCATAGGCGAAAATTTTACTTTAATGCAGGATAATTCCCGGCCGCACGCTGGTGCACAAGTTCGACAATATTGCGAAGAGGTTGGGATACGTACAATGAATTGGCCAACACGCAGCCTGGATCTTAATCCCATTGAGCATGTTTGGGACAATTTAAAAAGAGCTGTATATGCGAGAAACCCTTTGTCCACGACAGTGGCAGCACAAAGAACAGCACTTTCAGAAGAATGGGACAATATTCCGCAAGATCTTTTAATAACCCTAATAAAATCTATGCGGAACCGATTAGAATCCGTAATAAGGGCACGTGGAGGTAATACACCTTATTAAAACATAAATAAACCCTTGCATTAAGTTTGTGTCTATTGTTAAAACCAATTTTTTAATTAAGCCAATTTTCCTTAAATTTCGGTTTTTTCTTTAAAAAAAAGTCATAAGGTCCTTTCCAGTACACAAACTTAAACTTAAGGATATGACCCTACGCTGTTTTAAAGTTCACGAACCAATCTAGAGGTTTCAATTTAAATCTGTATAGAAAGTTTGCATACTTGTTTAAAATATTTATTTCAAAGTCGTCTATTACTTTGATGCAGTTTATGAGTCCGTCAGTGTAGTTACCATCGCCTATAGAAATTTATAACACCAAAGGAGCTGCCGCTTTGTAAAGTGACACTGGAACCTGATCTCTAATACCGGAACACAAATCAAGAATGTTATGACGGCATAATTTAGACCAAGGGTGGCAGAAAACCAGACGTACAAATGCCCCACTACCTTGCTGTGGGTTGTTTTGTCACCTCTTACAACAGGCCACCTGGCCGCAGAAAATTTTGTTCTTTCTGGATACCTGCATGGATAAAATAAAAATTTAGTATACCATAAAAAGAAAATAAATTGTATACTGACCGCAGCCCTGGCAGCCAAACCAGAGCTCCCAGGAGGTAGCTGATAGCATTTACGATCGCCCTCCATCGGAGAGCTCTTCATGGTGTCACGGAATGGTCCGTACATGGATGACGCGAACTTGCACGAGTATGACAGCACCGCCACCTGAATGCGGATGCGGACATATATTACAATAATTTCTAACATTAATTCCTATTAATATGATAAATTCAAAAGTAATTGTCTGTCTGTTACACTTTCACTAAATAACTGTTAAATCAATTTGGCTGAAACTCAGTATAGTATACCATATTTTCGATGCCGAGGAGGGACATGGGATACGTTTTAACCCTTTTCCAATGATCATTGACAAATTTTATACCATAGCACAAGTACATATTTTAAAGTATATTTTCCTCTACTGTTAAAAAATAAATATCTTTGATACCTGGTTCTGGAGCTTGTGAGCAACCAATGCTTCTTTGATGGCCTTGATCCTATTATCCATCATGTCCGAAGGGGCCACAATGTTAGCACCTGAAGGTAGCAAAAATATCCAATTAATTTAATCGAGCAGTGAAAGCCGTGGAAGTTTAATGGCTAATGAACCATGTCTGAAACTCAAAAAGCGCGGGTTCGAATCCTGGCCGGAAAACATGCACAACTTAGGCTGTTTTCCGACCTAAGCTGCATAGTGCATGCAACGAACAATCAGACTCAGTACCTCAGGTTAGTTAAGTTTATGACAATTCTTAAAGATTGCCTATATTTTAAATATGATATATATACCACTTATAGGTGTAAAAAAATGGCTGAGTCTATTAATACGGGTACTGTACGAACAATTTATAATTATTAATACGGGTACTAAGCCCGCATAACCTCGTTCGTCCGGAGAGAATATTTAAAAAAAACCTAACCTAACCTAATTAAAAAACAAGCTAATCATCCAATTCATTCTTAATTTAAAAAAAATAATTGAATGAATGTACGAATAAATATGATTTATTCGTCCAGTACCCGTACAAATAGTCACACCGTAAAAAAATCTAGCAAAATAGAAACCTATTTCAAAGGTAACTAAATATAAGTATATACAGTATAGTTATATATTTATTATTAAAATGTCATCAATAATTATGTATACCACCATCACCACTCCTGTTGCGGAGGCGCTGGATTTAGCGATGAGCGAACTGTGTCAACTTTGCGGGAAAAGAAGTGTGGGACAATTTGGACGGGAATTGGGAAATAAGCACGCACTTACCTGGTTAATGGAGATGAAACGCGGCTTCTCTTCTCCACTATCCACTTCACACACACTTTATTATATTTGGTATTTATAGTGTTTAATTTTATGTGTATTTATTTTTAGTATAATATGTTTATTATATATCAAATTGCGGTGCGGAGCGAGTTATATATATTTATATGGTGCGGGCGCGGTATATTTAAGTTATTTTATAGTATTTTATTTATTTACAGAGCGGTGCGATTTACTTTAATATATTTTATGATATGACAATGAGTGACTTTAAGTGACGTGCGAAAGGGGAACGCGCCGTCAGATTTAAAGGAATAATTTCAATTAATATAAGAAAAGTGTATATGTGCCGAAAGGAGGTTACTTGGCGATACCAACTCCTAATCAGCAATATTTGAAGAGATCGCTTTTTAGCGATAAGACCGCCCTTTGTATACAATTAGTATAATACTAGTTCATAAGTTTTCTGTAATGGTGTACAATAAAGTTTTATCTATTTATTTATCTAAAATGTGAAAATTTAATTATTTTTTATTATTACTCTCTAGGTACTTCTGAAGTTGGTTACTCCTTAGGTCATATTGATTTCATTTATTAAATTACCTGCCGAAGCATAAGCTAATGCAACTTCAGCAATCCTCTTCACAGAAGCAGCATGGTCAATGCTACCACTAGCATTGAGCACTCCACAATGTCCGTGCGATGTGTATGGACATAGGCAAACATCGGCAGCTATTACGAGATCGGGGAATGTAGAGCGTAATTTAGGCAATGCTTTGATAACTGGATTATCAGGAGAGTCTGCATTTGTACCAAGTGGGTCCTGAGGAAAAAATGTTTGATTTTTCTTACATATCATGATTAATATGAACAGTTTACTGGTCTAATTCATCTATATCTAATTAAGTAAAAATTAAACCCTTATAAAATTATCATGTCACAGAATTGAATTTTTCTGGGTAAGTACTAAGTCTATACAGACGAATTTGATAGGAATATGTAGACTCAATTGCTATACAAGGTCATGTTATGAATTGCGAAAAAATAGGGGTAGCTGCCACACAAAATTTAAAATATATTTTTTCATTATACAATCGACCAAAGCGACGTGAACTACCCATAAGGCTAAAATCGTCCGGCAAAAACTTTCGCTAATTACGCAATGACTCGCGCTTTTTAAAGGGCGCCGATTAGTCAATACGATCGGCGCCGGGTATACCCACTAAAACCCCATGGGTGCCTTCTTCCGCCTGAGTGCCGGGTCACGGTATATCGCGCTAGCATGTACCAGCGACTGGGCGGCCGGTGCGCCGCCCCATAAAGCCGTTTTCACAATAAGAGTTGGCTCGGACCGAGTGCACTCGGATGTCTACCCGGACGATACTCGTATTATGTAAACACCTAATCCGAGCGTACCGACGGCCGAGTACGGTGTTTACACAATACGAGTATCGTCCGAGTAGACATCCGAGTGCACTCGGACCGAGTCAACTCTTGTTGTGAAAACGCGGCTTAAACAGGGGTGGTCTCTCCTGTGTGAGCCGGGAGATGAAACTTCCCCGGCTCTGAGAGGGTCGCGCGGCAACGACTCGCGCCCTCTCGCGGCATTGGTGCTTGCGGAGGTCTATCAGGTTCTCGAGGCCTCGACACCCGCTGCCGCCCGTGGTTTCTTTTTCCACGCGCGTTACTCCTTGCCGGCAGACGCAGCGGACGATTTGTCCGTCGCGACTGCGGCATTTTACCCAAATGAGATAAACACTAGAAGACTGGAGTAGCTAACTATACAACTCATTTGTGTACCTTAGGCAGCTTCTCAACAATTCCAAACAAAAGTATACTCTTGAGCCCTTTCGAAACCAGGTCTTCAAGGACAGGTATCAATTTGTTTATGCCATATCTGTTTACGTTCGGCATGCTGTTCACATGTTGTAAGCCATTTTCGTCTTCACTGAAACAACAGACAAGAATTGTAAACGGCTAGTGTACTCAGTGAATTTTTTGTATGACTACATTTTTTAAAGCTGGAACACAGCAGACAGGTTGACGGTCCAGCACATGGAAAACATTAACTATTGCCTATGAACATTTGCAACCACCAACACACAGTTTCAGGCCTTAAAGAAATTTTGTGGCACCATTTTTAAAAAACTCGTTTGTTTTTTTTTTACTTCATTCAAGAGATATAATACTCTGTTGAGCTGGTTTAATGCCATGCACGATGATATATTAATCAATAAGAGAAGCAGAAAACACACAAAGTAGACAAGGAAATGTATGAACTATGAAGCAGTGTACATAGAGTAGGAAATAGACTCAAATTTTAACTTACATATATGAAAGAATATAAAAACATCAGGTGTGGATCCAGCCCTCAAAAAACTTGCTTATGCTTGATATAGTGTATTACTACAAGTATTTTGCTGGGTTCCGAAACATAGTACTGTTCACTGTTTTTACTTTATTTTATTAATGCAGTGTACCTATCGAACCCTCTATAGATCATCAAAATGTGGTCACAAGTCTATTAGGGTTGTGGGCATGAGTATCAGCAGATCTGCCCTTGCAAAGCATATGAGAATAGGCTTTGCAGGGTTGTGCGGATCAGTGCAGTTTAGTAGAAATAAAAAGTATTGAAATTTCATAAGAAAGTGGACACCAAACTACAAAGAGGAATAGGATTTAACAATAGATTGATGAAGATAATGAGGGAAAATAAATAAAAAGATATCTAATAAACCTAACAAATGTTTTTAATATTGTTCACAATAAAATACTACTAATGTGAAGATTAATAAATTTTGTTGTGTAGCGTAGGTCTATGAAGGTTTTTATATGTACTTACTACTTAGTAATATAAAATTAAAATGTAGATTACTAAATCCAATGGAAAAACTAGTGATTAAATATATCAAAGGTCTCAATGATATCAGCAAACAAGATAAGAGAAAAAAAACATATACATACATTGTCTCAATATTGCTTCTTATTTAACAGTTCTATCAAGTTGTATTGAATCCAACCCTCTATACCTATCGCTACTAGATAAAAGCCAACACAAATTAGGTGTTCCTTGATTAGTGGGTGGTACATACTAAACAACTCTGAATCTTTGAGAAATTCAAGCACCAGTAACATTGCTTGAAGTGGGCAACTAGTTAGCTCCACTTTACACTCTACAGTAGTAGAGAACTGAAAATAGTCTTATGATTTATCTTTATATTAGAGCCTACTTTCATTAATGAAGGTTTAAATACATCTCATGAATAGGTCTCATCCTTAATTTCTATGCCACATTTACATTCAGCCACTACCACTGTAGCTGACATTCCCATAAATAATTCCCTTCAGTCACAATATCTCAGACAGTAAGTATTTACATACTGCTTCCTAGTCCATTGATGCATTAATGTGAGCAATGACTAATATCAAAAGTATTTGACTGTTAAATAAATAACAAAAAATAGTAAAGGCTATTTTATTTTTATGCTGAAAAAGCAAATAAAAAACCTAATCTGCTAATTGGTATCTATTTTTGCCTCCTTCTCAGCTTGTCCTTCGACAAAGGCCTTCCTCAAGCTATTTGCTGTGCAATTTTCCCTATCTTTGCAGGTTCTCGAACACAATGTTCCAGCTGTTTGTTTAAAATTGTCCTCCCACCGCTTGTATTGTCTTCCTCTTCGCCTTTTACCGTCTCTGGGGTACCACTCAGTTATTTTATGTGTCCATTTGTTTTTATTGTCTCTCATTACATGTCTGGCCCAGTCCCATTTCAATTGTTTTATAATTCTTGATGCGTTTTTGCACTTAGTAAACTGATTGATTGTCAATAAGTTAATTTTGTCTTTCAACTTTACTCCAATTAAACTTCTTTTGATGCTGTTTTGACGAACTTTAACTTTACTAAGTTTTTTTTTCTGTAAGTGACCAAGTCTGACAACCATATGTTAAAATTGGAAGTAGAGAGAGATTAAAAACTTTTCTTTTGTGTTATATTTAGGTCTGTATTTTTGACTTTTATCAATAGTTAAATAATTTAAAAAAATCAGGGTTGTGAAAGATATTTATTAAATGTATTATTAGTAATCATTTTAAGTACATAGCTCTTAAATCTATCTTCGCTGCAAGTGTATGAGACCAGTATTTAATTAACAAGTATCCATGCTATAAAAATGGCAGGATGACTGTTGTTTATATATTCACACTGTTCACTTTCCGCTGTTATCCTGCTCCCTACCATTAAAGTTGATATATAGGTAGGTAAATTAATCTGATACTTACAGCAGAAACACTGGGTACATTATATTTTGCGGTTCAATGCTTGTGTTAGGTTCCTGCAATTTGCGTAACACAGGATGAAAGTAACCGCCCTGCAGGACGTGTTCCGCGCTGAAGAATAACTGGCTCATGTTTTGAAATTTAAATAAAACCTGGGAAAAAAGCAAGCCTTCTAAACTTCTAAGTAGGTTTATAAAATATGACCATACTATCACAGCAGACACACGTTCGTTAGTCTGTAAGATCGGAAAAACATATCGATAAAATTCAATTACAATCTTGTTCCAACTAGAATATAAGATGGTTATGCAAAGAAATAATACTTACGTTGTACTTGTTTAATAAGTTCAAAAATATAACAGTTTACACAGTTAAAAAAACTTGGTTATTTACTAAAATATAATAAATAGTTTCCTCCTTTCAGTTAATTCATATTATTATTATAAATAATTGTTTCTGTTACATATATGATACATGATAATTCATAACATAAATGACAACTATTAAGTTTGACAACACGTAGATATACCACAGTCACAGTCTACTATGGATTGGATATGACATTGACAATTGACATACTACCAATGAGTACATTGAATAATATAAAGATCAGACTACCTACACCATCATCACCCCTCAGATGATGATGGTGTATGCCACAGAGTACATTGAATATATGGTGTATGCAGGGTTGCGGCCGTTGAGCAGTGTACGGGTCAATGAAAAAGAATTGTTTGCGACGTACACTTTTAATCACACACACTCTCAATCTTTTACATTACAGTTCAGAAGGATTTTGTATGAAGGCAAACAGCAAGCAAGCGCGAAAACTAATGTTGTACCTGAGCACGTATATCGTGCGTTCGTGATGAAGGCGAAAGTCTATGGATACCACTGACTACTATGAATATTACGTATTATACCATTGCAAAATTAAATTACCAATCCATTCCATCATTTCCATCATTATGTATGATGGAAATGATGGAATGGATTGGCAAAAAAACCATCATAATTATATAAGTTTATTCTATGGTACCAACCAGAACTAAAGATTTACAGTATCATCCCTTTTTTGATACGCAGGGGGAATAAATTTCGTAGCATGCTGAGTCCCTCTAGGCTGTGAGGGTGGGACTAGACCGCGGCGATAAGCGCCGTGCAGCATGTGCGAAGACTCTTGGTGGAACCAACCACTCCGCTAAACCTAAGCCTGCCTCTCATACTCGGCGCTTATGAGAAAAAACATGAGATCATGAGCGAAGGTACACCCGTTGTTCAACCCAGATAGGTCACTGCATGTGACCCACTTTACCAACACAGGTTGGACCTGTTGCACCCCCACAATGCGTGGACACCTGCGATGGAGTCATGGGAAGAGACTTTGTGCATACCTGTATCTCCGGAGGCCAATCTGACGACGGCATACAGGGATCGCGGGGGTAGCTCTCTGCTTTACTCTCTCAGTGGCTTCTTTGTGGGACATTACTGCTTCGCAAAATGAAGAAACCGCGGACCATAGACCGTCGCTGCGGAAGATGGCCTCAACCAGTCCCAGGCAGAGGGGCTCAGCCGTCAACCAGTCGATCGGCCCTACGACGGGTTGAAGTGCTCGAACCTCTGAGGTTGCCATGGAGCGCATTCGAATAGCGTGAATCGCAGTGTGTAGCGTGCCGCACTCGAAGCACTGAGTGGAAGGCAGACGCCCCACAACTGATGCAGACATTTATTGAAGAACCCGTGCCCGGTAAATATCTGCGTCATCCTAAATGTCAGAGTCCCGCGTTTCCGCGCGACTCATCACAATAGTTAGAGACGAACCATCTCCACAGTATCAGTGCCGGCCTCAAGAGATTCTGAATCTTTCTTCCAAGTTTGGATTATGGTCGCGTTTTCCCGCCTCCTGATCGCCTCAATTACCAGTATATATAAAGTACTCTGTGGCCTCAATCTATGCCCGACAGTAAAGGGCATCACACACGGCGAAGATGCTATAATATTTCATGTTAAGATGCCTGGATATAAAATATTATAGCATCTTAAGGTATCACACACGGTTAAGATGCTATAATATATCCATTCGAGTCATTCCATCAAAGGTTTGACTAGGGGTTACACGTATATTTCTCCACTGAATATATTTACAGAATGATATAATATGAGTAACACAGCCTTACTATAGATTTATTAGATAGCTCATCAGATGATAATTCTGACTTCGAATATGACTTAAAAATTTCTGCAGCACATTCTAAGTGTCGAAAAATCTGGGTAGAAAATCATATAAAATTTAGGAAAAACCGCGGTGAATTTAATCTTTACGAAGACCTTTCACCAAAAATGTTTCAAATATATTTTAAAAAGTCAAAGGAAAATTTTCTTACTATTCATAATTTGATTAAAGCCGATATAAAGAAACAAAATACAAACATGCGTGAATGGCAACGGATAAGTGAAAAAAATAATCGCAACGGACAAGTGGAAAAACGCATCGCAACGTACAAGTGGAAAAACTTCAACTGACAAGTGACAAAATGAATCAGGCTACAATACAAATACAATGAATGAGCGAGCGGGAACGAGAAAAACACGCCTGCACCCCCCATTCTGCAACGAAAACAGTCCTCACCATCGTCACAGGCACTAGGCAGTGGAAAAGTGTATTGTGCCTATTTGATCACGTTAGACTAGTCTTGCAATGAAAAGAACACACATTTGTGTCCTTTTGTGCCGTTCGATATCGGCGTGCTACTAACGTTTCTAACTCTTTTATATTTTATATCATTGTTTAGATATCGGTATCTAAACAATGATATCAAATATAAAAGAGGTAGATTGGTATTGCTTGATTCATATCTCCTGATGTTTATAAGAATAAAAATACAGTTAAAAAAACTAACCCACTATGGGAAACAGGCGAGACGATATGTACGTTTGTACATAAAAAGGTAAACAAGTCATTTTATCAACATAATATTTACAAAAACGTACATCGAGTAATAACAAATACTCGAGAGAAAAGGTAGTTGATTAAATAAAATATATTTCATTCCATTTTGCGTTGGATATTAAGTGCACACTCTGTATAAAGGAGCTTGCTATATATTTTGTATCTTAAGATACAAAATATATAGCAAGCTATATAGCAAGCAAAATATTAAGACATATTTCGCATATCTCGGCATCTTAAGATACTTAATATGAAAATATATATCATCTTAACCGTGTGTGATAGTTCATACAAATTGTATAGTGAGCGATATTCTATCTTAAGATGAAATATTATAGCATATTCGCCGTGTGTGATGCCCTTTAACTAGGCCTCTAGCTCTGGGACAGTGTTGCCAGATGGGGGGGGATGCCCTGCAAATTCGGGGTATTTTTGACGTCTGGGGGGAGATTCGGGGGTAAAGATTCTTTGGGGGACTTTCGGGGGAAATATTTTGTTGTGAGAAATGTTGGAGAGATATTTTAAGTATCAATAATTCATCTACAAACACAATTCTCATCACTACAATTATTATATCTAAGTCACAAAACGGTATTATTAGTTTATCTTAGAATTATACTCTACTAGTGAATCATACCATAATTCAATAGTTAATTTTAATAATTCAATTAATTCGTTCGTTCATTTAAGTTATTTATTTATTATGCCGTCTCTACTCGTATGCGTCGTATCCCATAGGCTACTTTCCGTTAGAGACTGACAATGATCACGTTCACAACTGCGGGTTTTCCCGTTTCACTTATTTGCTGGCGTCACAATCGTAAACTCAAGTGGAATGGTTATTTAACGCACCTATTGACACGGGTCGTTGTGAGCGCCCCGTGAGGGAAAATGATGACGTCATTAGTGACGTTTTCGCTACGACGGTGGTTTTGCTTTTTTCTTTCTCCTTTAAAATAAGTAAAAACTATTTTGGGGTTTTTTTCTCAAAAAGTTAGGGTTAATTGACATGGTCATCTGGCAAGTGGCAACGCTGTCACAAAACAAGTTTTCTTGGAGTTTTTGGCGGGAACTGAAAGGGGACGTTATGCTGTGCAGTTTTATTTTCTAAAAATGTGTAAAAATACTCTAAAATGAACAATAGGTGCAGGATATTGATAGTTTTTGAGTAGAAATTATGTGTTTTTGTGAGAAATGTGAACTGTATAGTCAGATGTGGCCTTTCGAGTTTTCACAAGAACTCCATTGGATGGCGTTGGTTGTAGCCTGCAATACAACTGCGCTTCTATACGAAGATCTAATACATCAGACTTGGCTGTATGGACTAAGATTCCTTTGCCTGCCTTTGTGGCGAATAATAATTCTACTACTACTACTACAAGTTTTCTTACTTATATGCATATATTCAATGTACTCTGTGCTTATATGTAATTTTAATTTTTGATTAGTAATTTATTTAGTTAGTTACTTACTTGTTTAATATTTTATTACCAAATATATTGTACGCGTATTTAATAACTACATAATGGGAATTAAGCTTTTTAATGAGATAAAATTAGTTTAGCTAGAAAGAAATTATTTTGTGTTCGTTGTTCCTAAAACGATTTCACACCTTTGATTAATAAACAATAAGATAGTATTGCCTTGGTAAACATGAATGCTGAAGATGAATCTATAAAGAAAAAGGAAAAATCCCCTAATGAAAAATTGACTGTATCTATGGAAGATACGAAGAAAGGTGAAAAAGTTGACTTAGAAGATCCGAAACCTCGTATAGTACTTACAATACGTTCGGAAAAATCTAGTGCAAAGTCGAATAATATGAAAATTGTTTCGACTGAGGAGAAACATGAAGAATTTTCGCCCAGACGCTCGAGCCGGACCCGTGGAAAGTGGATATGGGTGTACGATGATGCAGGTGGTTCACCTAAGAAAGACAAGTCTTCTGAAAATGAAGACCTTGAAACTACACAGGGTAAAAGAACTGCTAGTAGAAGAAATAAAGATTCGGATAACATTGTTGCAAATGCCATAGCAAGGAAAGAAAAATCATATGACTATATTTCTGGAGCTGCACCACAGCGTCTTACCCGACGAAAGCCTAAAGTAACTGAAGAAATTGACTCTGAACCACCTGAGAAAGGTGTAAGGACAAGAAGGTCTGCACGTCCAGCGGCAAGCACAGAAGAGGAGCCCAAAGCCAAGTCACAGAAAGTAAAGGACACAGAAGTGTCTGATGATGATGATAGTCAAGACAGTTCAGCTATGAAACTAAAACACCTATGCGAATTAGGGTTAAAAGCCATTGACCCTGAGGATGAAGATCAGGGTACTGGGGAGGAAGCAGGCAATGAAGATCTTACTGAAGACAAGTAAGTTAGTAGTATTAGCACCATTTTAAATTATAGATATGCTAATATATATTTTTTCCAATTTTTACCCCCTTCTCCCTTCAGTGACCACCCATAGTATATGTCAAAACCCACCGCTTTCTCTCCCCCTCTAGTTTTTACGTAGGCTACATTCCATTATCCATTCCCGCTGAAGTTAAGAAAGTACACTTTCCACTTGATTATGGAACCCTAAAAAGTTTGTTATCAAAAATTCTGCAAAAAATATCATAACTTCAAATTATTTTTTTGACGTTTCTTACACACTAACCTTGAATTTCTCAAAAGTATTTAGTAAAGGGTCATTTTTATGATTTCTGCATAATTGAAGCATTTGTCTCCATAACTGTGGATCTTAATGGAGAATTCTTTGAGAAATATTGCTTTTATAGAATATTATCTGTGCCAGTGATGTCATCCGTTTGGAGATTTTTTTCAAAACCACCTGTTTTTGAAACATTCTTCATTGGTGCTCCACTCCTAGTGGTCTTAGCATGATGATATATAGTCATAGCCTTCCTTGATAAATGGGCTACCTAACAGTGAAATAATTTTTCAAATCAGACCCATAGTTCCTGAGATTAGTGCATTCAAGCAAACAAACTCTTCAGCTTTATATATTAGTCTAAAATGATAATTTTTATCAAGACCTGTATTTCATCCTCTAGTTGATTGTATGGTGAGCATCCCTAACTTTTGGTATTACAAAATTTCTTTACACTATTATTAAGCTGCATCTACAATACACCCTGTCGGGAGCCTTAAAAACAGACGAGCATGCATGACAGGAGCTATGAATGTCAAAGAAGCAAGTGCGGTGTGTAAGAATAAGCCTGAATGGCGCTCTGTTGTTCGTGCCTACCCTGCAAGGGACCTGGCATGAAGTTATGTATGTATGTATGTACAAAACACCATTGAAAAGGAATGTTTACAGTGTTGAGACACATGGTAAGATTTGAGGTTTGATTAGCAAATGTGTTACAAAATTCCTTCAACACTGACATGTTGATATTGTTGCTAACCTCTGATGTTGAGGACATCCATAGGCAATGGCAATCAGTTTGGGCCATCTGCTTATCTGCTGTAATTTAGTAATGAATAAAAGAATCTTTATTTGTAAAAAGTACAAATTGTAGTTGTACAGAAGATGGTAACAAAGTCAGATGTTCTCACTGTATTTGACCTAGACATGATCTTGCAGATATTTAAAATGAGAGACATGATGAGATAACTATTTACTTTAGGGATGATGAAGAATTTGATGTGGATGGTGAAGAAGAGGAACTAGATGAAGACTCAGAGCTGATGGAGGAGTCTGACTCAGATGACCCCAAAGATGAAGACTTCTGCTACTCACCAGAGGCAACTCCACGTCCAAAGAAAGTGAAGTAAGGAAGTTTTTAGAAATAAATACTTAATAACATTACATATTAAGAACTAATTTCATTGTTATCAGCATGCTTGCAGGCTCTTAGTGCTCTGCTTCTGTCTAGATCTTGCCTGCATAGCTTTTGCTTATTGGCTTTCATTGTAATACAATATGCCCATCTTCTGTGTTGACCTCCTTTCTTTCTTGAGAACTCCATTTTTCAATGCCTTATCATATTTATGAATTGTCTACAACCTGACTAAATAATGATTAATCTAGATATTTTTATTTTTTAACATGTCTAAAACATGTCTGAAACAAAAAAAGGTGTTGAATATAGTAAAGTATAGTATAGTAGTAAAGTATATATATATAGTAAAGTAGACCATCAAGATTTATTTATTTTTAGTAAATACATAAAATTATACGACTGAACATATTGGCATACATTATGGAACAGATAATGTTGCTTGTGTTCTTAAATTGTATCTTTGAAATATATTTAAATAAATGCTTATAGTTAGCTCCCTATTAAACCTTAGTTGTGCAATGCAGTAGTAGAGCTTAAATAATGTTCTGGTAACACTCCTGAACATGTCTTTGACCATAGATACCCAGACTTTTCATTAAAAATACTTAAAATGAACACAGGGGCCCGACGCGGCGTTCGTCGCGACGCGCGACTTCTCACACTGACGACACCGAAAGGCAAGTGTCATGACAGCGACGGTCCTAGCCCTGTATTTGGGTAGAGCGAGATTTTCATACCATTTTAGGTCACCAAATGTGTCAATTTTGAAGAATCTCCCATTATTTGCGTCTTCCTACTAGCTCTCTCGCTTTACCCCAGGGCCGACGCTATGTTTACTAATGGCATGGTACAATAACAGTACAAAGATAACTCCTTGCTTGTTTTCATAGGTCGTGTCGTTCGAAAAGGAAGAGGATAGGCTCACCCGATGCTGATGAACCACAGTCGGAGATTGAACAAGAAGAGAACAGGTAAATATGCTCGAAAAGAAATAGATTTCTATAGGTTATGGAGCAATATCAAAGCAGAGGTAGAGAAAGGGGTTTTATGGTATTCTATTTTGAAAAAGAAATATAAGATCAAACAAACAAAGCTGTAGGATTATCCCTCCCTGTTGTGGTAGGAACTATTCACTTCCGGATAATGTGTTTAATTCTATGTTAGTACTATCCCATTTTCTGGGATACAAAGTTGCTTATGTCCATTATCAATGTTGAGACTACATTTATACCTGTACAAACTCGAAAGAGTTTGTGCAATACCAAACAGCAAAAATGGTGCAGTGGTGTTTCCGTAAAAGCGACACAGACAACTACTGTCGCATTTATAATATTAGTGTGTCTCTGAAGATTTTGTAAACACTAAATAGGAATAAATAGAAAAAAAATATTTTCGAAAACAACAGTGGGCTTGAAATCATGGAATAAAAAGATTTGGAATTACAATCCCTTATAGTGTTGATTCAATTTTGTTCGGTAGAGTTTCCTAGAGGTAATTCATCGTAATTTTAAACGTAACTTCTGTGGTAACTTTAAGAAATTGATTTGGATACAAAAGAAAGAAAGAATAGGATTTGGGTCTTTTTTTGAGTGATAGTAATTTGTAATAGTCATGATCTATGCCAAAACTGAATAATTGGACTTTAGTAATCCGGCTGGCGGTGATGAAGGCACCGAAGCCGCCTGCCCCGAAGACGACACCGCGTTGGTCGCCACTTGTTATTGCGAGACGCCCAGCAATGTGTATGCTGACCCAGAGGAGCTTGTTGGTAAGTTCTACTTCTTTATGACGTACGAACATTCTTTAGAATAGAATATACTTTATTGTTAGAAAACAATTAGTAATACAATTAAACTAACTAAAACTATGTATACAAATTTAAATGGCCGGGGTATACATAGTGACATACCATCCGAGGCCGGATGGTATGTCACTTATTCCTTGGAAGATGGGTCGGCCGCTTGTTTGGGACGCGACATGTGTAGACACTCTAGTGCCCTCACATCTTCCAATGACTGAGTTAGAGGCTGGCAATGCTGCTTTAAAAGCTGAAGGGCTCAAACGGCGCAAATATGAAACCTTAGGAAGGGGTTACATATTTGTGCCGTTTGGAGTTGAAACATTAGGTCCGTGGGGTCCATCGGCAAAGAGTTTCTTCAAAGAGATTTGTAAGAAACTCTCTGATGCCACCCGTGATCAGAAGGCTGGCTCATATTTCGCCCAACAAATAAGCATCGCCATACAGCGCGGCAATGCAGCCAGCCTTCTGGGCACGCTTCCATCTGGCAGCGATTTGTTACACAGTCTATAATCGCTTGTATTTTATAACTTAGTTTATTTTAGTTTTTACTTACTTAAAGTAATCTAAACTTAGTTGTACCATGTGAAAAAAAATAAAAAACAAGAATTTAAATTAAACTATAAAATCTAGTGTCAGACTGCTGTCAGTTGAAAACTTGCCCAAAAGACTGGCTATATTACCTCGCTGTATGGCAACACTAATGTGTTGTCATGTGAGACTGTCTCGATAAAGTTTGTTGTATGTTTGTATGCTTTATGGCGCGAACTTTATTGTATAATCAAATTTATAAAACGATACAGAAAAACATATAATTAAATTAAATTAAAATAATTAAAATGAACAAGTTGGCGGTAGGCTAAATAAAACTTTAACAATACACGTTGGACAAATGTCATCTTTGTCGTCCGTGACCACGGCCACTGAAAAGCGCCCGAAACGTCGGATAAACCAAAATCAAATAAATTACCGCGCTTAAAACCTTTAAAACGTAGTTTTATTATGTATACAAGTCGCGAAAACTTAACAAAATATTATGAAAATGATGTAGCTAAATATGTCAAGTACACGGCAACGTGTTTTATTTTAAGTACATATTATTATTTTTTCTATACAATCCAATAATCCAGCACCCCCTAGACTTTATTAGTGCCGGATTAGTGACTCTGCTGTATTTGTATGCCTATGTGAATCTAATATTCACAAATGTCCAGAGCCAGTATTCTGCCAAGCCATAGAGCTAGTGGATGGTGTCCGAGTGGGCTGTTCGCACGGCGCTCGCAAAGTGGACGGCGTGTACGCGCCGTTAGTGCGTGCAGGTCCACGCGCGCCTTTCTTCCTCGCGTGCACATTACACGCGAAACAACTCGTCAAACATATGTGCTGCTCAGCTTGCGGACTGTTTTGTACACAGGTTTGTCACCTTTCTAAATCTTTAATTAGATAAAATGTTGATACGTTTTCTTGGAAGTACTTTTTTGCCATAGAAATATTAAGTCTTATTAAAATTGCAATGACATTTTCTTATTGAGATTTTTTTTGACGGCTTACTTCACTGCCGCGCAGAGGCTTCGGGTTCGATTAATTAATTATGGTAAATTTCGGAAACGAATTTTGTATGTTACTATGGTCTGGGTGTCTGAGATCAGGCTCGGACTTCGGAGTAGTGTGTTGTATATTACTCATAACGGAAGTAACTTGCTTAATTTGGGGATATACAATATGTATGTTTGTCTACCGATTATAATTATATATATCGTAATAAAATCTACGACTTTTGGTAAGATGCTTAGATATTAGCCTCTACTCATGCTATGTCAAATGTCAATGTTAACTCTAACTTGTCAGATCCTTGATTTGAAGTTAATTTAACAAATCTACAAATAAATATTTAGGGCTGCTTGCATAAAGTTCCTTAAATTTATTTTGTAAACACGTAAACGCATTCAAAACCTTTAAATACGATTAGCATCTTGCACAACGCAAAATTTGTCGCTCAATATGTCTAAAGAACTGTCAATACCTTTTGTGTAAAACGTATTTAGGCAGTTAAATATGATTAACTGATTTTATATAAAGACGATCGTTATGCAAGCGACCCCTAGTCTCAAAATAATTGTTTTTTTGAGCCTTTGAATTTAAAAGTAATTTACTTTAGCCAACAGCCATACTACATACACGGACAACTTATTAAAGTCAAACATCCTACACTATTTTTCATCAAGATATGATTCCCTTTTAAAACTACTTTGTTGGACCTGTCTAAATGGTTCCCTATGATTCCCTTGTGTCCATAGGCGATTGTAACCACTTTCCATCAAGTGGACCGTCTGCCTGTCTGTTGGACTCATGCAATCAAAATCAAAAAGATTATTATATTCTGCAAGTAAACCTTTCCTAGTTTAGCAAAATGTATATTTCCAGGGTATTTTCTACCAATGTAACCTCGGCCACCTGTTCCACTTGGACTGTGGCCTGCCTTACAATGAGGCCAAGTTGAAGCCCGGCTGCCCGCACTGCGGAGTGCACTCATACAGATGGCAGCCGGCAAACAGGGAGTGTTCCAAGGTGAAGGTCGAGATGAACTGCAGCAACAAGAGAATATTCCTACCGGATCAGAGGGAACAGTGGTAAGACTTGTCACATAACAAGCAGCTATAGAATCCTATAGAAAATTCTTTGGTCTTTACTGTACACAAAATATAATTAAACTACGTTTTAACGGTTTTAAGGGCGGTAGTTTATTTGATTTTTATGATTCCGATGTTTCAGCCACTTTTCAGTGGCTGTGATCACGAAAGACAAAGATGTCAATTGTCAATGAGTATTTTTAAAGTTTTATTTAGCCTACCGCCAACTTGTTCATTTTAATTTTGTTTATGGTTATTATTTACTCTATGGGAGCCTAATCTAATTTACCACCGATTCGCAACATGTTGTGGCTTGAAGAAAAGAAGTGACGAGAAACTTATCAGCAAACATGCCTAGCTCTAAGTCGCGAAAACTTAAGAAAATATTTTGTACATACATAAAATAGCTACAAATAAAACTAAAAATTGTTGATGTACAAAGGCGAGCATGACCCTAGAAAGAGTTTTCTTCCAGCAAACCCATGGGTCTAGCGAGAGTGGGAAAACAAGAGGCAGGGTTGTGTACATTAAAGTTTGTATTGATAAGTAAATAGGTTCTTATACCTAAATGTACATTAAACCTCTACAAGGGTCAAATTTAATATTATTTTTTACCACAAGCTGTCAAAATTGCCGCGCCAAAACCAACAGAATTATATTGTCTCTTTTATTCTAATACAAATTATATGTAGTTAGAGGGAGAAAGCGTCAGTTCAACATTAATTTCAGAAGTTAGAAAGAAAGAAAAAAACTATTTTAAGAAATAGCGAAGTACTTACATTGCTAATATGTGTTAAAAATAACATACTTTGAGAATTTGTACCCCGCATTTTCCGTAAGCAAGGTTTGCACTCAGCTTGTTACTGTGCCGGCATAATATCCGACACAACGCGGATTTTCAGTGCAAACGTTCCTTTGGCTTAATACTAATACGACCCGAATATTTTAAATCTGTAAAGTTATCACTTCAAAAAATTTACTTAAGTTCTACATATTCATCTGTTTATAGCACTCCAGCCTATTTGACGTTCTCGTCCCTCGCACCTTCCCAACTGAAACAAGATCCCGTGATACCCGAAGAACTGCTACCATCGCCGCCCATAGACTTGAAACAGATCTGCCAACGCGACGGCACCAAGAACGAATCAGCACAACCATTGTATGACACGATAGTTAGTGGAGGATCGATTGAGGAACTTATACCGAAAATTGGTGAGTCCTTCTTCTGGTTATAAAAAGCTTTCAACAGCTATAACAATAGTGAAAACTTTCTGAATGGATGTATAAGAGTTTTGTTGTCTATGATAAAATTTAGGTCTTATACTTCGATGTCTAGCTGTGTGTGACAATTTGAAAAAACTATTATATTTAACATTCAAGTTAATTAATTTTATTTAATATTTACGACTTTTAATTCCCGCGGGATTTCCGGGACATACAGTACCATAGCAGTTTAAAAACAATGTAAGCTATTGTTTTAGTGAAAACTGTGCCAGAATGAGCTAATTTTTATGCTCCCGAACGTCTTCAAACTGCTCCCGGAAAATTTTTGGCGACATTTCCAGGATAAAAAAATAGCGTAGATTTTAAGTCTAAGAGTTTTATTACTACAAAAAATTTGCTATCGATCAGTGAAAAATTCACATTCAAATTAGTTTTTTTTATATATAGTCCAATTAAATTATTCCCACAAAAATATCCACAAGATTCCCACGATAACAAGTAGCATAGGTTTTAAATTTAATAATTTGCTGTCTATCAGCGAAAACTGCATAGAAATCGGCCCAGTAGTTTTTACGTGAATCCCGAATAAACGAGTCAAGACAAGAAAACTAAACAAAATTGCATACTGTTCTCTATCGTTCATATAGTCTATTCCAGTCGTTTTTTTTTATAATAGCTTCAATGTATTACATACATACATAACTTCACGCCAGGTCCCTTGCGGGGTAGGCATGAACAACAGAGCGCCATTTAGGCTTATTCTTACGCACCTCGCTTCTTTGACATTCATAGCTCTTGTCATGTATTGTTTGTGTGTATTGTATTGATATGGCAATTTTTGAATTTTATAATATTGTGCCATGGAGCCGGGGTACGCAGTTAGGATTGGAAGGAAACGCCAGTCTTTTTCAACTAAATGCTTTTATTGACTTACACAGCAGTACGTGATTCCTCTCCTCAGGGTTGCCCCTACACGCACAACAAACGATGCACTGTCCCGAAGATGAGATACCTCATTCACAATACCGTCGCCGATATTGCGTAGACCACCTCCTCCTGCAGTGCTCACCTCCGAATTTAACGCGCGTAGCTCGCTTCTGGTTCTACTCTTAAACTACGCTAAACTCCTCCTTCACTGAACTGCCCACTAAACTTTTCACTAAATGCACCACTAAACTCGTCACTGTATTCTTAAGGCTAGCCGCAGACACAAAATAATATTGTCAATACAAGATTGTCAAAATATTCATCAATATAATGGTTCCCGCACACTACGCAATATTATTATCAATTTTATTGAGAATTAATGTGACTCAGTCGCTCTGCAGCTAGATTCACGTGCGGACGTTTGACATAACAATTAATGGATACAAAGAAAAAAGTCGTTGCATTGAGTGCAATACTCATACTCAATGCAAGGACTAATTAATTTTACTAACTAAAAAAACAAACAGCAATTCATAATACGTCCAGGGAGACGGGACGTAAACCTCATCAGTTCCCTTTCCCGATGATTTTGATTTGTGAATCTTCTTTAATTCTTTCCGAAAATTTGTTCGTAGGGAATTAATTTTTTTCTTTACTTGTCTTGTGCTATTTGGTTTGATTTTTTTATAAATATCAAGCAACTTATCAAGCGCATTATTTTTCTTGACTGTATCGTGATATGCTTTGCAGGATGTATTCCATAATTCTGGGAAAGTTTCCCATGTTTTAATAAACACTGACAAATGTCCATGGTAGGGCTATCATCAACAGTATCAACACTATTTTCGCTTTGGATACTGTTTTCGTCTTCCATTTTGAACAAATAACACGAACGTACGAACGTCCGCTCGTACTGAAATCTTTTCCTCAACTAAAATATTGCCGCGCGCCCGCACACATCAATATTATTGACAATACCCCTGCCTCCCCCCGATATTGACATGACAAAATCAGAATTTCTGGAAAATCCACAATAATATTGAACACTACCGCAATACTGGCCGCACACACTCAATATTATTGACAATACGTACTTTATTGTCAATATTATTTAGTGTGTGCGGCTAGCCTTACTCTTCTTTCAACTCTTTCGTATCGTATTTGTCGCTTTGCTGTATTCAACTGAATTACTCGGTAGGCGCGCCTTACGCTGCTTATATACCCGAAAGAATCTTCTAGAATCCGTTATTTCGATCTTCTTTTCGTTAATTTTTTATTTACTGTCTATCCCTTTCTATAATGTATCTATCTTTGTCTTTTCTTCCAGAATCTTCTAAATTTTTCTGAAACTTCTTAAATCAACTAGATCGTTTCACCATCGCTCGCCACAATATTGTTACGAGCTACACAGGACTCGAATTAAAATGCCTTTGGAATTACTATAGAGTTTATTAGAACTGTACAAACACGTATAAAACAGGCACAAATATGAATGGACACAGCTAGTAAAAATTGCACGACACAATAACGCGCGCAAAGTCCGTCACTATATCGCTAATCGAAAGTACTAGACACGTCTCGCTAGTATCGTAATCGTCGCTTGACTGCCCCACCCCTCCGTTCGGGCATTGTTTTATACTAAACTGTATAATATCGACAAAGGGGCCGCGTACACTGAGTTAATCCGCACATCTGGCAAGCTTCGATGCAATGCAATAAAAACAAGGATTAGTTCGATACCAATGACGGCCATAAAATAAGTGCAAAAACAATAGGATGTTTTTAAATTTTAAACACGAAGTAAACAAAAGAACACCGAATGCAGAAAAGGCAATAAACTGCGTTTTACGACAGCCAGGTGTGCGTTCTTTGTTGTATGTAACAATATTATAGATGATATATTTTTGTCGACGTACAGTATCGGGCAAGAACATAAACAAGGCGTTTGCGAGTGAGAGCGGCGGCACCTGCGCACACGCAGCGGCGAGCCGCGGCCACCTCGCGGCGCTGTGCCTGCTCCAGTACGCGGGCGCCAATCTCGACGCACTCGACGCGAACATGCGCACGCCACTCCTAGTCGCTGTCACTGGTAATATTAATAACTATTTATTTCCGAAAATTCCTATCGACTATTACAAGAGTATTCATCAATTTGTTTTATGTTTATGCCTTGGCAATTAGGCCTTGAAACCAGGCGCAGTTGTATTTTAGGCTACGAGTTATTGTTACGAGCTACAGGACTCGAATTAAAATACCGTCGGAATTTATTAGAACTATACAAACACGTAAATAAAGTATTTTTAAGAATGAATTTCTTTCATTCACGTAGAACACAGGTACAAATATAACTGGACGCAACCGGTAAAAATTTCACGATTCAATAACACGCGCAAATTCCGTCACTATATCGCTTATCGAATGTACGTCTTGCTCGTATCGTAATCCTCGCTGCCTCACCACTCCGTTCGGGCATTCCTTTTATCCTGTACAAATACAATATGTCTCGACGCACAACAATCATTTCCAAGAATTAGTTCGAAACACCTGTCTAATGACTGCCATAAAACAAGTACAATAACGATAGAAGGTTTTTCTTAATTACAAATTTTAAACACGAAGTAAACAAAAGAAGTCCAAATCCACTCTGTCGGCATGTGACACTATAAAAACGAACTACTTTTTCTAGCACTTTTGGATAAATCAGATAAAAAACCTAAAGAGAAAACTAAGAATAGCAAAGTATCCGATGTGGAGGAGGCAATGGAAGTGGACACAAAGGAAGAGAAATTGGACGACAGTGAAAAGAGTATCACTGAAGAGGAGGTGGTCGGCAGAGATTCAACGAAGGATGAGAACTTGTTGAAGGTTATCAAGTACTTGGTCGCCGCAGGGTGTGATGTCAATTTGCCTGTAAGTGATTCATTTGTACGAATTATATAACGCTAGCTGCGCCCCGCGGTTTTACCCGCGTGGTGATGGAAAATCGTTATGTTTTTTGGATAACACACACTATATTTTTGTAAATAATAAATAGCCTTTGTGTTATTCTCATATGTAAGCTATATTATTGTAAAGTTTCATCAAAATCCATTCAGTAGTTTTCGTGTGAAAGAGTAACGAACATTCTTTAAAATTTTGCGTTTATAATATTTATAGGATAACAAGTAATGATGCTATACTATTTCCATTTCTTTATTTCCTCGATGACAGTTCTAATTTGATAGTTGTAGTGTTGTGACCAAATAAATAATGATATCGATCGCATCGTGTTAAGTTTTACGATAGCTCCATCCCTATCAGTTTCTCCGACTCTGCTATGACCTTGTACGTGCATAAGCGTCATATTTTTTTTTATTAAATAATGTATACATAATGTAATAAATAATAGTTTAAAAAAACTAAAAAAAACACGCTTTTATAAAAAATCCAACTAAAAAAACAAAAAATAAAATTTAATATAATATAAAAAAGCGAGGGGTGTATTCAAAGCGCTTTTTAAGATATTATATTATTAATTGAATACACCCCACGCTTTTTTATATTATATTAAATTTTATTTTTTGTTTTTTTAGTTGGATTTTTTATAAAAGCGTGTTTTTTTTAGTTTTTTAAACTATTATTTATTTTTCATTTTTTAGTTGATTTTTGTTTAAATGTTTTAAAATACAAGCTTTTGAGATCCTGCATATCATGTAGCAGCAGAGTGCTAGCCAAGACAAGTAAAACGAGCCCAAACACGACGGGTCTATCTTGTTTAGTACAGGAGTTCCTATGGCCACCTTCCGACTCCATCATCAGATCAGCTCCATGGTACCATATTATTGCATTGTCACGCGATATAAACATACGAGCCCAAACACGAAGGGTCTATCTTGTTTAGTACAGGAGTTCCTATGGCCACCTTCCGACTCCATCATCAGATCAGCTCCATGGTACCATATTATTGCATTGTCACGCGATATAAACATACGGGCCCAAACACGAAGGGTCTATCTTGTTTAGTACAGGAGTTCCTATGGCCACCTTCCGACTCCATCATCAGATCAGCTCCATGGTACCATATTATTGCATTGTCACGCGATATACACATACGTGCAAAATTTCAGCTCAATCGGAAAACGGGAAGTCGGTCAAATTTAGGGGTCGGTTACAGACATACTGACTGACATACAAGTGAAGCTAATATAAAGCGTGTAAAAAAGACGCTCGTTCAAGTTTCCACAGGAGCTGTCATCGACAAAATAAAGAAATGGAAATGTAGAATTTTCTTTGGGTTTTTGTACCATATTATTTCCACGGGATTCCCGATTCAATTTCATTTGATTCAATGTTGCCTCATGTCTGTGATGTGGTAATACTCGATAATCACTCTATCAAATTATATTCGAATAGATGATTCAATACAAATTGTTACACGGTATAAACACCCAGTTGAATTAGTTTAACAAAATTGGGTCATTTTGGTCTCACGCCAAAAGGAAGGTTAGCACTGAAAATCAGAGTGGTGTCGGATATAATTCCGGCACAACCATATGCTGAGTGCAAACCGTGTTTGCTGAGAATGTGGCGTTCTAATTCTCAAAATATGCTCTGAGTATAATAATGTATAAGGAATGAAGTTACGTCGCTATTTATTCAGTCTCTTTCTTTGCTAGGGAGGGAGGCGTCTCACTAATGTGACCAGCTGTGACGTAATTTGTGTTTTTTTATTGCAGGAGCTCAATAGACAGGCAGATGGCCCACTTGATGGAAAGTGGTTGCCATCGCCTATGGACATTTGCAACACCAAAGGTGCTACAAATGCGCTGCTGCTCTCTTAAGGGAGACTGGAACCTGGTCACTAATGCCGGAACACAATTCAAGGTTGTTATGGCGACATACTTTGGTCCAGGGGTGGTAGCCATCCAGTCGGGCAAATGCCCTACCACCTGGCTGTGGGTTGTTTTCTCAAATTTGAAATTGTATTCTTTCTCCGTTCCTACACGGATAAAAACGGTATTTAATCCCTAATAATGAATTCTAAACGTGGTGGTAGGACTCCGATGGCATGACGCCCCTCCACATCGCGGCCCAGCACGGCAGCGAGGAGGTCTGCGCCGTGATAGTGGAGGCGGCCGGCGCCGAGGTGGACCCCAAGGACCACGGCGGCTGGACCCCCCTCGTGTGGGCGGCGGAGAACTCGCACGCGAACGTGGTCAAGTAAGGGAATCCCTAATCTAAATCCATCATAAATAGTATTAAAGAAATAACCCAGCCCACAAATGTCCCACATCTGGGTTCAGGCCTCCCATTATAGGGGGAATGGACCGTATACCCGCCACGCTTGTCCAAGACGGCTTGGCAGGTTCGACTCATCGGTTATCTCGATGTGCCGATTGCATCACGATGTTATCCTTCACCATTCTTAGCACATGGTAATAGTAACAATAATTATAAATAGTAACGGCAATAAATAATCTTAACAGTGTTTTAATATACAGGTGAATTTTTCAAATGGGTCTCTAATGTCAGATCTTAAATTATATGACATGATCTATCTATCATACTCATCTTCTACATTCTTTATACATAATTTTTATTATAAAATATCATTTTTTTTACACAAGCTGCCCGCTGCTATCAAAATGGCCGCGCCAAAACTAAGAGAATATATCGTCTCTTTTATTCTAATACAAATTCTTTATAGTTAGAGAGAGAAAGCACCAGTTCAATTACTTCGTTTGAATTATCTGTATTTGACTACAAATTTGTGGTGCTTCCTAATTAGCCGTGTGTGACAGTTCAGGCAACAAAACTACGGTGCTTTGTGTCCTGGGAATCCCGCGGGAATAATAATCCCGTAACTTCGGCCACACTTCACAACAGGACGAAGTTGCGGGCATATTTCCTATAGTAGAATTATTTTGTCCGTGTAGTTTGGGTCATAAATCATAGCACGGCCTCAGCCCGGCTAGGGCGGTGAGTATGTTGCGCGGGCGTAACGCCATTATCGATAAAAACAAATGAGTCATCGAAGGCAGGCAGGTACATGGCGGCGGGGTGGTATACAAAGGGTGGTGAGACATTCTTATGTTATGAGTCCTTTGTTGTACTGTAACGACTAAAACCTTTTTAGTCGTCGTTTATATTAAGAAATATAATAATTTGAATATTACACATCGAATGCCTCGTAAAACAATCGATATCAGAATTGTATTGGCCGCGCACGGAACGCATGTAAAAAGTCTCTTGATTGAAAATATAAATAATATATTCCCTGAACCAGTCTCTTTATTCAAGATCCCTGGTCAGCTTGAGCCGCTGGCCGCCACAGTACCCACCTGCAAATTATAGTACATATGTCGAAGAGAAATGTGTATTTGTGCATTCGCTCTCTGAATTTCTTTAGTGACACAATGGCTACTCCTTTGTTTTCCTTCACAAAATGACAAAACTAAATACATAATAATGCGCATCACTATGCCCGCCCATAAGGCCCGTGAGGAGTTTTTGGCTGGAACTGAAAGGTGATGTTGTGCTGTGCAGTTTTATTTTCTAAAAATATGTAAAATTACTCTAAAATGAACAATAGTTGTAGGATATTGATAGTTTTTGAGTAGTGATTATGTGTTTTGTGAGAAATGTGAACTGTATAGTCAAATGTGGCCTTTTGAGTTGTCACAAGAACTCCGTTGAATGGCACTAGCTGATTACCTACAGTTCAGCTGTGCTACACATAGGCTTAAGAAAATGAAGAAACTAAATGTATATTATAAACTAAGATCTGGCTTAAAGGCCTAGTTGCCAAGCCATAAATATAATAAAATAAAAAAATAAGGCCCGTGAGCGGGAGAGGGAGTGACATACTCGCTTCACCGCTCCTATTGTTATAATAATGAGTGGTGAACGGTGTGGCGCGCAGGCGGCTGTTGTGGGCGGGCGCGGACGCGTCGTCGTGCGACGCGGAGGGCAACGCGGCGGTGCACTGGTGCGCGCTGGCCGGCGCCGGACCCGCGCTGCTGCACCTGCTGCACCGCGCGCCGCACTGCGTCGACGCGATCAACGCGCACACCGACACGCCCCTGTCAGTGTACACTTGTGTTCTCTTACCATCGCCCAATTGGACTATCTCAATATCGTCAGAGTCGCCGACTACTGGCGTCATAATGGGTCTTACGATTTTTAGCTCACGAAAAAGCGTCACGGCCGCGTGTTATATATAATACTTACATTTTTAAACTTGTGATATCTTTCGAATGGGATGTCCGAATTGAATCATTCAAAAGTTATATAAAGGTATTGAAGCAGTCTTGAATATGAAGTAATTTATTTTGATAACGATGAATACCGAGATACAAATAAAGAGCCTTTTCTAGCGGCGGCATTTTAATTAAAATTTTAAAATAAAAGAACAGTTATTGTGGCATAACTATAATAATTAGACATATGCTGTCGCGACACTTTTTGTAGATAACGATGTGTTCTGCAAAGTTGCAATACATTATTTTATTCTGTCATCAATAGTTTTCGCAGCGCACGCGATTTTAGGTATTTTTTTTACACCTTGGGTTACAATATTGGAGTTTTAGTAAGGATCCCTATTTTTTTTTTGTAAAATAGCGTAAATATTATATTCGTTTTTTCACTTGTCCGTTTTTTAAATGAAAAACCAGCCAATTCTGTCGTCAGCCAGGCGATTCTGATTATGTTGAGATAGTAGAATTAGAGTAACCAAATGGCTTTAATTGACTTAACTTTTATTACACTATCATAATTTCAATAAATAAATAAAATTTACGATCTTCCTATGGTCCTCTTGTTCCTGTACCTATTCCATTCGCTTATCCTATCTCATCCCACTTGTCTGATGCCTCTATCCCATCCCACCTGTCTTCACCCTTTTGTTCTATCCATCCTATTTCAATCCCTCTATCTCATATTAAAAGTTTTTTTGTATGTTGGCTTCGCTCTAATGTTGCATACCTGTATAAGCGGCCTCTATAACCACTTACCATCAGGTGGGCAGTTTACCTATATTATGATTTGTAAAAAATCGTATTACAAATCCGAATTTTGAACAATGTAATAAGATCTTGACAGCGTACCATAGCGCAATAATAACAACCCTGAAGAGATCCTAAATTTTCATTTTTCTCCCGATTCTTAATATAGAAAAATATTATTGTAAAATTAATTTAACCCTACATTTTATTCTACAAAACATTATATATTTTACAATTAGGCAAAATTTACCAAGATTTTGAAATATTTACAATGGACTATCACTACTAAATCAAAATAAATTATATATAGTTCGAGCAAAACTTAAATGCTTTCGTGAAGTTCGTACAAGTGATTGTACAGAACACAGTTATAAAGATTACGAGATGGTGTGTACGTAGCTGAGAAGGTAGGCTGTTGCGTTCTCGCTCGCTCATCTCTTACTCACTTCACACTAGCAGATGTAAAAAACATTAAACATTTTACAGGATTACTGCAAATTCAAGAATCTGTTTTCCAGATGCATTTAAGTTTTGTTCTTCTATCCTAATAGTTTGCTGAAGTTGTTATTATCTCTTTTTAATGCTAATAATATCTTGGATTGTTTTCGTCTTAGACATGTGGCAGCTCGTCAAGGACATTACTCCTGCGTTGTCATCCTATTGGCGAGAGGAGCTAGGGTGAGCTGATTTTGAATTAATTTTTCTCTAAGAATACGACTATGTATAAACAATACAGCTGTGCAATTTCAAGATATCAATTTTTGTTGTAATCGTGTATTGATATTGATCGTCTTGCTAGTTATTTGCCGTTGTAGTTAGTGTCTTAGTCAAAACATGCAATCACTCTTAATTCACTAAATTTATTTTTGTATCTGTGAACAATAAAAAGTTAACTATCTATCCCTCCCAGTCGGCTAATGCTGTTATTAAACAGATCAGACAAATTGTATCATAGGTATTCAATGACATTGAATGATTCAAGTTTACGATGTATCACTTTGGTTGTTTAACTCTTTTTTATATATATTTGTCTATAATAATTTTACATCATGAATTAGTATTGAGGCATCACTTAAACCTATGAGGTTTGTGTGTAATGCAACGAAGTTAAAAGACAGATATGATCGGTCTAAAACAGGTTTAAAATAAATGCACGTAACCGCTATATAACGACACTGAAGGGACTTGTTATTTTTGTCTGACGTCTTTTGCTGCACCAGTAAATTTGTTTTATTTTTTTAAAGGACGTAGAAATTTCGTTATGCAGGATGCCGACAGTTGAGTTTATTACGGACTAGGATAATAAAGCGATAGGAGAACGTACACAGCTGCGCAGTTTTTACTAATTTTGGCTTTGGCAACTTAAACGCTAGTTTTTATTATTTAATTTTTGTCGTTATTGAAAGTGGGTGTAATATTATAGACTGTATAATTGTATGGAGTCTTCCATTGGCTTTAGTTGGTTTAGCTTGTCTAAGCTAAACCAACTAAAGCCAAGTGAGTTCGTAGCTTAAGGGTAGTTTGTCGTTACATCGAGTGACGTTACATGGAGTTTACACTGTAGTTTGAAATGCATGTCTTTACTTCCAGTGTCAATGGGTAATTCAGTGTTATACAATAGGATCGATGCAATTACTTTCAGTGAATATATTTTTGTGTTGCGTCTAAAAAAAGAAATATGTTTATTTTAGACAGACATAGAGAACTCGGCAGGGGAGCTTCCGGTGGAAGTGTGCAGTGACAAGTGTCAGAGCGCGATCTCACTCAACATGCAGATGACACTCGCCGTCAAAGATAAATTCAACAAACGAAAATTGCTGAGCAGGTAAGTGAATCCAGTACCTTGAATTTCGCACTGGTTTCCTTTTCGCAGTCGAACTTTTAATTGTTTTGCTACTGTGCTTTGGATCCCTAGAAAACATTTAATCGAATATGGGGTATTTTTAAAGACCTGAACGAATCATGTTCAAACTTAAAATTTATATTGAAAATTATATTTTTAAGTTCTACCGCTTTTATTTTTTGTAATTTTCTCGAGCTCTTACCGCCATTTCGTCGTGAGGGTCTTTTGTACCTTAATACTTTTTTGTTGCTAATGATATTTTTAATTGTTACTTTGTTTTACGGCATACAATTTTGGATTCAGTAGGTTTTAATCTAATTAAAGTTGAAAGTCTTAAAACAAAATAATAGTTTAAAATACTTTTTGCAAAAAAAAAATATTTTGAATATAAATGTCGCTTACGATAAATCGGCGGTAATGGCTCGCTGTTTTCTTATCATAACAAATGGAATTCCCATCTTGACGTCGCGTGCATGATTCGTTCTTGCGAAACAGACATTGATTAGGCTGTGCACAGGCGTCTAATACCGAGTGTTTTTGGAGTCTGTTAAAATTAGTTAACTGTTTCCTAATTAATGTTCTCAAAATTCAATATAACAGATTATGAAATGTAATAGAAAATTTTGGAACACATTTTTTTTTAATTGATTGTTTTTTTTTATTATATTCAAGTATAAAATAATTAATTTGCCTGCAGTGATATATCGAGAGGCCGCGAATTGTACCCTGTGCCATGTATAAACGAAGTGGATGACGAACCTCTGCCTGAAGACTTCACATATATCACAAGCCACGTGATGCCACAGCTGTTGAGCATCGACAGCACTATACCTAATATGCAGGTGAGACATTTCTGGCTTTTGCTCTAAAACGCGTCCTATGCCTCTGGGTCTTGTCAATATTTATTTGAAAAAAGTAATTAGTTCTTTAGAAATTAGAATTTGTTACCCTATTGTTTAAAAGTTCGAGGGGAAACACACTAATGCCTTTGAAAGTGAATATCTTACCATCTATTAACTCGAACTCGTGAGTTACATTTGCCGTGCCACCTCTAGTTTTTTAAAATTGTCAACCTTTGCCTTGAATTATGATAAAGCAAAAGGTAATTTATTTAAAAAAAATACTTTTTCTGCAGTTTTGTGAAGCAACTTTATAAACCTTCATACAAATTTGCAACTATGTGTGTAGATCCAGTATATTTTTAGATAAATGTCTGTGATGTGTATGTATGGCAGACTGACGTGAAGATTTTATAAACGATATCTTTTTCTCATATTTACTATGTACCTATAAAAAAACTATTCATCTTCATGGCCTATGTTATTTTCGGTGTAAGAAGAAACGGTTAGCCTTCTGCTAATCGCTTTTTATATGATGACTGAAAGTTCCGATGGCACACTTCCTCCTCCCCCGCCCCAGCCCCGATTCAAATGCAAAAGTGTTTATTCAAAATAAGTAAATATTTAAATTTACTTCCTATTCTATGTATACCTCTTCGCAAAGTATTATGGCTGCTAAGGAGAAGAAGCGGCAATTCCTTTCCCATAATCGTATCCTCACTATCCCCTTCCTCCGGTCTGGTACCTCTACCCATCTTAAAGGCCGGCAACGCGTTGGCTTCGCCCCTGGTTTTACAGTCATCCATAGGTAAGCTTTCCTGCCTGTTTACTAGCCTTGCGATAAAATATTAAAAAGTAGTGCAAAATGTCATTAAAGTGAGTTCATAACATATCGATGAATGTGTCGTGGGTGTGGTTTACATATATTTCCCCGTAATCATAAGTAATGAGGGGGGTGAGGGGGGAGTGGAGGATGAAAACTTACCCCTTCTGCAACTCCCATGTGGCGGAAATGTATAGTTCCTGAGTTATTAATGTTTTTGTCAATCTAACCTCACTTCTGTTTTTCACTTATATATAAGATAAATAGTGAAGGGTTCAGTCGGTTCTGGCTTTGGTCTACACAAAACCTAACCTAACCGACTGTTTAAAACTTCACATATTTAAATTTTCAGATACATACAGTCTCCTATTTAAATATATCCCGTCCTCTTCAAAATGTACCCGGCACAAAAAAACGTCACGCCGACAAAATTATCAAATCATTGTCGTGAATTTTAAACTTCGATAATTAATTGAATATGTATTTTTTCTACTCAAAAGCAATTTCAGTTGTTATAAATAAGTCTTAAATATATTCCTAAACACATTAACCATTAAAATCATCCGGGGATATACATATGTAAACCCAACCGTGTGTCGTGTGTGTCCAGGGCTGCGATTGCAAAGACGGCGACTGTTCGTCCTCGACGTGCGGCTGCGTAGTGCTCTCGGTGCGCAAGTGGTACAAAGCCGACCGGCTGCACCCTTCGTTCCCGTACCACGACCCACCAATGCTGTTCGAGTGCAACGAGACTTGTGGATGCAACGCCGTGAGTACCACTTTCGGTGCTTTGTTTCGGTTATAGGATTTCTATCGACTCGTATGGAATTTGTTGCGACAAGGAATCAATATTGCTTTTAACATGTTCATTGTCAAACCAAAAAAATATTTCTTTCTCGAGCAGCTCAAATTATTTATTGTGCTCAAATAATTAATTATTTATTGTATCGTCACGCGACGTCGCGTGTTGGTACTTTATACTTTGAATATATAATAAGCAAGATACAAAGGAAAGTGTTACAATAAGTTATTTGCTACATTCTGCCAGTAGACATGTAGTATTTCATAATTTATTCTAATTTAAGGACAAAAATCACCCACAGGCAGGTGGTAGGGCATTCAAAATTATACATCAGATCATAGACTAGTAGAGTGAAGGAAACTTACTACTATTTTGTATTATGTGTAATCCCTCAGGACCATAAGTAGGTAAGGTTTCACTCACAATACAGATCCATTGACCGAAGCAGGAACCCGCCTACTGATCACCCGAGGAGTAGTTTTGATAGACCGTTTTAGAGGTTAATGGTATCGTGATTACATTAAATTGGGATTGTATTTCGCTTCTTTTTAGAAACGTTGCACGAATATGGTGGTGAGCCGCGTGTGCAAGCAGGGCTCCCTTGCCGTCCGGGCGGAGGTGTTCCGCGTTGGCGCCGCCACCGGGTGGGGGCTTCGGGCTTCGAGGGCCGTGAAACGGGGTGCTCCGGTGGCCACGTACTGCGGGGAGCTGCTGGCGCTGCCCGAGGCGGACACCAGAACCCCGGACCATTATATGTTCGCGCTGGATCTCAAACCTGATTTACTGGAGGTAAAATTTGCTCTTGTTCAAATTCTTGACTTGAATAACCGAGTTTTGTGAATATTCTCCGAGATATTGTTGTATTGTAAGACCAAACACTATACAAGAAAACTGTTATATTTACTAATAAATAAAAGATACAATTATTTAACAGGTGTATTACGCTATTGACTTTTTTAAAACACCCCAATAAGACACTTCTGACTTTAATGAAAACTTATGGTTTTTGATACTGTGACATGTCACAGTAAACCCATGGGTTTTTCTGGCTTCCGAAAGCGATATTCGATGTTGTTAAATAATCATCAATTGCTTAATATTATATCGAGCCTTTATCTCACATTTTTTTTGTAAGCGATATTTGCATCTAGGTTTATTTTTTGTTGGAGAATATATTTTAAAATGTAATGTTGTTCTAAAACTGACAGTTTTTTATGCAGTAGAGTCTAATCTAACCAAAACTAAAAATATTAAAACAAAATTATAGTTTAAAATAGTTTTTGCAAAAAAATATAACTAGGTTCAAATTTCGCTTACGATAAAATGGAGGTAAAGGCTCGATATATTCATATCATATTCGGTTTGATACAAAAACTTTATTTCATATCATCTACTAATAGAAGTTTCCAATCGCATATATAAGAATCCACAAAAGAAAACCAATATCATATTCGGAATTATTTTAGAATCTATTTCAATACAGAAAATGTCGAATATTGACAACCATTTTACCATAAGCGACATTTGAACCCAAGTACATTTTTGTTGCAAAAAGATATTTTAAGCTATTGCAGTTGGTTTTAACTTAATTAAAACTGAAAGCCTTAAAATAATAGTTTAAAATACCATTTGCAAAAAAAATGTACGTAAGTCCAAATGTCGCTTACAACAAAATAGCGGCGGTAAAGGCTCGATAATGCTGGCGCCTTACTAATATAAATGTTCGTTTCAGCAATGCGACGACACGACGCAGTTGTGCGTGGACGCGGCCAACTACGGCAGCGCGGCGCGGTTCATAAACCACAGCTGCAGCCCGAACTTGGCGCCGGTGCGCGTGTTCACGCACTCGCGCGACCTGCGCATGCCCACGGTCGCGTTGTTCGCCACCAAGGACATCGCGGCCGGCGACGAGCTCACGTGAGTGACGCCGCGCACACACAGGCCCAATCGTTCAATGCCCAACGATCCACCGCATGGGGGTTACAAACAAAATCATTGTTTTTAGAAAGGTTTTCAGATCCTGGGTATCATGTGATATCACACCAGAGTGCTAGCCGAGACAAGTAAAACGAGCCCGAACACGACGGGTGGCCATAGGAACTCCTGTACTAAACAAGATAGGTTTAGTACAGGAGTTCCTATGGCCACCTTCCGACTCTATTATCAGATTAGCTCCATGGTACCATATTATTGCATTGTCACACGATATACATATGTGTGCAAAATTTCAGCTCAATCGGAAACCGGGAAGTTGGTCAAATTTAACTTGCAAGATTCCACCTGAACTTACATACTTACTTAGGTACATCCATTGCAAGCTAAATAAAAGCTTGTAAAAACATCAACAACAATACCCTTTATTGTACACCAACATAAAAACAGCAACACATTTTCATATCTTAAAATTAAAAGGGCGGCTTTATGGCTTAAAGCAATCTCTTCCAGGCAACCTTTGGATGGAAAAGGATCGTGAAGGAGGATTCACAATGATTTGTTAAAAATATACATAAATATCTCACCACCTTATAGTCTTACACAACTATGTATTCAAAACAAGATTTTTCTTTACGAAAATAGCTCATCCGTTTATTAAAATTTTCACCACCTTTATGAGAATTTTGTGTGGACTACTTACCGGAGTTCAAAATAGGTAAATGTAAATTTTCTAAGGAAAGACGTTTGCCCTGCCCTGACATGTCCTAGTAATATAAAATATTGAAATTCGATTAATATGTCTTCATATATTTTTCATTTTGTTCCGTAGATTCGATTATGGCGACAAATTCTGGTCGGTTAAATCTAAATGGATGAAGTGTGAATGCGGTTCAGGAGAGTGCCGGTATCCAGTCCGGTGCGACACCAGTGAAGCATAAATCTAAATTTAAAAATTGTAAATATTTCGTAATCTCATTTACTCTGTATTTATTGTTATTTTGTCATGAAATAAGATCAATTGTAGTAATATTTACGTGAATATTATAAATATCGTATTTCTACCTGAGTTTTCTTTATGTCTATCGATTGTAAAGTGGGAAACAAAAGAAAAAATTTTGAGTCTGCTCTGCTCCGAAGTTTAGAACGTATCTCCAGTCAAAATCATTGGATATAGTCAGCGCGTTCTACTGATGCTCACAACGCCCAAAATGCTCCGTTAGCCGTTCCACAAGGCGACCGCGGTCGTTGTGGTCGTGGCGAAAACATCACTAATGACGAGTAATCACACAACGAGCCATGGTAAGAGGTGGGTCGAGTAGCCATTCCACTTGGGTTTACGGTTGTAACGCCAAGTGGAACGGGAAAAACAGTGGTTGTTGTAAGTCCCTACTGGAACGTAGCCAGTATGATCAGCGTTGATGTTATTGGTTGATTTTAGAAGATGAATATTATCCCATTACAATTTTATTCCAATTGTAAAAATCGATAATAAATAATAATGTCACTAAAATGACACTTTACTGTGACAAAAGTCCATTATCTGCCAAAGTGAGCAATTGGCAAAATCAATGCCGAAGGCGTTGGAGCCATAGTTTAAAAAAAAATGCAATTGAAAAAAAAAGTTAATTGTAAATAATCCGCTGTCACTCAACTTTGAAAATTCAAAAGTTTTCGTAACGGATCGTGAATTATATCAAATTGATTTTAATCACTCAATATAAAAATATCAGCTATAATCTACCAATTATTTGTTTAATATTAGATAGATGTGTTAATTAACAAAACAAAATGAGTGTTAATACAGAGTCAACGTCGAACAGTATAAAATTTGAACCGATGCCTATTTCGGCTTTGCTTGCGAATATGAGGTCGCAGCAAAACTCTGATAGTCCAGACATCAGTTTCTCCACCGGCGAGGATAGTGATAGTTCCTTTGCTGAGATTGTTAACAACAAACCAGCTATTAACACACAAGTTAAGGAAAATATTTTGACACCTGTTGTTAAAAGTGAACCAAATGAAATCAAAATATTGGCCTCGGAAAAGAAACTTTCCACCAACGACCATAACAAAGAGAATATTAAAAATTGGATGTTGAACCAAAAACTCCCTGATAAAGCGAATCTTATTCAGAAACCTAAAGAAACTCAACAACCACATTCAGAGAAGAAACGCAGCATTCTTTTGCCACAGAACAACAACAGTAGAACAAATATAGTGAAGAAAACTCCTGAAATATGTAAAACAAACAATTCTCAAAAAGTTAAATCTGCAACACCTAAAATTAAGCCTGGTATTAGGAGATTTACTCCAGGTTCTGCGAGTAAAAGCAAAAAGAAGACTCCACAGCATAACTTGCAACAGAATAGGGACAAAGTTAGGTGTGAATTATTCAATAATGGAAATGACAGTCAGGTATCTCAAGAACCTGTACCACAACTACAACATGTGTTTCAAGCTCCTGTGCCTGAGACACCATTGAATAGAAAGCCAATGCCTGCTTCCTATTTGGCCACTCCTTCATATCCTCAAGGCATTATAGGAAATAGCTCTAAAGTATTATTCAAAACCACAAATATAAAGGATAAGAAGTATATGTTTGTCAAAAAACTGGGTACTGGAGGGTCTAGCGAAGTATATAAGGTAAGAATAATTATTGTTGTATTGGTTGTGTGAATATTTATTTAATTTAGAAGGTCAAGTAAAATACCTGCACTATTTAATTTATGAGAGTTATTTTTTTATAATGTAATTGGATTATATCTTCTTAAGTTTTTGTGACTTTTATACATAATAAAACTACATTCTAACGGTTTTAAGCACAGTAATTTATTATTGCGATTTTTGTGTCACTTTTCAGTAGCCATGATCACAGAAGACAAAGATGTCAAGTGTCAATGAGTATTATTAAAGTTTTATTTAGCTTACCACCAACTTGTTCATTTTAATTATTTAGTTTTTATTTTGTTTATGGTTATTGACTGTATGGGAGCCTAATCTAATTTACCACTGCTTCGCAACATGTTGTGGCTTGAAGTGAAGAAGCAGTGCAAGAATCTCTTCAGCAACCATGCCTAACTCTTATAATTTTATATAATATTAAAATGTGTGTAAGAAAAGATAAAAGAAATTATCAATCAAGTTGGTTTGTGTTCCAGTGCAGCAGAAAGAGCTCTCAGGGTCTTGAGATTTGGCAGTTGATTTTTGCTGGGTTTGAGTCCTAATATGTTTTGATGATTAGATCCCAAACAGGTACCACCTGGTACTTGCCAACTATCTACTCTATTAAAAGATCAAATGAGTTACCAGCTTAAACCCATTAAAACATAGTTTTGTTATGTAATTGGACTTTCAATAAATTTTCTAATTTATTTTAAGGTACTAGAAGTGGGCACATCATCTGAGTATGCAGTAAAATGTGTATACTTGGCGATAGACCAAGAGCTGGCACAGGGCTACATCAACGAGGTGCGGCTGCTAAGGGAACTGCAGAAGTCTGACAGAGTAGTTAAATTGTATGATTAGTAAGTATTTTATTTGTCTTATATATATTACAACTTGTGGTAGCGTAATGGCTAGTGCACACATCCCAGAGTCAGAGGGTGCAGGTTAGATCATGGCCGGAATGCATGGACCACATAGCTTTCTGATCTAATGTGCATATTGTTACAGAAACCATGTGCTAACAACAATGAAGGAAAACATTGTGATACAACCTTCAAATCGAGATAAACAATGTGTCAAACCTGCCAAGCCGCCTTAGACAAGTGTGGCGGATATACTGTCTGTTCCCTATAATGGGAGGCCTGAACCTAGCAGTGGGGCATTTATGGGCTGATATTATTTTTTATATGTATACATTATACTAAATAAATAGGGAATTGTATGTTATCATTGTTTAAAAATAATATTATGATGTGATTTCTTGTTTATTGCAAGTATTATAGGGTTAATGTTTTTTTGTTTAGACCCAGAGGTCTGACTGGGCTAACCTTAGCTCACTGGGACTCAGAGGTAGATATTCAACTCGTGATGTGATAAATTTTAATCAATATTCTGTTATCTAGTGGGAACCATTGAATATTATCTATAACATAAACATATCTAGCCTAGCTTAGGTATATACAATATGTGTGCTTATTTGCCGATTATATATCTCAACTCAAAACCTTTATGTGCAGTGAATATGACAGAAACAACCAGTTTCTGCGAATGGTGTTGGAGGTGGGCGAGACAGACCTGTCGTCGTTCTTGAAGGCGCGCGGCGCGGGACTGCCGCCGGCGCTGGTCTTACACTATTGGGAGGAAATGCTGCATGCCGTTGCTTACATACATGAGCATGGTTCGTTTTAAATAATCATTACACATATAAAAGTGGATAATTGGTACATGTCTGAGATGGACATACTCCAATATGACTGAATAATTTTATACTATACATTCTAAGTTGCAAATAGATTCCATTATAGTGATTGCCATGGAAATTGGTAAACTATTACAATTAACTGATCAGGTCTTGAAATTGACAAAAGAGACTGTAGCCTGGGACTGGGACTTTTAGTTTTTAAAACAATTTTGAAGGAAGTAAAATTTTAATTTTTGATAAAAAATATACATGTTTCACTTTTACATTGTTACTTTATTTAAAACATACAAAAACAAAATCTGATGGCCTAATTTAATAAAATTTGGGAACATGGTTAGAATAGAATATAATTAGTAAATTTCTAATTAGTAAATATAATTAGTAATTTTTTTAAATTCTAGAATCTGTAACAATCTAAGTTATTAGAGCTCTGAGATATCATTTTTATCTCCCTTCTACCATTTATCTGCTTTTGGGGTGTAGGAGTATATTTCCTTTTATTCAAATTAATAAATGAAAACTTTATTTTTCACTGTAAAAACTTAAACCTGGACTAACAATAAATAAACACTGTGCAATGCTGGATCACGGATCCATACACAGGTTCGCTGGTTCTAGTAGTTGATGGACTGTATTGGTTATATATGAGAGAGTGAGAGGTATACCAAATCCTGCACAAAAACCAATGAGGTTATAAGCACCACTAACCTCGGAATCCACCTTCAATGGGGCTAGCCAGCTCCTGAAAGTGCACGGCACGATCAGGTCCTCGAATGGCACTTCGGTTTTTATGTATGGCACACTCACACAAAATAGCAAGCACGGCTTGTATATGAAATTCAAAAAAAAGGTCCAAGAATGGAATGTGAAACGTTCACGTGCACAGAGAAAACGGAACGTCTGAACAGACCTCGCGTTCGTTGGAGACTGGTTAGCCACAACGCAATGGCGGCGAAACCGAAAGCCAGCTGCACTTATAAAACTACCCACATTGGCATAAATTGTGAGGATCCAACAAGTACTGCTCATAGCAATATCTTCCACTTGGAAATTGGTGGCAGGCGTGATCCACGCGGACCTGAAGCCGGCGAACTTCCTGCTGGTGTGCGGGCGGCTGAAGCTGATCGACTTCGGGATCGCGTCGGCGGTGAGCGGCGACGCGACGAGCGTGGTGCGCGCGCAGGCCACCGGCACCTACTCCTACATCAGCCCCGAGGCGCTCATGGGCGGCGCGGGCGGCTACGGCGGCTCCAACACCGACAGGGGCGCCCCGATCAAGGTACATAAACTGACGGACTCATAAACTGCATCAAAGTTCAGGATTACTTTGAAATGATTTTTTTAAATAAGTATGCAAACTTTTTAGATTAAATTATATAAATATGGAGAGACTGGCTCTTAATCTCAAAAAAGGAAAATTTAAAAATAGAACTGCAGTAAAACAAATGAATATAGCCGGGAAAAGAAAATTTACTCATAGTATCAGATTTGCGTGTTATTTATAGCAAAGTTTTAAATTGATTCTCATTGATTTTTTATTCTTTTGTCAATTGAATTATTGTTACCAGCATAATTGTTGGGTTAGTTTTTTAACTCATCGAGAGTTTTTGAACCATAATATGGATACTTAGTCTGAACAAGCTGCTCAAATTGTAGCATTGGTGTGGGAGGGCTTAGATCAACGAACGATTGGTAGAAATTTAAATTTAAACCAGTCTACGGTTTCTAGAATATACAGAATGTTTGTGGAGACAGGTTCTTACAGAAGGAGATGTGGTACAGGCAGGACTCGAGCAACCACTGGTCGTGATGACCGATTTATTGTTACAACTTCCCTGCGAAATCGTTTCCTCACGTCTGTTAACATCAAAGCAGAGCTTAATGAAGTGCGTGGAGTAAACGTGAGTGCACGAACAATAAGAAGAAGGTTAAAGGAAGCGGATATCACCCCTTTTAGACCAGCAACTGGTCCAAAATTGTCTGTAGCTCACAGACAATATGTTATGCAGCAAATATTTAATGCAGGATAATTCCCGGCCGCACGCTGCTGCACAAGTTCGACAATATTGCGAAGAGGTTGGGATACGTACAATGAATTGGCCAGCACGCAGCCCGGATCTTAATCCCATTGAGCATGTTTGGGACAATTTAAAAAGAGCTGTATATGCGAGAAACCCTTTGCCCACGACAGTGGCAGCACAAAGAACAGCACTTTCAGAAGAATGGGACAATATTCCGCAAGATCTTTTAATAACCCTAATAAAATCTATACGGAACCGATTAGAATCCGTAATAAGGGCACGTGGAGGTAATACACCTTATTAAAACATAAATAAACCCTTGCATAAAGTTTGTGTCTATTGTTAAAACCAATTTTTTAATTAAACCAATTTTCCTTAAATTTCTGTTTTTTCTTCAAAAAAAGTCTGAAGGTCCTTTCCAGTACACAAACTTAAACTTAAGGATATGACCCTACGCTGTTTTAAAGTTCACGAACCAATCTAGAGGTTTCAATTTAAATCTGTATAGAAAGTTTGCATACTTGGTTAAAATATTTATTTCAAAGTCGTCTATTACTTTGATGGAGTTTATGAGTCCGTCAGTGTATTATTATTATGTACTATGTATTCACTTTTTTAGATAATGTCATTATTTGATTAAGCGTGCAATATATCTATCTTTACATAATTTAATAAACTTATAATAATGATTAATTATTCAATACTACAATTCCAATTTCACCTAAAGTGCTTGTGTACCAAAATTTACAGAAAGGAGTATAATAAGTTAGTAGAACTTATGAATTAGTTAGTATCCATAGATCACTGTTTCATATCCAGCTCGAAGGACCACTACTTTGTTAGGTAATTTAACAACGTGAAGAATTATGGGGTAAATAAGCAAGCGATTTTGAGTGGAAGATAATTTTTTATAATTAATGTTGTCACATGTGAAAGAATATTTTTTAGTGTTGCCAGACTTAATTATAAAAGTAGCATGTTTTATATCTCGAACAGTGGAGATCGATAAATATTTTTTTTTACAAGATGTATTGAATTGTGTGTTTAGATCTCGTACCGTTCGGACGTGTGGTCGCTGGGGTGCATCCTGTACAGCATGGTGTACGGGCGCACCCCGTTCGCGCACATCCCTAACCTGGCCAAGCTGGCCGTCATCCTCAACCCCGGCCACGTCATCGACTACCCGCCCGTTGAGCGTAAGTCCGCTATGTATAGTACGGCCGGCGTAACTTGGCAAATGTGAACATAGGCTATATATATATATATATATATATATATATACATAAAGCTTAATTTTTTCTTGTGTTTTAGATGGTACACTAATAAAAAAACCGACTTCAAAAACTAAAATGTATAAAATAACTTATTTCTAAAGCTATTATTATTAATATATATTATCTAAAACATCTTAAAGTTGGTGCTTAGTAATTTTCAAAATATAGTAATTTTTATGTTTTGCTTTGCACCAACTTCCAGATGTTTTAGATAATATATATTAATAATAATAGCTTATAAAATAACTTATTTCTAAGTTATTTTATACATTTTAGTTTTCTAGTTTTTGAAGTCGGTTTTTTTAAACGAAGTTTTTATTTTTTATTTGTTACTTTTTAGTGTCTAGCTATGTATGGGTGGACCTACGAATGGTGCCGCGCTTCTTAAAAAATATAGGTCCCACGAACCGGAAACAAAAAAATGTTCGTAAAATGAAAACTACTGGGCCAAACTATGTCAAATTTTTAGGGGACCAATTAGAAGCTATTCCGCGTCGAACAAAAAAATAATCACGTAAATCGGATCATAAATCACGGAGTAATTGGCGAACATACATAAAAAGAAGCAACAAAAAAAAAAGATCCCGACGAATTGAGAACCTCCTCCTTTTTTCGAAGTCGGTTAAAAAGTTATATAACATGGAGATGTTGTTTAAATATTTAAAAACATGTTTACTGTGCAAGTAATGCGTTTGCTATAAGGAGGGCAGTATTCTATATGTTAGTTAAAACAAATTAAAATTATTTTTATTTCCTCAAGCAGAAGACAACAATAATAATAATTATTAGTAAGTGTAAAATTATTATGCATGTATAGCGCAGTAACTTAGCACCTATTATTTACCCAAATTATCATAAAATACATGATTCAGAACCGCATAAAATTTTGACTTTATTACATAATCTTAAAGATTGGCTTGTTCCAAGGTTTGGATACGAGTGTTATGGGTTGACTATGAATGAATGTTTAGAATTTCATTTTTGTTTGTTTTCAGACCTCCCTCCATCACTGATCGCAGCGCTCAAATGGTGCCTCACATACAACGCTCGCGCCCGACCTTACGTGCGGGAGCTGCTGGCCATATCCTACTTGCAGCCCACCAAGAGCCCCCTTCCGCAGTCCCTGCTCGATAAACTCCAGCCACTTGTCACACCACAAGAGTTCAGGCTCCTACAGAGGGCGCAAGTGTAGCATACTCTATTAGGACGTGCAGGTGTAAATTGATGCAATGCCAGCCCAAGGGGTTGGTAGGTACAAAAGTCGAGGTGTCCTGCGCAGCTTAACTAGGACACTCTTAAATAAATATGTAACTAATTCGTTCGATTACTCAGTGTAAACACAGAATGAATGAATGAATGAAAACTTTATTTGTTTTCTCACACAACGACTTACAAGTGATATAGGCCCTGTTGTGTGAGACTGGTGCCCATTGTAGATCTGTGCAGATCTGTATTACAGATCACCAGTGCTCCACCCCATGGTGAAAAACAAAGTACATACTAATTATAAGATAACCTGTGAGTGTGTATGTGTGAGTGAGTGCGTGTCTGAGTGCATGGGGAGCGGCATTCGCATGTGTCATAAATACAAAGGGTAGATGACAGTCAAATTAATTGAGATACATTTTATTGGATCTCGTCGCGTGTCCAAAATTATGACATGATATACAATAAGGCGCGTTCTTCTACTAGCTCACAACGCTCAAAAATGCCCAGGTTCCACAAGGCGACCGCGGTCGTTGTGCTCGTGGCGAGCGATGACGGAACGCACACAACGACCCATGTCAAGAGGTGGGTCGAATAACCGTCCCACTTGGTTTTACGATTGTAATGCCGGCAAGCAAGTGGAACCGGAAAAACCAGCGACCTTTGAGTTTGGGACGCGTGCTACTTAATCTAGTATATCTACTAATATATATATAATCTATTTATTTTCAGACAGTGTAACGACACACCTTCCATGATCAAATTGATCATGTACTAGCAGAAGGTGACGTCAGGAGCCTTAAGAACAGATGAGTGCATGTGCATGTGCAGTGCATGACAGGAGCTATGAATGTCAAAGAATCAAGTGAGGTGTGTAAGAATAAGCCTGAATGGCGCTCTGTTGTTCGTGCCTACCCCGCAAGGGACCTGGCGTGAAGTTATGTATGTATGTATGTCGACATGTACTGTATGTAATGTATAATTTGTTTCTTATGAAATTCTTGTTATTACTTTGCGATAATTTTTTACACGCTGGACGGTTTTGCAAGATTTGTTAAAAAAACATGTATGTATAATGTATATAAAGTTATTAATGGATAATGTAAAAACTAAGAGACCTTGGTATACATGTACCATGAGTTAAATAAAATTGATTATTCTCATAATCAAATTGACATGTATAATTATAATAATGGACTAAATTTATTTATTTTCATAAGAGGTTTTTCGCAGAACTTTAAAGGTTGATGTTTTATTGTGGAGTTTAATTCGTAAAAAAAAATATATTAAAAAAAATACTATTGAAATTGCTCAAGTGTATTTCTCCTAAAGGAAAGTCTAGTAATAGTCGGGACTAACCATATACATTTAGAGAGAGAGAAAGATATTTTAAGGACCGCTTGCATAGCGATCACTTTAAATAAACTTAGTTTATCACATTTAACATCCTGAATACGTTTTACACAAAATGTATTGACAGTTCTTCAAATAAAATATGAATCTAAAAAATTCAGTGGCAAATTATGCGTTGTGCAAGACACTAATTAAAAGTATTTAAGGGTGTTAAATACGTTTTGTGTCTCTTAAATAAATTTAAGCAATCATATGCAAGCGGCCTTAAACCTTTAATTTCTGTACCTGTATGACGATAAGTTTCTACTAGAGAATTTATTAGAAAAATATTATTTATTTAGTAATATTGAATAGGCCTTAATATTGAGCTATTCTATGCCAAAGTATTGGTAATATTTTGAAAAGTAATTTAAATTAGTATTCGATTCTTATAAATATGTAATTATTATCATGCTTTAATACATTACTAATTATAATAATAATTACATATTTATTTTTATTATGTAATTAATTATTAAAATAATGTAAAATGTAATGCTTATTTTTTTATTTTCAAATTTCAAGGAACCTTTTAAAAGTTGAATAAAAGACACATATTAAATATAAATAAATATTTTATTGGAAAGATTATTATTATTAAAGGATTACAAAAAATAAATAGAAACTTAGCAATGGCTATAAGATGATGACATTTAAGACTTAAAATTTAAATAGTCGATAGTTTTTACGAGAACTGAAATCGATGTGGTTGCATTGCTATGGCAGCTTCTTATTTCTCTGCTCATCAGAGAAAAGGAATACAGCCCTTGTGCAGTACCCAACGGTAAATACTGCAATGATCATTCTACATTTCATATATCATAACTATATGTAGTGGCAACCTTCCTAATAGCAAATCCACATCGATAGTTTGTCTATGCATTGAAATTGAAAACGCTAGCAACGACCTAACGCACACTCACATTATTTCTAACTTTTAAGTCAACTGAGACTAACTGCCAACATTTTAAAATGCATTTCAGTCATATGTCACAAACGACGCAGAATTGAGACATAAATACTTTCAAAGTGACCTCCAACTAATAACGTCAAGATAAGGCGCTGATGATATTTTTTATAAATAAAGTGCAAGTAAAGCAAGCTAAAACGCAAAGACAACCGCGCACTACGTAAATGTTTGAACATCCATAGACATATATGGTCAGAAAATCTTAATTTATTTTTATAACAAAACAATACTGTTAAGACATTAAGAAAAATACATGACTGTAAAATTTCTTAAGTTAATATTTTAATTTTGAGACGGAAAGCAAAATATATGCTCTATTTGAGCACTTGCACATTCATCTCAAAACCTCACACAAAACAGACAAATAAATAAATATACATTTAAACCAAGAAATAGATCCAATATATGAGGAGTACAGAATCATAGGCAGATATCGAACAACATATGGCCCCTTACAAATAGGTCCGTAGTAAGCCACTTTTGGATACAAAAACATTTATTACATACCTGCTCTGGAGGCCAGAACTTTCACACAGCGTACATTAATTTTCAATGCTGATTTTGTTTTTTGTTACGTCTTTGAGTTTATACCCCTAATATAAGGAACTTTTGAGAATAAAAGATGGTATTGTTGGTTTTTTCGTTTAATGCGTTAATATAATATATTGTACTGCGCGGTGTTGGTTTGTGAGTGCGTTTAGTTCTGGAATAGCGTGCGCGTGAAGTCGATGTAGTCGAGGGCGTTGGGGATGGGCCGCTCGCTCTTCGGCTCCACGTACGGCTTCATGCGCGCAACGCAGTAGTCGGCCATCTCCTTTGTCAAGTTCTGTTAGAAAAAAAAAAACAATTTTTAGATCAATCAATCAGTCTTTATTTTCAAAATCGTAGATGAATAGGTGTTATATAATATAGTTTCCAGTATGTTTTGTCATTTACATGACGTGCAAATACACAGATTATATATAGGATATGCCTGCGACTTGGTCCACGCTTGACTTGAAATTCCCGGTACACAAATTACCATAGCATTTTAAAAAAGAATGTAACCTATTAGAGAAAACTGCCCGACTAAATTAATGTTTATGCACCCAAACAACTATAAACCGCTCTCGGGAAAAATCCCGTGGGACTGTCGGGATAAAAAGTACCGCAAATTTTAAGTCTAGGAATTTGCTGTCTATCAACGAAAACCGCATCGAAAACACGAATGCTAAAAAAATAGCATCGTGTTCTACATCGTTTATATAATCTATTCCAGTTCTTTTTTTTTTCTAATAGCTTCAATGTAAAGACATGGCATGTTTAGAATTTTATAATATTATAGAAATGCATAATTTATAGGAACAAAAGTACTGGATTTGTTGAGTTCCAGTATTTAAAGCCAGGTTCCAGTAAGTCTCGAGGCAGGCACCATTGTTATTTTTAAAAGTCCATACGTAACAGTAACCACTGTCCACCAGGTCAGAGTCAACCTGTCTGCTGTACTTCAGCAATTAAAAAACTTTGTTTTTATTATTATTGAAGTATAGGATTGCGTTTGACCACTGTCTCACCTGATGTTGAGTGATGACGCAGTCTAAGATGGAGTACGCTTACCTAGAAGATACTTATTCACTAGCGATTTGAAAACGTCAGGATTGTACTTGTCAAGAAAAACAGACTCCGGCAAACTATTCCACTCTTCGGCAGTGCGCACCAGAAAAGACGATGCGAAACGCTTGGTTCTGACTGGTGGAGGTGGTGGACAATATATAGAGAAGGTGCCAATACTGACCGCGTATAGTTCGTCCTTGGTGACGTAGGCGCGGTCCGGGTGCGCGGTGATGGCGCGGAACGCGTTCTCGATCTCCTCGGACGAGTGCACGTTCTCCGTCTCCTTGCTGATCATGAACGCCATGTACTCCTGCAGCGACACCTGCCCGTCGCGGTTCGGGTCGACCACGTCTGGAACACACCATACACAACACATTATTGTATCATTGCAATCTTGGATCTTGAATTTTTTCAAGGGGGGGGGGGGGGCAAAAATTAAAACGCCGTCCCCGCTCACCTATTTTACGTTTTATTAAGTCATGACCATCATTTCTGCCACACGGCCCGTGAAAACTAACTTATGTGATTAAAGTACTGGATGTCTCAGTGGTCTGGTCAAAGCTTGAATTTACCCTCCTCTGAACCGGGTCATGGCCCCAGCTTGCTCCCCCCCCCCCCCCTCTTTACAAAATTATTTTGCTCAAAATGGAGCAACTAGTGTTTTACTGTTAGTAAACTCAGGCCTGCAAAGTAAAAAGACCTGGCTTTCTCCTGCACACGCGCAATTTTCGTAAAAAAAAACGGTACAAAGTTTTTGCTTACCTATTAATATAATGATGATAATATAATCGATCTAATAACCTAAAATACAATTCTCACGAAAAAGACCCGGGAAATATTATTGTATTGGTGGAAAATTTAGAAGATTGACAAAATGGAGTAGGTTTATCAAGAAACAGACGCCGACAATTAGAGTGATTAAAGACAAGAATACTCACTGAGTATGGCTTCGAACTCGGGGTCCGGCTGGCCCTCCTCGACCATGGGCAGGTCGTAGCCGAGCGCGCGCAGGCACGACTTGAACTCGTGGTGGTTCAGCCGCCCGGAGCGGTCCTTGTCGAAGTGCTTGAACATCATCGAGAACTCCTTCAGGGCGTCCTCGCTCACGCCTGAACAATAAACAACAGAACATTCAACCTCACCAATTCACAATGAAACCATCTTTTACAACAATATGCAGTCATCGCAATTGTGAAAATTAAACTTGTCGCATTCTGATACTTAAAATAATACCAGTACTTGTTTTAGACTACAGTTCTATTTTTGAGTAAAATATTTATTTATCTAGGTTTATGACGTGGCAGCTAGGCCTTTAGGCCAGATCTTAGATGACAATATAGCTTCTTCATTTTAGCTCAGCAGAATTGTAGGTTATCAACTGATGCCATTCGACGGAGTTGTTGTGACAACTCGAAAAGCCACATTTGCACTATCAATATCCTACAACTCATTTCATTTTAGGGTAATTTCACACATTTTTAGAAAATAAAACTGCACTGCACATCTTGCAGTTCCATCCAAAAACTCCTTTGAGTAAAATTATTTTCTTGTGAAGCTAAAATGCAGTGGAAGTTTTTCTATACTACTATTTGATAACTGAACATTTATTAAGCTAGAAAAACCACAGAAGCAGATCGTGCCTGACCCTGTCTGGATTTGGAATAAAATATTCCATTGAAAAGTGAGCGAGTATAGCTGATGAGCGACTCTCACTTCGATTAGAATGTTTTGTTTGTTATAATAATAATCTGATAAGTATTAAGTCATTTTTTTTTATTACTAATTTCATATATTTTTGTTTTGCTAATGAATAGTTTTCTAAGAACTTTATTTCTATCAAAAATATTTGAAGACGTAGTGGATGAAGGTGATATGTCGCATATTCGGTTTTTTGCTTTTTTTTGCGTAGATGAATGTTATAAGTCGATACCAAATGACTACAGACCTTAGACCATAGATATAAGGCATATTTAAAAAATAAAAAGTTGCTAAAGGTGTTAAGTTCAGTTCAGTTTCAAATAAAATTAAAACTTTTATCTCGATTTAATCAGAATTGGAATTATGCGACTTATCACCTTCATCCACTCATGTCTTCATTTGTCTTGTTACAGTCGGATTTTCAATGTCTATTTTAAGCTATAGAAAATGAATGCGTATCATACCAGAATGGTTCCTGGCCTGTATCTGCTGTTCGAGGTTGTGCTGCATACGCATGGAGAGCTGGTCGAGCTGGTCCCACTGTTGGGCCAGGCCCACGGTGCTGTGCTCCGTGTAGCGGTTGTCCAGGATCAGGTGCTCCTCTAGTGCGGCGCCTGAGTGACAAAGAGGTCGTGTTGTTAAAGGACTAGCCAAATGTCAAGCAAGTGTCATTTCATATGTCAAATCAAATTATGCATTGTCCTAAAATATTGTGGTCTAATACCAAAAAAGGATACTAATCCCTGCGGCGTGGCAACCTGCCGTAAGAGGCGCCAAAACAACTCGCACCCAGGTGGTAGGGTATTTGCCCATCTGAATGGCTAGGGCTGGTCTAGAGCATGCCACCATGAGAACCTTGAGTTGTGTTCCGGCATTAGTGGCCAGGTTTTAGTCCCATCTACAAGTCCAGCAGCACATTGGTAGCACCTTTAGTGTTGCCAATGTCCATAGGCGACGGTAATCACTTTCCAACACAGTTCAGCCAGCAATAAAAAAAACTAGTATATTATTCATTCTTCAAAGTATTCAACCAGATGGTAATAGCTTACTTTTTATACCCGATAATCAGATAGTTTTCAAAGAAAGTCGAAGTTTGCTTGAGTATATGGAAATAAATTTACTGTATCAAACTTTGCTTGTGTATTTTCAATGAAGAGTTTACCCAATTCTTCGAGGCGACGCAGATCAGCTCTCCTGGCTCTAACCTCAACAGCACGCTGGCGCAGTGTGGCCAACTGCTGCTCCAGAGAACCGGTTCCCTCCATCATTGATGTACTATAAAATAATATATGCATTAAGGCAAAGATGATAGAAGAAATATTATTATGACCAGGCATAAACTGTGTGTAAACTAATAAACTTTTACCAATTCTGGCCTAGATCAATTTGTCATCATCTTTAAATCTCATCTATGGCCATTGTCAAATTCACATTGTACCCATTGAAGTCCTGAAGATCATTTCGTGAAGCTTATACATAAAAATAATATTTACTTTTTTGATATTAATATAGGAAGTTATTCATTAAATTCCATTGCAATTGAATTAGTATGTATATATAGTAACAGAAACACTCATAAACAGTTGGCAGAATCTGTGATACATAATTAAAATATTTTAAAAAACCACAGAGAAAAAGATTTTTTACAATTTTCAGTCAATGCTAATTATAAATAAATATTGGCAACACTGTTGTTGCTTTTTGTTTCTCTTCCATTTTGGTTGTAGCCGAGTGCACATGTATTTGCATTTTAAAGTGATTAATACTACCGCTAAGTGTTTAATTTATATAAATACAACGCACATAAGATTATATGTGCGACGAGCTGCGCACACTTAGACTGAACTAGTTTCGTGTACGTGCACATATCTTATTATAATATCCTAGAATGTGTTGTGTAAGAGATGGAATGCTAGTCCCGATAGCGGCTGAGCTAGAGGGCAACACTCTCCTCTAAGCTTAATCTTTTTTTTTGGCGGGAACTGAAAGGAGACGTTGTGCTGTGCAGTTTTATTTTCTAAAAATGTGTATAATTACTCTAAAATGAACAATAGTTGCAGGATATTGATAGTTTTTGAGTAGAAATTATGCGTTTTTGTGAGAAATGTGAACTGTATAGTCAGATGTGATCTTTCGAGTTTTTACAAGAACTCCATTGAATGGCGTCGGTTGTAGCCTGCAATACAACTGCGCTACTATACGAAGACCTATTAATTAACATGTTTCCGACTGAAAGACTTTGATTCTATGGTCATGAATAAATTAATAAAAAAAAAAGCTTAATCTTTAAACCTTAAATGACGTGTACGAACTTCAAGAACGCATTAAAGTTTTGCTCGTACTGTACATAATCATTAGTACTTTGATTATGTATCAACAGTATTCTCACTAAAAGTATACAACATGTATTTACACAAGAGTTTTCTTCATAAATTGTGATAAATATGAAGTAAGAAAAATATGATTAAATATGAAGCCAATCATTTAAAGCTGTAAAAGGACATGAAAAACGAGTTTGTACACAACGACATTTGTACAAATCAGCTTGGCAAAGAGTATTTGACTGCATTTTACAACTGCATCGAGTTTAAAACACGGACGACCTTTGCCAAACGTGAAAGCGTAGATATGTTTAGTACATCGACACGCGACATTCTCAATACTTTACCCGTCCCAGCCTAGCAGCCGGTACCTGCACACCAATCCGTATATGAGAACTTGTCAACCACATCATACTGTTTCATATTCTACCTATATGCCGGTGTAGTCAATGGAGATAGTAGCATATCGCAATATGTATAATGATATAAGCAGGCCTTTTTTGTCACTTCTTTTTTGGGGGCACGCTTATTCTAGAAAGTTGTAAGTCTATAATTTTTTGTTTCCAAGCTCCATTCCAAATAACCTACTAAAGTCGTTTTTTTTATAAAGGTTACCAAAATATATATTTTTTTCATTTTTCAACTTTAATGGCAATTTTTTATTTTCGAAATCTCTTTATATTGTGGCGAACGATGGTGGAACCATCTAGCTAGTTTTAGAACTTTTGGAAAACTCTAGAAAAATCTAGAACGAAAAGACAAGGACGGATATATTTAGAAAAAGATAGACGATAAACGAAAGAAAGAGATAGATAGATGTTAGAAAGAGATAGACGACAAAAGAGAGAAAGAGATAGATAGATGTTAGAAAGGGATAGATGTATAAACGAAAGTTCCCGAACAGAATGTTCGGGAAAGAAAAGACAGAGATAGATAGATGGGTTCTAGAAAATTCTTCCAGGTATATAAACAGCGCAAGGCGCGCCTACCGGGCAGTTTAAAGTTGAGTTCAACCCAAGACGGTGAAACGACAAGTGCGATACTAAAGAGTTATCAGAGAAGGCTAATAGAGCACAGAGACGGATTAAGTGGTGAATTATTGACAAGTTTGGTGGACAGATACACAAAGGAGGTGTGTAGCGTAGTTCGAGAGAGGAACCAGAGGCGAGCTACACGCGATAATATTGGAGGTGGTCCGCGCAATATCGGCGACGGTATTGAAGGTGTGACAACTTATCGTCGGGAGTGTGCATCGTTGGCCGTGTGTTTAAGCCCAGCAACCCTACTGGAAGGTACTGCGCGCGGCTTTGTAAGTCAATAAAAGCTTATAAATTAAAAACTGGTGTTTTCTTCCAATCCATAAGTGCGTACCCCCGCTCGTACGTAACAATTTGGTGTCAGAAGTGGGATTGGAAGATAAAATGCCAGTAATGCCAAGAGATGGCGTTAACACCCGTGCTAGGGCCGCCGCCCAGCAACAAGAGAATTTGGCACCGGAGAGCTCTGTGGAAGAAAACCCTGGGGAGTTAATCGATCCTGTTGAAGGGACTTCAACCGATTTATCGAGCACGCAGCCCCCTAAATCGGAGTTCTGGGCATTGTTAGAGCAGATGCGAGCAATGCAAGAAGAACAGGCCCGTCGTCAAGAGGAACAACTGCGAAGAATGCAAGACGAACAAGCCCGCCGTCAAGAGGAACAGCTGCGAGCAATGCAGGACGAACAAGTTCGCCGTCAGGAGGAACAAGCTCGCCGCCAAGAGGAACAAGAGCGCCGTCAAGAGGAGCAGCTACGAGCAATGCAGGACGAACAAGTTCGAAGGAGGAATCAGAAGCGAGCTACCTGCGATAATATTGGAGGTGGTCCGCGCAATATCGGCGACGGTATTGAGGGTGTGACAACTTATCGTCGGGACTGTGCATCGTTGGTCGTGCGTATAGGGGCAACCCTACTGAGAGGTACTACGTGCGGCTGTGTAAGTCAATAAAAGCTTTTAAATTAAAAACTGGTGTTTTCTTCCAATCCATAAGTGCGTAACCCCGCTCGCACGTAACAATATACATAATGTACTCTTTGATTTCCTTTAAGGGCACTGCGTGCCCCCACAAAAAAAGCGCTGGATAAAGGCATATCATTTAAACAAAGATTTAGGTCAATTTTCCACTTGCCCTAGTGAATGTTGCAAACTTTTCTTTTTTCTAAATTTATGTTTCAATAAATTAAACCTGTAATCATTGTTACTTGAAATGGTATCCACGTGTACAAATTAATATGTGGCACTGAACATATTTCATACTATATTTATGTAATATTTTTTATTACTGTATGGTTAATAATAATATACGTTTAGTTGTCTCTTGTACACCATCATTATGGTTTTATTTTTTAATTTCTTTGAACTCTGGTTTCTGTATCTCATCGACAGTTACTGCTCTATCTTTACTATCAGTTAAAATTTAACACATGCTCCATCAAGTTATGTCAAAACTCAACCACTGGCAGGGCAAGATAATTAGTAGTAATGAATTGGCCATGACAGTGGCATGCCAGTGACAGTGACACATATTAAATGTCAAAGATTATGGTAAATAATAAATCCTTTATTTATCCCTCGATTTTGTATTATTATTATTGTTGTTAACTTGTTTTATCTAGGTTTTGATATGCGTTAAAGAATTTAGTATCCAGGGATTTATCAAGATATTTCTTGCACATGTTTTTTTTGCATGATTTAAATTGTAATATTATTAGGATATAATTGAATGAATACGATACCGTGTCTCGGTGAGCCACTGGTGGAAAGCGTTGGCGTGTTTGGCGAACTCCTTGCGCAGCTTGTCGTTCTCCTCCTGGCGCTGCGCCTCCTTTGTCAATTCCACGTCCCGCTCAGCTGCGATATAAAACGACAGTGGATTATATTGCAGATAGTACCCATAATTTTGCTAAAGATCAAGTTAGTAGTAGTTTGTAGTTATCACTGGTACAGAGATGTATTACTGTTTAAATTGAGATTGACGTGTACTCAAATATTTTGTATAACCATGAGTAGGTCAAATACAGTGTGAAAATTTGACTTTGTTACCATCCTCTGTATTATTACCTGTATTTTTTTACAAATAAATATTCATTCTTTCATTTATTCAATGAATGTAAATACTGTTAGTAAATTGTGACTTATCGAACACCACACGAACTATTGGATTTCATGATAAATTCAGAATAAGAATAGTTTTAAATAAAACCATCAAGTTTAAAAGTGTTTGTTAAATATTCATACAATAATAAATATAGATTTAAAAATAAATTTTACTTTACAACTATTATTACATGTTTGGAAACTTGTATCTTCCGACTTATGGAATACTGAATGTACTATTTCGTTTTTTGGAACTTAATATAAAATTTAAAAAAAAAAAATAATTATGAGAAAAACACTATGAATGACAAGACTCGAATTCTTTACTGAGATGACTAAAAATAAATTTTAAATTATGTTTAAAAATTCTATTGGTGCGTTGCTATAACAAATGACACTAGAAATATGATTTGTATCATCCTCTTTAATCCCTCTCTATCCATGTAACGTAACAAGTTGTATTTTCTGAAATGTAAGTATGTCTGACCGATAATCTTGCGCAGGTTCCGCCATGTCTCCTCCAAGGCCTCCATGGTGAACCAGGTGTAGGGATTCGCGCCGACGTTGAACGACTTGATCTGCTCGTCGAGGGCCGCCAGCGCCTCGAAGTCGCTCTGCGCCGATGACAGGGACGCCTGCGCAACGGAGAAGAGACAATTTAATTAACGAAAATAGTTATATTATCCCAATAGACGCGGTCGGGACGATATGTCTTTTCTTCTATACTCCTCTATTATGACATACGTCATGTGTCAAACCATAAACCATCAAATCATCTGTCACACAATCTATGCATTATTCTTTTTGTCACATGACTTTAATCCACTAATTCAATTTTTTCGTCACGGGTGCAACTTTCAAAGATCCCCTTGTGTACTCAGTTCTCACTTTATCCACTCTCGTAACAACAACACCACACATCCATGTCAGCTGAATGGAGACGTTTGTCTATCATTTGAGTGGCCCAACATTCAAACCTATATAACATGATCAGGCATAGGCTGCACCTATGGTGTTGTGTGACCATAGGTCATGGTAACCTTTTACCATCATATGGGCCGTCAGCCCGTCTGCTATATTCCACACAAAAGTTACCCAAATAAAAGATCACAAAATCATCATTTAAAATCTTTACTCTCTATTTATTTTTTATTAATATTCTTTTTAATCATCTTTTCACACTATGTTAATGCTTAATGTCATAATTGAGGGTACATATAAATTAAAATGTCAATCAACGTGAACTCACCTGGAACTGCGCGTGCGCATCCCTGAGGGCGCGGATCTCCTCGATGGAGTTGCAGCGGACGGGGTCGGTGAGGTCCTCCTCGGCGTTCTCGAACCACGAGTTAAACGCAGACGCCTGTCGTAAGCAAACAATATTTTAATAAAAGATGCGGGTAGTTTAATCAATGAAGTAAGTGTATTCCAGTTTGTTTTTTCTAGTTTTAATGTACAGGCACGGCATGATTAGAATTTTATAATATGATAGCTTTACACTTTTTAGCTAGATCACGACGTACACACCATGATCAAATAACAGAAGTATTAAAACGAGGTCAGGTAAAAATCATATAAAATAAAGGATGTAGGAAGAGGTTACTGTAAGTAGATTTAGCGAAAGTTGTTTGTCGGGATCGTCGCAAGTGGAGATATATAGTCTCTTCCTACATCTAAGAGAAACAGGCGTGATAATATTTATGTATGTATGTAAGAGTGACCTTCTTGGCGAAGGTGAGATAGAGCTCCTCGATCTGGCGGAACTGGTCCTGCAGCTGCAGCAGCCGCTGCTTGCGCGCGGCCGAGTCGGCGAGCAGCCGCTGCCAGCGCGAGATCACGTCCGCGTGCCGCTTCACGATCGCCGGCGTCTGCTCGTGGCTCGCGGCCACCAGCTGCTCCTTCAGCGAGGTGATGTTCTGGATGCCCTCGTGCTCGAACGCGGCCAGACCTGGTTTTCATGCATACCCATTGTATTCTCCCAAGTTTTACACTACATTTTAACACATAATAACCATAAACAAAAATTAAAATGAACCAGTTGGCGAATAAAAATTAACATTCTCTCATTGAACATGTCTAGTGAAAAGTGGACGTAACGTCGGAATAAAAAACGAATAAAATGCCGGGCGTAAAACCATTTAAACGTATTTTTATCGTAGTGATTGTCATAAATCTAACCTCTCGCTACATTATGCTCATTCCACGAGAGTAAGCATATAAAATGGTGAGGCAAATAGGTGTATTTATTTATGCATAATTTAAAGAATATTAGCATTCATTGCTTCTTTGCTATATAAACTATAAGTGTGAGAAGTTTCATTCTACTCCCTGAGCGCAATTTTTGTAAAAAAGGGTACAAGTTTTTGCTTCACAAAGTAATATGTTCAATGAGAAATTTTACCAGCATCGAAGGTATCCTGCTTGGTGAGCAGCGTCTGCACAGTGGACAGGTCACGTCCGAACTCATCAGACCTGACATGAGTCTCTTTGTCAGCGATCCAAGATTCCACCACATCGGCCTTCCACAGCAACTGCAGGTATAGAGAGTTGTCCACGAGGGCGGCCTTGCGGCGGGCCGCTAGGCCAGTCAGTTTCTCCAGTTTGGCCTGTTGGTAGATGGTACACAATTGTTAATTAACTAAGTAATCGTAAATTAAATGGCAAGGGAAAATAAAGGTTTGTTTAATTCATTTTTATGCTGGGGTAAACAAGACTATAATTAAAATGTCAATATAAAAAAAATAGATTTTGGAAAAGAATGTGATTAAGGCACATCCAAAGTTAGCAAAGACCCAAAATTGGCATCCTCCTCTATTTTTTTGGTTCTCTAAATTTAGTGTAATTTATACATAAACAAGGGATATAATGCAGCTTCGGACACAATACGTTTTTTAAATTTAAATGCTAAGATTTTTTAAATATTTCTTATTACGAACCAACTAATTCAATATCTTATGTTCAAGATCATGGAAAGTGCATGTATTAATTTTCATTACAACTCGGTAATTTTATTTCAACTATTTCGTTTTCTAGAATACACCACTAAACCGTGACACATACCAACATTCTCTCACTTTCATTGAAATAGATAAAAATAATGATAAACCTGCATTAAACATGACAAGCAACATCTAATGAAGACTGCATAGCACCACATTAATGTTGAGATTTACCTTGCATTACTTTTTATTACAATTATTTTTTTATTACATTATAAGTGACCTAAATGTTTTTATGGGAAATAAAGCTCTTTAAACGTAGGCGTACCTGCAGCGCCCTAATACGATGCGCCAACGCATCCGAATGCAGGTTGCCCTGCGCGAGTAGTTCCTCGCCCTCCTGAGCCAGGTCCTTGACCCGCTCGCCCCTCGCCGACAGCTCCGCCTCGAGGGCCTCGTGCTTCTTCAGCAGCCCTTGGACGGCGGCCATGCTGTCACCGCATTCGCCCACCACGACCAGTTGCTGTTTCTCACTACAAACAATAATTTACAAATTCATGTATTTTCATACCCATCACTGACATTATCATTTTATAGAAATAAAAAAATTATTATTATTATGGCCCACGAACAGTGGCTTAATTTGTCTTAGACGGACCCTGTATCAAAATGTATTGCGGGGCCTAAAGGAAGGGTAAAGTGTTTTATAAGAGAAACAAAATATGCTTGAATTGAATTAAAATAATTACATACTGATTATAAGTTATTACTCATACTTAGTGCTCTTAGAAGCTAAGTTAGACAAACAATTCAAATTTTGATACACTTTTCTTGCCTTTACAAGCTGTAGCTACGCCCCTGCCTACGAACACCCCAGTACGTGACTTGCTAGATATGAGCTAACTTAGTTAATTTTAATGCGCTTAAATGAAACAAGTTTAGATGTGGTAGTCATTCTGGAATCACTGTCTAGATTACAGCCCTTAGGGCAGGCTCAATGCGTATGATACCACGCTCTCAAAGAATATTGGCGTGAAACGGTTACCATTGAGCACTTCCTCTTCCCCTGTCTCATCCCAAAGGCTGGCAACACGTTGGCTTCGCCATTTGTGTTACAAACGCCTATAGGCTTTCCCATGAGCTGGGGCGTCTCCCTATTTGGCAGCTTTGCAATAAAAAAACACGTGAAGTTCGTTCCGTGTGTTTGCGCAGGTCCAGTCAAATGTTAACGTTTACTACGCCTTACGGTGTGGTGTGCGAAAGAAACGATACGCGATTTCTCATAGCGGCCGAGGGATAGCGCAAAACTCTGCCTTTCTCCACTCTATCTGTGAAGTATAACTGTGTTTTGTGCAGTTGTGCAAGGATATGCAAGAACTTCAGGTACGCATTTAAGTTTTGTTCCTACTATATTTAATGGGGAATAAATGGTTATTATTAATAAAAAAAAATAAAAAAAAATATATCATTTAAGTCGAATCGAGAAATTTTAGATCATCATAGTCATGTCGTTTTCTTTTGATTATTAAACTACCATGGATTAATTTGATTAGTGTAATCTTGTTTCATTCAAATATTAATTTAAAAAAAGACAATTTAAATTCTTACCATTTCTACTTTATTGAAAATTATTATGTCTACAATGAGGACATATGTTCATTTTAGTTCAATTGTAATGATGTAATAATTGAGATTACCTGATCCATGCCTCCTCTTCATCAACCTTGGCCAAGAACTGCTGATAAGCCAGCGACTGTTGCAGCTTGGCTCCTCTCTCGTCAGCCAAGGATTGGAGCTCGGCCCATGCCAGAGCCAACGCTTTGAGCCGCAGCTCGATCTCAGGGACTCCCAAGTTGGACACGTCCATGAGCTTCTCGCCGGCCTCCTCCACAGCTTGGATCGCCGGTTCGTGGCTGGCTAACTCGGCCTCGAGACGTTTGTGCTTCTTGAGAAGGTTCTGGACCCCCGTCAAGTCACGCCCGTAGTCGTCTGACGCAACCAGGAGTTTCTTCTCTCTAAATAACAAATAATGATATATTAAAGTATACTGAAATAGCATGTCCGAGTGTGATTTTAGTGTCAAAAAGGAGTGTAAAAAAAGTGGAATGTCATGCTTGACGAGCATATATAATAATTCAAAATTGACTAGATTGGCAATAGTGTACGCAAAAACGGTCCCAATATTGCTAAACCCACTTTTTTTATAATAATTTAAAAAAAAGTGATGTTTGAGTTATTTACACTAGCTACAGTAGGGTGCCAACCTTATAAATGCGTTTTTATATACATTTTTACATCTACCCTTCATAGATTCGATTATAAAAATAATTATTAACTGAATCATACAGACATAACAATGAACATGTATTGTGGTCGATTTACTTTGTACTTGACAATCTGTTACACATACATTGTCTATGAAATCATTTACACAGCCGAGATATTGAGGTATTATTCTAATGCTTGATTCTGATGACAATCTCGGTCCGATTAAATCTCGCTGTGTCTGCTCGTTTTACAATCAGTCTATTGGTACCGGCGCGATATCAGACCAGAACTAAAGTGATATACTGGTGAGAATTCTCCAATTCTTTCTTGTTTAAGAACATTTGAACAGACCGGGAACACACTGAAACCGGAGCGAATTAACTATGAACAGCAATACAGTGTGAATCGACCCTAAATTAACGAGGTGAGACGAGACTGATAGGCAATAACCGACTGTTCGACGAGAGACTTCAGAGCCTAAATCATCGACATAAAGTCGCTAGTTTGTCGGTATGCTATAGGATAGATTTCGGGGAGTGTGCCACGGAATTACTTGAATTGGCTCCTCCCTCACTACCGGACAAGCAGACGTACGCGCTTACGCCACCGATATATGGTGGAAATACCAACGTGGACGAAACGCTACGCTTCCACTTTTATCATACGCACCGCTGAAGAGTGGAACCCTTTACCGTCGTCAAGAATACAATCCCTGCATCTTCAACTCTCGCGTATACAGGTATCTTCTAGGTAAGCGTGCCCTACCTTAGACTGCATTTCCACCTGACATCAGGTCAATGTCAGTCAAACGCGAACCTATTCATTATTTTAAAAAAAAGGGCTTGTAGCCCGGGCTCCCTAAAAAATAGTCAACACCTGGTTTTAAGATAATGTCCACTCAACATCAAGGAACGTTTGCCTGCTTTTGGCGCGTACTCACTTGATCCATGACTCCTCGTCGGCGATGTCCCTGAAGAACTGGTGGAGGGTGTTGGCCTCGTTGAGCCTTGCCCTGCGGTGCGCCGCCAGGTTCTTCACCCTCTCGAAGCGGTCGTTGATGGCCGCGCGCCGGGAGCCGATGCCGGCGCTGTCGAACTGGCCGCTCGACACCAACGCGTCGGCTTGCGCGTTCATGTCTGCAAGTCACATACGACAGTTAACTTTTTCAATGTTTTCCTCTTGATGTGCATTATTTGCTAAAACTCCATTAATTATTTGAAAAGTAATTGTATATAAAAACTTCGTTTAAAAAAACCGACTTCAAAAACTAAAAAACTAAAATGTATAAAATAACTTATTTCTAAAGCTATTATTATTAATATATATTATGTAAATATTAATAATAATAGCTATATTAATAATAATAAGTATTATATTACATTTTTATGAATTTGCGCACAGAAGATTCACTTCATTTTATATCTCTAATTATATATACCATCCCCCGTCTATCTGTCAACAAAATAAATAACAAAACTTGACCAAAAAGGCCAAAATGGTCTAAATGACCCAAAAGACCACAGTGACCGACATTGCTAAAATGACGGAATAGGCAAAAACGACCAATAAGGCCAAAATAATCAAAATTACCAAAGAGGACAAAATGACCAAAAAGGCCAAAATGACCAAATAGGCCAAAATGATCAAAAAGGCCAAAATGACCAAATAGGCCAAAATGACCAAAAAGGCCAAAATGACCAAATAGGCCAAAATGACCAAATAGGCCAAAATGACCAAATAGGCCAAAATGACCAAAAAGGTCAAAATGATCATAAAGGCCAAAATGACCAAATAGGCCAAAATGACCAAATAGGCCAAAATGATCAAAAAGGCCAAAATGACCAAATAGGCCAAAATGACCAAAAAGGAAAAATGACCAAATAGGCCAAAATGACCGAATAGGCCGAAATGACCAAATAGGCCAAAATGACCAAATAGGCCAAAATGACCAAAAAGGTCAAAATGATCATAAAGGCCAAAATGACCAAATAGGCCAAAATGACCAAATAGGCCAAAATGATCAAAAAGGCCAAAATGACCAAATAGGCCAAAATGACCAAAAAGGAAAAATGACCAAATAGGCCAAAATGACCGAATAGGCCGAAATGACCAAATAGGCCAAAATGACCAAATAGGCCAAAATGACCAAAAAGGTCAAAATGATCATAAAGGCCAAAATGATCATAAAGGCCAAAATGAACAAATAGGCCAAAATGACCAAATAGGCCAAAATGACCAAAAAGGTCAAAATGATCATAAAAGGCCAAAATGACCAAATAGGCCAAAATGACCAAATAGGCCAAAATGACCAAATAGGCCAAAATGACTAAATAGGCCAAAATGACCAAAAAGGTCAAAATGATCAAAAAGGCCAAAATGACCAAATAGGCCAAAATGACCAAATAGGCCAAAATGACCAAATAAGCCAAAATGACCAAAAAGGTCAAAATGATCAAAAAGGCCAAAATGACCTAATAGGCCAAAATGACCAAAAAGGCCAAAATGACCAAATAGGCCAAAATGACCAAAAAGGTCAAAATAATCAAAAAGGCCAAAATGACCAATAGGCCAAAATTTCCAAATAGGCCAAAATGACCAAATAGGCCAAAATGATCAAAAAGGCCAAAATGACCAAATAGGCCAAACTGACCAAAAAGGAAAAATGACCAAATAGGCCAAAATGACCGAATAGGCCGAAATGACCAAATAGGCCAAAATGACCAAATAGGCCAAAATGACCAAATAAGCCAAAATGACCAAAAAGGTCAAAATGATCAAAAAGGCCAAAATGACCTAATAGGCCAAAATGACCAAAAAGGCCAAAATGACCAAATAGGCCAAAATGACCAAAAAGGTCAAAATAATCAAAAAGGCCAAAATGACCAATAGGCCAAAATTTCCAAATAGGCCAAAATGACCAAATAGGCCAAAATGATCAAAAAGGCCAAAATGACCAAATAGGCCAAAATGACCAAAAAGGAAAAATGACCAAATAGGCCAAAATGACCGAATAGGCCGAAATGACCAAATAGGCCAAAATGACCAAATAGGCCAAAATGACCAAAAAGGTCAAAATGATCATAAAGGCCAAAATGACCAAATAGGCCAAAATGACCAAATAGGCCAAAATGACCAAAAAGGTCAAAATGATCATAAAAGGCCAAAATGACCAAATAGGCCAAAATGACCAAATAGGCCAAAATGACCAAATAGGCCAAAATGATCAAAAAGGCCAAAACGACCAAATAGGCCAAAATGACCAAATAGGCCAAAATGACCAAATAGGCCAAAATGACCAAATAGGCCAAAATGATCAAAAAGGCCAAAATGACCAAATAGGCCAAAATGACCAAAAAGGAAAAATGACCAAATAGGCCAAAATGACCGAATAGGCCGAAATGACCAAATAGGCCAAAATGACCAAATAGGCCAAAATGACCAAAAAGGTCAAAATGATCATAAAGGCCAAAATGACCAAATAGGCCAAAATGACCAAATAGGCCAAAATGATCAAAAAGGCCAAAATGACCAAATAGGCCAAAATGACCAAAAAGGAAAAATGACCAAATAGGCCAAAATGACCGAATAGGCCGAAATGACCAAATAGGCCAAAATGACCAAATAGGCCAAAATGACCAAAAAGGTCAAAATGATCATAAAGGCCAAAATGATCATAAAGGCCAAAATGAACAAATAGGCCAAAATGACCAAATAGGCCAAAATGACCAAAAAGGTCAAAATGATCATAAAAGGCCAAAATGACCAAATAGGCCAAAATGACCAAATAGGCCAAAATGACCAAATAGGCCAAAATGACTAAATAGGCCAAAATGACCAAAAAGGTCAAAATGATCAAAAAGGCCAAAATGACCAAATAGGCCAAAATGACCAAATAGGCCAAAATGACCAAATAAGCCAAAATGACCAAAAAGGTCAAAATGATCAAAAAGGCCAAAATGACCTAATAGGCCAAAATGACCAAAAAGGCCAAAATGACCAAATAGGCCAAAATGACCAAAAAGGTCAAAATAATCAAAAAGGCCAAAATGACCAATAGGCCAAAATTTCCAAATAGGCCAAAATGACCAAATAGGCCAAAATGATCAAAAAGGCCAAAATGACCAAATAGGCCAAACTGACCAAAAAGGAAAAATGACCAAATAGGCCAAAATGACCGAATAGGCCGAAATGACCAAATAGGCCAAAATGACCAAATAGGCCAAAATGACCAAATAAGCCAAAATGACCAAAAAGGTCAAAATGATCAAAAAGGCCAAAATGACCTAATAGGCCAAAATGACCAAAAAGGCCAAAATGACCAAATAGGCCAAAATGACCAAAAAGGTCAAAATAATCAAAAAGGCCAAAATGACCAATAGGCCAAAATTTCCAAATAGGCCAAAATGACCAAATAGGCCAAAATGATCAAAAAGGCCAAAATGACCAAATAGGCCAAAATGACCAAAAAGGAAAAATGACCAAATAGGCCAAAATGACCGAATAGGCCGAAATGACCAAATAGGCCAAAATGACCAAATAGGCCAAAATGACCAAAAAGGTCAAAATGATCATAAAGGCCAAAATGACCAAATAGGCCAAAATGACCAAATAGGCCAAAATGACCAAAAAGGTCAAAATGATCATAAAAGGCCAAAATGACCAAATAGGCCAAAATGACCAAATAGGCCAAAATGACCAAATAGGCCAAAATGATCAAAAAGGCCAAAACGACCAAATAGGCCAAAATGACCAAATAGGCCAAAATGACCAAATAGGCCAAAATGACCAAATAGGCCAAAATGACCAAAAAGGCCAAAATGACCAAATAGGCCAAAATTACCAAAAAGGCCAAAATGAAAATTATCCCTTGTCCATCCTCAGTATTTAATTTACATACGTACCGAATTTCAGCCAAATCGGCCCAGTAGTTTTTCCGTAAAAGCATAACAAACAAACAGACAAATATCATGTTATCCCGGAAACTATCCCATTTTTCGGGATAAAAAGTATCCTATGTTCATCCTGGGTATCGAAAATATGTATATACTGAGTTTCAGCCAAATCGGTCCAGTAGTTTTAACGTGAAAACGCAACAGACAGACAGACAGACAGAGACAGAGTTACTTTCGCATTTATAATATTAATAGGGATAGGGATAATAATAGCTTTAGAAATAAGTTATTTTATACATTTTAGTTTTTGAAGTCGGTTTTTTTAAACGAATTTTTTATTTTTTATTTGTTACTTTTTTGTTTCTAGCTATGTATGGGTGGACCTACGAATGGTGCCGTGCTTCTTAAAAAATATAGGTCCCAAGAAATGGGAACCAAAAAATGTTAGTAAAATGAAAACTACTGGGCCAAACTATGTCAAATTTTTAGGAGACCACATGGCAGCTATTCCGCGTCGAACAAAAAAAGAATCACGTAAATCGAATCATAAATCTCAGAGTAATCGGTGTACATATTATGGAACGAAAAGGATTTTTTTTTCATAAAAAATGTTCTTAAAATGAAAAGTACTGGGCCAAACTATGTAAAAAATTTAGGGGAACAATTGGAAGCTATTCCGCGTCGAACAAAAAAAGAATCACGTAAATCGGATCATAAATCACGGAGTAATCGGCGAACATATATTAAAAGAAGCAACAAAAAAAAGATCCCGACGAATTGAGAACCTCCTCCTTTTTTCGAAGTCGGTTAAAAAGACTTAAAAAGAGCCTAAGATAGACAAATTATGAAGTGAAATAATTTTTAGCTGGATGTGTTGCTGGGGAGTATCTTGCTTCTCCTCTTTAAACAGTGATAACACATTGGGTATCGGTGTACATAGAACAAGAAGCAGATTTAATTCTTAACTTATATGTACGAATAAAACTACGTTTTAACGGTTGTAAGCTCGGTAATTTATTGATTATTGTTATTCCGGCGTTTCATGCGCCGCTTCATCTCTTCAAGCCATAACATGTTGCGAAGCGGTGGAAAATTGAAATTGAAATCACAGAGTTTTATTTTTTATACCTTTCCTACTTAGGGCAATTGGTAGATAGTCATTAGTTTATAAAGTGTTGTCTCTCATTTTTGTATTTCATGAGAATTCTGTCAGAATTCAAGAGTTAACAACATACATTGGAGTGTTTAAAGTGTTTACTATCCCATGTACCGAAAGCGATCCTGGATTTTAAAATTATAATAATACATCAACCAAAATTGAATATATAATTTTATGTCTACATTAATGATTGAATTTACCTTTGATCCTGTCCTCGTGAGCTTGGATATCAGCCTCCACTAATTGGTGTTTCTTCATTAGATTCTGAACTGACGCCAAATCTTTGCCAGAGTCTTCTGACGTCAACAGGCTTTCGACCTAATGGAAATATATATTCTTGAATTGGTTCTTTAAATTGGCAGCAATCTCAACAAATTGGTTCAAGAGATTGTTTTATTCAACAGAAACAATACACATAATAAAATAAGGTACTGTTCCTTATAAATCCGGTAAGAATTTTAATCGGAATCGCCATGTACTTTACCATATTTTTTTTTTAAATTGTTATTATGATATGTTATAATAGATATGTTATTGAGCTAAGCAATTATACCTCTCCAAGCCAGAAGTCCAGGTCCTTGACGGCGGCGATGTAGGTGCGTTGCTTGTTGGCCTCCTTCAACTTGAGAGATTTCTCTGTCGTCTTCTGGGTCAGGAACTCCCATTGGTCAGCGATGGACGCCAGGCGAGCCTATGAAGCAATACTTATCGGTCAAATTCAGTTTACTAAGTTTACCTCTTTTTTATTTTTTATTCTTCACACTTTAACTTTTATCTTATCTATATAACTCTTTTTTTGTAATAATATTGTCACTTAGTTGTTTGTTATAATTCATATATTTAAGCTGTGGAAAATGCGCTTGTTTGTACATTTATAATATTATATAATCCACCAATGTTTTTTTGCCCAATACAATTAAAAAAAAAATACAAGTGTATTTTTATTACTCTATAGGTTCACATTTGGCCATTATCTCGCCGAATTTTGAGCAGAGATAATAATATGGTCTAACATCGAGCACGCTTACTTAAAAGGTACCTATTCACACGAGACTTGAAGATACACAGGTTGTAGCTTTCCTGAAAAACCGACTCCGGTAGTGAGCTCCACTCCTTTGCGGAGTATTCCTTTGTATTCTCTGTTTCTACATTATATCATCTCTTTTACTCTAATACAAATTCTATATAGTCAGATGGAGTCAGCATAAGCATCAGTTCAACGTTCGTTTCAATTATCTGTATTTGACCACAACTTTGTGGGACTTCTCAATGAGGCGCGTGTGTCAGTTTCGCCAACAAAATATATAATATTATGTCGGACAATATTATTTGATTACACTTTAATTATTTTTTAAATCTTTAATTTAATTTTATTTGATTAATCAAATCTTTCTATAACTTAAAAATCGTCCTAACCTAATAAAAGCTATGAATATTGTAATTTAATAAGCGACCAATCAGAGCAGAGCATGTGCCTCGAGCGGGGTCGTGGCGCCATCTGTACTTAAGGTAGACGGGCGAGTTAGAGCATAGTAACGGATCGAGTTGGATCGTTGAGAAATTAAAAGAAAGGGTTGAAGTAAGTATATTGTTTAAATCTAAATTAAGTGTATAAACCGTGACTATTGTGTTTTATGCTCTCATTTTTACCCTGATGACGCCCACTAAACCTGCAAACACTAAAGACGATGTCACCCAGAACGATGCCTTCTCCGAGTTATATATAAAACTAGCTTCTGCCCGCGACTTCGTCCGCGTGGTTTTTTTTTTCTTAAAAAGTATCCTATGTTACCCTCTAATACCTCCAAGAATATGTGTACAAAGTTTCATGATGATCGGTTACGGTCGAGTAGTTTTCGCGTGAAAGCGTAACAAACAAACTTACTTACATTCACATTTATAATACTAGTAGGGATTTTATGTGTATAAAAATTGAACTAGGAATATCTTGTTGTCTTGTTGTTGAATATCGGGCGTGTACCTGCACGGCGTCCTCGCTGCCGCTGCACTGGCCGCGCTGCACGAGGTTGCCGCCCATCGCGAGCACGCTCTGGATGCGCTCCGCGTTCGCGGCCAGCTCCGCCTCGAACGCCTGGTGCTTCTGGTGCTTCGACTGGATGTTCGCCGGGTCCTGTAAGCAAGGCATACATGTGGGAATCACGTAGACTGTGTACCTGCACGTGCCCATAGCGGGAAAGAGATGACGTACGAGAGACGAGTATAGAAGATGAAAGACGACGCTCTGTACCAATTTCAGTTGTATATTACTCCCATATGTTAATACACATATTAATAAAATAACAATTACTAAATTAGGGACAGTATAATAATATAATTACAAGTATGTATGTATAAATATTGATATTCACTTATCAGTATCATTACAGTTGCCATTAGCCATAAAATCTTTTATCCTCGCTCGATAAAAGCGTAAATATGGGAAAATAAAAATAGCCCTGTTGGTTCAAACTATTATATTGTTACAACTCAGGTCCCGACAAACACAAAATCCACAGCATATCTCAAACAAAGCACATTTATTACCCGCCTGAATTTTAACTAATAACATTGAAATTATTTTATGTTCGTCTTCTTTTGTTTACTTATTGGCATACGAGCTATTATTGTATTGTAATCATTAGCCAGGTATTACGAATTTAAAGTATGAGCTAAATCTATAAAATTCGGTCCAAGCTGCCAGGCGGACATATTACATTTGTGCAGTATAAAGCAATGGCCCAATTGAGGGAGGAGTTAGTCGAGCGAGAACCACGAGCGAGGTGAGATGTGTGTACTACAATCGGGAATCTAATAAATGACTGACTTTGCGCGTTTCATTGAATTACGACCTTCTGCATTACGTTTGGACTTGTTGTGTTCGGTTATATTTGTACTTGTATTATACGTGTTTGTATAGTTCTATTAAACTCTATAGTAATTCTAATGGCTTTTTAATTAGAGTCTCGCGCCTCGTAACAATATAAATAGGAAAAAATCTATATACATAGTATACTAGCCAAGCTTTCCCGAAGCGAATTGACGGGTTTCACACATTGTTGATTTCTACGTGGTATATTTCCAAATTATTAAATATATTTTTCTGGACTTTTGAAAGTTAATGTTGATAATGTTAGTGTTTTTACCTTGTAGCTCTCTTCGGTGGCGAGCTGCAACTTCTCCGCGATCCAGTTCTCCATTTCGTCAGCATCCCGAGAGAACTGCTGTAATGTCTGTTCATCACCCAGTCTGAGAAACAAAATTGTTTTAAGAAAAATATATAAATAAGGTATAGTTATCGGTTTAAATCAGGAATGTTATGGAGAACCGTAACCTAAACTATCGGATATCCGTAATAAAATTCCGTCCTTAACTGTAACCGAATCTGATATAAAAGTTTTGGAAGTTTTTGGTGGGAACTGAAAGGAGATGTTGTGTTGTGCAATTTTATTTTCTGAAAATGTGTAAAATTCCGCTAAAATGAACAATAGTTGTAGGATATTGATAGTTTTTGAGTAGTGATTATGTGTTTTGTGAGAAATGTGAACTGTATAGTCAAATCTGGCCGTTTGAGTTGTCACAAGAACTCCGTTGGATGGCACTAGCTGATTACCTACAGTTCAACTGTGCTACACATAGGCTTAAGAAGATGAAGAAACTATATTGTAAACTAAGATCTGGCTTAAAGGCCGAGCTGCCAAGCCAGAAACCTAAAAAAAAAAGTTTCAAGTAATTTCAGATAGTGGCGGAGTCTAAACGAGGTACGTTCTGACTTAAAAGTAAAGCTCAATCACTATCTATTTGCATTTTACTTATGCACTTTCTTCAAAATCTAATATCCATAACTAATACTATCCGAAAGTAATGGATAATCTGAAATCATTTCATATACATAATCATATCTGAAACCAATATGATCTTACTATCCTTTCTACTAATATTATAAACGTGAAAGTTTGTAAGAATGTTTGTTTGTTACTCTTTCACGCAAAAAAGTACTGAATATATTTTGATGAAACTTTACATAAAATATAGCTTACACATTAGAATTACACATAGGCTATAATTTATATAAAGATATAGTGTGATTGATCATAATTAACACAATTTTCCGTCGCCACGCGGGTGAAACCGCGGGGCGCAGCTAGTTATTCATATATCCGTATCCACATTTAGATCAGAATTTTCATATCCGTTATGTTTACTGTTTGAATTATGCCTGGTTGATGAATAATACAGGATGGGATACAAAGGATATTCTAGGCGGATGGGATAGTGTGGGACCGTTTTACACAAATTCCGATTGGCAGTTTTTGTTTGCGCAGCAAAAATGCAGTTTTCCAATATGTGAATAATCTGTATTGAACTTTATTCGCAAGCGAAAATGTCAATGTTCCTTTCTATGCATTCTTAGCTCTGTTCCGCTTACGCGATTCGTACCCTGTCGCGCGCTACTAAAATTGGTCTGCAGCGCAGACACATAGAGAGTAATTATTAGTCGTGCAAAACTGTATCACACCGGCTGAGCCGGCTCTCAACCATGCGTTGAACAACCATGTCAATGTTCTGAGTTCAATTGCTCTGTGCGATTGATTGGGTTCGCAACATTTATGTAATCTTAAGTAGAAAATTCAATGAAGATTTATCATTGTACTTGGATCTCTTCTCGATGAGCGCGTCCTTGAGGTGGCGCCACCTGTCGAGCACCTGCTTGCGCTTGTCGTCGATGGCGGGCGCGGCGTAATGCTCGGAAGCGATCAGCTGATCGGCCAATGTTTGCAGTTGTGCGATCTTCTCCTCCTACACATTGAAAAATATTTATAACGCAATTATAAAATTATGAACTTATATTACAGATTCCATAGTATTTAAATTCCGTAACCGTACGGCATAAATTGTAATAAAAAATAATATCAATTTTGTAACATCATTATACACTTATAAATTAGTTTCCACTAAATTATTACACAATTTTTATAGTTTACATAAATTTGAGCTAAATATTTATTATTATCAGTGACAAAATATACTGGCTGGTAGAATACTATAGACAAAAAAATATGCTACATATTAAATGAGTTCATCATACAGATATGGATTTAACGCCTGATTTCATTAGACAAGTAGTTATTTGTTTAAATTATCAGTTTTAATTTACTTTCTTCATATGCGAAATGAAAGGAGAGTGTTAACCTCGGGTAAAAGGACTACTTAGTCACTCGAACTATTAGCGCCATCGCTACGCTCGTGCGCCAGCGTCTCATGCCTAAATAGGTCACTTTCACCCCTCGTGTAACAGACTACTATTGCTGCACTTTCAAAATTACAACTGGTTTATACTAATAAATGAAAGTACTACTAATATATCCCCTCCATCCACTAATTTCTTCATATGCTATATTACGAAAGGGAGTTCGGTAGGATTTAATGTTCACGGAGCCTGAATTTCCGAAAACACCTCGTCTATTTAAGAGTAGGGCACACTCACATGCGCATTGATGGCCTTATCGAAGTCCTCATGCTTCTTGATCAGCTGCTCCACGTTGTCAGGCTGCGCCTGGTCTGGGTGGTCGGTTTGGTCTGCTGGTGCCAAGAACGCCTCCCTGGCGCCCATCCAGCCCTCCGCCTGCTCGCAGTCCCGGTAGAACAGCTGCAGCTCCAGGTTTTGGTCCAACTTCATGCGACGGTTCACCCACGCCCTAGGAAGTGTATCAATTTAATGTAGTCTGGTGCATACTTAATGAGGTTTTGAGACCAGATGGAGAATCTTACATATTTTTTAAGTTTTTGTACGAATTTTTGTATTGGCCTTAACTGTAAAGAACAAATTAAGCTTTTTGAGACTAAGAGACCTATTTTTACCTACATTCTTATGTTTATCTATTAAACAGCAAGCATCATGCAAAATACATTATTCAATGTCAAAATTAATAGTTTTTAAGATCGTTTATTATAATTCGAACTAAGCCCTAGTCATTATTGGCCTTACTTATAATAATTTCGTTAAGAAACGATTAGGCATCTCTTAAGTAAGAGAATCAGAATCAGTCCCTAATCAATGAATATCTCTTTTTTTCACTTATAAATGTGTATTACCTGTTGTGTACCTATGAGGATCACAGATAAACGAAATTTGAATGACTAACGTAGGTTGTACCCAAAATAAATGACTAAAGAGGAGTTTATGGGTGAGGTTTTAATTAATCAGTTGCTGAGCAGTTTCTTTAAATTTAAGAAACGATTATTAAGTAAGGCCCTATATTATTAAGTGCAATTTTTATTTGATTTTAATCTCCGAAATATGATTAATATGAAAAATCAAATAACATAAAACATAGTTCTAATTATTCTAAATTATCTAAGGAAAGAACTATAAAATAATTATTAAAGACAATGTCTTAGCAAGGTCTTTTAAAGTACTTTATTACGAGTAGTAGATCATCTCTACAGTAGAATTGCCTAAGGTTTTAAATATAGTGTTATCTCGACATTATTAAAAATATGCTTTTGTTGTACCCATAGAATGCTTTTACCCCTAAATACATACTATCACGCCTGTTACTTATGGGGGCAGGCAAAGACGATGGATCTCAACTTACAACGGTCCTGACAATCGACTTTCGCTTCATCTACTATAATTAATCTCTTCATACGTGCACGTTTATTTGAGATGCATTTTACTTATAATACTTTATGTTTAATAGATATTTGACGTCTTAAAATATGAACTCACTTCTCTAGTTCCTGCCTAGCATCGCCCATGTTGTTAAGTTTCTCCTGGATATCGACGCTGGCGTAGTGCCCGCCTTGCAGCAACTGCTGCCCGAACAGTTCCAACGCTTGGAAGGTGCCCGCGCGCGCATCCATCTCTGTGCGATGTTCCTGTGTCACATAAGGGAATGTTCACTACTTTGACTTATATTAGTGTTGTTTTCATATGTTATTTTATACATATTTTCTGGTTATTTGTGATAACTCAACACTTGTATCCTTGTCCGCAACCACATTTTTTTAAAGCCAATATCAAATCATTCTTGGAGCAAAATCATGGATTATTGCTCATAATTTTTATGAATAACGCACTTGAAATTAATTCTTAACTTGTCATTTCTTAGTCAATATCAAACCAAAAATGTCATATCTTATATGTTTTTAGAGATGAACTGCTAACGTTATATAGTGCCTTAAAAGTTCGAAATTACTTAAACACGAATTAACTATAGCTATTGCAAATTATATTTTTATACTATTTGCCATTTCGTATAGTTTATGAACATAGTAGATACCTATTATGTGGTCAAATTAAAATCTATCACAGATTTATTTGAAAATAAATCTAAAAAAGATGTGCTTCCATTATATTAAAATAATTAAAAGTAGCAAAAATCACGACAAACAAAGTGAATAATACAGAAAAAAATATAATTATGTTAATTTAGAAACAACAAAGAGAAGATCGAAGAGGACAAATAAAATAGAGTCACAACACACTGAAAACACGACGAAAAATCGAAAATCACACATAAATAATGTTTGCCATGGCGTCAAATCAATTGCCACGAATGTATCGTTTTCCCACATCATACAATTACTAGGACCACTTGGTGTTTGACACAATATCTAATAAATTTTCATGATCATTTACAAAAAATCGATATTGGCGTGAATGTGATAAATTTTGGAACAATACGAATTTTAAAATAAACGCAATAATTCTTATTTTGTAAATGACCATTTTCAACCACGACAGTAAAAACAAAATTGCTGTAAACATTAAACTGTTAATATAAACCACGTGACATTTTAGTGAATAAATTATTTAAGTACCTACTTGTGAACTTATCCTCTGACATTCTGACTAACATTTAGTAATTTTTATGCGTTCTATATTAAGATTGCCTTAGTCTTAATTAGAAAAAAAAACGACACCACATCAAGTGTATTGTGTTGTATTATTGTTTTAAAGTATTATTGTTGCAATATTGTGTTTTATATTGTTAGGTTCGGAGCACACATGCGTGCAATACATCTGACCTGCGGCGTTACGCCGTAACGCGCGTCTATCTCCAGCCGCTGGGTCTATAAATACATACATACTTTATTACTTTGTTCCATTCGTAACAGGTTAATTAGTCTTCTCCTTGTATTACTTAGCCCTAGTAAAAGTATATCAATATCATTGACAAAATATACTTAACTAAGAAAAACTCCCAACCTTGACACACTTCTCTCGCTTGACACCCTTGTAATTTAAACCAAATAAGCGAAATATTTAAAATAAATTTATTAGGACATTAAGTAACGTGCCCAGATGTTGTACTGGCTTATTTTTTTAAATTTAAACCCCAATTGTAGCGCCACCTACCTGGTCTAATTGTGAATCTAAATAAACACAACACCACACCCACTTAAACACACAAAAAATTACATCAAAATCTATACAGTTTAGGACGAGTTCAGTGCCATTCACGCGTCATCTAACAGATGAATTTTATATATTATAATTGCAAAAATAACTAGTTTTTCCCGCGGCGTAGATCAAACTCTAGTGGCTCTTTGCTGTTCACATAAAAACTTATTAGGTTATTATACATCGTGACCGAAGCCGCGGGCAAAGCGAAAACCGCTTACAAATCTGATGCCTAGTTTAGGAAGAGTTGGCGGGTATACAGACAGGTGCGGAAACCGACTTCGTATTATACTATGTAAATATTTACTCATTTGGTCTAAACTATGTTTAAAGTGATAGAATGATAACTCATTTGGCCTCATCTAGTCGGATTGGGGACTTTTTCATTTGGAGGAAGGTTTATTCTAGGGAGTATATAAAAGTCTCATCTGTTAGAATTAATAATTTGATACAGTTTTATACATTCAACACACTAATTTTAAATATAGGGTTGTGGCCCATTTTAACAAATTTTTTTCTGGACTGTTAATGTTTTTTTTATATATTATTAAACAGCCAGTTTCATAATTTATAGCTGCTGTCACAATCGACGTAGTTGTACATTGGACAGTTATTCATATACTGCTATTCTTCTGTACTTAATTAGGAGAAACTACTACTTTTTCCAATAAATGTATGCAATAAATCAGGTATAAGAATTAGACGGTATACAGGAACGACGTTCACCTGGTGTCTCTCCAAGAGCGCTTCGGCGCCGGTGACGTCATTGGCCAACTCTTCGGAGCTGACCAAAGCCATCATGGAGTTGATCCACGCCATCAGATCACGGTAGTCCGATTGGAATCTGGGTGGAAAATAGATATAGTTAAGTAGAATTGCTTTTTGAGAAAGAATAAACGAGAATCATGTAGCATAATGTTGTAGTATGGCTTATTCATACGTGAGTTGGGTGAGTTGAATGCTATAGAACTTTTATAGAAAACTCACAACTGTAAGTTGAATCCTATAGAACTTTTATAGAAAACTCACCACTGTCAGTTGAATTCTATAGAACTTTTATAGAAAACTCACAACTGTAAGTTGAATCCTATAGAACTTTTATAGAAAACTCACCACTGTGAGTTGAATTCTATAGAACTTTTATAGGAAAACTCTCCACTGTAAGTTGAATCCTATAGAACTTTTATAGAAAACTCACCACTGTAAGTTGAATTCTATAGAACTTTTATAGGAAAACTCTCCACTGTAAGTTGAATCCTATAGAACTTTTATAGAAAACTCACCACTGTGTATTGAATACTATAGAATTTTTATAGGATTCAACTTACAAAACTACCCGCTACAAGTTTGCAAAAGACAAAAAGGTCAATTTAGTCGAGGTAATCGGGCACAGGTGGATGTGGATGAGGTACCTCTGCAGGTCGTAGGAGTCGAGCAGCTTCTCCTTGCGGGCGTTGGCGCGCGCCTGCAGCTGCTGCCAGGCCTCGTTGATCTCGCGCTGCTTGCTGTAGGTGGCGTCGGCGGAGTCGCCGTGCGTCGACATCAGCCGGTTGGCCGTGTCCTCCAGCTGCCGGATCTTGTCGCCGAGGGCCGCCAGGTCACGCTCCAGCCCCTCGTGTTTGCCTGGTATTTGTAATAAAATAACATATCTATGATAGAATAGGGATGCGGACATATCTTATAATAAATTCAAATATTTTGACATATACAGTGTAAACGCCATGTAACGTCACTCGATTTAACGACAAACTCCCTTAAGCGTTGAAATCACTGGGCTTTGGTTGGTTTAGCTCGTCTTCCATACAAAGATAAACTCTATATAGCATTACACCCACTCTCAATGACGACAACAATAAATAATAAAAAAGTACCCTATATGTTGCCAACATTAGTGAAAACTGCGCAGCTGTGTACGTTCTTTTGCCGCTTTATTATCCTAGCCCATAATAAACTCGACTGTCGGCATCATGCATAACGAAATTTCTAAGTACTTAGAAACCTTTATCACCAAAATGCCTCAATATTGCATGATATGAATAAAATAAGTAAAAAAAACAACAAAATTACTGGTGCAGCAAAAAACGTCAGACATTTTGTCCCTGGTGTAAAACTGCACTTTTGTCTGTACGCCCATTTCTTATGAAGCCCTTGGTGGGGGGGAGACTCACGCTGCAGCGTCTGCACGGAGCGCAGGTCCTTGCCGAGGTCGTCGGTGGCGAGCGCGGCCTCCTTCTCGGCGATCCAGTCCTTGGTCTCGTCGACGTCGCGGTGGAAGCGCTGCACCTCGTGCGCCGAGCCCAGCTGCGCGGCGCGCTCCGCGGTCAGTTGTTGCAGCGACGTCCATTTCGAGTTCAATTCCTGTTCAACACGACGTCATCGCCATTTGTTAAGCTTTGTTTATTTAGGTTTATAATAATAATAATCGGCAGACAAACTCGAACACTTGTGTTATGGATAATATACAACGGACTGCCCTGAGGCCGATCGCAGATACCCAGACTATAGTAAATAACGGAGAAAATACGTTTCCGAATTTAATATACCCTGCGTTGCAGAGTATAATAAATTCGGTATTAGGTAGGCCGGCAAAGGCTTAGCCCGCTCAACCACAGAGGCCGTCAGGTAATTGTATTGTAGGCTACAATGTACACCATTCAATGGAGTAATTGTGAAATCTCGAAAGGACACATTTGACTATACAGTTCACATTTCTCACAAAAACATAAAATTACCACTCAAACTGTTAATACCCTACAACTACTGTTCATTTCAGAGTAATTTTACACATTATTAGAAAATAAAACTGGTCCCGCCAAAAACTCCTTGTTAAGATTTGTATCCACTAGAGGTGCATTCCTCTTGCACCTCACCACGTCCGAAATTCTCCTTCATGCGTACCATTTAATAACGACGGTTGTGTGTATTTTTTTTTATTGCACGCGTTCAGCTGACAGGCAGACGGCCCGCCCACCCGATGGAAAGTGGTTACCACCATCTACAGAGGACACTTGCAACCAAAAACCAAAGGAGCTACAAATGCGCTGCCGCTCTGTAAAGCGAGACTGGAACCTGGCCACCAAGGCTGTGGACTGTGTATATAAAGATATTACAAACAGAAACTTTAGATAATAAGTAACAATGTCATGCTGGCATACCTGCATCTGGGTCTTGATCTTGAGCGCGGCCTCGGTCTGGCCGACGGTCATCAGCTGCACGGCGATCTCGTTCATCTCGGCGAGGCGCACTTCGTTCGCGCGCAGGTCGTTCTGGAAGTCGTCGAACTTCTTCTGCATCACCTCCACTTGCTCCAGGTCCTCGCCCACGTCCTGGACCTGGGCGTGCATCTCCTGAAAACCATATACAGTCAACAATACATTTTATAAAACAAAACAATACAAGGTAATTTGTAGCATTACGTCCAGCCTAGTATGCCACTGCAATGAGCACAACACTAGTTTAAGAGATTATAAAAAAAAGTATTTTAATTATTTATGAAAAGATATTATTTCAATATATCAAAAGAATTATTTTACAAGATGTCAATACTCACTCACTCGCTCAAATATAAATATTGTAGTGGACAAAGATTTACAAATGTTGTCCGAGCGCATACATCATAAGGCACTGGCGAAAGAGGTGCCACTCTGTTAATCGATACCCAACAGTTTGGCAAATAACACCTAGTGGTGCGTTGATGAGCCAAATAATATCAGTGAGACAAATAGACAGAAAGAGATCAACAAATATAATATGAAAACATGACTATTGTGAAATTGAAATTAATATATAAGTGGACACTCGATGTCGCGTGATTGTCAATGACCGTGTTACCTAAAGTATCAGTGAGACGAATAGAGAAAAAGACAGCTACAAATATGATATGGAACATGACTATTGTGAAATTGAAATTTATATATAAGTGAACACTCGATGTCGCGCGATTGTCAATGACCGTGTTACCAAATAGTATCAGTGAGACGAATAGAGAAAAAGAGAGCTACAAATATGATATGGAAACATGACTATTGTGAAATTGAAATGTATATATAAGTGGACACTCGATGTCGCGCGATTGTCAATGACCGTGTTACCAAATAGTATCAGTAAGATGAATAGAGAAAAAGAGAGCTACAAATGTGATACGGAAACATAACTAGTGTCAAATTGATATTGATAAGTACGCGGACAATCGATGTCGCGTGATTGTCAATGACTGTGTTAATGTGTGAAAAAAAATACACTAACCTTATCCTTGATCCAGGTGGCGAGCTCAGCGCCCTCGCGGACCAGAACGTACGCCTTGACCGTCTCATTGAGCTTGTTCTGCCTGCCGCGAGCCAAGCCCAGCAGGTTGTCGTATTGGGACTCGATCTGTGGACAAAACCGGAGGGTAATTTACCACGCTTCAGTCATTGCCACACTAATTTATACCTAAACAGAATATATTGCATTCAAAAATTATAACTATTATATAAATATTATAAATCAAAAAAAAAATCCGACTTGTATCCCACAGAAACTTTTAAACTACCTGCAATAATAAGAAACTACATTCACCTCCAACTTCTTACAAAATATCGAGACTTCATTAAAATCCAGCTTACACCCATAGCAGTTGTGACGAAAGACCGAAATTGTAAAAAGAAACTAATATTCAAAAAACATTTTATTACTATAGAGTATTATAATAATTACGTTATTATACATTTGGTTTAGACGATTACATTTAACAAGATTCAAATATTTGTTAGACAAGGCTCAATTACGCAAACTGTGTACATAGTATATCACTTGTATTTCTTAAACTTACATTTAAACAAGTGTAAGCCGAGCACATTACCTAACTGACCTATAAAAGGATTTATTCGGATACTAATGTGCTATAAGCGTAGATATTTAGATAAGCTCCTAGAATAGAATATAGTATTTTTTTTTAGTTTTCGACACTAGTACACAATCAAAACTACGTTTCAACAGTTTTGAGCGCGACATTTATTTGATATTTATTCCGATGTTTCGGCCACTTTTCAGGAGCCGTGATCACTGTCGACTAAGATATCAAGAGTCAATGTTCAATGAGTAATGTTACAGTTGGTGGTAAGATAATTAATAACAGATATTTTATTATCTTAAATGTATGATGGATATCACAAGTACAAATTTTTAGAATAATTGTATCATAAATATTTTTGCTAATTGGTTTATAGTTTGTTGTTAAAAAATAATAGAATGAGTTATATAAAATTCATCCTCCTAACAATAAGAAACTTTTTGAGAGGAAAAAATAAATTGTGACTTCAGAGCTAATATCAGTTTTTATTATTATTTAATAAATAATTCAGAAAGGCCTAAATAAGACATATTTCATATTATAAAAGAAAAAATGTTTTAATCTTTTACCAGTATTCATTTCAAGATGTTTGTGAAGATGTGATGAGAACTAATTGACACAAAATTTGTAAAATAATAAATATTAGACATTTTGAAACTACAATTTTAATGTGAAACTGGGTTAAAACCAAATAAATAAAGTCTCTTTGGTCTTAACATATAAATCAACAGACACACACAACTTGTGTCATGGGTAATATATAAAGAACCATAATATTAAATAACTGAAAATTGGTTTCATATATTTATTATGCCACGAATCGAACCCAAGACCTTTGCGTTCCAGTGATCAAAGGAATCAAAGACTAGACGAACACTCAACCGAAGAGGTCGCGCCATCCTTGAAACGTTTAAAAGAATAAACTAGATGTAAAATAAGCCATACCTGGTTCTGTCTGGCAGCGATGGAGCTGGAGTCAGCGAGGTTCTGTTGTGACGACGACAGGCCGGCGTCGATCTTCTTCACGTAAGCAGCTGGTACGAAACCTTGGCGGTCATTCACCTCCACCTTCCACCAATCCTACAGAAAAATAAATAATATAAGTAACCTAGGATATGCCCGCGACTTCTTCCACGCTTGACTTAAAATTCCCGCGGGATTCCCGGGAAACAAATATCTCAGCATTTAAAAAGAATGTAAGCTATTTATTTTTGTTTTAGTGGAAACTCTCGCAATAAGCTAATTTAATGCACCCGAACAACTTCAAATACCGATCCCGGAAAAACTACCACGGGATTCCCGAAAAAAATATATCACACATTTTAATAAATAAAATTTGCTATCGATCAGCGAAAAAATGAACATAGGAATTCGATTTTTTTTAATCGGGCCATTTAAAATCATTTTTAGAAAAATTTCCGCGGGATTCCCAGGATAAAAGTACCCCAGATTTTAATAAGAATTTTCTGTCGATCTGCGAAAACCGAATCGAAATCGGCAGATTAGTTCTTACGTGAATCCCGAACAATAACAAGAAATCTAAATAAAAACTGCATTGTGTTCTCTATCGTTTATATAGTGTATTCCAGTTGTTTTATTTTTTAAATAGCTTCAATGTTCAACACGCCATTTTTAGAATATACAAAAAAGGTTACTTTTGTGTGTTTGTATTATTAACTACATTGATCAGCTTAAGTATCGATATGTTACTTTATTATTAGAATTAACGAGAAAAATTAACTATTTTCTTCATGTTAATCGATGCACAAGTTGTACGAGAATGAATATCGATAGTCTTAAAATGATAATATTATTCAGTTATTCAAAGCAAGTGCAACACGATTAGTCTAGCATCCGTCGTTTCATGTCGGAAACACTGAAGCAGCGGAAATTGTTAAGCGGAGTGTCTAATGTGGTGCCAACGCTAATAAGGGGTCTTCCTGCCTTTGCAGACATCTTAAATTCAATACCATACATACAAATCAATTATGCTCAATTATTCTAAAGGAAATAACGCAGAAGAAATATGCATGTACATAATTGACAATTTCTTTTATTTTTGATAGATTAAAATTTTTATTTATATATTAAACTAGCTGTGCCCGCGACGTCGTCCGCGTGGAATTTGTTTTCAAATTTTGAAACATTCTTCATTGGTGGTTTCGCTCCTATTGGTCTAAGCGTGATAATATATAGCCTTTCTCGATAAATGTGCTATTTAAGACTAAAAGTATTTTTCAAATCAGACCAGTAGTTCCTGAGATTAGCGCGTTCAATCAAACAAACACTCTTCAGCTTTATATATTAGTATATATAAGATAACAAAATAAATCCGCAGAGAAACATACGCATCGTAATTTACAAAGCAAGTAAATCTTGAATTATGGAGAATTTTCAACCACCAACTTTGGGGTCGAAGACAATAGCCGGACCAGAATAAATAACGGTAAGCTCATTCATGAGTTTTACTCTGCCGGGAATCGATCCCGGGACCTCTATGAACCAGTGAACTATACGGGTCTAGGCGTAGTCCAGTACAGAGGCTATCGTAAAATTCTTTTAAAAAAGCCACATTATTTTAAAGGTCAGTCATTCATAAATACCTAGATCATCAGTTTAATTATGTGGATAAGACAATCGAACCATGACAAGTTTAAGTTTCTAGTCTGTCCTTTTAATAGCTGTAAGTTATTACAGGATAAATAAGGTTTTATTGCTTCAATAGCAAGTGCCAGAATAGATTTCTAGACATTAAAATACACTTCAATGTATATTATTTTGTAAACTTACATGCTTCAAGTAAATGTTCTCATAATTTCTCTTAAAAAACAATTTTTTGAACAATACGAACAAAAACCAACTAATAATTATCATTTTGAACTACACTAGTATCACCAATTTATCACAGTAATTTTCTATACCATTTAATAAACAATTAAAACTGGTTATTATGCTTTCGAGTTCGTAATTTAAACATGTTTTTTTTTAAATAAATTTTAGGAAAAATCACTTTCGTTTTAAATCTTTAACATGCTAACACACTGTAAACTTGTACTTCATTAAAAATATTTATTTATTTATTCATTCAAATTCAAAATATTTTATTAATAACTTTTTTTAGTTTTTTCAAGTGTTTAAGTTTCAATTACTCTTTATAATTTCACGAAATAAAAAGACCAACTTCAGCGCAACCCGTTCGTTCGTATGACGCGATAATCGTACAATGATTTCATGTGTCCTCACATACTGGTTGTTATATAAACATGTGCGGTTGGAACCAGATAACAATTGTCATACTACGTTGATACGAAGATGCTAGTCAAATTACGCGAGCATTATCGTTCATGTTGTTGTTTTGAAATTCCATCACTATTCTATTAATCAATATTATCTCTGTATAAGGTATAAAGTCGTGGTAGCGTAATGGCTAGCGCACGCGTTTCAGACTCAAAGTTCGATCCTGGCCGGAACGCATGCACCACTTAAGCCAGTTTTCTGATCTAATGTGCAAATTGTTACAATTACCACATGCCTAGCAACGGTGAAGTAAAACATCGTGATGCAACCTGCACTTCGAGATAACCGATTTGTCAAACCTGCCAAGCCGCCTTGGACAACGGTAGTGGGTATACTGTCCGTTCCCCCTATAATGGGGGAGCCCGAGCCCAGCAGTGGGACATTCATGGGCTATATTATTATATATAAGGTATTAAGAACGGGAAACACTAAGTATGATTTTATTCGAAAAATAATATATTATTAAACTGGTATCGTATTACAGGTCCAAAGGTAATCTTTGGATTAAATTATTGATATAATAAATTTATAGTTAATGATAACAAATATGATAAATGAGGTATAAAGTCTGTTCTGGGTGTTACTGGAGCACACAACACATGTACCTTGAGAATATAAAATGTGTATACTTTTATCCCCAATTGTATGTATTTTATTGAAAGGCACGTTAAACATTTGCAAAAAAAAAAGAAGAGTAATTTGTTAGTGAAAATCGTTGATTTTCTTTTGGGTGGATTATGTGTCAATCTCTTGCAAACTACCCAGAGATGTTCTAGATGGTTAGACAATGAAACCAGCATGTTTCGAGACTAAACAATTGACCAGAACAAAAGTAATCTTTAAATTTAAACTTCGTAATCAGAAAGGTAATTAATTTAAAACTCCTTTGACAATTTATTATTATTTGTTACATTTATGAAGATGTTACAAAATACATATACGGTTCTCTATAATCGGCCTGTCGGCATACATTGATTGAATTTCATAATCGTGAAGTGTCAGTTTATACGATTTTCACATCTTAATCATCATCATTGTGTTCTGTTCTAACTCATATTTCATATAGAATTATGTACATAATTTTTACGAGCTGTGGCACGATGACAGTCATTATGAACATACTGACGTAGTTTGTGTAATTTGTAACGTCGTCATCGTCGCTATGTTACGAGTACATAGTACATCTAATTTAACTTAGAAACTTTAGCCAAATTATTTGGCAATATTCTAATATAGAATTTAATTAATAGTTAAATTCTATTAACATAAATTCTGCTTTTTTAAAATTTCTATTGCTTGACTACACAGCTGACAGGCAGACGACCTACCTGATGGGAAGCGATGGGACATTGGTAACACAAAAGGTGCTACCGATGTGCTGCTGCTCTCTGAAGGATGACTGGAACCTGGCCACTAATGCCGGAACATAACTCAAAGTTGCTATGGCAGCAGACTCTAGACTAGACCAAGGATGGTAGGCATCCAGACGGGCAAATACCTTATCACCTGACTGTTGTTTTGTCGCCTCTTACGACAGGCCGCCCGACAGCAGAACATTGGGATTCTTTCTCCGTTCCCGCACATACTATAGGGAATGGTTTATTCTGTATCACTGAAAGACATCTTGCAGTAAACTCACAAGAAATATAGGAATATCTGTGTCTCGATAAGTATTACATAATTCAGTTTTAGTTCAGTGTAATAATGTCTGCGGACATTACATTATAATTAGTAAATATTAAATACCTTGTTATTAGAATTAAGCAGCGTGAGCACGTCTCCCCTCTTCATGGAGACTTCGCGAGGAGATTTCTCAGCGTAGTCGTAAAGGGCGACCACGCACTCCTTGCCCGATACGTCCACAACTGGCGATTCTTGTTGCTGTACGCGAAAGAACAATTTGTTAATCAAGTCTTGTGAATATTTTATTTATGGAACCTTATCTGAATCATAATTATGCGGTAATGTGCGAGCGAGACAGCGAACTCCTTTTAGGTAACCCATAAACTCCATTTAGGTAGGCCACAAACTCCGTTTAAGTAGGTAAAAAACTCCATTTAGATAGACCACAAACTCCATTTAAGTAATCCCTTGTGTCCAACCCACACAAAGACACGCTGGTAGAATACTACCAGCCCATTACAGAACAGCTGGAATAATTCAAATCACAGATAAAACTAATAACCTATTGTTACATGCCGACAAAGGTGAATGCACACCTGCCTGCCATAAAGCGCAGTTTATTACCTTCCCGCATTTGGACTTCTTCTGTTTACTTTGTATTTGTAAAATTCGTAATTAGAAAAACAATCCATTGTGTATTGTCATCTTTTATGGCAGTCATTAGGCAGGTGTGTTAAACTGATTCTAAAAAATGCGATCTATGCAGGCTGGCAGCCATATTGTATCGGTGCAGCAATGGCCCGATTGGAGAGACCGGCAGTCTAGCGAGAACCACGATCAAAGCAAGACGTGTACATTCGATGAGCTATATAGTGACGGACTTTGCGCGTGTTATTCAATTGTACAATTTGTACTGGTTGCGTCCAATTATATTTGTACCTATGTTATACGTGTTTGTATAGTTCTAATAAATTCTATAGTAATTCCAAAGCCAATTTAATTCGAGTCCTGTATCTCGTAACACTATAATATCAACAGCTGGTTCCGCCTAAAGAAACATAAATGAGACTCACACGACACGCGTTGGCCTGCTCCCTTAGCGACTTGATAGTGTTGCCGAACGCCTCCAGGTCGGAGAGAAGCGCCTCGTGCTTCTTCAGGAGCGCCTCGGACGAGTCCTCGTCCTTGCCGTAGTCCTGGGTGTTGGCCATCGGCTCCTTCTCGCGCATCCACGACTCGGCTTCGTTGGCGTCGGCGAAGTACTGCTGGGCTTGGAGCGAGTCTTCTAGGTCTTGTTTGCGCTGTTCGACAAAAATAAGGATAAGCGGTTTTTTTATTGCGAAGAAACAGGCTCATGGAAAGTTCTTATTGTCGCTTATAGTTGTTTGCAACAGCATGGTTGCAATAGGAAACGTTGGAAAGGGGAAGAAGGAAGTGGGCCATCGGAACTCCTATTTCGTGGATATTCTGTGAGAGCGCGGTATCACACCGATCAAACCGTTCTTAAAAGCTTGTAAAGATAAGTGTTTTTTTTATCAGAATAATTATTTTTTTCTGTGCAGTAGGATCAACGACTGGTCGTAAAATGAAGTGACCGAGGCCGATCAACATCCGATTATTAACGAATATTTCCGAATTAGAAGTTTTGAACGGGACAAATGAGGGCCTCTTCACTAAAAATGTACTACCGCGGTACATAACAAACAAATGTCCTCGCCTCATTTGAAGTGGTATATTGTACTGGTTCAGTACAAAATGTCATGCTACTCTTACAAACTCAGTTTATAATCATGTCCAACCCAACACTAGTTTTAACTGTGTATAAAGGTGACAAGCAGAGATTTTGGAGGGCACTGAAAGGGACGTTGTGCTGTGCAGTTTTATTTTTTAAAAATGTGTAAAATGACTCCAAAATGAACAATAGTTATAGGATATTGATAGTTTTTGAGTAGTAATTATGTGTTTTTGTGGGAAACGTGAACTGTATAGCCAAATGTGGCCTTTTGAGTTTTCATAAGAACTCTGTTGAATGATATCGATTATAGCCTACAACTTCGCCTGGCTTAAAGGCCTAGTTGCCAAGCCATAAACATAAAAAAGGTGGCAGGTCCGTGGTGGAAATAAACGGGAGTAGTACGAGTGTGAATGTGAGCCGACCTGCCAGGCCTTCTCCTGGAGCTGGGTCCACTGCTGCTCGAGCTGGTGCAGCCGGGCGGCGATCTCGTCGGCGGCGAAGTGGCCGGCGTCGCGCAGCGCCGCGCCCGCCGCGCGCACCGCCTCCACGCGCGCCTCGTGCTGCGCCATCTCGCCCATCACCGCCTGGTGCTTCTTCATCAGGTTCTGGACGCCGATCAGGTCGCGTCCTAAAGTGTCAACAAACAAACAAAACTAAGTGTTAACAAAAATAGGCTTAAAACCAAACTTGTCCTGAAAGGGTCATCGGTCTCAGCATAATGCTAGTCTGTCGACCAGTGCTGATCTTCCGCTGAGCCTATGAGGTATCGTCATCGCAGACACCATGACATACCATAATTATAACAATAATACATACATAACTTCACGCCAGGTCCTTGCGGGGTAGGCACGAACAACAGAGCGCCATTTAGGCTTATTCTTACACACCTCACTTGCTTCTTTAACATTCATAGCTCTTGTCAAGTACGCTCGTCTGTTCTTAAGGCTCCTGACATCACCTTCAGCTAGTACATGATCAATTTAATCATGGAAGGTGTGTCGTGGCCTTCCGCGACTTCTGCATCCATCCACTTTTGCATTGTATATCTGTTTAGTCATTCTTCCATCATTCATTCTTTCCACATGCCCGAACCACCGGAGCATTCCTTTCCTTACCTTCACCCCGACAATCTCTTTCAGACCAACTCTCTTTCTTACTTCGGTATTACGAACGCGGTCCGCGAGCGTCACTCCGCAGATTTTGCGGAGTGCTCGCATCTCGACCGCGTTTACTCTACTTTCATGCTCTCTCTTCCAAACCCAACTCTCGCTTCCATACGTGAGCGTAGGTACCAGCAACGCGTTGTGTATGGCAAGCTGGGCCTTCTGACTGAGGTTCTTAGCGCCTAGAAGTTTACCTAACGCTCCATTCACACTATTCCCCAAATTCACTCTTCTTTCTATACCAGCGGTGTACCTTCCATCCCTGCTAAAAGCACATCCAAGATATACAAACTCATTCACTTGTTCCAGCATAACATCATCGACCATTCGTTCTAGTTGTTTCTCTTTCAAACACCATCACCTTTGTTTTCTTCGCATTCAAACGTAAGCCTCTCGCCTGACAGTCATCTTTCATTATTGTGGCTAGTGTTTGCAGTTCTGATGGCGATTCGGCTAAAAGCACGGCATCATGCTCATAAAGCAAGCTGCTAACAACTAGATCACCCATCCGCACCCCAACATCCACGAATCTTAATCTCTGCACAGCACGCAGCAATTGGCCATTGATGATGATTGGGCAATATGTCCCAGAGGTCCTTCCGCACAACCCTGTCAAATGCTTTCTCTAGATCCACAAAACCGCAGAAAACCTTCCGGCCCATAGCCAGCTGCTTCTCCACGATATTGCGGAGCGAGAAAACTTGATCCATACATCCCCTTCCATTTCCGAAGCCTCCTTGTGCATCCCACAGTAATCCATCGGATACCACTCTCATTCTCCTTTCAATAATCTATCATATCATATAACAATAATATTATCTTTTTCACATATTTATGCAGTTAATAGTGAAATTATAAAATAATTATAAGTGAATATATAAATGTTACAATTACAGAAATTAAATAAATAAGAAATATTGCAATCAAATACCATTTGTGACAAAAAAATATTTTTTAAATAATAGATATAATTTCCTATACCTCTATTGGTGGAGGCAATGATGGGTTCCTTCTCCCTGATCCAGGCAGACTCGTCGTCCAAGTCTCGGAACAGCTGTTGCGCCTGAAGGGAGTCCAGGAGACGCCGCTTGCGGATCGCCATTGGCTTGTCTAACGCCGTATACCGGGCGACTAAGGCGTCCTAAATTAAAGAACAAAAAAAATGTTAAAATACATTTTCAGTGTGCTTCAAGCTTGTCATTAGCAAGACAGACCAAATTGTACTCTCTTTCCACAGGCCAAGATTCAGTTTAGGTCGCTGAGCCAGTATAGTTAATTAATTTTTTTTTGAACAACAATCCCTATCCCTATTAATATTATAAATGCGAAAGTAACTCTGTCTGTCTGTTCCTTTTTCACGTAACTCAGTATATATATATTTTCGATGCCGAGAATGAACATAGGATACTTTTTATCCCGAAAAATTGGATAGTTTCAGGGATAAGAATATATTTGTCTTTTTGTTTGTTATGCTTTTACGGAAGAACTAATGAGCCGATTTGGCTGAAATTCGGTACGTATGTAAATTAAATACCGAGGGTGGACAAGGGATAATTTTTCATTTTGGCCTTTTCCGTAATTTTAGCCTTTTTACTCATTTTGGCCATGTCGATCACTTTGGCCTTTTCGGTCATTTTGGCCATTTTGGCCTTTTTGGTCATTTTGACCATGTCAGTCACTGTGGCCATTTTGGCCATGTCGGTCATTTTGGCCTTTTTGGTAATTTTGTCCTTTTTGGTCGTTTTTGCCTATTCCGTCGTTTTGGCCAGGTCGATCACTGTGGTCTTTTTGGTCATTTTGGCCTTTTTGGACATTTTGACCATTTTGATCATTTTGGCCTTTTTGGTCATTTTGACCATTTTGATTATTTTGGCCTTTTTGGTAGTTTTAGCCTATTCCGTCATTTTGGCCACATCGGTCACTGTGGCCTTTTTGGTCATTTTGACCATTTTGATTATTTTGGCCTTTTTGGTCGTTTTTGCCTATTCCGTCATTTTGGCCATGTCGGTCTCTGTGGCCTTTTTGGTTATTTTGGCCATGTTGGCCATGGCCTTTTTATAATAATAGTAAGTAGTCATCGGCAAACCTGCGCGCGGCTTATAGAATCATGATGTTTATTTCGCTATTTACGTGATTTACCCCATGCCGTCCTATTTGAAACAGACTAAGATATTTTAACTGAAATGTTTTTTTTAGGTGTCTTTATCCCAAAACATAATTTTGTCGTGCATTACTGAATTATAAGTGTAAATTATATTTCCTTTTTCTAATAAGGTGGAATGATCTTTGAGACAAACAGGAATAAAAAAAACTTTTGATGAATTATTATAAACCACATTAGTCTTGATCGAAAAATTAACTATAGTATTAAATTAACTGTAGTACTATAATTAATTAAGAAAAACCTATTTATTGCCAAAAACTTTTAAATATATACCAAAGGCATAACCTCATAAAATTTCGTATCAAACAAATAACTAAACGAAAACGTCAAACATTTCCATACTATCCCATTTAAAAACAAACACACAGTACAAAACACAAAACAGTATACCCACCCTCTTAGCCTTGATGTTGTCCGCGTCGAAGTGGCCCCTCTCGATGAACTGCTCGGCCTGGTTGCGGATGGCGTCGATGCGCTCCGCGTGCGAGCCCACGTCCGCCTCCAACAACGCATGCTTCTTCTGGAGGTTCTGCACGCTGGTCAGGTCCTGGACAAAGGTAATCAAATCTTTTTACTAGGGTACCGTGGCCAGTTTGGCACAACCTGAGCCCTAAATCCGTAAATCAAATTGAATTGGAATCGAACTTTTGATGGTTTTGGTAGTCTATAAACCATCTTGGCTCAATATTAAATCAATCTTGATTTGACCGAGTCTGATTTTGTGTAAATTTTAGAGACCATGGATATTTGACATGTGTCAGTTCAATGACTCTTGACTTGCACTGGTATAGTTTTTTTTTTTGTGAAAGTTACAGCCTTGTAGGCCAGAAACGGTATGTTTAAGTAAGTCATATCATATAGTCTTATCATGTTATAGTCAATATTCTCAGACACTACTGGGTAATGTATAGAAGACATTAATTGAGTAGGAATTTAATTTATATGCATATGTTAATTATATATATTATATACAGTATTCTGTGAATAAGAATGAAACAAGTGAAGATTAAGAGTGGTAGGCATAGTCATATATCATTAGTCAGAGCTTGAATAATAATAATAGTGTAGTCGAAAACTATTAGTTACCACTGTATAATGCTCGAGCAATAAAAATAAAAAAAATAAAAATTCTTTTTTTCTTTCAATGTACAGTCGTGGATTGAACAGGTTTGTCACCTTAAAGACGAATTTTGCTTGCATGAGTACAAGAAACAGTACTGCCAATATTTTAATGAATATTACGTTTTGTTATGTTAATAAAATATAGAAAAGTCAAAAAAGAAAATTGCAATGTTTTCAATGACAAACGCTTAGGTTAATCATAAGAAATAACGAGGATATAATCACTACGCTTATCATAAATATTAAAAGTCAATAAAAGAGTTTAATATCGGGTGTCTCAAAAGAAAGTTCACATTTTAAAAATGAATTTAAAAAAAGTAAGGAGTTTATTGCAAAAATGTTTTATACATATTAAAATACACTGTTTGGGAATATATTTTTTTAAAAGACATCGTCCAAATGTAAACCGTTGCATTCAAGGCATTCATTTAATCGAGCACTAAAATTGCCTATGACGGCCCTCGCGCCGTCATTGCGGCCCATACGGTGACTTTAGGCGAATGTAGGGGTGTCTGATGTTTTTGTTATGGATTGGTTGCACTCCAGTAGCGGCAATTTTGCTTGTTAACAGTCCATTAAGATGAAAATGGGCTTCATCTGAAAACAAGATGTTGGTAAACGTTGGAAAGCTCTCAATCATCTGGTTGACAAAGTCAAGAATTAAAGCCTCCAGGATGCTGCCTCTGACCAGCATCCTGGAGGCTTTAACTCTTGCACCAACTGAATTTTGTACGGGTGCAGTTTTAAATCTTAATGCAAAACGCGGCATAATGACGCTCTGTGCACGTTTAAGGCCACACCACAGCACACTTCCGAATTGAAAGGTTCGGATCGTCTCGAATAGACTGGGCGACATTGTCTACGTTTTCGACCCTTCTCGAAGATCTTGGACGCCTGGATTTTGGTCTTTCCAGTGTTGACCCGGTCTCTTGAAACTTCTCGACCCATTTTGCAATGAGTCGTGTGCTTGGCGCATCATTCAAGGACGAATATATCGAATGCTGCAGAATTTTCTACGCGCTACGGTCGCCGAATTACCGCTTTTATAAAACTCGCGTACGCACAATGCACGGGCTGCTCCCGAGAAACGCTCCATATAGTCCGGTCAATTTAGACATAAAAATGGTAATCAAACAAAGAAAATTCCGACAGAGCCAAATTTTCGTAGAGACCTTAGGTTTACCATAATAAATAAAGTGTCAAAAATCCCTATCGGTCCCATGTGTGCTAAGGGACTTATTCGGGGCCCCAAGGTCAAAATTTTAGGTTTTTTGGATTTTTCTCGAAAACGGTAAGTTTTATCGAATAAGTACTTCAGAGCAAAGTTGTAGATCTCAAAATTCTCTATAAAAATGGTCCGTATGATTTTTTCTCTAAGACCCACCATTTCCCAGATATTCCGCTTGTAAGAATCACGTTCTACATAATATGCACACATTTCCACACCACCTGTGAGGTAGTGTACTCGGCGCGTTTTTTTTAACGTGGTTTCCCCGGTAGGCCTATTCCGTAAGTTTTTGTTATCAGACCAGGTGTGACTTAAAATGTCTTGGTCTACAAAATAAATAAATGTTAATTTTCCAGGCTTCTCTGTAATAATAATTCTACTACCATACTTTAATTTCAATCGTATTTTTATAATCCCGTTTTCTAAAGCTACATTTTGACAAACATTCTTCAATTCATCCAACGAAAACTGGCAGTCATCGCTACTTTCAATGAAATTGAAAATTTCCTCCATTGCAGAGTTTATAGCCTCACTTTGAGGACGGCCACCTTTACCGCCAGTATTAGGTCTCAGGAAGGATTTGTAACTACTGTCATGGTATTTAGCGTCAGCAGCGAGTAAATCATACTCAAAATTAATACGTGCAAAGACAGCTTTTGACACATCATCAGAACGATCTTTAGCTAATTTTAAAATGGAATCTTTGAATGTAAGTGTAGAAACTTTATAAATTTTTCGGCGATAATTCTGCGCTTTCTTTAACTACACTACACTACACATTAAACTACAATTGTAGACGCTAGTAATAAATACGTATATTCACTCGAACTGCACGTTTAACATTAATAGAAGCAGGTATATGAACGACACTACGTGGACAAAAGAATAGCCAGATGTTATTCAAGGCCATACAAGTAGAGGGGATTCTGTTAGGGACTGGCGGTCTTTTGAGAGTATATTTTCTTAGAATAGTATAATGTAAACATAAAAGAGACACAAGTAGGCATTATTGCTTGCTTGAGTACCTGAATATGTATATACCTATATACGTGGCATGTGTGCATATTATGTAGAACATGATTCTTACAAGCACAATATCTGGGTCTTAGAGAAAATCATACGGACCATTTTTATAGAGAATTTTGAGATCTACAACTTTGCTCAGAAGTACTTATTCGATAAAACTTACCATTTTCGAGAAAAATCCAAAAAACCTAAAATTTTGACCTTAGGTCCCTAAAGTCCCTTAGCACACATGGGACCTATAGGGATTTTTGACACTTTATTTATTATGGTAAACCTAAGGTCTCTACGAAAATTTGGCTCTGTCGGAATTTTCTTTATTTCAATTGTCCAAATTGACCGGACTAATAGTGACTAAATTCCCAAGAGCCAAGCTACCGACTGACACAGCCTCGAGCCCCTCAGATTAGTTGCGTTCACGCAATAACCAGAACAAATGTGAACTTTCTTTTGAGACACCCTGTATCTCTAAACAATATTCTTAGACAAGATAGAACGGCGAACAACTTTGATCTAAGTAATTTAAAATTTATTGTCAAACACTTACACATAATTTTCTGTCTAACAGTCTGTTCTGTGATTTGGTTCGAAAAGGTAACATGTACAAGCGAAATGTTAAATGAATCAATTTGAAAACTAGCGAACATTTTCATACCGAGACTGTACATAGCCCGGTGAGGTGGCATTGTTCAGAGACTCTAAAATTTTCCTAACATTGCCTGAAGAGCCACAAACCTTGCCATAGTCCTCGGAGAGCAGCTGCCCCTCGACCTCCGACAGCCACAGCTCAATGTCCTCGACGGCCCTGTTGTACTGCTGCTGCTGCGACGCCTCCTGCAGCTTGCTGCCCTTCGACTCGGACGCGACGCACAGCTTCTCCCAAATGCCGCCGAGCTCGTTCACTCGCGACCCTATTTGCGCTGCAATTACAATACCTCTTTCAATATTACAATTATTCTCAATCCTGTACAATACAGTTATAGAATAGAATATACTTTATTGTACAAAAATGCTACATAAAATCAAGAACATCAATATACAAGTACAATGGGCGGTCTTGTCGCCCATGGCGATTTCTTCCAGACAACCTTTGGATAGAGTATAGGAAGGACAACAAAAGTCGGTAGTTGCTAAACCAGTATTAGTACAATAATTTAGTTTATTAATTAATAAATACTAATATACATGATAATATATATATATATATAAATAAATATAAATCATCAATTATGAAATTCATGTGACGTAATTTGTTGATGGCCCCTTATGTGGTAAATCAAACACATTATATACTTTTAATGTGCTTTATATCCCGGGAATCCCAAGGGAATTTTCTTCGGAGCGGTTTAAAGGGTTCAACAAAAGTCGGATTCCGACATAATAATTATATTCACTGATCAATAGCAGATTCTCGTTCATAAAGTCTGTTATACTTTATATACCAGGAATCCCACGGGATTTTTCCCGGGAGTGATTTCAATGTGTTAGGGCCCGCATAAGTCGCGAGCCTATCGTAGTAAATAAATAAAAGAAATAACTTACGTTTGGCGAAGTGTTCCTGCTCCAAGAGTTTGCTCCCGATGGCAGTGATCTCCTCGATCCTGGGCTTGTTGGCCTGCAGCTCCTGCTCGAAGTTCTGGTGCTTCTGCACCTTGCCATTCAAATTGGTCGGGTCCAAGTAAGAGTCGTCGGTGGCGAACTTCAGCTTCTCGTTTATCCAACCTGACGATTAACGTTTCATCATATAAAACAATCGGAAAGAATACAATAGTTATATTTTCATATTATATCTTGATATTAGTTACAAAAAGGTGATATATATGACGTATAGTCAGATTGGTCAATTTTCAACATGAATGATATTCAAGATGGCGCACCCATGTTCACTCAGAGTTTCAATGTTTTTAATAGATTTTTTTTAGATGTATCAATGAGAAAAGGATTGTCTAAAAGAAACACTCCTCGCCTTGCGGATTATATTTTTTAATATGTAACATATAGATAACTATGAATTTTGAGTATTTTCTTATTTTGGCCCCTAGCTATATTTTAATCAAGCTTTGAATGCTTCTGATTGGTGAAGTCATCACACAGAAATGAGGCAGTGAAATGTAAATTTTGGAACAATGACACAAATTCAATATAATTAACTATAGTCTTATATTTATTAACTTGGACTAAAATGACAGCTACGATCATCTTTTTTGATTCATAAATGAGTTGAATCAATAACTTACCTGGGATTGGAATCCTACAGAATTTCTATAGGAATCGATTCACAGTGGTGAGTTGCTTCAAGCTTGTAAATAGCAGTCCATAAATATGCAAGATATTAAAATCCTATATAACAGAATAGTGCTTTAATTCTTTTTACACGATATTATGTACTATCTGAACTCAACACAACGCAGTACTTGCAAATGGCGGTTTGGAGAAAACCGCAGTAAACACATCTTTAGATGTCTAAAGATATGTAGCCATGTAACTTATAGTGTATTTGTTCATATAGCCTAATTGTTTTATTGTTCTTCAACATAAAAAAAATCAAGCTTTATGTATACATTAGTGCCTTGTGATATACCATTTCTGCAAAAAAAATGTAAAACCCAAAAATAACGATTACTGCAAGTGCAATTAGTAGGGCAAAACTGTCACAAGTAAAACGCGTCCCCTACCTTTGGTTTCGTCGCAGTCCCGCTCGAACTGTTGGTACTTGTAGGCGTCCTCGAGAAGAGCGCGGCGCTGGTTCGACTTCTCCAGCAGAGCGGCGCGACGTTCCAGAAGCTAATGAAAAATATGATGGTTATTGTGTCGTGCCTAACCTAACGATACTTTTTACAATGCGTTTCCATGGCCACTCTTAGTAACAGATGGCAGCACAATAGACTCTTTTTCATACAGGATCTAGAATTAAAAAGCCTTGGACCTTGGAACAAAGATAAAACAAAGATCAGAACTATTTCTTTGCCCATTTTTTTTGGAAAAATCATTTCCGTAACTTACTACACCAGGAGTCAATCCGAAAACATTGGATGTAATTAAGGTCCAAAATAGACTACATACAGTATGGCCATAACCAGTTATATTATATCAAAATATTACTCATACAAATCATAGTCTTAGTATTTACATCTGGTTAGAATCTAAGCTATTCTTTTACAATGACGGATGTTATTAACAATGTTTGTGAAACTATGAACCCTTCTAGTGGGGCATTATATGGGGCAAAGGACATAGCGGAGGCGGCGCATAGATATTTGATTCTCAGATTATTTGACAACTATAAAGTGGTTTCTGTGATTATTATTTAGGGCAATGTTTTCAACCTGCAGGCCGCGACCCCTAGGGGGGTCGCAGAGCCTTGCTCGAGGGCTCGCTGGCAAAAGGCAATTACAATATATACCTCATACTTAGGTACTTTCTAAGCTCAGCAGTTTTTTGCAGAGTATGAGGCCTTAATAATTAATATGAGTAACAAAATAGAGAAAAAAACATAAACATAACTTTTTATGTCTATGACCCAAGGGGGTCGCCAAGATTTTTCAACCCGTAAAGGGGTCAGGTATTCAAAAAGATTGAAAAGCCTTGATTTAGAGGAATAAAGAATTTTTCAGTTTATACAACATACCATCTCCCTCCTCTGGGCTACGTCGTCAGCAGCATAGTGCTGTCCATCTATCAGCTTGGTAGCGAATTCGTCCAAAGCCTTAATCTTCTCCTCCTGGGCCGCAAGTGACTTCTCAAAGTCCTCGTGCTTCTTTAGAAGCGCTTCCACTGAGTCGAGGGAGTCGCCTACGTCTTCATTGGCTAAGAACGCCTGGTAAATAAAAAGAAACAAAAATTTAACTAAGACAATTTTATATTCTTGTTTTCTATCTTAAAAGAACAGAAATTATGAAATATGCTTCTTCTTTAAAAGAAGTGTAGACATTTGAATATAATTATTTTATTAAATGAAAAAATAATATAATTATAGTTTTTATATTTAAAAGAGGTAAGTGAATAAGCAAAAGCTATTAGGCCTCCACAGACACCAGTGAAATGTTTAAAATACATGAATCATATTTGCTATGATTTTCATTTTGAACATGAAACTTTTTTCAAGATGACCGACATGTGAAATTCAGAAGATTCACAATAAGATTCTAGTTTATTTAAGCCAAGTTTTTTTATTTTTTAAGAATAATGTAACTTTCCAATATGAATAAAAAAAAATTAGGAGGCACTGGGCAAACTCGTCAAATGTAATTTATTCTTTACAACTGACAGTATAAATTTTGAAATGATATAGTGGGAACATGTCTCGCCATTTACTCGCATACAAATTTTCTTAAAAACTAATATGTTTTATAAGTATTATATTATTATTTTTTTGAGTAAAATATTATAAAACCGTGCCTTACCTCCTGTTTGTGCATCCAGGCGTCGGCCTGTTCGGTGTCCCTGTAGAAGAGCTGCAGGTCCATGCACTGCAGGTAGAGCACCCGGCGCTGCTCCCAGAGCTGGTGAAGCGCGCTCGTCTCCCGCTCGAGGTTCTCCAAGGCGGTGGACACCTCCGCGGAGGCGCGGTGGCCGCCCTCCACGAGCGCCTGGCCCGCGCTCGCGCACGCGCGGATCACGTCCGAGCGGGCGTCCATCTCTCCCTACCGAACAGTGTTACATTATTGAAAATGTAGCGTATAATAATGTCAGATCGTAAACATCCCTCTGCTGGGCTCAGCCCTTCGCATGATTAGGAGGGAGGGACATGAACAGCATACTATTGCTATCGACAAACTAAAACATGTTAAAGTGGACTGACACTTTGGAGTTGGATTTTTATTAAGAAGGATATGCCTACAACTTCGTCCACGCTTGACTTCAAACTTCCGGAAGTACCGCTTTTTAAGTACATTTAAAAAGGAATGTAAGCTATCGCTTTAGTGATAGCTGTGTTGGCATAAGCTAATTTTCATGTACCCAAACAAATACAAAACCGCTCCCGAGAAAATTCCCTAATTAACGGGATAAAAAATTCTACACCAAAATTTGCTATATTTCTATATACCTAATTATTCTCCAAAAGCGATTATTCAATTAATAGTAATTGTGACACAGGCAACTACTGTAATACGGTATGCATGTTTATATGGGCATAATTCCTAAGCTATATTATTTTACGTATGAAAATTCATATTTAGGCGTAAATAAATAGTTTCATTGAATGATGAATAATGTTTTAGTTTAGTAATACTAGTAGATAGTAATCTTTCCAAATTAATTATGTTTATGTGTAAATCGTTTTAAGTTAGAATAATGTTAGCATGAGAGTGAGCACCTTGTGCTCCTGGTGGCGCTCGAGCAGCGCCTCGGCGCCGGGCACGTCCTTGGCGAGGTCGTCGGCGGCGATGAGCGCGCGGATGTCGCTCACCCACGACACCAGGTCGCGGTTGTCCGCCAGGAACCGGTGCAGCGCGTACGACGACTCCAGCTCCGAGCGGCGCTCCTAACATAGTAAATATGTTAATAAAACAAACCAATAATTCGAGAAGAATAAATTGTTAAACATTATGTATGGCAGCTTGCTTGTCAAATTTATCCTCCAAACCATCTCCCTGTCTTTTCTTTCACCATATCCCAATTAATTGGGGTCGGCACAATGTCTTTTCCTTCCACACTCCTCTATTCTGACATACATCTTCTGTCACACCACAAATCATCCTATCATCCTTCACACAATTCATCCATCTTTTTTTGTCGTCTTATAGTTATAGTTTAACATTCTTTCTCCTCATTATATGCCCATACCAATTACAAAAAAAATATCCATCTATAGGCATCATTTTGAGCATTCCAGCCTAGCACCAATTTTAAACAATTAAACACTGTTTTTTTGCTACTTTAAATAAATAAAATATTAATAACACAATTCACTCCTTTTTCCTGTCTCTGGTTATAAATAGAAGCTCACAACGACCGCGATTTCTACCTTACAGTTCCACTTGCTTGCGTCCGCAATTATAAACTCTAGTGGAACGGATTATGGGGCGTTGAGGTCATAAATGACTAAATACACGAATATTATTGGTAGATTTGAAAACCGCGCCTTTTTCAATGTCAATCGATAGAGAGAATTAATGCTCTGTGGTCAACGCCCACTTCGAGCCAGCTCTTGACATGGGTCGTTGTTGTGAGCGCTGTGTGATCAAAAATGATGACGTCATTAGTGACGTTTCCGCCACGACTATAGAGAGCGTGGTCGCCATGTGGAACGGCTGACGGAACATTTCCGGCGTTGCGAACTATTAATGGAATGCGTCCAGAGTGAACTAATTAGATATAGGACAAATATTCGTACACTAGGACTATTCTAGACGATCTTTGTACTATTATTTGTATGGACCACAAGCACACTTTTTCAATTTTAGCTCCATAATACATTTTCTTATACCGAATTCATATAAGCCCTTAACTGTATTCTTTACTTAACTATTGAATGGGCACAGCTGTAAAGGTATACTAGAAATCTATAATGATATTATTCAATTCATGTACTTTGATCCCATAACCATCAGGAGACACATTAAACAACTTTATATTCAGTTTATGACAACTCACCCGAGCCTTCTGCACAAGTTTCTGCCATGCGAGCGTGATCTCGTCTCGTTTCGCGTGAATGGATGTTGCATGGTCTGCGTGGATGGACGCCAGGCGGGCCGCTTCTCCATCCAGCGTCGACACTTTGTCTTCTAAAGCTGCCAAATCACGTTCCACACCCTCATGCTTGCGCTATAAATTACAAGACATGTGTTAAAAAAATGGTTTTAAAACTTCTGTTAAAAGTAATAACAAGAGTATTTGTAGTAATGCTGAAATTAGGATCAATCTGCAATTCTTTTTCATATACAAATTCCCATCCAAAACAGCACGATATAAAAAAGCAAATTTTAACACTGACTGTTTCTTTTTTCTAGCGCTGGTACATATGTATATGAACGACCATTTCCAAATGAAGACTGCAGGGAAAAAGACGAAGTTGTCAATTTTTCGAAACTAATCTGTGAATGCGTTTTTGTAGGGAATTTCCGATGCTATACGATAATAAACCGAACAGGGTAAAAAATCGCATGCAGGGAAAAGTAGCATAGTATGGCTAAAAAATCTAGGGAAAATGACATGTGACTTTTCCCTGTTAAATCTGACTTAAGATAGTTTTAAATTTTTTTTATGTTTGTAATCTATTTGATTTTTAAGTGATTAAACTTATATTTTTGTTTTATTGTGACACTTGTGCGGGATTCCAAAGCACAAGGTTCTAAACTTAAAAATGCGACATTTCAAAATCAATGTTGTTTGAGAAGTTCGTCTTTTCCCCTGGGGTCTTCAATAAAATAAACGAAATGAGATGAAAAAATTCATGAAACCCATAAATCTTTACAATGGTTATGTAAATTGAATCAAAGTCAAAGGAATCTATATTTCAGAAAATTACAGGAATTTATAGTAACAGTAAATTATAGTCTGTGCCAAGCCATAGGTGACACCGCAGAAATAATGTACCAGGTCAAATTTTTTAAGTGGTATAGTCCACAAAGCTCTTCTTAATATGAGTGTTAGATCATTCAATTTTGATTACAATATCACTGTTTTTTTATCTCCCTCATCCTCCGTCTTGTGACATGACAGTGGGTTTTCTATTTTCTTACACAATGTATGTCTTATATAATGTATAATCTTATTTCTAATGTATTTTATAAAAAAATATCTTATAACTGATATTTAACTTCCGACACCTATATGGCTATTTACAGACTGTCTTTAGTCACTGATTATTGTTCTCACAAGGCACTTTAGATGGAAAATCTTAATAAGATGTAATACTGAAAACATAAACTGGTTGCAGCCAATGATGCGCGCAAATATATAAGGGAGATTCATCCACTAATCTCGGGGTCTTTTGAGATGATCACTCGACTAACCTGCAAGGTCTGCACGGTGGCCAGATCGCGTCCGTAGTCGTCCGATCCGAGGACCACGTCCTTCTCCGAGATCCAGGCGATGGTTTCGTCGGCGTCGCGGTTGAAGCGCTGGATCTCGTGCGCGCCGAAGAGACGCTCCTGGCGCACTATGGCCATCTGCCGGAGGCGCTGCCATGCTTCGTTTAGCTCCTGAAATTTATTCATGTATAAGAAACCTACGTAAATTCTTCATAGCAAGCAATACAATTTACAAACACATTAATGACGTAATTGCCCTAAGTCCACATGAAAGACATACCACAGATATATAGTGGTCAGTATGCTTCATGTGGGCAAACTCAACTGTTGTATGGTAGATAGAGCATTTAAAAAAAGTAAAAGCAATTAATTAAGATTTTTAAGTAGCATCATTAAAACATAAAATTATTTTCAAAGACGAATTTGTACTCCGATCAGGTAGTAAATATACATAATTATATAAACTAGTACTAGTGGTGGCTCAGTGGTCGAAATTAGACCATAATGAATTTAAATTATAAATTTGAACATTATTAAGGTTCTGTTGTCAAAGGTCAAAGACTATATATATACTTCTATAAGCACAGAATTCGCCAAGGCTGGACTGTTAATTAACCGACTTCAAAAAAAGGAGGAGGTTCTCAATTCGTCGGGATCTTTTTTTTTTTTTTTGCTTTTTTTATGTATGTTCGCCGATTACTTCGTGATTTATGATCCGATTTACGTGATTTTTTTTGTTCGACGCGGAATAGCTTCCAATTGGTCCCCTAAAAATTTTACATAGTTTGGCCCAGTAGTTTTCATTTTATGAACATTTTTCATGGAAATAATTTTCACTCCGTTCCATATGTACACCGATTACTCTGAGATTTATGATTCGATATACGTGATTCTTTTTTTGTTCGACGCGGAATAGCTGCCATGTGGTCCCCTAAAAATTTGACATAGTTTGGCCCAGTAGTTTTCATTTTACGAACATTTTTTTGTTCCCGGTTCTTGGGACCTATATTTTTTAAGAAGCGCGGCACCATTCGTAGGTCCACCCATACATAGCTAGACACTAAAAAGTAACAAATAAAAAATAAAAACTTCGTTTAAAAAAACCGACTTCAAAAACTAAAAAACTAAAATGTGTGATGTGTGATTTGACATATTATATACCATAATAACAAGTAAACAAACATTGAATAAATGACAAAAATATAAAGTAGTCCAACACTCACGTCCTTTCTCTTAACAATGGTCTCCCTTTCTGGGTGTCCTTCGAGCACAAGCCTCTCAGCCAGCTGGTTGACCTCGTTGACCCTGTACTCTTGGGCCGCCATGTCTTTTTGGAACTCGTCGAACTTGCGCTGAAGGACCTCAACATGCTCCAGGTCTGAACCAAACTCATCGGCGCAAACAAAGGTTTCCTGTAATAAGTAAATGTTATTTAAAAAAAATAAGAAAAAAAGAAAGATACAAAAGCTAGGTTCATTTTTGCCCCAAAATCGGACCAATCTCAGCATTAAACAGGCAGTTAAGGCCAGCGCTGTTCTTCCACTTGGGACCCAAGTAACCACTACTAACAATACATATGCATGATATATTATGGTTACTGTTAGAATCATTAGATAAATGCCCATGTAATTTCTACATAAATAGTTATTTTATGGTCCTAATAACTTTAAACTCACTATCCTATTTTTACTGGTTTTTTATGCTTTTACAACACTAAAGCTGTCCTGAGACACTGCCAAACAGCCTGCCTACTAATTGCACTTACAGTAATGGACATTTTCCATTTGGTCCATAGGCATCTTGAACCGTGGAACAATTAATCAAAGTTGTATAAGGACACTGATAATAAGTAAACATTCGAAATGCCAAAGAATTAAAGCCAATAATAACTAAAGGTAACTTGGTTTCTAGAAGTAATAAAAAATTGAATCTAGCGTTATTCTGCACTGTGAAGGAAGACAGAAAAAACCCTTCTAAGTATAACTTAAATCATTAAGTAAAACATCCCAACCTTGTCGTGAATCCAGAACATGACCTCGTCGCAATGACGCAAGAACTGCACAAGAACCAAAGCCTGTTGCAGCTTCATTCCCTTCTCGGCCAATCTGGAGAGCAGAAGCTCCCAGAGACGATGGAGCTCGTCGAGGCGCCTCCTGATGGTCTCGGAGGCGAAGTGTCCAGAGGAGATCATCTCGCTGCCGGTGTTGTCCAACACGACGATAGCGTTGGAGTGAGCTGCCACTTCGGCCTCAAAGGCCTGGTGCTTTTGGATCTTAGCCTACGAAAAAGTGGTTAAAATTAACGAACAACATTCCACTACTTCCTTAATATTTTTACTGGATCCTAATCTTCTATTAAGTACACATTCATAGATTGTTGTTTAGTAACGTCAATGATAAGTTGAGTTTTTGGCGGGAACTGAAAGGAGATGTGCTGTGCAATTTTATTTTCTAAATATGTGTGAAATTACTCTAAAATGAACAGTAGTTGTAGGATATTGATAGTTTATGAGTAATAATTATGTGTTTTGTGATACATGTGAACTGTATAGTCAAATGTAGCCTTTTGAGTTGCCACAAGAACTCCGTTGGATGGCACTAGCTGATTACCTACAGTTCAGCTGTGCTACACATAGGCTTAAGAAAATGGAGAAACTATATTGTAAACTAAGATATGGCTTAAAGGCCTAGCTGTGAAGCCATAGACCTAAATAGTAAATAATCAATGATAAGTTCTATGATTCAGTAGTCAGGTAGTCTCATTATTCTGAACAATGCTGCTGGGAGTTACAACATAGAAACATCTACATTTATGAGCATCTCTAAATAGTATAAAACAAAGTTGCCTTCCATGTCTGTGTGTATATACACTAACTCCTAAAGCACACAATGGTTTTAAGCAGTTTTCACCATTAGTTATAGTTATTCAAGGAAGGTTTGTATATATTTATACATACATATACTAGCTTTTGCCAGCGGCTTCGCTCGCGATATGTAAAGACCTAATTAAATGTTATGTAAGTAAAATAAAGCTACCCACCGGGATTGACCCGCAGCTACGCTACGGGTAAACCTCTAGTAAATTATGTCCTAGCAACATATGAGGGAAATAAAATTTAATTCACATGGGCTACGTTACATTAGGGACTCACGAGGACCACGTTCACGACCGCGATTTTTCCCGTTCCACTTGCCTGCCAGCGTTATAATCTTAAACCCAAGTGGAACGGTTATTCGAGCCACCTCTTGACGTGGGTCGTTGTGAGTGTTGTGTGATCGAAAATGATGACGTCATTAGTGACGAAAACGACCATAACATCTGCGGTCGTCTTGTGGAACGGCTAACGGAGCATTTTGGGCGTTGTGAGCTACTAATGGAACGCCATGATTTTCTTATAAAAATTAATGAAAAATTATATTTTTTTTACCTAAATTCTTTGCCAGTGTTAACTGAATCTTTGCTAGTATAACCTAAATACACTGAAAGTATCTCTCATCATTATTATAATAGAACATTATGTATTGTTTCACAATGCTAAAAAGTTTGCATTGTTTTTTAAATTCACATAAAATGCACTCTAGGGTAGATGACAGTGAAATCACTTGAGTTGCTTTTTATCATCATACAAACCGCCGTGGCCTCATACATTTTTTACGAAAGTTACCACGTCATCATTTTGTACGAATTAAACGAATAATATAATATATAACGAATACTAATCAAAATTATTTGTATCATGATACTATTAAAGAAGATGATATTGATTTTTTTTTATCATATGTAAATAATGTTAAATTTATTGTAATGTGTACTGGCATCTGGCAATAAGTTTAACAATAGCTGATGTTTGATTTTAAATGATGATTAAAACAATGAGTTGTTATATGTTAATGTACATCATCTATTTAAAGTTAAGACTTTAAATGGGTGATGTACAATATGTACTAAAGCGATTTTTATTCTTACCTGTAGATTAGTGGGATCTTTGTAGCTCTCATCGCTTGCAGCTTGAAGTTTCTCCTGAATCCAAGACTCGAGCTCGTCGGCATCACGCTTAAAGTACTGGAACCTTCTAGAATCTTCCAGCTTCTCGCGTTTGGCGCGGGCCTCCTGCTTGAACTCCTCATAGCGATGTAAAACCTAATAAAAAACGACGAATCAATAATATTGACGCAATACATTGACGTTCTTTTCAAAGTGTACTAAGTCAGATTGACCCAGTTTTATAATTAACATTACCTACTAAACTCATACAAAGAAGACTTAATTGAAAATTTTACATTCCGCATGTCCCTGCTCCATCTGGGATAGTTTTACTTAGTTGAGTTGTTAGTGACTCGGCAAATGGATCTTATTTATAGCGTTAAAAATGACGCTGTTAATAGCTACATTACAAAGAAAGAAAGAAAAACTATTTATTTAGGACGAGATACAAAAAGCCTTACATGACAAAATATCCTAACAATTAAATGTGGACTCCTAAAAAGGCTCTTGCTCTGCATAATGCTAATTTGACAACCAGCTCTTATCTTCCGCAAGTACCTCTAAGTAATACCACGGCTTAGCTCCACAAAGAAAATTAAAAGCAATAAAAATCTATATGTAAGTCGTGTTAGTTACACTATTTATAACTCAAGAACGGCTGTACCGATTTGGTTGAAAATTTGTGGCGATCTAGCTTAGAACCAGGAGACGGACATAGGATACTTTTTATCCCGTTGGAAACGGTAGGTGGCGCTGAGATCGGGTTCTAGGATCCTCCTAATCACCTGGACCGATTTTGGTGATTTTATGTGAGTTCGAGTGGGTCCCCGAATGGTTTAAATCCACAGTTGGAACCGGTAGGTGGCGCTGGGAGGGCCCTAGATTTTTATTTTTTCAGAGCAGGACAACGTCTGCCGGGGCCGCTAGTCAGTAATAAAATTATGCAATTAGTAGTGCTTATGAACATTATTATTATTGTTATACATTCATCTGTCAATATTTAACTTAATTAACAATCAATAACAATATCGCGTCACAAATAACGCATTAAACCCATCGCTAAACCTGCGTGATACGGTCAGTAACTATAACATGACCAGTAAACTTAGCCGAACAGAGCAGTTGTAATTAAACACAATATCATCAGAACCTTGGATTGGATTTAGTCTAGAATATATTTTGAGAAAATAGTTTAAAGAATTAAAAACAATCTCAAAGGCAATCAGAGAACTAAATACAAGTGGAACTATTACTACGAATATATCGAAAAGCTATTAACCATGAACTAGGGAAAAACCCTTACCTACAAGACATAAAGTTTTACATCAAGAACCAGGCAAAGTGAAAAGGGCGTGCCTCCATAATCTGGAACATCGCCTACATTTAGTGCTATCATACTTATCTAGGACAGACGGGCTCGGTACGCGAGAGTTCGAGAAACTATGTACTGGCAACGCATAGCGACACTACATAGAAAACTTATTGGTTCTTGTACGACATAACACATTTGCCCGTTATTTTCAACGCAATGTCGAAAATTGTATTCAATTCAAACAGATACAACATCGTATGCGTTATGAATGATTAATGCGTAACCACTTGCTTAGCGGTGGCCGCACCAATTGTAGTAAAAGGTCCGTTAGGACGCAGAAACTGATGTTACAATCGGTTTATTGAGGTGGATTTTAATATGAACTAAAACTTTATAATCAATCGTGAACTGAAACCTAAAAGCGTAGCATAAAAATACAACAAATAAATCAGTTCCATATTTTAAAAGTAATAAATTAATGATTGCCCAACGTAACTGAAAACAAGCAATGGAAACCTAAGTCCAGTCCAATATATCCCACTAGCTGTCCCGGCAGACGTCGTCCTGCCCGGAAAAGCTTCAATCGATACGCCGACAGCAACGCCACCTACCGGGTCCAATTGTGAACCAAATCAGAAATCTTCTTTGGCTCATGCACAACAACTTTGCTAAAGATCATTACATGATCAAATGTATAGTTTACGATTCTATAAAGGACATACAGACAAACATTCATTTTTATATATCAAGATTTATCTTTTCTTAAACGAGGTCAACATTTATAAGATGTTTGTAGATTCGTAAAAAATATTAAAGAAGTATATATTATTTATAATCACATTATTAATACGTTTACGAATAAGTTGATTTGATAAAACTCGTATAAACGTCTTATAAACCTTATATAACTATTATGGATAACGGAATAAGTGTATATATAAATAAGATTTTTTGAAAAAAGTTTTTAAATACAACCTTTTGAGCTCCTGGATATTATGAAGCAGCAGAGTGCTAGTCAAGACAAGTAAAACGAGCCCAACATGACGGGGTCTATCCTGTTTAGTACAAGAGTTCCTATGGCCACCTTCCGACTCCATCATCAGATCAGCATCCATGGTAGGATATTATTGGATTGTCACACTATATACATATGCGTGAAAAATTTCAGCTCAATCGGAAACCGGGAAGTTGGTCAAATTTAACTTGCAAGATTCCACCCGAACTTACATACATACATACATAGGTACATCCATTGCAAGTTACATAAAAGCTTGTAAAATAAAGTTAATCATCTAGAACATACCTCTTCACGACGCTCTTGAATATCCTCGGCTGTTTCGAGGATCTTCACCTCCTTGGGGGGCGGAATCTGCTCCATTGCGGATGCGTCAATTCAACTGTAACAACACAGCACGTTTAATACACTGCTTACCTTTAAATTATTTATCAATTACAAGTATGTACTAAAAACGCTCAAGACATAAAAAGATATTTGATAAATAAAATATTTTCAACACGAACACACCGATGATAACAGCTGAGCTGCACACACTGATGTGTGTCAGCCGCTTAATCATACAACTAAAGGTAGACTTACGTCATTGACTACAACAATAGGTAGAATAATTTTAAAATGTTTATCTTGTCTCCCGCAATCTACAACGAGTGATAGTAATAAATATCCAAAGTGTATAATGATTTCGTTGGGATCGACTGCCTTGGTTGGCTTAAATGGTTTTTATTTTATTCGGCCTTATACATGCGCGTGTCGAGGCCAGACCGCATTGAAGTAAGTGCCAGACAACTTCGTCGTCGCAGTAATATTTTTCAGGAATTAAATGGACTGATAGGAGGAAACGGGACGGAAATAACGGAGGGGGAACGAATGCTCATAATTCAGTCTACCGATATGATATGTATGTATACGTAACCTTGAAAGTCGTACTTAGATTCAAGAAATTATATTAGAGCAAGGTAAAAGGGAATCCTTTACAGTGGCTCTCTGATATCTTTTAGTGTATTACAGCTGATTATCTCAAGAACAATCTAGATATACAAATTTTGGCACGCATACGTCCACGTGGACGAAGTCACTGGTTAATTTGGACTATTTTCTGCGAAACTTAACAGTTTACGCAGCGCCCGCAGCGGAAGCTCTCAAAAGGAAACAAACCCTGATTTTGAAACATTCGTGTTTGGTGCTCCGCTCTTATTGGTCTTAGCGTCATTATATATAACCTATAGCCTTCCTCGATTAATGGGCTATCTAAGACTGAAATATTTTTTCAAATCAGACCAGTGGTTCCTGAGATTGGCGCGGTCAAAGCAAACAAACTCTTTAGCTTTATATATTACTATAGATTCAGATTGTTAAAATTGTTATTACCTTCTATAGACAAAATGAATACATAATCTGAAGACAAGCAACGTGGTATAAAAAAAGACATGCCATCTCAGCTAGAATCTAATATAGTAAATGATAAAACATCCCATTCATTTTATTAAGCGTTTCACTATAATGAGATGATGCGTGCTACCACAAGCGAACAACCACACAGACAGCTAGAAGGTCATCAATTGACATCAACCTGCTAGCCATTACATCATGCCTTATGAATGACTCACATCAACTATGAGTGTTGATAACAAACAAGTTTTTATGCCACTAATGTCTTCAAATGGACGTTGCTAATTTATTTACGTTCAAGAAAGTCTATTTATGAGAACCGTCTCCCGAGTTTTAGGTGCATATACATACATATTATCACGCCTATTTACCATTAGGGTAGGCAGACACTATGTATCTCCACTTACGATGAACCTGACAAACAACTTTTATTAACCTTTTCATACATACACGTTTATTTGAGATGATTTTTACCTGACCACTTTTAAACTTACGTGTGCATATTCTAATTTAAATTCTAGAAAATACTTGGCCTTCAATCGTGGCTTAGATAAGAACGGGTCCTTATATCTAAAGAGTAAGGGCAGTCGTTGGGTTGCGAGCGCTAGAGCGCAGGGACTTAGTGTCGCAGAGCGATATATATCTCTACACATAGCCTTCTCTACCTACACTTACCAATATCATATGTAATCTGCTAGTTTCCAAAATTACTTTTTCACATTTTCATTTTGTTGAATAAGTTATTGAAAACTTTCTTCAGTAATGCTGGTGTAATTGCTGCCATTTCACCACGGATATTCTCCTTGAGCTGATCGATGTTTTTCGGATTATTGCTGTAGACTTTGTTCTTGAGGTATCCCCACAAAAAAAAGTCAGGAGGCGTCACGTCTGGACTACGTGGGGGCCATGGGATATCACCTCTTTTCGAAATCAGTCTACCAGGGAACATCTGTTTCACAACCGCCATGGAGTCATTTGATGTGTGACAGGTAGCTCCGTCTTGTTGAAACCAAGTCCTAGAATTCACTATTCTTGAATTTTCAAGCTATGGAGCCAAAAAACCTTCCAACATCGCAACATAGCGTTCGGTATTAACAGTGACGTTTTGCCCCCGCGCATTTTCAAAGAAAAACGGTCCAATTATTCCTCTACCAGAGATTGCTGCCCATACTGTCACTTTAGGACTATGCAGTGGTTTCTGGTGCTTGAGTTTGGGATTCTCACTGTTCCAGTAACGACAATTTTGACGGTTTACGAACCCATTGATATGGAAGTGGGCCTCATCTGAGAAAAGGATATTGTCAAAATTGGAAAATCGATTAAGCATTTCATTAGCAAATGCGAGCCTTGCTCCGAAGTCAGACTCTTTCAATTCTTGTGTTAACTGCAGCTTGTAAGGATGCAGTTTAAGATCCAAGTTTAAAATTCGTTGCAAACTTCGTCGCGATAAGTGTAAGACAGACGATCTCTTGCGAGTAGACATTTGTGGATCTCCTCGTACAGACTGCATAACTCTCTCAATATTGTCGTCGGTCCTAGATGTTCTTGGACGACCTTTTGCTTGTGGTTTAAACGTTGAACCAGTCTCTTCAAAACGCTGTACCCATATTTTAATTAAATTAGCACTCGGAGCTTCACTAATTTGCCGTAGTCCATATTCAGAACAATATAAACGCCTAGTAACGATGTATGAACGAGAGTTCTCGTAAAATGCGCGCACGTAAAATGCGCGACGCTTCCCGTCGAAGTGAATCATAGTGACTAAAACTCCATGAGCCCGCCTACCCAACGATGCAGGCTCCCCGCGCCCGCGCACTTTCTACCCCGCGAAAAAAGATGATGCAATATGCACGTTCTATTGCGCCACCCTGTATATATAAGTTTTTACTTAGTTTTGTAGTCCTTAAGTCTTAACTTGTTCATTTTAATTAATAAATTTGTTATTTCAACAAATAGATGCGGCAAATTAAAAAACGTTTTAAATTTTATCGTTAGATAAGGCGGCAGCGGCTGATTGTCGACGGCCCTATAAATAGGCACCCCTGTTTTAAAGTTAAACTAGAAACATCCAAACCAATATTAAGGTGCAAGCGAGCTTGTTCGAGGGCATGGGAATATAACTTTGTTGTGTCTACGATAATATTGTTGCAAGCCAAAACTAATCCTTTGCTTGGCGTCTTATTACTTTGAATTTGAGTGATTTATTGTTCACGCCGCCATAACACGTCATAAAACCTTCTTTCCTGTGTTGGTATTTCATGCGAAGTAAGCTGACCATTTAACGATTTCAAAAACCAGTGGTATGTTACTAGGAGACCACGTCTAATTTACAAATAGATGAGGGTCGGTCAGTCTGGAAATGAGCCAGTCGTGTTCTGACTGCGAACGAGGCGTTACTTAGTGCACTTTCGGAGCGAGTATCATATAACGACGAACTTCGCGCGATTTATGTGATAACGATTTTCTGACGTACGATTTGGTTTTGGTGTATTCGGCTATACTCGTAAGAACTATGCATTAAACGTATGTGCACTTCTAATATACTTTGTGATAATACCAATGGCATTTTCGAATTCATATCCTAGAAATCCCCTACAAATTCGTAACAATATTTATACTTTTTCAAATAAAAGCTGACATTCTACAGTTTTCTGCGTATGATTTGGATGCCAAAAAGCTATGGGCGGACTAGCCATGATAGAGCCACTGTTACTCGATCTTCATGAACTGTCTTACTCTAGGTCAAATCAAGCTTTGTCTGTACGCCCATTTGTTATGAAGCCCTCGATGTATAACTAAAGAGCCACAGCTCTACATCTAAAGAGCCACATGTGGCTCGCGAGCCGCAGGTTGCGGACCCCTGTCTTAGTAGATCGATAAATTTGTTCTTAACTTATTATTCCTGTTCCGTTATCCCTTTCGGACTTACCGTTCCCATCCTTCTTGTAACCTTTTAAGTTAAGCACGAACAGAAAAGTTACAGGACCCTGAACTGCAATAGCCACGTAACCAACAAGTTGATGATATTTTTAATAAGATACCAAGAAATCCTACTTGTTAATTGCCATGCTTCAGTGCATTTGTGGCTGAAGTAAATCAATATCACTGTAATACGATCTGAATTAGGTTGATTCAGTCACTGCATATTTGCATTTACACACGGTCCGTCGAACCCGGCCCAGGGCCCTCATTATATCCCCATCGCTAGGCATATACTGCGTAAGTTATTCACATTTTTTTCAGCGGAACTAACTGAACCCTTGGATACAATCGATCGTCATGTCTATCTGTCTGTTTGTATATGTTACAGCCTTAAGGTTACAAGAAAAGTATTTTTAAGTCCTACGGCTTTGACAAAAAAAACAAATACATAGAACTTAAAAAAACTTTCAACGAAAAGTACTTTTTTATTCGCTTCTGGACATTTGCAACACCAAAGTGCTCTACCTGCTTCGAAGGGGAAACTGATACTTGGCTACTTGAAACACAAGTTATTGTTTTTATTGCGGTATACTCTGCATCAGGTATAGTGGCCATCCAGACTTATGAACTGGTTGTGGGTTGTTCAGATCACCTTGTACATTGAGTAACTATAGTTTTTAAAATAAAGGATATTTTCAACTAAATGCTTTCCTCAAGGTAACTGTTGTGGAATAAATACTTCTTTAAATATTATACTGGCAGTTCGGTTTTACGTTATTACAATTAAAAGTAAATCGACTTGGTTGCGATTCGAACGTAAGGATAAAATGGCGTTTTATTTTCTCTAGTCCCATTTTAATTTAAATAGGTACATATAATTTTGCCTCGTTCGGGTCCCTCACAGTAACTAAAGATCGAAAATAATGGACGGTCGACACCTTTTCCAAGCACCCCTCATAATTTGTGGAATGCTTACATGCACCGCCCGATCTATTCATCTAGAGTTCTAGACAAGCCATGCTCACCACCAATGTACTTACACAAAAATATTAAACTCGACCAAATGGTAATTTAATTTTATCTCGTATCTTATTATTAAGATCTTTGTTTACATGCATCAAAGCGATTAAAATTTACTTATCTTGTTACCTTACACCAATAATAGTTCTAATATTATATATTTATTCGAATAAATTATGTATATATAATAGGTGTAGTTCGGGCATAAATTTCACTACGTTCGGGAAGCTTTAGGTATAGTTCTGAGGCAGAAGACGACGTCACCGTTCAAGATAGTCATGATGGCGGGGAATTAAAAACGTTTCAAAAAGAAAAATAGTGCGTTGAATACAGGATCGTTCCCACATAGGAAATGAATATAATATGTGGCTTTCGCTACGGTTCTGTCAGCAATTCAGCATATTATGTCTCGCTTCGAAACATCGGAATCTGCACGAACTCACGTCTCACGATCAATGTGGGTTGCCATACTTACATACTTAAAACCAAGAAGTACTAAACGGAATAATAAAATGTCACAAAGTAGTGATAATTTATTAAAATCTTTCACTCTGTGTTTTATTTTTTGGGAAAAGCTTTGGTCGTGAAAAGTTACAAAAACACTAAATTATCTAATGATATGAATTTTATCAATACTTTCACAATAAAATAGCACACCTCCAAAATGTAACAGTTATGAAGTAAATACTTGGATGACATTTTTTTATTAAACAGTGTAGAGAAAATTTTAAACAGAAGGATAAAGAATACTTATAGCAACTTTTTTGCACTTGACTTTACATTTTTATAGTCCAAATAGAATGTGAAACGACGAAAACTATTACCGTTATTTAACTATATTAATATTTTATTAATTATTTGAATTAATGCCAAACCGACAAAAATGTTAATATGTATTACGATATTATTTTAATTAATATTTACGATGCCTGCAAGAAAACAATAAGTAATAAAATTTATTATTACGATGTAAGATATTTTATGTTACAGCATTTATAACAGTTATACATTTAAGGTCTTATTCATATTGAGTTAAAGTATGTTTGTAGGTTTCTTTAAGAACCTTAAAGAATCCTACAAACTTAATCTTACACTAAATTAAACTTACTAACTCAATATAAATAAGACCGTTACTTTTTCATTCCATGGTATTATAATACAAAAATAAATTAATAAATTATCATCGTCAGCCAATCGCAGTCCACTGCTGGACGTAGGCGCTACTCATCCTTTTCCTCCGACTTCCTCATTCAGCGCCTACCGGCGACCTTGCGCAGGTCGTCGCTCCATGGGCCGGAGGGCGTTTGACTCTACGTTTACCGCGCTTCTCAAAAACGGACTGGTGGGTTTGACACCTCTGTTAAATAAATGTGCAGGTTTCATCACATTTTCCTTCACCGTTGGCACTTGGTGATTGCAATAATATGGACATGTGGTCAAATAACTGCCTGAGCGATGCATGCTTTCTGACCAGAGTTCGAACCCGCGCCCTTACGGTTGGAGAGATGAGTGCGATAACCACTACGCTATCACGGCTTTTATACAAACATATGTATTTGCCGGGGAAAATGTTTAATTATTATTCACATCAAGGAAGTTGGGACCAAACAGAATAATATAAAAAACATATAATACAAAATCAAATATGTTTTAGGTCGATACTAAAATACTTAGCATTAAATAAATTACAAAGTATGGCAACATTAGTCGTAGTTCCAATTTTAAGCACATTCAAGCGGCGCTAGGCGCCAACCGAACTGTCAGTGTCACTCGCACTGAGTGGGTGGGTGACCGATGAGCGTTCATAAGTCAAAAAATGGGTCAGCCATTTTGAAAGTTTATCAGTAAATAGTTTGTGTTGTTTAAATGTGAATATAAGTATATATATAGGTTTTATCTATTGAATAATTATAGTTTAATAGTGAAATGTGTTAAAAATGTCCAATAAAACTAAATCCCACCAAGTTTTAGTTGGCCAGACCCGTGAAATGGTGGTTCGGCTCGTAGAATATTTTCGGAAAGAAAAAGATAATGGAAGCCCCTTATTGCCACTTGCATGTGTTGTTGAACGTGTGGCCGAAGCTTTGCAAATAGGTAAAAGTACTGTAACTAGAATTCTACGGGAGAAACGCAATCTCAGCGGCAGTGAACAATTAAAAACACCTGGTTTAATCCGTCGCAGAGGCTGCCCCGTAACTGACGTCGACTACGATGTAATTCGTAATCATATACAAGAATATTATTATGCACGTAATATAACTCTAACACATCAAGCACTACGAGACTCTCTTTATGAACAAGGATTATTTAAAGGGGATGTAACATCTTTAAGAAGGGTGTTGAAAAGAATGGCAAATAATAAACAAAACAAGGAGGACTCAAAGACAACTAAAGGAGTGAAGAGAAAAGATTCGAAAAATGAAACATTAAAGAATCAATCAGCTTGTCATGTAGATAAAATAAAAACTGAAAATGATGTACCAAATAATCAGATAAATGTTAAAATAGAAATGGAAATAAATGATAAAGAAGAAGATAGTAGTAATATAATTGTCCATACAATTAAGCCTGAACCTATAGATATAGAATACTCTCAGTAAAGCTGACCTATTAGTGTGTTGGGGTCAAAAATTATGCTTACTTGATGATGGTGATAAAAGTAAATGATGACAAAAAAACTAAAACAAACTAGGAACAATTGGAATAAAAAAATATTGATTAACATTGAGCATTTTAATCAATATCTCCCATGTTAATGTTTGCAGGAAACTGCAAAGTGGGTTTTTTCAATATTTTTTTAGCTGTGTAAAATGTCAAAATAAAAGAAATGGTCTACATTAGATCTGTTTTATTGATAGTTAACTTGTTTTTTATTTATTATACATATTGCGATATTTCAGAATTTACTTTATTGATATGGTGCACATTAAAGTCTATGGCAAAACTTAGTTAATAATAAATGACAGTGTAATAGAAGGCTTTTCAAATTAATTCTAAGACTTTTACAACCATCTATATGTTATCAAAAGACATCAAGATTGTAATGTTTTAAATGTATGCATAAATCACTCAGAAAAGTGCAAGATTCAATATTATATAAGCATATATATATATATATATATATAGGTTAACCAGTAAATAAACACATTGTATAAACCCTATAATAAATATCTTATTGATATTTATACAAGACAAACATTAATCAAATGGAATGTAGTTTACTAAACTTGTACAGCTTTGTGGTCATTAAATTTTGTTTGTGTACTCAAGCTTATGCCTTACCAGATGTAAAATCTATATGGCATATCTTACACCCACCTGAGATGCCACCTAATGTATAATAATAGTTAATAAACTATGTTTATATTATTATATCAAAAACCTTATGTAAATGTTTTATTAAGTTGTACTATGGTTGAGGTGCAGTCGTGGTAGTGTAATGGCTAGTGCATGCGTCCCAAACTTAAAGGACACAGCTTCGATCCAGGCTAGAACACATGCACCACTAAACCAGTTTTCTGATCTAATGTGCATATTGTTACAATTATCACATGCTAATAACAGTGAAGGAAAACATCGTGATGCAACCTACACATTGAGATAACCAATGTGTCAAACCTCCCAAGCCGCCTTGGACAAGTGTGGCGGGTATACAGTCAATCCCCCTATAATGGGAGTCCCGAGCCCAGCAGTGGGACATTTATAGGCTGATATATTATATGGTTGAGGTTGCACCATCTGTTTTACTGTAGTACAGCAGACCGCCTCAATTCATAGTTTGTTATTGTTGCCTATAGACATAAATATTTAATGGAACACACTGATTTCTTGCATTACTTTTGGACTTAATATATCAAACAGATCTTGCTTTTGAAATAAAACATTAGGCATAAATTTTGAAGTTTCACAAATCATTGGAAAGATGGCACGATCATTGACTTATTGATTATAGGAATCATATCTTTACACTAAGTGGTATGTCATATAAGCATCTCAAATAAATGTGCATGTATGAAGAGGTTAATGAAAGTAGATAAAGTGAAAGTTGTTTGTCAGGATCATCACTTATGGAGATCCATTGTCTCTGCGTACCCCCATGGAAAACGAAGTTTGATGTATGTATGCATTACAAGAACAATACTCTTTATTGTACACCAACTTAAAACAGTAACACATTAACATATCTGAAAATTAGTAGGTAGTAGTACAATGGGTGGCCTTATTGCTTAAAGCAATCTCTTCCAGGCAACCTTTGGATGGACAAGGATCTTAATTAAAATAAATTGTTGGTGTGCAGCTTAAGACTAAACTAATGATAATATATATAATATCGTGTATAATAAGATACTTATATATTTACCATATAACCATACATATTATTATACATTAAGTCATTTCCATACATTTTCTATTCTATTTATTGCTTATTATACTTGTCTACAGGGTCTCGATAGGGGAAAGTCATTTGTCTGAGGTCAGACTCGGTCTTGGAGCTATTGGACTGAGAAATACTATAATAAAGAATGAAAATTAAATTTGAATTTGTTGTTGTTTACACCAAACTAAAAGCTATATTCTAATTTACTTAGTATAAGTTTCTGCTAAGCAGCTGTTTGGTGGCTACATAAGAGTAGCTATAAAGCTTGGAGGGCTTTATTTTTCTATAATCATAAATGACTTTAGAAGTAATTAAGTATACATGTCAAATAAAGTAGAAAATTGAAGGTCATGTTAAACACAGCAAAAGAGCAAACAACAAAGTGGAGGTTAAAAATGCCACTAGGATTTGATGTGATAATGAATATAATAACATCTCTCAGTAGGGTATAGAATGAGGATTATTAGGCACTGAATGAATTGAACCATAAATCAGTTAATATAAAAAAAATATTAAATTTTATGGATAAAAATGATTAAGAACTCATTAGTGAAAAAGAAAAAAAATTCCTCTTACTATATTATTTATTTAAATCAATTGTTTTAGTGTAATTAGTAGTCATTACCAGCTTTAGACCTATAATTCTAACAAAAAGAATTGAGGACAGTGAATATTGAATTCTTGATACTATGTTGTACAACATAGTATCACGAATTTAAAACTCAGTAAGCCGATTGATCAGATGACATAGAAAGTAAGGCGGCGTGTGGCGTAGCGACGCAGTCGTGCTCCATTTACCATGTATTAAACTCAATATACGCATATATAGCTAAGCCTGCCTGTATTCACCCATCAGAAAAATTGCTTCCCCTCGGGCATTTATGCCCAATGACGTAATGCACCAAAATAAACCTAATATGGATAACAACTCGACTGTTTTAGACTTCCGCTGATGATACAGAAATGTAAATAATGGAATAACTTAACGTCTTATAAGTTTTTTAAAGCTTTCATTCTTGTTTTCAAAGCCGCGATTACAGTAGGTAATGTTGGACGTCTGGATTGTGGAATTCGCCGATTAACCACGAATACGTATGGGTGTGTCATAGATAAAAATTAAACTTGTTGGCCGAATTTAACATATTCAATATTAATTATAAAATACTTATAAAAAAACTTACCCTAATTCAATTACTAAACACAAAACCTAGACTTTAACACACTTTTCAATATAAATTTAAAGAGTTGTTCGTTCGAAACGCAAGTAAATTTTGCCATAGACAAAACTTTCGAGTATGTACCACAGAGCAATTAAATCACTATGGTATATATAAGTATATTCTCGATACTGAAACTTTTTTTTATTTTCATACTTCCGCTTTAACATATATATGATGTAAACAAAGGTACAGGGCTCTTAATTTTTCTTTTATTATATATAATTGAATCACGTGAAAAGTGTAAAAATATTAATAAAACTATTCTTAGTTCGGAAAGAAAAATAATTTATAAAGTAAAGCAATAACTTTCCGTTATATTTTGATGATATTTACCCAAGAACAGCTGATATGGTGGGTTTGTAAGGGTTCGTTTAACTTCTTTCGATAAAATAATTGTTCTGTTAATTATCGCAAGGTAATAAAGCTCTTGCTTAATATCATTTTGCGAAACTTTTTGGCGATATGGGATTTTGGTGAATTCAATATGGGCTATGATAGCAATACCAATGTCGATCTGTCAAGTTGTCACCATAGATAATAAATACACTTAGTTGTCACTGGATGTCACACTGTCAGAGAATTTTAGTTGGCTTGGCTCGTCTTGTTTGTTGTATTAATTTGTATGTCAATTATCAATTAACCCTTGTTTAATAATGGTCTGTTGATTATTAAAAAGCAGTGTTCACTACTAATATTATCGATGTGCGCTGCATTAAACGACTGAAATATGGCTGCTGGCGGCGAAGATCTATGGCGCGAGTGTGCGTCCTGGCTAACGAGATGTGGATTGCTACGACCTGATCACAAGGCAAATTGGGAGACGAGTACAATCCACGACCTGGCTTACACACTCCGAGACGGAGTTCTCATTTGTAACCTGCTCAACGTACTTCATCCGGGATGCATCGATATGAAAGACGTAAACCAGAGGCCGCAGATGGCGCAGGTAACGGACCCTTTTATGACCCGACCTTCGTACAGATTTGCAGCGAAACACTAACTTTATTATTATAATTAAGTTTGATGATTTATAACACACCTACTCATTAATAAACTTTTAAAAATGTCTTATTATATTAAATACAGAATATTTTTCAAATTTGTGTTCATTTACAGCTCCTTTGGATGGAACTGATATTATAAGTATCACTTATATTATAAAAGAAAGAGCAAACTATACATACAATTGTAATATTTCATTAGAATAGTAGATACAGTTATGAATATGTTTATTATGCATGCAGTTTTGAATGGTGATGAGCCATTGATGCATTACTGTGTATGTCTGTATGGTCAATATGTTCCGGTCTTATCTGTGTTGTGTACTATCAATGAAACACTTTCCATTCATAAATTGATATAACATTATTAATCTCTTTCTGTCCAAAGTTACATACAAATTACATTTACGAGTAATTTTTGGAGAAATATGGTGGCCCACAAAGTTTTGTATAAAATTCATATCGTGTTTTATGTGTGTTGTATTTGTTATTTGTATTATAGATAAACTCACCTATTCTAGCAGAATGTGTATCCTTGATGAATAGTTACGTTATTAGTAACTTCAGACCACTGGTCACTTTAATTTGGATAATAGTCTTAAATTATTTTTATTGCACTTTTAACACTATTCGTCTTATTAATAAACATGGAGTAAACCTAGATCAACTTTACTTCTAGTATTATCTTAGTAGCAACCAATATCAGTATTAATAAACATGGAGTAAACAAGGAGTAGACTAATTCGACTTTAGTCTCAGAGTAAAAGTTACTCCAAGCTGCTGGGTAGTTTTACGATGGATTTAAGCATAGAGTAAGCGCTAATAGCGCTGTCAATTGACAATTTGACAAATAAACTGACATTAACATAATTAAATAACATAGGAAAGAAGGTTGTATACCTTCTCATATTAAAGTTTTAGCAGCCATAAGAATATGGGTTTGTGAAGAAGTAAGTGAAATAATGATCGTCTTTCAGTATTCATCTATTTCTTAATAAATTCAGCAACATACATTTTACTTAATAGGTTCTAGATGATGCAGGAGGTCTTAGTGGAATAAGTCAGTCAACAATATCTGTTATATGCAAACAAGTTGCCCTGGCACTGGTACAAAAGAGAGCTCAAAGTCATACAGATGACACATAGATGAGCATGTTGTTGAAGACTTTCTTGCACTCTTCTCTTCAAGCGACATGTTGCGAAGCGGTGTGGTAACATAGATTACTTAAGAAAATACTACAATCTTATATATTTTATATATATACTTTTTTATTTTAATTATGCAAAACCCACATGTTACACAATTTTTTTTCTTATCCATCCTAAGGGTCTTGAATTGCTTTTAGTGATAAGACTGCCTATTGTCTTCTATACTTAAACTTCTTGAATTGTATCTTAATGTTATACAATAAAGTATATTCTATTCTCTATTATGTTCGTATAGTCTTTAAGGATCCTGCAAAATAGTTGCTGGAATAGAAAACATTATTAATATTATGGATGAAATACCACGGTTCAAAATTACGAAGTAATTCTTCCTCACCCCAATTGATAGAGTGGTTACGTTTTTGACTCGTGTTTTAGTGGTTTTTGAATGATTTTAACTTTGCAAAAGAAAAAAAACTAGGCACTGCACAACAAATTCAAATAAATTTTAGGTAAGGTTTGTGTAGGAAATTAGGAATCATTTATCAATTAGACACTATAAATGTCAATTGTCATCATTACTTGTCATTTTCACTCACCAAATCCGTCTTTTTACTTTTAAATGATACCTGTTGCCATAATTTATTCACTAATCTATGGTGTAAGGAAGGTATTGTTACTCTCAGGATACTCCTTGTTTATTAATAACACTCTTACGACGAAGTTAATACTTAGTTGCTCAAATAGTAACTAGTCCAGCCTAAAGGCGGATTACTGATATGTATATGAGATTAACTTTTTGATGACACTGCCAAAATTATCTTTGTTATTTTGTAATTGTAGCTAGGTAACCAATTTATTTGAATTGAGAACACTAAAGGTTTTCTCTAGAGCCTGGGGAGTTTTTGGCGGGAACTGAAAGGAGACGTTGTGCTGTGCAGTTTTATTTTCTAAAAATGTGTATAATTACTCTAAAATGAACGAAAGTTGCAGGATATTGATAGTTTTTTAGTACAAATTATGTGTTTTGTGAGAAATGTGAACTGTATAGTCAGATGTGATCTTTCGAGTTTTCACAAGAACTCCATTGAATGGCGTAGGTTGTAGCCTGCAATACAACTGCGCTACTATACGAAGACTTATTAATTAACATGTTTCCGACTGAAAGACTTTGATTCTATGGTCATGAATAAATTAACAAATCTCTAGAGCCAGCTACAACTCCAACAATTTGTACAATATTATACATTTGATGTGATAAATTAAAAAAAGCTTCAAGCATAGGTTAATGCATTAAAAGAAAATTGTTGCAGGCCCAAAATAGTTTAATTTTGCATGAATTATAGTTTAGTGACTGGTTACATTTTATTATAATATACACAATTGACGGCCTCTGTGACTGAATGTGCTAAGCCTTTGTGTACCTAGCTCAATGAACAGCGATAGTTCCCAATGCTATTCCTGGCATGACAAATTTCATAAAACAATAGTCTGTTATTTACTATGGTCTGGGTGTCTAGGATTTGCAACAGATTGGTTCTTTAAATATTACCTGTAACACAAGTATAACTTGTTTAGTGTGAAATTGTTATCAATTGAGAATCATGTTAACACAGACAGATAATGTAATCTATATATACAATACTATGTGCTATTTCTTAATAGCATTAATTTTAAGCTGTTAATAAATAAGGCACTTTTAGCCCCAGTCAATAATATAATCCCAGGTGAAGGCCAGCATAAACTATATATCACTGTCTCCAATTTATAAAATTTATATAATAACTAGCTGTCCTGGCAGACATTCATTCTGCCCCGGTAAAAAATAGGGGTTGATTGTAGAGGGTTGAAAATTTAGGGTTGTATGTATTTTTCAATGCTGTATCATAAAAAAAGCAAAAAAATTGATTAACATTTAGGGGATGAAAAATAGATGTTGTCCAATTCTCAAACCTACCCAATAAGCACACATAATTTCATGAGAATCGGTCAAACCGTTTCAGAGGAGTATGGTAACTAACATTGTGACACAAGAATTTTATATATAAGATAAAACTATGTTTTAACGGTTTTAAGCATGGTGATTTATTTGATTTTTGTTATTACGATGTTTCAGCCACTTTTCAGTGGCTGTGATCATGGAAGACAAAGATGTCGATAGTTATTTCAGTGTACTTCAAATTATTCTAACTGAAAGCTAGTGTATTAGATAGACTAACAGTTTTACCTTATGACTACAGAGGCTAATGAATTATTCTTTTTGTTAACAGTTCTTGTGCTTGCGGAATATAAAAGTGTTTCTCCGTACATGTCATGAGGTTTTTGAGCTACGAGAAACTGACCTATTTGATCCTTCAATGCTATTCGATTTGTCCAACTTCCATCGGGTGTTGAGCACATTGGCCAAACTTAGCCAGTGCCCAAAAGCACTGGCTAATAATATTAAGTAAGTATCCTTTGAGTTTAAAATATGTTGTTGTTATTAACAGACCAATGTTTCCTATGTACTAAAAGTATATATTTTCAAGCTACGGAATATTGTTATAATATTTTAAAGTTTGTTTCAAATAGGATGGTATAGGAATTATTTAAATAGAGAAGTAAACAACTTGATGCTAAACATAACAACAACATTATGAAATATATCTTTGTATAAATAAAATTAATATTGATTTCTAGGTAAGTTCAAATAACACTACAAATTATGATTTATGAATATGTCAGCCATACCAGTCCTATTTCAAATAGACTTTATACTGATTATTAATGAATATTAGGTTTTTATTATTTTATAATAAAAAAAGTTTTATTAGTGTACCAATTGCAATATTTAATTATACTACATGTATAATATATATATAATACTAGCTGCGCCCGCGTATTCACCTGCGTGTTGCTGGACAATCATTTTATTTTGGAATTCACACTATCTTTATAAATTATAGCCTTTGTGTTATTGTGATGTGTAAGCTATATAATTGCAAAGTTTCATCAAAATCCATTCAGTAGTTTTTGCATAAAAGAGTAACAAGCATACATCCATACACTTACAAGTTCCTTTTGTAATATTTATATAGATTAATAAAGATAGCTCTGCTCCTTGATGGCGGATGATTGTGTATAGAAATGTGGCTTAATTATTAAAGGTTAACATTTTTTCAGGCCCTTCTCAGCCCTCAGAACACAATCTGAAGAAGACATTTACAAAGATCTGCAATCTGTGTAAGTACTTTAATAAAGTTTTTTAAATATTTATTTAGCTTTATATATAATAAAAGAAAAACATTCTTAAAACTTATATGTGTAAAACGATTCTCTTGCATGTATATCATTTATATTCTCAAAAATTCAATTGTTTTGTAATATTTCTTATACCGTGAGACATAAAACTCAAGATATCAAATTGATCAAAAATATAGTTTGCTGGTAATACCTATGATTGTTTTAATTTTAATGATTTCTGCATTAATATTAAAGATAATTAATAAGCAATAAACAATCACTCTGATTGTGCGATAATGAACTTTTATGAAAGGTTTTTGTCATTGCATAAGGGTAGTAAGCATAGTTGTATTTCATCAGACAGTTTGAATATTGTAATGAGTTATTTATTACTAGCGGTCTTGGCAAACAATGTCCTGCCCTGAAAAAATAAAAATCTAGAACCTGATTCCACCGTCACCGTCACCTACCGGGTCTAATTGTAAATCTAAATCACCTCAGGACTGACTCAAACACATAAAATTGCATCACAATTGTAGAACCCGATTCAAGTGCCAAGTATTTTGTTTAGATTTATGGGCTACATTATTGAAGTTTTAGTAGGGATCCCTAATGTTTTCTATTAATAGATACAGCCTATATTATTCAAGGATAATGTAGCATTCTAATTTTGAAAGAATATTTGAAAGTGGTCAAGTAGTTTTTGAGTTATTTAGTTACAAAAATCAAATATTTCCCTCTTTAAAATAATAGTATAGATTTGACTTAATTTCTAACATTGCTGCTAGTTTTTACATTTCGAAATTATTAGTTTGCCCTCTTGTGATTGTTCGCTGGTCAATAAATTTAATATTTGTATAATATTCGAAAAGAGTTGCAGTAATTAAAAACTTGGGTAAATTTCAGTGATGCAAATAATACCCGATAATTGCGGGGTCTCTATATCTTACCTTACTACTAGTTAAAATGTTAACATAAGCAACATACAAGTATTATCCCCGCAAATTGCTAATGCGCTGGAACCTTGTCAAATTAACATTCACGTGACGTCATCCGCAACTCGATATGTACGCGTACTCGCCGGCCAGTGATGCTAACGGTACTGAGTGTTCGGCTACGGTTACGTCACCAAAATGGCGGCCAGGCGCAATAGCAATTTGCGGGGATAATAATGTCAAATTTGTATCAAGGATGAGGTGAATGGATAGTAAGGTATAGAGTCCCGATATGTGTCAATGTACATGCAATAGAATAAAACGTACTTTTAAAAACAACACTAATAACTTGTAGTAGCACAAGCATGTCGCTCGAACAACCGGTATATATGGGAGAAAGTCCAGTGTACCAAGCGCCAGCTGAAGTTCCATGGGTACAGTTCACGATACCGAACGCGACGTGCGAAGACCGCGTCGAGGAGATATACGAAGACCTATGCTACGTCAAATTCACGTCGGCAATGCCCGAGGTGGCGATTTTTCTAATTAACGCGTTCGGTACTGTCGGTGGTAGAGGTCTTTGAACATTCCATTCTAAATGGATGAAGTTGATAATTAATTTCGCGACTGTTAGCAGTTTTATCGAGTTTGCGTGCAAAAATTATAACTCACATTATTACAACAGCGTAATACATATTATAATACATGGCGGTGGAAATTGTGTAATTTTCTTGTTAGGAATGTTGTTCAATATATTTTTCCAATTCAATTTTAACAGACCAAAAACATATAGACTCAGTTGAGATGAGAATGTTGAGATGGATGTCTGGTGTTATAGGAATGGATAAGATGAGAAATGAGTACATAAGTGTTTGTAATTTAATTTTGAACTATGGTTTTCAAGTCACGGTACCGTCATCTTTTGTTTAAATCACAATACACGTTCTTGATACATACATACATAAAATTGAACTATATATAATACATAAAACTTCTATGAGCACTAATTAGAAATAATGATTTGTTTCTATTCAAAGACCTCTGTTACCGACTATACTTTGTTTGACAAATGTGCGTGTTTTCACTTGAATCTATTTGAGAGTCATAAAAGTAGAGATGTTTTGTTTTCTGCGTATAAAGTGAAAACCCATGATATAGTGAAAAACATGTACTTACCTGTCAATATTTTACGATAGTGCTGTTCTTTATTTGTATTTATTTTTAAACTTAGTAACATTCGTTACAACGTGTTTTATACAAATCCAAATATTACACAGCCTTTTCCAAAAAAATTTAGCACGTAGCAGACTAGTTTTTATCCTCACTTTATTTATAACTTAAGTCAACCTCGCGTTATGAGAACCAAGCGTTTTGCTTCATCTTTTCTGGTGCGCACTGCCGAAAAGTGGAATAGTTTGCCGGAGTCTGTTTTTCCAGACAAATACAATCCTGAAGTCTTCAAGTCACTAGTGAAATAAGTATCTTCTAGGTAAGCGTGCTCTATCCTAGACCGCGTCATCACTCGACATCAGGTGACAAACGCAAACCTAAACTTCCATAAAAAAAACTTTCCGAGTCACTTTTTTTGCTACTTATTCAGAAATATATTTTGAATATTCATGTTCATCCTGTCTTCTTTGTACTTTTCGATATAAATTTGAAAAGACAGAAACTCGCGAGTTATGAAATGCCTTTGATAAAAAGTGACCCTAAGCCATAATGTTTTAATATTATATAATTTCAAGAAATGAAAAGTTAGTTCCGGCCGATCTCAAGGGATCTAAATGTCAATTAATGCCTCGCCACCCACTCGCGAAAAGCCCAGGGAGTAGTAGCATAAGCTTGGAATTACATTTTTGCTATTTTTAAAACGTACACCAATTCTATATCGAACTATTTTCTCGCGGTAGATATAAACCTTGATTTATAGAAAAACAATCAGTCCCGAAGTATTCGTGCCTAACACACTTGCATTTCTTATGACGTATAAAGCTCGAATCCTGGCCGCGAAGAATGTTCCACTTAGGTAGTTATTTTTCATGGAAAGTGTCAACTGTTAATTTTTTTTTATTGCATGAGGTCAGCAGACAGGCAGACAGCCTTTTGAGCCATTTGATGGAAAGCGGTTACCATCGCCTATGGACATTTGCAACACCAAAGGTGGTACAAGTGCGCTGCTGCTCTCTTAACGGAAACTGGAACCTGGTCACTAATGCCGGAACACAACGCAAGCTTGATATGTCCTTCCATCCAGTCGGGCAAATACCCTACCACCTGGTTGTGGGTTGTTTTGTCGCCTCTTACGACAGGCCAGCAGGAAATTGTATTCTTTCGCCGTTCCTGCACTGATAAATAAAATAAAATACTTAAAGAAAATTAAATTGCTACAATAAAAACGAATTACTATGTCAATGCCTGAAAGGGCAAAACCAGGTGAAAAATATAATAATATTTTGTCATGTAATGTTAACCACGTTTTTAAGCAAATAAATGATTTCATACGGTGTTTACCGTCGCTTACAAACGTTTACAACGGGATAATATAGTAGGATCAGACGAGAGATTGGAACAGAGGGGTGGGTAGGGTATGGGGATAGAAAGGAAGTAGGTCATCGGAACTTTTACTCACCGCGTGAAACACTATTAGCTCAAGACCAATCGTTTCACGCCGAAATTAGATGAAAGCGTGATATCGCACGGAAGACCAGCGCTGGTTGAGTATTTGTTTTTATTGCTGAAGCACAGCAGACAGGCTTGCGGCCCAACTGTGATGTATTACCGTGGCCTATGGACATTAACAACACCAGAGAAGTTGGCAATGTGCTGCCGGCCTTGAAGCAGAAACTGTCAACCAGCATCACGCTGAGCTAGGACCGATTTAGAACTTCATTTCCTAACTTTACTTTCTTATTTATAAATAATTTTGATTTGTATGTAGTTCTAAATAAATATTTTTTCTTTCTTAATAAATATTTCCGTTGGCCGTTGGCGCTACCACGTATAATTTTTTGTTATATATTGCGTGTAATCTATTATTAACATTTTGATTAAACAAAATTTAAAGGTAAAATCCTTATTAATATTATAAATGCGAAAGTAACTCTGTCTGTCTGTCTGTCTGTTCCGTTTTCACGTAAAAACTACTGGACCGATTTGGCTGAAACTCAGTATATATATGTTTTCGATACCGAGAATGAACATAGGATACTTTTTATCCCGAAAAGTGGGATAGTTTCCGGGATAAAAATATATTTGTCTTTCTGTTTGTTATGCTTTTACGGAAGAACTAATGTGCCGATTTGGCTGAAATTCGGTACGTATGTAAATTAAATACTGAGGATGGACAAGGGATAATTTTCATTTTGGCCTTTTTGGTAATTTTCGCCTATTTGGTAATTTTGGCCTATTTGGTCATTTTGGCCTATTTGGTCATTCTGGCCTATTTGGTCATTTTGGCCTATTCGGTCATTTTGGCCTCTTTGTTCATTTTGGTCATTTTGGCCTATTTGGTCATTTTGGCCTATTTAGTCATTTTGGCCTATTCGGTCATTTTGGCCTCTGGTCAATTTGGCCTATTTGGTCATTTTGGCCTTTTTGGTCATTTTGGCCTATTTGGTCATTTTGGCCTTTTTGGTTATTTTGGCTTATTTGGTAATTTTTCATGTTTGGTCATTTTGGCCTATTTGGTCATTTTGGCCTATTTGGTCATTTTGGCCTATTTGGTCATTTTGGCCTATTTGGCCTTTTTGGTCAAGTTTTGTAATTTATTTTGTTGACAGATAGACGAGGGATGGTATAATTAGCGATATAAAATGAAGTGAATCTTCCGCGGGCAAATACATAAAAATGTAATATAATATATAACCTAGCACTTGATCTATAAACAAGAGACACGCACTAGAGGTTAACCCGCGGCGCAGCCGCGGGGTAAACTAGTTGCTTTATAATTTAATCGCTCTTTAAGATTTCTTTTTAATCGATTCAAACAAAACGAATGCAATACAAAAAGAACAAACAGAAAAGTGACCCATTTGACTTGATATAATCAATTTGATTCACTACCGGTACTAAATTTACGGAAGTGAGCATATCTAGAAGATTATGATGTAATAATTTCATGAAAGCGATATAGACGGAGATGCATTAGTTTCGGTCTTTTATTCCATTGATAATACTCAGATAAGTTTGAAGTGAAATCAAGGAATAACGGTATTACTTTTGTTTAATCTATACGTATGTATGTTATGATGAACATGTTTGAACTCAACGCGAATATTGTCCAATTAATAAAAAAAATAAACCGACTTAATTGTACTTCTGCCATTGTTCGTGTATCTAAGCTGAATAAACGCTGAAAGTGATATCAAAATAAGATTTTATAATTAATAAATGAAAGCTACGTTGCTTTGTTTACTTAACAATACTGCGGTATTTCTTATTTGCAAAGTTCTTGAGAGAAAAAATTTTCAACACCGGCTTTAGTTGCACAACGTTATTTGCTTATTCTATACCATTTTTAATTGTTTGACGAACGTATTTGCGCAACCCCTTGGACTCCGGGGGTGGGCTAATAGAGTAAATAGGACTCCTGGGGGCCGGCTCTGCACACACATTCCCTATGGAAAGAGCACCTATATCTGCAATTCAGTGGCATGCCTTATCATCGGTAGAATTTGACATTACCTGTATGTAACTTATGCCAAATATTTTTTATTGCTGAAGCATAGCTGACAGGCTGTTGGCCCAACTGTGATGGAAAGTGGTTACCGTCGCTTATGAACAATAGCAATACTAGAGGTGTTGCTAGCCTCGAAGGAGAAACTGGAAGCTGGCTACTGATCCCGGAACACCACTCAAGGTTGTTGTGCCATCCAGACGGGCAAATATCTTACCACCTGGCTGTGGGTTGTTTTGTCGCCTCTCGCCGCAGGAATTAGTATATTTTGTCCGTTCCCGCACGGAAAAAGTAAGGCGTATAGTAGGTTAGTAAAATACAGGAACCGACCATAAACCTATCAGCCTGGTGAGGCGCCGCAAGGCCGAGCCATAGGTACTTTCTAGCGACGGTTTATTCAATACGTTGATTAAAGGTATTCATGAGCTCTGTCATTTCTGTAACCTAAGCGTACTCTGAAAACACAGCTAATACCAAATAACAGGATTATAGTATTAAGTCCATTTATGCGTAGTAATTTTTGTGCCGCGGTATTAGTGACGAAAGCCGGCTTTACGTAGGGGAAGACTTGAATAGAGAAGCAATTTGGGTTTACTCAATTAAGACTACAGCGCCATTATTAAAAATACACTTCAAAAACGTTTATTTAAATTATTAATAAATCAAAACTCATGTAATAGTAGAGTTCCGTCGATTTTAATTATTCAAGACTATTTAAACTTGTCCCATCAAGGGAACTATAAAATTAATTATCGAAATGACAACACACAAGTTCTCCCGAAATTAGCAACATTTTTTTACTTATGTCATCTCTCTAATAACACTCTTTGCGAGTTAGTACGTCAGTGGGGATCAGTAGCGAGAGGTCCTGGGTCCGCGAGGTAGTCATCTCCGGAGTAGGGTCATATTCTGCCACCCCAATATTACGAGCAAAAGTCTATGCGCCCCTGAAGTTCGTACACGCTATTGCACAGAATCAGTTATCAGGTTAACGACCTGGTGCCTAGAGGTAAAATAAAGAGTGTTGCGCTCTCGTCTGACTGTAATCTCGATTCGAATAGCATTTCCGCAGTACACACTGTCAGCTGAAATAAAAATTAACATATGTCAGCACTTTTGTTTTGGGCGCCGCTGTCGAATGGATTAATTTGCCCGTGTCTGTGTTGCCCGATTCATATAAACCAGTGGTTTTCAAGTTACGGATGTATCGGTATCTAGTAGGTAAGTGTTCTCCATCCTAGATCGCATCATCACTTAATATCAGGTGAGAAACGCGAACGTATACCATGATCAAAATGCATTTGCGCAGACTCGCGGAGCTAACTTCTCTTGAGACGCATATAATTTTCGCGCGTATTAAAGTTCGTGGTCTCTTAATTTTTGAATGAGAATTGGAAGGACCTCACCAGCTAACAAATATATGACTATTGTATTTAATAACTGAACAAAATTCATAAAAGCTACTTTTAAGAGTCTGTACTCTGTTTAGCATTGACCGAGGATAAATATCTCAATTATACCAAAGCTCCCAGATCTAGATACAGTATACGCTTGTTATATTCCCGGAATGATTCTGTTTACAATTAATATTTGAGATATGCGCATTTGTGTGGTTCCCTTGTTTTAAGAAAGATAAAAATAGATGCATCCTTCTGCATAGCTTCACATAATATTAGTATTGAAGTCTGGTTTGGAGAGCGTTACTCGATTATAGGTACCTTTAGGCAATTCTGTCTTTTTATTAACAGTGGACTCGTTAGCATTTTTAATATAGTCGTCTATGCATTTCTGCACTCGTTTATATTAAAATGCAAAAGGTCCTATCTGTCACTGTATCTTTTATCGCCTAATATAATACATACATACATAACTTCACGCCAGGTCCCGTACGGGGTAGGCACGAACAACAGAGTGCCATTCAGGCTTATTCGTACACACCTCACTTGCTTCTTTGACATTCATAGCTCCTGTCATGCACGCTCGTCTGTTCTTAAGGTTCCTGACATCACCTTCTGCTAGTACACGATCACTTTGATCATGGAAGGTGTATCGTGGCCTTGCGCGACTTCTGCATCCATCCACTTTTGCATTGTATATCTTCTTAGTCATTCTTTCCACATGCCCGAACCACCGGAGCATTCATTTCCTTAGCTTCACCCCGAAACTCTCTTTCAGACCAACTCTCTTTCTTACTTCGGTATTACGAACGCGGTCCGCGAGCGTCACTCCTCAGATTTTGCGCAGTGCTCGCATCTCGACCGCGTTTACTCTACTTTCATTGCCTAATATAATAATAGCCCATAAACGTCCCACTGCTGGGCTCAGGGCTCCCACTATAAGGCAACGCACAGTATACCCGACATGCTTGTCCTAGGCGGCTGGGCAGGTTTGACACATCGATTATCTCGATACGCAAGTTTCATCATGATGTTTTCCGTCACCGTTGTTAGCATGTGGTAATTGTAACAATTTGCACATCAGACAGAAAACTGCCCAAGTGGTGCTTGCCTGCCAGCCAAGATTCGAACCCGAGCCCTTTGAGTTTGGGACGGGTGAGCTAGCCATTATGCTACCACGACTTCATTAAGCAGTAATTCATTTTGCTGCAGCACTCACAGTTCGATAATGGATAATGGTTAATTCGCCGTGAAGGGAGTATAAAACAAAATGAAGAATTTTGTAATTAATTTACCTTTAAGCTTAGATTATAATTTCAAAAATCTTAATTGCTACGGTTATCCCGTAGTTTGAAAGCTTTTTTATTTTTTTATTGCATGTGTTCAGCAGACAGGCAGACGGCCCACTTGATGGAAAGCGGTTGCCATTGCCTATGGACATTTGCAGCACTTAAGTGATACAAATGCGCTGTTGCTCTCTTAAGGGAGACTGGAACCTGGTCACTAATGCCAGAGCACAACTCATGGTTGTTATGGCGGCATACTTTAGACCAGGGGTGGTAGCCATCCAGTCGGTCAAATACCCTACAACCTGATTGTGTGTTGTTTTGTCGCCTCTTACGACAGCCAGCTCGGCCACAGGAAATTGTATTCTTTCTCCGTTTCTGGACGGATAAATATTTGGAATATGTTCGTGAGATGAATCTCCGATGGTAATAAATATTTAAATATTGACAGATTTTCTGACGTTCAAAGTTGTAACCTTACTGTCATAAATTAAACCACGAACGTTACGTAGCTGCCGGTTTCACGCACTGGATATCTCGATATGCCGGTTTCTTCGTGGTGTTTTCTTTTATGCCAGTAAGTCGTTATTGTTACAATGTGCATATCAGATCAGATTTACTTCATAAGCGGTTACTGTTTCCTGGCCATGATTCGAATCCACGACATTGAAATGAGGAGTGGTTGGAAAGCACTAAGCTTTAGGCGACGTTTCCTACAATAAAATTCTTATTATTTGATTAAAGATGACTAACTCCTATGAAATAATTGATGTTAATTGTTCCACGTAACAGCTAAGATAATTTATATTAAAAGTGATATGATAAAGAACAGCACCGTAATGTACCGAACGCAAGTGCAATTTTATATATTTATATTCCTTTGACGTTGTAGAGTGTAGATTATATAGTTTTAAAGATACTAGCATGAGTTATCGTTTGCTTTGAGTGGTTTTAGGTGTGGCTGTTTATATAAACATATGTATATTATTTTATGCACACAATAGATATCGTTGTATAGGTGCTAATTAGAACTGGTATTATTATAATCATACTAGCTGTACCCTGTAGACGCTGACCTACCCTTAAAATATAAAAATCTAGAGCCCGATTGCAGACAAAAGTCTTAGAGCAGTGCGTCCTCCCCGTCCTGACCTACGGGGCCGAGACGTGGACACTGACGGCAGGATTGGTCCACAAGTTCCACGTCACTCAACGGGCTATGGAGCGAGCTATGTTGGGTGTTTCTCTTATGGATTAAATTAGAAATGAAGATATCCGTAAGAGAACCAAAGTAACCGACATAGCTCGCAAAATTAGCAAGTTGAAGTGGCAGTGGGCCGGTCACGTCTGCCGCAGGACCGACGGCCGTTGGAACAGACGAGTCCTGGAGTGGAGACCGCGTCTCGGTAAACGTAGTGTCGGACGCCCTCCAGCCCGATGGACCGACGACCTACGCAAGGTCGCCGGTAGGCGCTGGATGAGAAAGGCAGCGAACAGGTATGAGTGGCGCCGTCTTGGGGAGGCCTACGTCCAGCAGTGGACTGTGAATGGCTAACGACGACGAGAGCTCGATTGCAGCACCGGTTTCGTTCTCATCCCTGCTCCGCGCTGTTACGCGGTGAGAAGTGACACCGGTAGACGCCTGGAATAACTGATCGAGTGGTAACTGATCAATTATCGACCGCCGACAGTAGAAAATTATTAAAGAACTATTACGAGCTACAGGTCTCGAATTAAAATGCCGTTGAAATTACTATAGAATTTATTAGAATTATACAAACACGAATATCACAGGTACAATTATAACTGGACACAGCCAGTAGAAACTGCACGATTCAATAACACGCGCAAAGTCCGTCACTATATCGCTCATCGAATGTACGTCTTGCTCGTATTGTAATCCTAGCTTGACTGCCCCCCCCCCCCCCATTCGGGAATCGTTTTATGTTTACTACTAATTTTAACTGTTTTATACAATACAAATTTTAAACACGAAGTAAACAAAAGAAGTTCAAATGCGGGGAAAATTAATAAACCAGGTTTATGGGAGGCAGGTGTGCATCCAGTTTTTGTCGGCATGTAACAGTACTAATATCGCTATTGAAAAATAGAGGTTGGTGGTAGAAAGCTGAAAATTTAGGCTTGTATGTATTTCTTAATGCCGACTCATAAAATTGTCTTATGAGGTTGTCTAATAGAAAGCAACTATAGGATTTTCGGCAGACCGTGTGTATTGGGTTCAAATTGGATAGTGAAGTATATATCTCTCTATCACATGCATTACAGATAAAAAGCCAAATTTTAACAACATAGGTGTTGTGCTTGCATTTAAATTAAAAAATATTCTTACGAATATTTGAATAAATAACGTACTGAACAATTCTTTATTTTATTGATAAGAATAATTTAAGTTTAGAGGTCGCGATATGTGCTGTACATTACTAGACCCTTCTAAAAATACACTAAAACCTGCGTACAACGACCACGTTTACAACGCTTTTCCGCAAAATATACCAATTATTTGTCTCTGGATATTTCCTTGCATTTGACGGGTTTCTGCTAAATTACGCACAAAAATATAATGAACAAAGTTTTGAGGTGAGTTTTACTTTATTTTTAAAGAAGCAGCTCCTATTTGTTTACTATCTTATAAAAAGTTGTATTTGTTCAAGTTTTCGCGACTAGTACACATAACAAAACTTTCTTTTATTCGTTTTTTATTTTACCTCCCACTCATTTCATGTTATATTTGTGCCGCTTCTTCTCTTCAACCCACAACATGTTGTGAAGCGATGGTATATTAGATTAGGTTCTCATAAAGTAAATAATAACCATAAACAAAAATTAAAACTAAACGATTAAAATTAAAAAATGTGTGTGCAATTTACACGTAGAAAAGTAGCCTACGAGAGAATGAGATTAATAAAGAGTCTTAGGATAATTATAAGTTTTTTTTAAATACATTTACCAAGCTCAAAAATTATTTTATTATTTAATGCAAGATATTACATTTAATATATTACGTATTTATGATACAAGATTCAATCCAAATTACGCTTTAAATCAATCGTATAAAGTTCAAAATTCAATGTAAGATTTCCTTTGATCTACGTATTAAGGAATATCTGCCTTAAATACACATAGAGCTAAAATTCATTTGAAATCTTAAGTTTTATTAATTCTAACTAAATTAAAACTAACGGATACAGAGAAATGTGTTTTATTTTGAACTAAATAAGGTTGAATTTATGAGTTATCTCTTTTTAGTGTCGCTTTTTTTCGTTTCATCGAGTTTCAAATCATAGCGAAAGAAGTTTCACTTCAACAAGTTCATAGTAGGCTAAATAAAAAGCTTAACTCATTGACACTTGACATCTCTGTCTTCGGTGATCACGGCTACTGAAAAGTGGCCAAAACGTCAGAATAAAAAAAGAAACAAAATACTGCGCTTAATATCATTTTTAACGTAGTTTTATTATTATAATAACTTTTTCGTCAATTCAGTTCCCATAAATATAAATATTAGACACAATCTCGTATTTGTAAAAATAGTGCCGTTTCCTGTTTCTTAATCTGCGTCAGTTATCTCTCGTTTTATAGTTTTTACTGGCCGTGTTTAAATATGATAAAAGTTGCGTTCTCGTAAAATTAAAATGTCTATGATATTAAATAAGTTAATGGAGTAAGAAACAATTACAAGGTTTTAGTTTTCGAGTTCTTCACGAGTTTCTAAGAATTAATTGCGCATACACAATGTGTGTTGGTATATAATGATGTTACAAAAATAAGTTGATATTCAAAATTATAATCAAACGTGTAGTGCTGTTTGACAATCTGCGAAAGAAAGAGCGACGATGGTTACAAAACATAGTTATAACGGTAAAATTAACGATAAATATAGTATTAACGTTAATTTTTTTCACCTGTCAAGTGGCTATAAATAACGGCAAGCTTTATAACGCTATTTATTTTTTACCATTATCTGAAGTTAGCATAAATAACGATAGCACATTTTTTTACCGGTATTTCAAACCTTGATTGGAATATTATACTTGTTTATAAATGTCATTGAATACCTTTGATAAGTTTTAATATTACTTACTTGCTATTACTAGTACTACTATAGTAAATTCGTACAGTTCTTGACTTCTCGTAGCCTATAGGCATTTAATGGGATGATTCAGAACACAACAATTTTAATATGGCCTTAGCAAGCTGTTTAGATGTCCTTGCTTCCAATATGGAACGTGTGCAATTTAGTTGAGGAATGAATGTAGGTGATTCCGAAAAGTGACTTCTGGCACGGTCTGGGGATAAGGTTCGTTTGCATTTCATCTGATATTTAATATTTTTTCTTTCCGTAATCTATAGACAAAATACATTCATACAAGTTTACAATAGTGAATAAAACATATATTGTATAATTATTATGATCTAAAATAAATGGAAACGGTGGTCTAGCACTGAAATTAGTAAATTTAATAGCAAGATCTTTTATCGCCTTTTTGCTAGAATTATATCCCAAACGCATATCGTTGGTTGACGGCAAGAACTCATTTATTGTCATCTATCATATATATCATAATATAATATAAAATTAAACATGCTGTGTATGTACGTACATTGAAGGTATTAAAAAAAAACTGATATAGACTACATAAACAACGGATAACACGATGCAATTTTTTGTAGATTTCTTGTCTGTTTGTTCGTGATTCACGTAAAAACCACTGGGCCGATTTCGATGCGGCATTCGCTGATCGACAGCAAATTCTAAGACTTGAAATCTGCGCTACTTTTAATCCCGGGAATTTTCTTGGGAGTTATTGAAGTGGCCGGATAAAAAAAATTGAACTATAATTTTTCCACTGATCGATAGCAACAATTTAATAAAATGTGTGCTATTTTTTATCCTGGGAATTCCGCGGGGTTTTTCACGGGGCGCTTTGTAGTAGTTCGGGTGCATAAAAATGTCCTCATCCCGACTCAAAGGCTGTGTTTTAGGAATCCCACGGGTATTTTAAGTCAAGCGTGGACGAAGTCGCGGTAATATCTTAGTATAATTACGTAATACGAGTATGTCAGTTAATGAGTTTTTGCAGTAACCCGACGATATTATAATTTTTTGATAATTGGCTTTTTTCATAAATTCATATGTGGCTTACAAACATATGTAACCAGTACGCTGCGTTTGTACATAGCGGCGGCGCGTGCGCACCGGCCGCCGACGTCGGTGAGTACGCGAGCTACTGCGCGCGCATCCACGACGAGGAGATCTACCACGACCTCTGCGTTGTGAAGAACACCTTCCAGGACCTGCCGTCCTTTCCTTACAACCCGCCCGCTTTCAACACAGTATGCTGGTTTTATTTTTATTTATTTATTTACGAGTGTTTTTTTCCCTATCGAAGCAGGCGTGAATTGAGAATTAATAAATACGAACGAACCAAATCTGTACAGAGATTTGGATAAATATATATCGCTATAAATATCACTATCGGTTTGAAAGCAAAGTTTAATTGTGTGTCAAATTATATTATTATATTGACGACGAGTATTTGAAGGTCTCTGTGGTTCACTGCAACACAAAGGCTTCGGATTCGATTCCTGGTTCACTAAATTTCGGAAACATATCTTCTCGGTTATTTACTATGGTCTGGGTGTCTGGGATCGGCCCCGTAGTAGTCCGTTGTATATTACTCATAACGCAAGCATAACTTGCTTAAGTTGGAATATACAATATGTGTGTTTGTCTTCCGATTTTTATATTATATGGACTTAAAATTTAAATTATAAATAAATGAGGGCTAAGTGTTTACCATTGTCTTTTGTTGTTATTCTTGTTATTTGTTTAATTAATTTATTAATGAACAATATAATGAATAAGACATTTGGTGGCTCTTTATTTTTAACCATATTTTCAATACATTTATATTTATAATGTTAATTTATGCTAACTTTATTGAACTCGATTACCAGCTTGAATTAACTGTGGATAAGTGGAGTCCTCTCTCCTAACATCTCCATTTGATCAAATATATCAATTATAAACATATTTTGTCTTTTTCATTATTTTGACACGTTGATAACCATCCTATATATATGTACATCCTATGATGTACATATATAGTTGATAAAGAATAATAATAGCATATAGTTATGTACATTTGACTGTTCACATGGAGTACTGAATGAATGAATGCTATTAAAACATGCGTAAATTTTAAAGAATTCTAGACCTGGCGACAAGTAAAAGTTTCACGGAAAACGTTCCGGACATCTAATGAATTATTCATGGCTCTGTTATTTCTCGATTCACGCAGATTTTTTTAAAACGTCTTCACACCGCTAGTTAGTTGTTTGAACATTGTAGTTTGTAATGTTTTTTATTATGGTTTGCTACATTATTTTAATTGAATTTAGAATGTGGTCTTGAGTGAATTTCATTTGCCTACTTTTTTGATTGCACTCTGTTATTACAACTTGTCTGTGGTACTGTGGTGGCGGCGAAACATTTGTTTTTTTTTAATAAATCAATGCTGCCATCTACAATACCACAATCAAATGGATTTGAATATGGAATAATGAAACGATTTTATTTTTTCAGCTAGCAACTTCTTCGCATAGTTTGGAAAAGAGGGACTATGTTATAAAGGAACTCGTAGATACGGAACACAATTATGTGGAAGTTTTAAGTAAAATTATCAAACATTACTACAAGCCATTGATGCCGTATCTTAAGCCACAAGATATGCAAGTAATTTTTTTCGGAATCAAGGTGAGTAAAACTCATTTTATAGCGTATTACAAAGTTCGTTGTAACGCCGTATTTCCTTTTTTTCTGCATTTACTCAGTAGATAAGCAGACGGCAGCACACCTGATGGAAAGCGGTCACTACCGCCTATGGACGTTTCTAAGATCAGAGATGTTGCAAATGCGCTGCTGCTCTCTAATGGAAGACCGGAACGGGGCCATTAATGCGGTAAGCACAATTCTAGGTTGTTATGGCGGCATACTTAAGACCAGGGGTGATAGGCATCCAGACAGGCATATACCCTACCATTTAGCTGTGGCGTGTGTGGGTGTGTGTCTGAGTGAGTGTGTGTGTGTGCGTACGAGTGTGTGTGTGTTGCCTCTGACGAGAGACCGCCTGGTTGCAGAAATAAGTATTATTTTTGCATTCCTACATGGATAGAAGATCGGATCTTAAATCTCTTCTCTCTCTTCCATAATTTGTTAATGATGAGACTTTCAATACATGTGTTATTAAGACTGTTTTGTTGTGTGATTTAACTTTCCTAATCCCGCATAGCTCATTTGAACGCAGAAGCCCTGGGTTCGTGGTATATTTTATGATAATAAATATTAGTAAAAAAAATCCCGTTGTTTGCTATAGTTTGGAATTGGTCTCATCAGAGTTGTCCGTCGTATATTGCCCGAACGAAACTTGTTTAGCTTGGGGATATATATTGTGTCTGCTTGTCTATCATTGTTTATTTATTGTATTTTATAGAGGAACCCACAATATGTGAATCCAACTCGCTGGCTCGGCCGCTTGTTTCTCACTAAACCATAACACGTTGCAAGAAGGCAGTCATATAAATCTCCCATATGTAAATTAAATACAAGGAAAACACACAAGTTCTTTATTATTATTAAATATACACATACACACATGCACACACACAGACATATATATATATATATATATATATATATATATATATATTTAACAACACTTTTTTACACCTTTAAAGAAAATTGAAAACTTATATAATTATGTGTGTGTGTTTAAAAAATCTAAGTATGGAGAAAACCATACAAATCTGTTGTGTGGTTTAGGAGGAGTAAACGACTTTGTTTCATACAATGTAAAAAAGACAAAGTGAAATGTTAATTGTTAAAGGAACTCCACGAAACCCACACGGGCCTCCTCCGCCAGTTGAAACTGGCGACAGAGGCGTGCGTCCCCGGCAACGGGGCGCCGAGGCTCGCCGACGTTTTCTTGGCGTGGCGGGAGAAGTTGCTCCTCTACGGGGACTACTGTTCGAATCTGACCAATGCTCAGGAGACGCTGAAAGCGCTGGAGGCGAGGGATAGCACGTTAGCCAAGCAAATGGCGGTAAGTTGTCAAACTACTTACACGTTCTTATTTTGGTCCAAATCGTTCATATAGTCCTATCCAAGATGTTTCTTTCTTATACAGCTTCAAGTAACAGACTACTAGGCATTTTGTCTTTTTTTTAATATTATATATTTTGGGTCTCTCATGTAATCTTCGAATTCTTATCCGGCGGAATCATGATATAATCGCTCTCTAGGGATTATATCACTAAGTAGAGGAGCGAGATTAGTGATGAGTAGTACACGTGTGAGGCATTACATTTATCCCGTACAAAATAGATTTGTACTGGTACGGTTCAAAATTTAAATTTGTTCTACTTCAAAACTTTGTTCCGCAACTATCATGCGTCAAATGTAACACGAAAGACAGAACGAGGTCAACAGTATAAAAACGCCTCTACGGATATTTACCTGACAAAGAGGGACAACATGGCATGTACTACTGCTAGTAAAATAATGTTTAAATGATTCTTAACGAACATTTCCAGACTAAGTGTTTTGTACGGGACAGATGAAGGAATGCCGCTCATCGCCTCACTGGCCTCATCGCTTCGAATGTACTGCCGCGGTACAAACCATACAAATGTCCTCGCCTGAGTTGAAGTGGTACATTGTACTGATTCAGTAAAAAATGTCATGTTACTCTTACAAACGCATTTTAAAATCATGTCCTACCCAACTGTAAGCGAGATGAAATGATCTTTCATCGCGAAGGAAAAACTTCCGGCGAGGCTATTGTTGTTCCCCGCAGGCCTAGGCCCATCTATTATTTTTGGAAATTTGTATATGTTGTTGTATGTTTCTGGTGTCGGTTGCGACCTCAATTATTGCACAGCGCCATCTATTGGCTTATAAATGTTCTTTTACAGCTCTATTACTAAGACTGGGAAATTCAAATGCACACGTTCTACTAGAGAACATTTTTTGAAGATCATATATAAGCTACAAATTAAACCTATTCTCAAACCATAGAGTAGGAAACTCTATGGTGGTTACTTTATATAACTCAAAGTGATAGGATTCAAGAAATAGTTTTTAAGTAGATATACTTTTTTTCAGAAATGCCAAAAAGAACATAGTGATGGGCGAATACAGCTTAGAGATATATTATCTGTGCCAATGCAGAGGATACTCAAATATCATCTGCTTTTGGACAAATTAGTACATGAAACGCAACCGGTAAGTACAGACAGAATAAAGTGTTTTTTTCGGAGATTCATATGATGTACATGACAAGTGTCAACATAAAGTAAAATTATACAAAATGTAACTGTATGAAATTTTATGCAATGTTTTCCAACTATCAGTATATCTAGATGTGTCAGTTTCACTAAGCAATTTTATAATGGTGACAGACTGCACTTTAGTCTTTATTGATCAATAAATTATGAATGAATGAGAACTTTTTATTGCTCACCTTAACTTAAACCTAGAAAATTTAATATTGCTACAAGTTGGGCCATCTGCATAGTACCTATTGTAATTACCGACGAGCAACGCCTTATCAAAAAGAACCGCCCAAAAATCACTTACAACTTCACCTACGATTCAACAGGACGGCTGTATTGCGCTCCTTGCAGAAGAACTTTCAAAACCAAATTTGGTTTCTCTAGCCACCTGCGCTCGCACAGCCGGACTTGACAAGGTTCGCCGTTGACGGATACGTCAAGGAGGACTATATACCTATTGTAACATACCGACAAAGAAATGCTGCACAGCTGGTTCATTGCCCCTCCCATATTCGGTGTTCTTTTGTATACTTCGCACTTTAAATTTGCAATTAGACAATAGCCTATTTGTTCTCGACTTTGTTGGCCGTTCGCAGCAATAATCAGCCAGGTGTGCATATTATTGTTTCTCGGAAACCCCAGCGCACGCGATCGATTTTTTGTACTGTATAGTTAGTATAACACAATGCCCGAACGGAGGGATGGGGCAGTCAAGCGACTATTACGATATGAGTAAGGCGGTCCGTAAACAATATTTGATGCCAAATCTAGTTAATAAAATATTCAAACTTATAATTTAAATTAATTATGGTCAAATTTCGACCACTGGGCGACCACTAGTAATAATTAAAATACCTATTAATAATTAAGACATTAATTATATATTCGTTGTTCGGATATGTAAATCAGTTTCCTGTTTTGCATTACAACTAAAGAATTGTATTACTGCAATCTATACATATATTTAAACAAGTGAAATGACCTTTCTAATAATTCTGATAATGTTACTGTTACATAATTTCCTTTGAGTTGTGTTCACATTGAAATTCCAACGGTTCATATTGCATTGAAATATAACCTTTGCGATACAAAAATGTACTGCAGTAAATTCTTAATTTGAAATATTTTATGATTTGTAAATAAAGATTAATTAGGAAAAGGTGAAAAAGAATTATGTTTATAATAATAAAAAAAACATTGCTGGAGTTCAGCAGACAGGAGGACGGGCGATTTGATGGAATGCGGTTACTATCGTTTATGGACATTTGTTGCACTGAAAGTGCTACAAATGCGCTGCTGCTCTCTTAAGGGAGACTGGAACCCGGTCACTAATGCCGGAACACTACGCAAGATTGTAATGGCGAAATACTTTAGACCTGGGGTGGTAGCCATCCAGTCGGGCAAATACCCTACCACCTGACTGGGTGGTTTTGTCGCCTCTTGCGACAGGCCGCAGGATATTGTATTTTTTTTCCGATCCTGCACGGATATTCGGTTAATACTATGCTTATCTTGTAAATAAAATTAGCGGTAGCTTAAATGATAATACATCCACTTCGCGTTTAATGTATCTACGTTCGAAACCTTCTTACGAGCGTTTTGTTGCATGCGCTGATGGAAGACATGACAAACCCTTACCTTGTAAGCGATGTTAAATCAAATCAAATCAAATCAAAATAATTTATTGTATAAAAACATGGTTTTACAATAGGTCTTGTTGTTATACATTGAGCACATGTTTTTTGCCGGTTGGGCGTACAATTTTTTTAAATGTTATATTATAAACCTACATACTATTTGGAAAATGTTATATTGTTATAATCACTAATATTTTAATCTTAAAATTATACCTATAATAGCCTTAAATTTACAAATACTAAACGACGCACAATTTAAATTTGTTTGTAATGATATTTACATAGTGCAATTATTATAATATATTTAAACACTTAATATTCTAACTTATCATTTACATTTAAAACTTATTTGTTAGGTTATATTATAATATAAAATATAGGTATAGGAACCAACCAATACGCCGCGTACAGGCATGGTCACTTATAAGACTTATTTTGGACTAGCATGTATCAATATTGTTACGAGTTGCAGGTCTCGAATTAAAATGCCGTTGGAATTACTATAGAATTTATTAGAACTATACAAACACGTATAACACTTAATAGATAACCGAATGTAGTACACACTTCTTGCTTCGCTTGTGCTTATCGCTCGATTGCTGATCTCTGCCTTGGGGCATTGCTTTATACTGCACAAATACAATATGTCTGCTCGACCGCGTGGACGGAATTTCTTGGAATGACACCTGGCTAATGACTGACATAAAAGGTTACAATACACAATGGACTGTTTTTCTAATCACAAATTTTAAACACAAAGTAAACAAAAGAAGTCCAACTTCCGAAAAGGTAATAAAATGTGTTTCTATAGAGCTGCAGGTGTCTGTTTGTATTTGTCGGCACCTCGGTCGTAACAATATTATAAAGCCGTGGTAGCGTAATAGCTAAAGCACGCGTCCCAAACTCAAAAGGCGCGGGTTTGAACCCTGGCCGGAACACATGCACCAGCCCCACTTAGGCATTTTTCTGACCCAATGTGTGTATTGTTACAATTGACACGTGCTAACAACGGTGACGGAAAACATTGTGATGAAACATCGAGATAACCGATAGACAAGCGTGGCGGGTATACGGTCCTATCCCTGAATAGTGGGAAGCCCGATCCCAGCCGTGGGTCATTTATGGGCTGCTATTGTACTACGTATCAGTGAAACTTCAACTAATTTTATTAGTGAATAGCAATGCAGAACCACCCGCAGCGTCACCTTTTTTGCTATATTCGCCTAAAAGCTTTTCAAATGTTCCTTATTTATTTACGTCGATTACGACTCGTCTGTCCTAATTTAATAAAAATTGTTGTTGTAGAATCACGAAGAGTTTCGAGGCTTAGAAAGGGCGAAAGAGGCAATGGTTGATGTTGCGCAGTATATCAATGAAGTCAAGAGGGACAGCGAAGTGTTAGTGTTGCTCGCAAATGTACAGGTGATTAATGTTTCAATTTAATATTGAAATCTTTATACAATTTTAATGATCTTGAATCAACATTAGATATTTTATAAATTACATTGAATGTTTTGTTTGATAAAATTAAAAATCTCAGGTATTGTTGCTTTCTTTACAATATGCTCTTCTAGGCGATATCTTAAACATCCTCCATAGACAGTCCCTTGTCTCTCATATCCTACTTTGCGATTTTCAGCCCAGAAGCTTCTAGAAAATGTTTATAGTCAAAGTAACGAAGTCCGTCAGTGGGGGAACTCCATACACCTACTATTTCCGTGTTTGAATAGTTACGATGTCAACAAACCAGTCAGTGAAGCTAAGACACCAGAAAAAGTTAAAAAACAAATGGTGTATGGTCTTAACCCATTGAATGACTTCGCCACCTTGACTATATTAAGTTTGTTTCAAATAAATTCCGAAAAGGCTCTAGGCAGTCAATTATTAAACTTTGTGTATGCTCCATGTCAATACCTTGCAAGATTCAATTAAAAAGGGAGTTTTGGTAGGCAGCAAATAAAATCTGCCACCACAAATGCACAATGCTCCTCATTGAAAACAATTAACATCTTATAGTTTTTATTCACTTTTAACTAATATTAATCGTTTTTGAATATAAAACAAACATCACGTATCAGGTCCATCCATTTTATTTCTAAAAACAATATTGATTGGTACCAGGAGAGCATACTGGACTGGGACGGTGGCGCGTTAGGGGCCGGCGGTGCGGGGCTGGCGGCCTACGGGAGGCTGCTGTTGGACGGGGAGCTCAAAGTGAAGGCCCACGAGGACCAGAAGCAACGAATCAGATATGCATTCGTATTCGACAAGCTGATGCTGCTTTGTAAGCCTGTTAAGGTGATCATTTCATCCCTATTAATAGTATAAATGCGAAAGTCTGTCTGTTCAGTTTTCACTGAAAAACTATGGGAAATTTGGCTAAATATATATGTTATTATTTATTATATATATTTTCGATGCCGTGGATCAATATAGGAAGGATACTTTTATCCCGAAAAATGGTATAGTTTCCGGGATAAAAATATGTTTCTCTCTGTTTGTTATCCTATAGGAAAGATTATAGAACCGATTTGCTTGAAATTCGGTACATATGTAATTTTAATACCAAGTGTGGCCTAGGGATACTTTTCAACCCGCAGAATGGGATAGACTTATGTAAAGGTTATCCCGAAAACTGGGATAGATTTTGTCTATTTTGTCCATTTCGTCCAATTGGTCCACTTGGAACACTTGGTCCATTTCATCTACTTCGCCATTTATGTAGTTTACCGATAGACAGGGGTGGTATAGTTTGCGATATATGATGAAATAAATCTTCCGGGGGCAAATACATAAATATTTAATACAATGTGTCCTTTACTATCTGCTCTTTAAACGAGAGTTATGCACTAGTTCTTCTTAGTTCTAGTTCTATATATACAAAGAACTTGATCCAAAATATCTGGAAGATAAACCATGGGTTGATTCCAATGCAGTTTTCACTGATTCTTAGACTTGAAATCTACAATACTTATTATATTTCTAGGAATTATTTAAAATAGCCAACTTAACGGGAATATCGACTGAAGCGAGGACCAAGTCGCGGGCATATTCTAGTAATTTACATAAAACTGTATAAAAAGTAGAATAAACGCGGTCGAGATGCGAGCACTGCGCAAAATCTGTAGAGTGACGCTCGCGGACCGCGTTCGTAATACCGAAGTAAGAAAGAGAGTTGGTCTGAAAGAGAGCGTCGGGGTGAAGGTAAGGAAAGAAATGCTCCGGTGGTTCGGGCATGTGGAAAGAATGACTAAGAAGATATACAATGCAAAAGTGGATGGATGCAGTAGTCGCGGAAGGCCACGACACACCTTCCATGATCATATTGATCGTGTACTAGCAGAAGGTGATGTCAGGAGCCTTAAGAACAGACGAGTGTGCATGACAAGAGCTATGAATTACAAAGAGGCAAGTGAGGTGTGTAAGAATAAGCATGTATGGCGCTCTGCTGTACGTGCCTACCCCGCAAGGGACTTGGCGTGAAGTTATGTATGTATGTAACCAAGTATCGGAATGTTTTCAGGACAACCATTATTCGTATAAATTGGCGGTTCGACTGGCCGAATACAGGGTGGAGGACGGCTGCGGCAGGCGGACGCTGCGCAACGACGCGCGGTGGTCGTCGCACTTCTACTTGGTGCGACGCACCAAGGACGCGACGTTCACGCTCTACGCGCGCAACGACGACTGCAAGAGGAAGTGGGTCAAAGCCATTAGGGACGCCATGTGAGTATTACTATGGCTATGTTCCACATGAAGCTCGCAACTAACACGCTCACTCATTTGAATAAAGTAGTGTTAAATTCATTTTATTGCTTACGAGCGTTACAGTCGTAAACTCAGTGCAACGAATTATTCGACCCACCTCTTCACATGGGTCACAGTGAGCGTTTTCGCGGCGACCATAGCTACCGTGGTTGTTATGTGGAAGGGCTGAAGAAGCATTTTGGATGTTGTGAGTTACAGGAGGAACGTAGCCTAACACTAGGGGCGAATTACTCTTCGCTTCGGTCGTTATGTCGCGGCGAAAACGTCACTAATGACGTCATTATTTTCGTTGACGCAGCGCTCACAACAACCAATGTCAAGACGTAGGTAGAATTGGGCGTTAATCGGAGCATTATTTCTCTCTATCAATATGTTGACAAAGGTGCGATTTTCAATTCAACCAATGTCATTTGTATATTCTGTCGTTAAAGACATTAACGTTCCACTTGATAGTCAAATGTGGCCTTTTGAGTTGTCACAAGAACTCCGTTGAATGGCACTAGCTGATTACCTACAGTTCAACTGTGCTACACATAGGCTTAAGAAAATGAAGAAACTAAATGTATATTATAAACTAAGATCTGGCTTAAAGGCTTAGTTGCCAAGCCATAAATATAATAATTAAAAAAATAATACGTTCCACTTGATTTGTGATTGTAACACACGCAAATAAGTGGTACAGGAAACATCGCTGTCGTAAGCATGGTCCTTGTGAGCGTCATGGGGAACGTACTCTAGGTAGAGTTGTCTATCCATCCCAGAACGCAGAAATAATACAACTTCCTGCAGCCGGGCGGCCTGTCGTAAGAAGCGACAAATGAACCAACATCCCGGTAGGTTATTTACCCGTCTGAAGCTATCACCCCTGGTTTAGAGTATGCTACCATAACAACCTTGAGTTCTGTTCCGGCATTAATGACCAGGTCCCAGTCTCACTTTATAGATCGATCTCCTGTGGGCTCAAGCAAACGAGATTGCCCGAGTCTCATAGCGGCATCACATTGGTAGCACCTAACTAACTCATCAGTCGCAAAAGTCCAGCATTAGATTCTCAATAGCATGAATGTCACTAAAGAAGTTTTTGTATTACTCTGAATATGTTTTCGGTCAGGCTCAGAGTTGTGTGTTGTGTAATCATTGCACAAGTAATACAAGTTATGTTTATAATAATACTTTTTACTTTCTCTGACAGTGAAAATTTAGAACCACCAGGCTGTCGGAGTACAAACCATAAATTCGTCTTGCACACTTTCGAGAAACCTGCCACATGTCACCACTGTTCAAAATTCCTAAAAGGACGGATATTTCAGGTACATTGAATTTTTACAATATAACACAACACATAAATCTATTTTAGGGTAACTGATACTATACCCTCTACCCTTGTTCAGAGTGCATTGACGAGTGGTACCTCTTCTAATCTGACGTTGTGTACTCTTATCGCGCGCACGTCAGTCATTCATAGTCAATTGAATATAGAGATGGTGTCGTTTGTTGTGTAGGGCTACCTGTGCTCGGTGTGCAACGCGTGCGCGCACAAGGAGTGCATCGCGCTGACGGGGCGGTGCGGCGGCGGGCTGGCCCCCGCGCCGCCGCTGCCGCCGCACCACCACCAGCCGGACCAAGCGCTGCACTACTACATGTGGTATGATCAATCAGTTGTAGATAGACAGATAATAAGATAATTCTTTATTGTAGGTATTCCATCTTTTTTTTTTTTTTTTTGTCAACACTGGGGGAATGCGTTTGTACATATCCTTAGGCCCCGGGGGATGTCACTAAGGGGTATGTGGGACTCCCGGCTGTTGGTGCATGCACCGACTGCCAGACTACCCACTAAACCTTCCAGCGTCCCTCCGCATCATAATGAGGTGCCACGGGACCGTAACCATGGGTATGACTGCCGTGACACCTCGATGCAAGCCGACAAGGAGGGGTGTCCCTGAGACTTGGACACCCCACGGCACTGGGTGTGGCTCGTCGGGAGGGTCCCCTGACCCCCCCGTCCCACTATGTTATGGGGAGGAGATGAGCAAAGCGCCGCCTGTGAGCCCCTGTTCGCCGTCTGCGACGGGGGTCCGCCTGCTCGTCCTCCTCTCCATCTTAGAAAACTTATAGCTTAGAAATATTCTAAGTGTGCACAATGCGGTCTTATCGCTAAAAAGCGATCTCTTCCGGCCAACCCGAGGTAGAAATGAATCGGATTGTCTTTTTTTGTAGACGTATTCCGTAAGCTGTTAACTGCATGAAATCTAGATCTAGTGGGGGGGCGGGGGTGTTTCCGTTTTCAGTTTGTCGTCACACCCTCCATGATATTGTATGAGAATAATCGTGTATGACCTTACAATTTTAACTAGTCATATGCGTTTAATAGGGTTCCCGGTAGACGTTGTCTTGCCTCTACAAAAAATTTAATTATATTATTAATATTATAGATTACTAGAATATCTCTCTGTGTTATTCAGGGATAATGTACCATTCAAATGGTGAAAGAATTATTGAAATCGGTCCATTAGTTTTTAAGCTTAATCATTTCAAAAATCCAAATCGTTTCTCTTTGTAATATTATATAGTATAGATTAATTATTTTTTTTAACCATAATTTAAAATATTTTTGTATTGATTTGTGGAAAATAAGATGATAACAAGATATTTTAACGCCTGCTCTTTTATAATAGATTAGATAACACTTTATCGCTCACCAAAATAAACAATTACAAAAACAAAATGCGTAATTACAATACTTCTTGGCGAAACAACAGACGGCCTTCGCTACAAGCGATCTCTTCCAGGCAACCTGACTTAAAAGGAAATACTTAACTAATCTGGCGATGTAGGTAGAGTATAATAAAGACAGGACTGTACAAATATACATACTGTTAAGAGTTTAGCGAGACTCGAATTAAAATACCGTTGGCATTATTATAGAGTTTATTAGAAAGTAACAAACAAGTATAACATAGGTACAAATATAATCGAACACAATTAATCCAAACGTAATGCAGAAGGTCGTAATTCAATAAAACGCGCAAAGCACATAACTATTAGATTCTCATTATGTACACTTCACGCCCGTATCGTAACCGTCGCTTGAACTGCCCCCTCCCTGAGAAATAGTGCACAAATGCAATGGCCCGCCTGGCAACGTGGACCGAATTTCTTAGTATCAGTGTAACACCTGGCTAATCATTATAGCCGCAAGCGGTCATAAACAAGTACAATAAAACTATGGGCTGTTCTCTAGGAACGTATGCCAATAAATAAGTAAACAAAATAAGGCGATCATAAAAGAATTACAATTACTTCAAATGCCGACAGGTAATAAAATGTGCTTTGTGGAATTTGTCGGGGGGCTAAGTTGTAACAATATTATAGATCTGTTACAAAAGATAAATAAAGACAGTAATTTCAAAGTGAGTTTCGAAAAGTAGGTAGTATATATGAATTATGTTTAAGAATTTATTGTAATATGTTTGAAATACCCAATTGCGTTTTGTGTCGTGGTGAAGGTACGTCGGCGAGATGTCCCGGGACACGGCGACCGGGCGGCTCGAGCGGCGGGTGGACGGCACCTTCCTGCTGCGCATCCGGCCGCACCCCGGCTCGCCGCACGGGGGCAACGACACGCACTACGCGCTCTCACTCAAGTAAATATACCATTCCAGGCCTCATATGACACCATGGTGGAGAGGTGTGCAATCACCTTAACCTCCTAATGCCCAGGGTTTGTAACACTTTCTCAAATTAACCGCCCCCTCCAGTCTTTAAAAAAGATTGGTGAAAACCCCCAAGACTTCACACACACACACACACACACTTTAAAAGTTGTGCCTTACAGTAACTTCGCGAGTATGTTTTTTTCTTGGGTAAATGTATAGCTGTGTGATGCTGATGATCGCAGTAAGGTCTGGTTTGCAAAGACCCAACTCAAGGGAACCGGCATCACGATGTCGGAGTTCCTTACAAAGAGACGACATCGCCTTTTTACCCAGGCCAGGCAGGGTTTCGGGGTGAGGAACTGCTGGACGCGGGATGGTACGATTTACGTGCTGGGCAGTGATGGCACTAAACGTCGCATTGAGAAACAAAGGGATCTAGACAGTCTGCCTTCTCCGTCTCCTGTAGACCAGCAAGTACCACCGCCAGGGCCTAAAGAACCAGTTGTCGCAAGTAAACCCCATCGGCCGGCGTCACGCTCACGTAGATAACCCTTAGGCCTCTGTAGTAGGAGCATGAGCTCTATACTCTATTCCTTGTGACCTTCTTTTCACAGTGTGTATTTTCGTCTATTATTCTTATTGTTGTAGTTAGCCGTTGTAAGTACTCATTTAATATTGTCTTTTTTGTTTCATAACCTCATCACTGTTTTATTATTGCATGTTTACTTTATTTCTATTGTTAGTGGCTCCATCACCTTACTTTAATTTATTTTAATTGACTATTATTTACTTTCAGACTGTTTAAAATGTTTATATGATTTATTTAATATATCGGAAGGTACACCGAAATATGTAGGTCACTGAAGTATATTATAAAGGTCTATGATGTAGGTAAACATAAATACTACACAGCCGTCAACTACTGTCAATGTCAATCTTAATTGTCATTACTTGTATTGTATTTATGGTCGGGTAACAAGTTTTTTTGGGAATGATGCGTTTTGCTAATGAATGTTGTTAATTTACTGTGTTGTTAACATTTATAACCGCTCGCTATCTCGTCCATACACCTGGCAGATGAATTGCGATCTAATCGTATATTGAATTATATTTATTTGTTATTTATTTTTCAAGTACAAATTTTTATTATTTTATATATACTTTATTTTTTATTATAATATTTATACTTTATGGCTCTTCATTACGACAGTGTTAGTGATTCTGAATCAGATTTTTGTTCTTGTTCTTCCACCTCTGATAGTATATACGACAGTGTTTCCAGTTTATTACCACTCCAAAATGTTATAGAAACTCATTTTTCGGGGTTTTCTCATAATTTCAATATAATACACATAAATGCGCAGAGTATTCCAGCTCATTTCCCAGATATGTTGGCGTCATTTAATCAAAGTACCTTGCACGCTATATTAGTGTCAGAATCCTGGTTAAAACCCTGCCTTTCCTCTCACTCGTATACCTTACCAGGATTTCATCTTATCCGTAATGACCGTGTCGGGAGTGGAGGTGGAGGCGTTGCTATTTACCTTCGATCTCATATTCCCTACAAAATTATAAGCACGTCTCCACAACTCCCAACTTCTGATGCTGGGGAGCATTTACTCATAGAAGTAGAACTTTCTCATGCTAAAATTCTACTTGGAGTCTTTTATATCTCTTCCCTTCGTATCAATTACTTTTCTTCCTTTGAGACACTTTTAGAAAATATCTCAACTTCATTCGCGCATACCATCATCATGGGCGACTTTAATACCTGCCTTCTGAAACGAGACCATCGGTCATCTTCCTTAGAAACTTTAGTTCGATCTTTAAATCTCAATATTCTTCCGCTGAATGCAACGCATCGCTTTCCTAACTCGACCCCCTCTCTTCTTGATTTGATGATGGTCTCATCACCTTCTCACGTCTCCAAACACGGCCAGTGCTCGGCGGACGCTTTTTCATATCATGATTTGATCTACCTTTCTTACAATGTACGTCCGCCGAAAGTGAAACCCAAAATTATTCTGCAGCGAAGTTTTGGTGATATGAATCTGGACGCACTTCTTAAGGATGCTCGGGAATTCGACTGGTCTGAGGTAGCTAAGGCCGCTACCGTTGATGAAAAGTTGCATGTGTTTAATACTGCTTTACTGAGGCTTTATGACTCACATGCACCTTTACGCCGCATAAAAATCAAACACCTGCCAGCGCCGTGGCTCACCGATGATATCAAATCACTGATGCACAAAAAGTCAAAGGCTAAAACCAAATACAAAGTTAAACCTACTGAAGTCAACCGAATGGCGTTCGTGAGTATTCGTAATCGCTGCAATAGAGTGTGTAGGGACGCTCAACGCCGCTACATTCACGAGTCAGTCGAAAGTGAAAGCCCAGCTAAAGTCTGGAAATTTCTACGATCTCTGGGAGTTGGCAAGCAAACAAATAGTGTAATTCCCAAAGAACTCAACATTGACGATTTAAATCGACATTTCTCAGCTACTTCTGACTTTGACGTTGTAACTAAGTCTAATACTTTAAATACTCTTTCCGCCCTGCCGACACCCGATTATCCTCCATTCTTGTTAAGTCGATTTACTGATAGTGATGTTAAGAGCGCTGTAAAATCCATTACATCGAACGCTGTCGGTAGCGATGGTATTAGTCGCAACATGATTCTGCCCATACTGGATGTCATCAATCCTATCCTCACCCATATACTCAATGCCTCTGTAGTTTCTGGTACCTTTCCAGTCACCTGGAAGGAAGCCCAGATTATTCCTCTTCCCAAAAAACCTAATCCTGTTTCATTCTCTCAATTCCGTCCCATATCTATTCTGCCATTCCTTTCTAAAGTCCTGGAACGCCTAGTCCACCAACAGTTAAGTATTTTCCTTAATCGGCATTCTCTCCTTAATCCCTATCAATCTGGTTTCCGTCCTGGCCACAGCACAACCACTGCCCTCGTGAAAATCACCGATGACATTCGTTATGGTATGGATAATGGTTTATTGACTGTGCTATCGCTACTGGACTTCAGCAGTGCCTTCAACAATGTTAACTTTGATGTATTACTTGGTATTCTAAGCTCTCTTAACATATCTCCTACAGTAATCGATTGGTTTCACAGTTACCTGTATGGCCGCCGGCAGCGGGTTCGCGTCGAGGATGATTATTCGTCATGGTGTGAACTCACTGCTGGTGTTCCTCAGGGCGGCGTGCTTTCTCCCTTATTGTTCGCTGTTTTTATTAACTCCATCTCTAATGAACTCACTTCAACCTATCACCTCTATGCAGACGATTTACAAATTTATACGCAATCACCTGTTGCCACCTTAGACAAAGCAGTTTCAAACATAAACCTAGATTTTGAACGCATTCTGCAGTGGGGCAAGTCATTTGGGCTTCATGTCAACCCTGAAAAAACGCAAGTCATCATCATCGGTAGCTCACGGATGCTTAACAAGGTCGACTGGAGTACCATACCTAGTGTGATGTTTGATGGGACAATCATTCCTTTTAGTGATAAGGTAAAAAACCTTGGCATTATATTTGACAGTGAGCTGTCTTGGCGACCTCATATCACCGAACTAAGCCGACGGCTTTACCTCTCATCCAAATCCCTTAGAAGGTTGAGCAATTTCTTACCCACTACCACCAAAATTAAGCTAGCAGAATCCTTATTACTTCCTATTCTTGATTATGCTGACGTCAGCTATCTAAATTTAACCCAAGAACAACTTAATAAACTTGAGCGCCTCCAAAATTTTTGCATAAGGTTCATATTTGGACTACGCAAATATGACCATGTCTCTGAATTCCGAAAAAAACTCAAGTGGTTGCCAATTCGATTTCGCCGGAATACTCACATCCTTGCTTTTCTCTATAGTATTTTATTTGTCCCTAGTACTCCTGATTACCTTAAACAAAATTTTGAATTTCTTTCATGCTCTCATAATTTACGCCCTTCTACTAAACTTAAATTGAACACTCTTGCGCATAACTCAACTTTTTATAACAATTCTTTTACTGTTAAGGCTATACAGCTCTGGAACGCGCTTCCTGTTACAATCAGACAAGCAAAATCGCTAGCGATATTTAAAACTATGATCAAAAAATACTACCTGTCGTTGGAATATGATATTTAAATTCATTTATATATTTTGTAGATATGTATTTGTATGGTATGTATATTAAGTATATATCTATGTAATATATAAAATTTCTTTATATATGTATATATATCATTTATGTATTTATTATTAAAATGTAAGTAGTTCGTACTATATGTTACGTATACCACCATCGCCATTATCATCTCAATTCATTCCTGGGGTTGTCTGGAAGAGATCGCTTTTTAGCGATAAGACCGCCCTTTGTACATAAGTAGATATAATTTTAGTCTTTAAGTTCATGATTGTATTGGTGTACAATAAAGTGTTATCTATCTATCTATCTATCTATAGCTTTCCGGTACACGAATTTTAAGTAGCGGGGTGGTGAAATGGGGAGGGGGAGAGGCAAACTTACCTTTACTACAACCCCTAAGGTCCGGAGATCTTGATTTTTTTGTTTTTAATAAACATAACCTCACTTATTTTTTCGCTAATATTGCACTTCTATCATAAGTCCAAGGTTGAAAAATCTTTTCAAAGTCCGAAAAAAAGGCAGTAATCAACATAAAAAGAACCAAAAACCAGCTTTATTAGATAAAAGTGAAGAAAAACACAATAGAGAACATTCACATACATCACAAGAGTAACCATTCAAAATGGCGACCAATAAAGACGATTTTTTAAGTAATCGCATTTATTTATATTTAACCAATATTAAACAAAAAAAATGTTCTGCAATGTATTTAAAAATTGATATCATTAATATATTGATTTATTGTGATATTAAAAAACTTGCTGGTCGTCCACTAAATTGATAAATAAAACAAATGTTTTATGAGACTTTTAAGGCTTCGTACTGTTTGTGTGTATATAATAAATAGTAAATGGTTACAAGTCGGTCCTAGCATTCGCCGGCCACTGGCGCGGCACAGCGGCCGGCGAATTATTTCTACATTAAAAACAGTTTTAGTTTTACAAAAAGTTCTGGTAGTTATGTGTTGTTCGTGAGTACATTCATAAACTCAAATAACGCTTTGCTATTATCAAAAGTGACACAATTTTACAACAAAAATAAGTGAGGTTATGTTTATAAATTTAAAAAAATTAAAACTTCCGGACCTTAGGAGTTGTAGTGGGGGTAAGTATACCTCCCCCCAACACACTTTGCCCACCCAGTACTTAAAATTTGTGTACCGGATTGTTAAGTCGCAGCCTTTTCTTGTCTTAGGTGAACGAGAACAAGAGATAAAAGGACAAAAATAGGTAACCTTTTGTTAGGCTTTTGGGTAAAAAGCACTAGACTCACTTACAGCACACTTCTTACAACATAATTATTATCAACTACCTTCAAAAATATCAAAAATGAAATTAAACTTCAAAACCAATTTAATAAACAAGAAATCCTTTAAAATTAATAGAAACATTTATTATTATTTATTTAAAACATTTGAAATATAATGATACCCCCCGATATGTTTTTGCACTATTCGAAGACATATAATTCTGACAAAACTATTTTTCAAGAAATGATGAAGTGTTGAGATTTGGACTAGGCTCAAAGGTCTGTTACAATGCTAGAATTTCGGGCATTCGAAACAGTTTGACAGATGTATATTTGAACAGGACAGACAATACGGTGAAGCACATGCGCGTGTGTCGGAAGCCCATCGATCAGGTGCCGCACTACTACCTGTCCGAGTCGAGGTTCTTCCGCAGCGTCGTCGAACTAGTCACTTACTACGAGAAGGTCAGCTTATCGGAAAACTTCGAGGGGTAATTGCAGTTATTATTTGTTACTAAGTTTGATTTAATTCTTGACTGAGCTGAGCTGGCTTTTATGTACCTGGGCCGAAGACAGATCCGCTCTTAAATAAAATAATTCTTGTTTGTATGTAATATACATATACCACTAATAAGAATTAAATTATAATACTAATCCCTATGTGATATGCTCACTCTTCGATAGAAAATTTTATGTACTTAATAAAATGTGTGATATTTTTTTTTTATCCCGGGAGCAATTTTGTTGTTCGGGTGCTTAAAAGTTAGCTAGCTGCGGTACTTTGTGTCCCGAGAATCCCGTGATAATTTCATGTCAAGCGTGGATAGTGTCGCGAGAATATCCTAGTTTTCTGTAAAAATTCATATTACACCTCATTTTAATTGTATTACCTTATTTATATGTACGTATCGGTGTGTATGTAGTTCTGAATAAATATTTTTCTTTCTTTCTTTCATGTGGTCACACTTGCAGTTTGAACTCGAACCTCCGTTGGCCGTTCCGGCGCGTGGTGGCGACGGTGGTCCACGACTTCCGTCCGCTGGAGGCGTCGCAGCTGGCGCTGCGGCCGGGCGCCAAGGTGCTCGTGCTCAGCAAGGAGGGCGACAGCCGGGGCTGGTGGAAAGGCCGCACCCTGGACAAGGTCAGCACTGTGCATCAATTACCCGTAAATCAGTTACTGGCTTCAAGGAATCAGAGTTTTAGCCAGCCTATGAATAAGGAAGAATAACCTGACTGAAGTCTGGCATTAAATAATGTCTTGATGTTGAATTTTGGTAATGCATATGTAAAATTATTTTTACCGAATTTTCTTCGACTCATGCAAAAATATAATTTCAAGATAGTGCAACCCATGAGTAGATATCATGAGTACGCACTGTTCTCATATATTTATGTTATCAAGCATATTTTTCTTGGGGGTACGCTGAGATAATGAGTCTCTCACCTGTTACTAATAACTTGGCGCACGCCTTTCTCTTCATCTGTTTTAGTTAGTCACTTCACACATGCCCATGTTTTAATTGTTATTTTCTCTTATATAATCGGTAGATGTTATACGCGGGGCTTGAAATACAATGCGCTATCGTTATTTATGCTAATTTCAGATAGCGTTAAAAAATAATAATTGTTATACAACTTACCGTTATTTCTAGCCAATTTACCGGTAAAAAAATATAACGTTAATACTATTTTTAACGTTAATTTTACCGTTATAACTATGTTTTGTTACCATCGTCGCTCTCTTTCACTCGCAGATTGTCCAATAGCACTCTTCTAAGAGCGCGCGTAATATTTAGAGCTGTGTTTGTCCATTGTTTCGGTAACATGTAGTTGTAATAAAGCCAATTAAAAAAATGTTACGTCGCTTGAAATAACGTAAAAATTACCAATTCGTATACATCGATGTTTAAAGTTATTTAAAATCATAAAAGTTGTAACGTACACCGGTACGGCAGTACGAAAATACCAGTAATTACCTATATTTTTAAAGGTTATTGATAATGTTTTCACGCCCTGCGTTATACATTTGAAAACTATACAAATAGATGTTTTTTTACAAGTGCAACAGTTGTTATTGTGACGGTGATGAATATTTGTCGTTTAGGGCGACAATCGTTCCGGTTACTTTCCGAAGGAGTGTGTCCGCGAGGAGCCCGAGTGCATCGGGGCGTTGGACTGATGTCAGTTATGCCTCGCCGAGCGCGAGCTGCACTTCTCGTCTCCCCACCGCGACCCCCGCGTCCCGCGGGACCCCCGTGACCCCCGCGACCCACGCGACCCCCGCGACCCACACCAGGAGGCCCCCGACGACGACAGCGCGGACCTCGTCTGAGCAACCGTCGGTATGTCCACCAGCATTCTCATCCCAACTGGAACTTCAGTGTGTTTAACGTCGATGTCATTGTATCGTATTCATTCTGGTGCGGCTTCATCAGGGATAATGTTTGCGTTGTTTATGATGCGACATTGTGAATGATGTAGATATTACCGGATAACGTACGTATGTACATCAATGAGACGCACTCAGCAAAGCGGTCAAATTTTTTAACAATAGCGCAGATGAAGCCCCAACATTTGATTTTTAGGTAAATATCAACACTTCTTTAGAAGATATATCATCAAAATCAAATCGGTCTGTGATTAGTCTGCGAATATATAGATGAGTGCAAGTGTTAAAAACACGACTAATGAGGCTCCTAAAAGAGAATTAGGAACAGTTCTAAACGTATCAGTCGTTAATATGACCAATAAATGTCTAAATAATGCAATAAGTAGACTTAGTAGACTTTTGACATTGCATGTTTAAAAATGCATAGTTGCAGTAATTAGCCCCGGTCATATTATTATGTTACCGGGGTTAAACATTATTGTCTGTTAGTCATAGATTTGGGAGTTGTGCACTAAAATATATCTATGTTGTCGATGTATGACTAAAATACATGCATAGAATAATATATGCAATTTTAAGCAGCAATTTGAATGCTATTCTGTTGCAGTAGTAATAGTCAACAACAGTGTAAATAAAAAACACAAGCATTTGTTAAAGAGTTCGCGTATCGCGATTTTAGTTACTATAGGTAACACTAAATAAATTATAAATTAATACACACGACTGTGTATTAAAAAATAGTGTTTGATATTGTATCCCAACACGGAATATATTTTGACAAAAAAAGAATATATGAAGCATGTGAAAGCACTAATGAGGTGTTTCCACTGTATGTGTAGATATTAAATGTTAAGAAAAAATATTAGAAAATCTATTGTAAATATCGACTATATTATTTTTAATTGGTAATAACGAAAAAATCTCGGCACTAACACATAAATCTGTGCTCAAATATGCTGCCACAAACTCAAACAATTCAGATAGATAATATTTTAGAATAATAGACAAATGTTATTTATAATAATTAATTTAAAAAAAATATAGGCACTTATTTTAAATGACAGCTCTAATTGATATTTTGTGGGAATTGTAAAATAGATTTTTTAAGTAAGTTTGTTCATTTTTGTGAACAAGTATATGTTGTTTGTAAGTGCACGCGCTATTTTCGGGTGCTTGTTTAAAATTACACAGATTGTTTATTTCCAACAGTCGGGTATATATTCGTGTCTAAAACAAAACTTATGTTAAGTTGAGGACACGCAAATAAATAGTTCAATATTGAAGATTATACTTAACTATGATGCCTTAACTTGTGTATTTTCGATTAACCTACCGGTCCAGTTAGTTAAGGTCCGCGCAAAATTCAAATGCGCCTTGAGTGAAGTCAGCTCCGGGAGTTGGCGTAGGTCCTGTCAAATGGTAATGTTTATAACACCTGACAGTTGTGTGCGAAAGAGATGCCATGTGCGTCCGGTTAGCGGCCGAGCGAAAGAGCAACACTCTTTCAGCTCTGTATGTAAGTGAATGTTATAATTGTGTTCTGTACATTGATATGTGCGTATTTCAAGACTGCATTTAAATTTTGCTTGTACTATATAAACTTCAGTACTGAGACCCATCATCATTATTAAAGTTCTTTATAAAACATTCTATGAAATTATTCTGACTTATAACACTTAACTTATAATTCAATTTAAATCTGGTTTCAACTAGTTATACTGTATTTTTAAGATATAAAAAATGCCTTAGGTACATATATTTATGCAATCGTAATATTATATGATGATATGTAGATATAAATCAGGCATAGCCCTTCTTGTGTTATCAGTAAAAATAATGATTGGTTTATTGTATATTAAAATCAAATGATACATGTCGTCCATTTTCACTGAAGTAGAAATCAAGCAAGGATCACAATTATCTCTAAAAGACATGATTCTCTCAAAACAATAGAAATAATATTGGTATTACATATTTAGTGATATCATTTAATTGGTATTAAAATTGAGAAAAATAATGTTCTCTATAAATACTCTCTTCCAATATAATCATTTTAATGATTAACTGTATTTTTTTAATTAAAAGCTCTCTTCTTCATAATCTATATATCTCTCAAACAAATTAACATGAATTATATATAAAAAATAATTTAAATTTGCTGCATGTGAAATAAAATCATAAATTTATAGGCATATTAAAATTGTAACTATAAATATATTTCTCACTACCCACCATGACGAAATCTAATGCTCAAATAATGTACACCGTTTCAATTTTTTTTATTGTCAACTTTATTTGACCTTATCTATATATTCATAATACTAGTACACAAATAGATTCATATAGGTTCTGACAGTGCCAAAATATATCATTTATTTAGTAAAAGATCATACACATGAATATACCTCAATTATTAACTATATTTAACATTCCATATATGCAAGTATTGTCTATTTATAATTGATTAATTAATTAAAGATTTTTCGTTGGCATTCATTTAAATTCATTTTTCAATTTTTGAATAGTTATAAATTACCCGTGTAAAAAATGTAGTTAACCCATACATGACAACACTATCGAAATCATTTTGCATATTAGTTAGCCTATAAATTATACTTCAAGAATAAAATCGATAAAACTTCATTATTTAAATGTATATAAAACATAGCCTTTTCACATATCACAACACTAAACAAATATTCATTGAAACGATCGAGCTCTTAACTTAGTAAATAGAAAAAATGTAACCTGCATATACCGCCGTTAATTCATTACTGTATCACCATATTAATAACACTGTTATTATATTCTCCTAAAAGTACTTTGTATGATATCGTTTTTAATTTGCTGTTTCTACTGTGCCAATTTTAACAGTATTATGTTATATTAGTAAATGACAATCCCAGTGCTTTAATGTATTGCTTTGATGGTCAGTTCCACTTTGATCACTAGACGTCGCTAGTACTGATTCATTTTAATTTTACGTAAGTATTATTTACGTCGTGCCCGGGTCTCATTCCAATGACGGACAGTATGTTTTTAATTGCAGACACGTCATTGACAATTTCAAATGTCAAACTTGTGTCAAAATGCATAACATGTCGGTTAAACGCTTACTTAATATATAAAAAAATATTTTGAAGTTTTACGTTTCCGAATTATCAGTTTTGTCTCTGCAATTAAAAATTATTACTCTATGTTCGAATCCTAGCCGGAATGCATTAGGAAAGTTTCTGACATGTGAATATTGTTACAATAATCCCTTATTTGGTTAATATATATTATATATCTGTGCCTACTTTTTCATGTAGTTTTGATACTCTATTCAAATATGAAACTTTTCAATAATGATTTTGTCTTAGAAGTTCGATAATAAATTTTAACTTACTCTACTTCTTTAAGCCATGCGAGTCCCCTACACCATTCCATCTTCGGACAACAAGGTGCTCTGGTCTACGCTATCGGTTCACAGTGAAAACACTACCAGTGTGTATTAAACGTTTCGTCTCCACGTTCCTTCTACGTACACCAGAGTTGTAGAATGCATACCATAGTCCGTGTTTCCCGAAAGTGCAATACAGGTATCTGCAAGTCTCGTGTGAATATGTACTATCTAGGAAAGCGTGATGAAAAAAACCCCGTTGCATGTTTTTTTTTTTAAATCCACAATCAAAGTAACGGCCACTTTATTGTTTAAGCTAGTTGGCAGTTGTAGATTATCACTTCCTATCAAATTGTACATTACCCAAAATGTTACAAAATAGGTAACACCCAGACGTTTTAGTGCTTATCTTTAGGAACCCACCTTTTTTGACAATGAAACAGCAAAATAAAACTAGTTAGTCACTTCATTAATTCGAAAATTCAAATCCTTATGGCAGCTTAAAATTATTATAAGGTCCATTTTAAATAAGTACTAATTTACAAATAAAATTGCAAATTAAGTTGTTGATAAATAATTAATTATATAAATGCACGATGAATGTTATCCTTCCACGAATAGTATATATGTGTAATAAATGTATATTTTTCTTGAATTAAATTAATAGTGTTTAATTTGGAAGTGGTTATTAGATATACTGAAAAATGAATTCTTTCCGATTGTTAGGTATAAGTCAGCATTTATTTATATATACCTTATTTTTTAATTGCATAGAATGAATTGACAATTTGATATTTGCAATTATTATTAAATTAAATGTTTGCAATTAAAAAACTTTTTATAATAATTACTACCGGCCTCTGCGGTGGAGTGATTTCAGCCTTTGCTCGTCTAGCTCACTGGAACGCAGAAGTTCGATGCCTAGCATAACATATTTTATAAACAGCTTTTATATACTCTGATCTGGATGTCTAATGTGGGCCCCACAGTTATCCATTGTATATTACCTATAAATCAAGCATAACTGAGGGTACATAATGTATGTTTGTCTACCTATTGATAATTATATTGATAACATTTTTTCCTAATATCGTCTAGCCACTTCCAACTTGTAAATAAATTACTTTATATATCCTATATATTAAGTAGTGCAAATAAAAGCTCTTGAAATGAAATGCTTCTATGTAACCGTGTCTTAATTGGGACATATTGAAATTGTTTATTGTAACCACCGCTTTATACGAAAGTTGTGAAGTCAATATATTATATTTTTAATAATAATTTATTTGAGATATACTGCCGCATGTAGAGTCAAATAATGCCGATAATGGTACATGTAACTTGAATATAAAATTATACGACTATAATAGGGTACATGACATTAAATAAACTGACAGACTTCTTCTATTAGATTTTTTACAAGTACAACTGACTTATTTTGTCATGACTATAACTAGTCTAGCAGAGTATTAAGAATTGTTTATACATTAATTAAAATCAATTTATCGCTATATATAAAAAATCAGATTGTAATATATATAGTATTTTAACACCACTTTTATATGTAAATAATTTTAAAGTTTATTTGGCTCAGCGACCCAAAATCTGTCTTGGCCTCCGAGACGAGAACACGCCACCTGTTTCTGTCATGTGCGATTTTTTGCCATATATGGGCTTGAATCTCACACAGGTCAGCGTCCACTCTGTCCCTCCACCGGTACTTTGGTCGATCGACTGGACGTCCCAAATAGGCCCTCTTCACGCTTCGATCGTCTCCCATCCGTTCCACGTGACCGAGCCAGCGGAGGCGGTGACATTTTATCTGTCCTATAATTTTAGGCTCGGCCATGAGATTCTCAAATTCGACGTCTAACATGTGTCAATGTTCAATTGTGACAGGTGTCATCTATCTAATTAACGTTGGTTAACAGCATAAGAAAGATGGCGTTGTGAGCATAACTTGCACTGATTGTACGTACCGTAAATCGTCGGCGTTAGTGAGGACCTTGTAACTATATTTTTTTTACATTTTTATTTTCGTCACAATTGTGATATGTGCCTGTTACATATATCACAATGACACAAAAATATAACTAGAAGGTTCTGCACTGATGCCGACCAAATATCAAAAGCTTTCTGTCCTTGAAGCTATAAATTTTAATTGTTCTTTAAATTAATCCACGTTCAAAGTGTCTGAGTGCGGCAGGGAAATATGTGTGCATGGTGACAGGGTCCCGGACGTTCGTTATTATGTAATGTGTTTAATGACTAGGCTTTTCCTCGCGACGTCGCTCGCTAAGTATTTAATTTTGTATGTCATAAATATTTCTAAATTTTTCAAGATATAAAATTATAATAATATGTTGTTCTATGAGGGAAGAACGTGGGCGATTGCAACGAGTGCGTCAATTAAGGCCAGTATTATAACTATCAGTAAACTTATTTTTGGTAGATGTACTTTCGTATCGGTCCTATAAATCGACATTTTAGGAAACAACTTGTATTTATATATCTCTAACAGCTGTAAGTTTATAGTGTCAAAAATATCTAGACTTTAATTAATATCGGTCTAGCGGCTTATATATGAAATAACATGATACATATGAAGGATACGTATGCGTCCATAAAAACTTGTATTACAAAAGTCAAGTATATAACCTTCGTTCTTTCCTCTCTAGATACACATTTAAAGATATAAAACTATGGTTGTTGTAACATAATAGATATATATTTTTCAAATTTATTTTGGTAGCTCGAAAATCGTTGTAAGTCCGCGATGAATTCGTGCTTACAGGAATATCGGTTGATTCGTTAACTCGGTCCAGGGTCACACTCACACACGCACGCGCACTCATACACACACACACACATATATATATTGCATGAGAACAGCAGACAAGCAAACTGCCCATCGGTAGAAAGCGGTTACCACCGCCTATGGGGATTCGCACAACAAAACCTGCCGGTTTAGGCCCGGACCAATTTATGGCTTAATATTTAACCCTATGTATTCATGTTTATTTATTAACGTTTTATATTTATCAAAATCCATAATGTTTAAAGTAATATGCTAATCGTAGAGGATTGATTTCTAATAGGGTCGAGTTAGCAAATAAATCGTCAATGTTCCACGTGTGATAAATTGAACAATACGGATGATAATAATTTCTCTATTTGAAAAGATATATTCAATTGAAAAAAAAATATATATCCACAAAAATATATATCTACACGATTTTGTAATTTATTTATATTAATTTAATATCTTAATTAAAACGTGTTAATTTAAAAGAATATTGTAGCCTTTGTTAGGCGTATCAAGTACAATGATAGCGTTTAATTAATTCCAGCACGTAACCTCTATGAATAAAATATCCTTAAATTTTTGGGAGCTATCTTTACATTCCCAATTTAAATAAACACACAAGTCATTTTTATTAAACTTATAGACGCTCTGTTCCTTTCTTCTCGCCATTTTAGATTCATTGCTGAATATATTCTTTTAGTGAAAGCTGGATCTATAATAGTTCAGTAATTATCCATACAAATATTTCATTTTACGCATCACAGTAAATATTGGAAATAGAGTATATACACACTTTATTTTTATGCAAAAGTATAAAGTATATTTACCAAAAATAAAGTAGGATACATTATTACAAAGTATGGTTGGCAACCCTAGCTGTATTCCCAATTGTTGTAAGAAACAACGTTTTCAAAATAGCGAATTGTATTTTTTTTATATTTTTCACGAACTCTTAAAGGTGTTACCCTCGACACTATTATTTATTAGAAATAACTTGTCTTATTTGCTTTTCTTATGATTTGTTTACAACAATTGAGATTACAAGTACTCTTGTTAAATCTGTAAGAAGATCTTGCATACGCCGTAATATCGGTAACAATAAATAATTAAAAGAAAATGCACTAGTTTTGCATTTTTTGTGCCAAATGATTCATATCAAAATCATGTGCAGTATCTATGATCTCTTGTTAATTAAACATATTAGTAAATTCTTTTTTACAAAAAAATTATTAAATATATAAAGTCGAATATTATATGAGCGATGGTGTTAAGACCAAAGTTATTATTGTATTGAACACTTCGTTATTAACACGTCAGAAAAACGTAGGTAAGATTGAAGAACAGAGGAAAATGAAAGCAAAGTAAGTCTTAAAATTAGACCCCGACTCTGTATAATGCTAGCCAACTAAGACCAGCGCAGTTCTGTCTGGAACGTCACGAAGGACAATAAAACTTAATACATTCACTGTTCAGTTAAATAATTATAAAAATAAATCACATTAAAATAGAAAATAAGATTAAAATGATAAATAAAAATACATACACTATCACTAAATACACTATATATATATATATATATACATATATATATATATATATATATATATATATATATATATATATATATATATATATTGTATATATTTAATTGATAAACTATTTAGTTTAAGTAGGTCTGTTTAAGTTCTATTTAATCATCTCCACCACCTACATCGCCTGATTAGGTTAAATTATACCTAAGTTAGGTTGCCTGGAAGATATTGCTTTAAACGATAAGGCCGCCTATTGTTTTTACCATGACTATATTGTAATAGTGCATTTTTAATTATATACTTGGTGAGCACTGAAGTGCTATCATGCTATAAAAATACTATAAAACATGCTATAAAAATACACATAGTATGTAGAGTATTAAATATTTTGGACACAATAATAATTTAGGTATTACACCATCGACTTAGAAATTATTGTTATATATAAAGAAATATATTTAACAAAGCACTCGTTAATGCAATACTTTATATTCTCAATGCAATCAAAGGTTGGGTGTAGATTCGTATTTTTATGCCAACTTGTCACGACACGAGTAATTAGGAATGACAATGTAGTGTTTAAAATCACGCACACCAGTTTTACGAGTTTAGTTGATCGTTTTACAAGTTTTGATCAAAATTAACGAGTTTGGTGGGAATATTGTCTAAATTAGATTATTAATATTTTGCATATTTTTTTTAGAATTCGATGTATCTTAGTAACATATAAAATTATGGTTTTAGTGTTTGTTTAGTTTTGAACGTGAAAACCTAATAAAAGAATATAACTGAAAAACCCGTAAATCTTTTTTAGAAAGCCCTATAGATCTATTCTTGACGCGTTTAGATCATTTATTATTAAAAAATATAGATTATGGAATAAAAAATTAATGGAAACTATAGTTTTTCATTTTTCTTAAGATAATAAGACAAAGAAGCGAAAGAAGTTGCACAGTTAATATTTACTGGAATATAGTTATTTTTAATATTCTTCAATGGTTTTCAGGAAACTTGAAAAAACTAGTTCAAGCATTAAATTAAATTTAAAACATGATTTATTTAGCCTGATTTACATAAGAAGGTATTTCCAAATTAAGACGCATGTTCACTTGCGAAGTTGGTAAGCCCTTATCATCGTTTGGACAGACATTATTGATAATTTATTATTACTTAACTGGTAAACTGTCTTAAGAATTATCAACTCGCCAGTTTCGTAAGTCAACTGGCTTATTAACTAATACATACATACATACATAACTTCACGCCAGGTCCCTTGCGGGGTAGGCACGAACAACAGAGCGCCATACAGGCTTATTCTTACACACCTCACTTGCTTCTTTGACATTCATAGCTCTTGTCATGCACGCTCGTCTGTTCTTAAGGCTCCTGACATCACCTTCTGCTAATACACGATCAATTTGATCATGGAAGGTGTGTCGTGGCCTTCCGCGACTTCGGCATCCATCCACTTTTGCATTGTATATCTGTTTAGTCATTCTTTCATCATACATTCTTTCCACATGCCCGAACCACCGGAGCATTCCTTTCCTTACCTTCACCCCGACACTCTGTTTCAGACCAACTCTCTTTCTTACTTCGGTATTACGAAACTTATGAAATTAACTAATGCAAATGTAAATCAGGCTTTATTACGTTATGATATCTTACTATAACATAAACATTACAAATTGTTATTTTATGCTAGTTTCCTTTTTAGTTCATTATTCTTTTTCTCAATAACACGTTTCTCCTGATTTGACCGATGTGTAAATAAAAGGTAAAATTAATTTACATAAGAAAACTTGCTATGTAATACTTAAGGTGAAATAAATCTTTAAACCCAATTTATACTTTGAAAAATCAGTGATTATTATTACGCTCCACTACCTACATGCACAAGATCTAGAGATTTCAGGTCGTCATATTTCACCTTTTCAATGATTTATATTTACGAGTAATTTTGCAAATATTCGTCCTTTGTGACTATGAGCCGGAACGTCGCTCATCAAGGTAGCTCCATCCATATCAAGGGATGAAATAAATCAAGTAAACAAAGTGTGTAGTTTCAATCAAGGATCCTATTATCCCCGCAAATTGCTATTGCGCCTGGCCGCCATTTTGGTGACGTAACCGTAGCCGAACACTCAGTACCGTTAGCATCACTGGCCGGCGAGTACGCGTACATATCGAGTTGCGGATGACGTCACGTGAATGTTAATTTGACAAGGTTCCAGCGCATTAGCAATTTGCGGGGATAATACATACTTTTATGGTCCTTCGAGACTTCCTTCGAATTTTGATCAAAGCTTTGTAAAACATCAGTATTTTATGTTATAATAATCAAGCACGTGCGTTATTGATCGTTGGTGCTATAAATACTTTGTGTTCGTCTTTTATAAGTTTATTGTATTTAATGTTTTTGGCAATTTATTTTAATGAATTTACAATATTTTTATTTTCGTGTTACGTTTCAAGGCGGTGCAGAAATGACAAATTGTCATATTCAATATAAAAAATACTAATATATTAGTTATTAGTATACATTTTACACGTATAACTCGCATGTCTGTTTTCTTATAATGAAAGATTGATTTATAAATAACTGAAACAAACCGTTAAAAAATCGTCTAATTGAAATTTAATATGTAGGAATGAAACACTGTGTGACATAAGAGCATGGAAGAATACTAAAAAAAAACGTAAGTGTAAAATGGTCCGAAATTCTAAATCAATCACGGCAATTTGAATAATTATATTTTAATTATTATTCAGTTTTTTATTACCAAATCTGAAAGTTTTTTAATATGTGTATTTTCAATTAAAACTGATTTCATATAAAGATATATCTGTGGCTTGGTGGTAAACGGGTCGAAGTATGTACATCATCATAAGAAATGAAATTTGAACACGAGGTTATTAAAAACGTATTCTATTTATTTGTATTTAAGTATGCTATAGTATTAAAGAACACTTTCAAGACAAGTCTTTATATCACACTTGGAATGGTCTGCCATTTCTTGGAAAACTTACTTTGGCCATTTTAATAGCACACCACGTAATTAATAAACCGTATAAAAGAAGATAACTTTGGGCATGTTTTATACTGAGTGATGGTTAGTAGCATTCTTCCATGGTAATAAACCGAGCTTGTATGAAACGTTGCAACACACCACCTGAGGCCCAATTCTGCTACTACTACCTCGTCAAAAACGCCGGGCACTGTTATATCAATTGTTGGTTTGCCTTTTCGGTATTCTGTTTAATTACCACGGCGAACCCGTGTGTACCGTGTGTAAATTTAAAATTTTGGTCGTTTTTCAATGTTCATTTCGAGATGATATTGTGGATTTAGTACAGTACGATTTTTTGACACTAACGCAATGGAACCGTACTTTATATATTCGCAACGCCAAGACATTTAAATAGCAAAATTGGGCCCCTGGATACATGATAGTTAACACAAAGCATTTAAGAAAAATGTTGAACTGTCATCTGCTAGTCTCTGGCAGTCGGGGACTGTCATGTTGGAACGAACGTATAAACGGCGACTAAAATAATTGGTTGTAGTACTTTACTTTGTGTTCGTTATTCCCAGTGCTATGTCACACGCGTGGGTGATGCGCCCGCGCATAGAACTACATAATTATATAGAATGTATTTTGATATTATTTATGTTCAAGTTTGTAAATACTATTATAAAAAAGGCATATCTCATTGTTCTGTAGCTAGGTGAATACGACTCCGCAATAAATGACAGATTGGAGATGAATTTGTGGTTTTATTGAAATCCCTCAAAGATATAACACAATTTTTATTGTAGTTAATGTGTACAGGCCTCTCTATTATATATATACATTTTGCTACCACTTGCTCTGAGATCAGAGTTCGTGGTGCATACTGGTCATTATAACCGAAATCCTTTAAGACGCTATTAATATTACATATATTTTACAGATTTGTGGCTATTGGGTATACTTATATAATATAATAATAAATTTGTTAATTTAAACACATGTCTTGCTACCTTAATATATACATAGTTAATTTTATTTACATAATCATATTATGTACGTATAAATGCCACATCGTGATGTCGAGCCCTTTATGGAAAATCTTCAGCAACAGTATTTGTTTATTTCACTATTTTCTTGTAACAATCAAGTGAAGTAATTTAGATTTCAATACAAAGATCCTTAGATCCATATCTCCGTTAATAGTAAAATTATGAATATACTAAAATTCGGAGATAATTATATGATTGATATAATGTAAAATTTTATATTTGTCGCTTACGATGTTCTTCTATAACAGGTTCGATAATTATAATTTATTTATTTATTTATAATCGAAATCTTCCACTAAAACGAAATGTAATATCGAGCCTTTACCGCCATTCTATCGTAAGCGAAATTTGGACATAAGTATATTTTTTGTTGCAAAAGGTTTTTCAAACTATTATGTTGTTTTCACATATTTAGTTTTTGATTCGGCAAAGTCTAATCTATATACATTAATAAGTGAAGCAAAAACTTTGTGCCCCTTTTTACGAAAATTGCGCGGACGGAGGTGTATGAAATTTCGCACTTATAGTTTACTAGAGTTTACCCCGCGGCTGCGCCGCGGGTTAACCTCTAGTGCGTGTCTCTTGTTTATAGAGCAAGTGCTACAGGTTATATTATATTACATTTTTATGTATTTGCCCACGGAAGATTCACTTCATTTTATATCGCTAATTATACCATCCCCCGTCTATCTGTCAACAAAATAAATTACAAAACTTGACCAAAAAGGCCAAAATGGTCTAAATGACCAAAAGACCACAGTGACCGACATGGCCAAAATGACGGAGTAGGCAAAAACGACTAAAAAGGCCAAAATAATCAAAATGTTCAAAATGACCAAAGAGGCCAAAATGACCAAAAAGGCCAAAATGACCAAAAAGGCCAAAATGACCATAAAGGCTGTTGTATTTATGAATTTGAAGTGCTGTAGTATTTAAAGATTTGGAAGTTAGTTTGTTAAACTGGTGTATTTATACTATTGGAAGTTATGAAAGAAAACCATTCAAAGAGCCAGTTACGTTTTCTTTATTTCGATCTCCTTATGGCACATCCCCCAATCTCTGGAGTACAATATCTCCATTAAAAAGAATACAAATTAAATAGTTACAATAGTATAACTTAAATAACACCTCCCGGATGACGTTCCAAAACTTTTCTGTCAATAATAATAAATAATGAGGATCTCAGGGATGGAGTCCGGTCTAAGACCATCAACGTATGGATTCGCTTGTGATTACTTTAAGAGACAATACCTTCAGAACTGCTTTTAATTATATGGTTGGTAATTAGATGTTTGAGCGCCACTGGTTGTAGAAAGATAGGCCGGCAACCAGTCCAGCCAGGGTATAACTCGTCTAGAGACTCGTAGAGGGGTCGCCTACCGTTCGGAAGACCAGCGTAACTTTTGGGCCCCGTACGTCGCTCCCACTGGAATGTGCGATAAATAGCGTTGTAATTAACGCGTACTAGAATACGGGACGGTCGGCGACGGGTGGCGATGCCAAGGCAAGTCAAAGCTCGTCTCCAGGTGACCTGATGGAAGAGTACAAACCAGGGTCCGCTTTCCCAGTCGCCCTGGTTTGTCATCCACGAGCCTAGTACTCGTGTCACGTGCAACTGGCGTGATACATCGGACAATCTAAACTTTACTATTTTAAATATTGGAAACTAATATGTAACTACAACTTTACTAACCTATGGGGAACTTAAACGAAGGCGTGAGGATCACCTAGGTTTCCGAAGAGTGCCCTGCATGAGAACCACGCGTTTCTGCGATGGTACTCCATTCTGTAAAGAATGTAGATCTATACTATCTGAAGGATGTATTCGATGCTAAGATCGTGGAAAGAAAGAACTAAGGCTACATACCTTAAGATAAGATTCACTGAATTGAAAACGATGCTACTATGCACCACTATAAAAAACCAAGTTATGTTCGACCGTCTATTAAGAACTCGAGAGTAGGAATGACACGACGCCGATCGAATTCTCCTGCCTAGTCATTTGCCATTCACTTCGAGTAGCAGCCATTTGTGTCGTCACGTCCTCCGCGTTTTGCATTCTAGATGTTCTAAAATGGCGATCAATTTCAACGACTTGTGACCGTCAGATGTCGTGGCTAAACTTCCGTTTATCCTTAGACCGTGCTTGCATTTTTCTAAGGTATCCAACCTGGAACCTCTACACACGTCTACAAATTGGATACTATTGTAGTATATCACCGATTAAGATTGGATTTAATATTGAAGTTTCAAAAGCTTAAAAACAACGACATCTGACGACACACTAATGCAGATGGTAGTTGCATTTCTTATAAGACGATATGACTATCGAACGAGAGGTGGCTAGAAATACGCCAACACGCAACAGATGGCAGTACCTGTTTTCAAAACACTATAGGGTGTGTATTTTATACATAACAAGGCCAAAATGACCGAATAGGCAAAACGACCAAAAGCCAAAATGACCAAAAAGGCCAAAATGACCAAATAGGCCAAAATGACCAAATAGGCCAAAATGACCATAAAGGCCAAAATGACCGAATAGGAAAAATGACCAAATAGCCCAAAATGACCGAATAGGCCAAAATGACCAAATAGGCCAAAATGACCAAATAGGCTAAAATGACCAAATAGGCCAAAATGACCAAAAAGGCCAAAATGACCAAAAAGGTCAAAATGGAAATTATCCCTTGTCCATCCTCAGTATTTAATTTACATACATACTGAATTTCAGCCAAATCGGCCCATTAGTTCTTCCGTAAAAGCATAACAAACAGAAAGACAAATATATTTTTATCCCGGAAACTATGCCACTTTTCGGGATAAAAAGTATCCTATGTTCATTCTCGGTATCGAAAATATATATATACTGAGTTTCAGCCAAATCGGTCCAGTAGTTGTTACGTAAAACGGAACAGACAGACAGACAGAGTTACTTTCGCATTTATAATATTAATAGGGATATAGTGAAAGAAGCGGCGAATGTTAATGTTTAAAAAAAAATATGTATAAAAATACATTAGATATAATAAAAAATACATTACACACCTGTCATGTATTTGACACACATACGCATAATTATACTCTTTTGTTTATTGTTCAAGTCAAATTAACAGTGTAGATTATAGAAGTATTGTCTTTGACTTTAATTATTATGGTCGAATTTTGAGCACGGCTGACCACTCGTCTGAGTAAAACTGAAAGTTTCAGAACATAACAGTTTAAAATATTTTAAGCAACAAAAAATATTTCTTAGGTCCAAATGCCGCTTACAATAAAAAGGCGGTAAAGGCTCTATTATCCCCGCAAATTGCTATTGCGCCTGGCCGCCATTTTGGTGACGTAACCGTAGCCGAACACTCAGTACCGTTAGCATCACTGGCCGGCGAGTACGCGTACATATCGGTCAGTTACGGATGACGTCACGTGAATGTTAATTTGACAAGGTTCCAGCGCATTAGCAATTTGCGGGGATAATATATGTGTTTATTTCAAATCAGGCGTGCTGCTTCCCAAATAGGTTCTTAGATCGCTGACAGTGGACCTTATTAGTTTGGCCGGAATTGTAGCTCGGTTCAGTCGTTTGTATGCCGCGTATCTATGGCACCCGCCGAAGCTGAAATAGTAGTTTCCTCCTTCTGAACCTTTGATCCACAATATGTCTATGGGCGGGACTACACCGGACTCTTCTTTCTAAAAAGAGAGAGGATGATGATGATTTAATGAAAAAATTGTTAATCTCGAGCATGAAAGAAGACTTATTACATGTCTAAAGTGAGTTGTACATCTCAGAAGAATGACTAAAGCGTGATTTCCAATAGACATACGTGGCCCCCTAGTTTACATGCAGGGGCCCCGAAAATGTGAAAGCAAAAATTCCTATAATATTATCCACAATCTTTTATTGATTAATAATATTTTTAAGCATAACTGCTGGGCCAACAGAAACAGATATCAGACATCACCCTTGTCATTATTGTCTAAAGAAGCAGAACACCTAGAAAAACTGAAATCATCTTTAGCTATGAATGATTTAATTATTATTTGCCGAAAAAAGGCGAGAAAACTGTATCTTTGACTTGAATTGTTTGGCTAACTAAATAACTAAACGAAAGTATAAGTAACAACTTAAATTAATGCTTAGTTATTTTAAAGCAATAACGAACATTTTTGTTTTTTTTATAAAAAAAACTTTATACCATTCCTTTGGCCCCCCCAACACATTTTGTTACAGGGCCCGTCTAAAGCTAGCTACGCCACTGATGCTAAGCTCATAGACATTGGAATATTACATAAACCCTCGGAAGCTAATTTTGATCCAATTTTAGGCCAAATATTATCGATTAAGTTTTCAAATTATCATTTCTCTGTGTTGTGCTTTGTTCATTTAAAAGAGTTTGTTTTATATTATAATAACTTACTCTGTTTGTTTCTATAATTTATGTTTATTCTAAAAATAAACGTTTTTTTCTTACAGCTAAAACGGATTTCAGATATCTAATCAAAACAAAATAACTCTTAATTCACAGGAGGGCTTTTTGAGTAGATATAGATAAAAATTCTGGCAAAACATTTAAATTATCGAATATCAGTTGATAGGGGATCGTAAATAAACCAATTCGTTGTTATCAAAGGTCGTACATCTTTGGACAGTTTTTGTTATTAATAATAAATAATAAACATTTTAAAAAGTAAAGATTTGGATAACGACTTTATGTACACTTACCATACATGATATATAAATTACCATATGGTATTGACGCAAATTATTGCTAAGTTTACAGAATAGTTAAAATATTTACCTTTTCCCAAATTAGATACCTATTCCCAAATTAGATACCTATTTAAATATTCAAGTTTAATTTTTTATTTATCTTTTTAGCACTTTAACAGTGAGTGTTCGGCATTTTGTTTATCAAAAACGTATACTTAGTTTTTGTAAAAAGACTATTGCAAGCATCTAATACCCCTGCTACACTTGGATTAATGTCATTAGTAGTACTATTAACGCACGTGGAGCAGGGGCATTAGAGACTATTACCAAATAAAAAAAACCAAACGACTTACTTATAATGTTAAAAAATAACGCGTTCACGGTTAATAGCTACATTAGTATATGTGTGCGTGTGTGTGTGTGTGTGTGTGTGTGTGTGTGTGTGTGCGTGCGTGTGTCTGTGTGTGTAGGCTATGTTCCATTAGAGACTCACGACTGCGATTTTTCCGGTTCCACTTGCTTGCCGGCGTTACAATCGTATACCCAAGTGGAACGATTATTCGACCCACCTCTTGACATGGGTCGTTGTGAGCGTTGTGTGATCGAAAATGATGACTTCATTAGTGACGTTTTCGCCAGGATCACAAAGACCGCGGTCACCTTGTGGAATGGCTAACGAAGGATTTTAGGCGTTGCGAGCTACTTATGAAACGCGCTAATTGATAGATACAACCCTTGACGACATATACGTGACACAGTCACTAACATTATTTGAGGTCTAACAGAAGCGTGAGGCTAGGCACGGACTATGATTTATCAATCATATGTGAGAAGATGAATTTGGTATTGACAGCCATAGTGCGCCTTTAGACTTACAGTCTTACTCGAGCAAAACTTACTTCTGTAAAGCCGAGCTTACCCTACATCGGTCTCAGTAATCGGCTATGAATAAAAGAAATACAGCCGACCTTTGATGACGGTTTGTTAAACAAAATTCATATGTATGTACAAACTACTCTGTGACCTACCTCTATTGTTTCCATTAATGACAACACTTTGTCTTCGTCAAGTTCAGGAATAAAAGGCCTTGTAATAACAGACATGGGGACGTCGTGGACTTCTTCTTTATAAGCACTATGTACGCTCGTCATTCTCACTGCTGTAATTAAGGTAAGAAAAACAAATAATTTAGAATACATCGCTTCTAATAATGTACAATCAGTAACTATATCATTTTATCGGTCATGCTATCTCAGTATTATCATTACTTTGATTATTGGATGTTAATTCCAGTTTGTATACTTCGTACGCGGTCTTTTATCGTTATATTAATACGTGAAGCAAAAGCTTTGTACCCCTTTTTACGAAAATTACGCGGACGAAGGAGTATGAAATTTCGCACACTTATACTTTATATAAACGGCCTCTGTGGTTGAGCGGGCTAAGCCTTTGCCGGCCTACCTCACTGCAACACAGAGGCTCCGGGTTCGATTTCTAGTATAGTAAATTTCGGAAACGTATTTTGTCCGTTATTTACCATGGTCTGGGTGTCTGGGAAAGGCCCCAGAGTGGTCCGTTGTATATTACCCATAACACAAGCGTAACTTGCTTAATTTTGGAATATACAATGTGTGTTTGTCTGCAAAAAAAAGAATATAGCAAAGGAGTGAAGAATGCTAATATTTTTTTTTAATTATGCAAAAAGATAAATATAACTGCCGATAACGGTCCCACTGCTGGGCTCGGGCCTCCCACTGTAGGGGAATGGACATTATGCCCGCCACGCTTGTCCAAGGCGGCTTGGCAGGTTTGACACATCGGTTATCTCGATGTGCAGCTTGCATCACGATGTTTTCCTTCACCGTTGGTACCACGTGGTAATAGTAACAATATGTACATTAGGTCAGAAAACTGCCTAAGTGGTGCATGCGTTCCGGCCAGGATCGAACCCGCGCCCTTTGAGTTTAGGACTCGTGCGCTAGCCATTACGCTACCACGACTTAAAACGCATAAAAGATACATTAAATCAATAAAAAAACATTACACACATTACCATGTATTTGACATACATACGCGCATATATATTATTTGTTACTTGTCAATATAGTCTTTGACAACAAAACCTTAATAATGTTCAAACTTATAATTTAAATTTATTATGGTCGAATTTCGACCACTGGGCGACCAGTAGTCGCTTACAAGGCGTGACTTGTCCACATCCAACACATTGACATGATTTTCAGCGATATGCCCTTATGAAACCATCTTGTGATATCATATTGTTACAATCTTTACATGTTGTAACAAGCGTAATATATGAGCACATGCCTTATATTGCAATAAATGCACAAACATTCGTTTAAAAAATATGTTAGTTGCTAGGTTTTAAAATTGCACAACTGATTTGTTCTCCACATAAATTCTCTTCCTCAGAAGCACAGTAAGTACATATATTTTATTTACTTACCTAATTAACAACAACAATACTAGGTAACATTTTGAAGTAACCTTCATGTTTATAATATTTTGAAATATCTTAATATTGAAGAATGTATTAAATAAACGAATTTTAATACAGCGTTTTCTTTAATTTAAAGCAGTTGGAACATTAGTACTTACAGTTTCTCGCGGCTTGCGTAGTTTTAGCAATGGATTTTAACATAACAGTGTTATGAATCAACAAGTGACTCGTCCGAGTGACTTTACTACACTGGCAGTGGCTTGTTTCACTGTTTGACGTCGCGACGCTCTACTCTACAGTTCTACACACTGTCAAGGTCGCAATAGCTTGTATACTAATAACAGTCATAAAGCAAAACATTTTGTACTATCACTGCATTTTTTAAATCAGTTTTAGGTGTAGTTCTCAATTTCGTTCCCTATCTTTACGTCCACAGCAGTCCTTTCATGTCCTCTAAAGAACCTTTATAAAACATTGAGAGATCGGCAACGTAAGTGCAATATCGGCAGATCGAGCTAGATAACGTGTAAATGAGTGAGGTTAAAGAAGAGGGCGCAAAAGTGTTCCACGCGTTTCCTTCGTGATTCAAACCGAACTGGAGTTGCTGGGGGACCAACGATTTCCTGACCCAACTAGAGGGTCACCACACACAGGGCTTTTCCTGAGCCTAATCCTCTAAAGAGGATCGTGAATTCCTGACACGCGACTTATGGACGGCCTATATCTTACTAATAGGTTGAATTTCGACATTACTTGTATGGAGCTTATGTCACAGTAGGCAAATTAACGGTTGATATAGATATAGGAATCCGGCATTAATCAGCCTTAAAAACAACCTTGCACCTGTTGAAAACTCTATAAAACATTACAAACGACATGTCCGTGTGCCCTTTTTTTGAATAGTAAGAATCAATGTTCCAGTAAAGTAGGAATTAGTTATGATGCATGCTTTTCCGACCTTTCAGTTTATTAAGGAAAGGTGAACCGGTATAGTCGGCATTGATTTCATGCCAATAGCGAAATAATGAGAACATTATTTCCCAGAACTTTAAATGCATGTTACTTGTGCATTTATAGTTTTTTTGATGTTTCTCAATATTGAGTTAAGCAGAATTGATTTCAAAATAAGGGAGCGGACAGTCAAGTCAACTAAGATACTTTTATCATCTTTCAAAACAACGTAGCCCATAGATTTTGTACGAGCTGTATGACATCCATAAGTTTGTGCACGTAAAATAGTCAAACAATGCAATTTTTTTTTCTAATCATTATATTTTCAAAGCAAGGCGTTGTTTTGACGCCTGGTCTTTTATAATATAATGATGTTAGAATTTATTGTAACGAGTGCCCACATCCATATTACCTGCATTTAGCTTTACCCGTATTTGGCGATACCTACTAAAATATTTCTCAGTATATCTCAGCTTCATTAACATTTAAACGTGGCTAAAAAAACCTAGGACGATATTGGCTACGTTCCAGAAGGGACTCATAATGACCACGTTCACGACCGCGGTTTTTCCCGTTGCACTTGCTGACGTACGTTACAACCATAAACTCTAGTGGAACGGATTATAGAGCGTTAATGTCATAAACGACGAAAGACACAAAAGTTATTGGTTGATTTAGAAATCGCTCCTTTTCTAATGTCAAGAGATAGACAGAATTAATGCTCTGTGGCCAACGACCACTTCCATTCACCTCTTTACATGGATCGTTGTGAGCGCTGTGTGATCGAAAATGATGTCGTCATTAATGACATGACGTTTTCGCCACGACCATAACGGCCGCGGTCGCCTTGTGGAACGGCAGACGGAGCATTTTGGGCGGTGAGAGATATTAAAGGGACATCCCAATTGTATACTTACAATGCCACGTGCTCCATACACATCTGCCCACTTGGAATATGACTCCTCATCCACGCCGCTGCATTAAGCCTTAAGACTGAATAGCAGTGACTTTAGTCTTATAAACTAAGCATAATAAGTATTCAAAACAAAGGAATCAGATTAAATGCCTGCAACCATGACGCTTAACATTTATTGCGAAATAATTCGCATTGCATACGATGTTTGCATATTTAACGAAATAAACGCGCCTTTATGGTCCACCTACACTATATTAAGTAGAGTCGATTATTGATGAGCAACTCCTTTGACCCCAATGTAAATTTTACAATTAATAATAAATGGTATAAAAAGTGTGATAACGTTATTATCAAATTAAACACATGTTTTCTTATGTAATTACGTATTTTTATAAGATATAAAATTATCATTTTAAAAACAATACTTACTTCATACCACGGGAATAACTCGATTAGAATAATATGCAGAATATCCTTGTTTATGGCTTGATTTAGCTTCATGTGGTTTTCCCTTCTTTCTTTCACATAAGGCTTATTGTTCAGTTTTTTAACAATAAATATTCTGCAGAACCCCACTTCAATTTAAAAATCTGAACACTTAGCGCGCGTGTACACGACACGAAGAGTATGAATAAAAGTTTATATTCCCACTTATTATGAAGATTAATGGAAAGAATTGTGAAATAAAACAAGGTTTTAACTACACAAAAAATGTATTAAGTCAATCTGATGTTTACAATAACATTATTGAACTCGACGTCGTATACATGGGTGGTCGCGCCGCCGCCTCCCTTATCAACATTTTGAACATATTGCTTATTCAATCGTTCATTGAACCCCACTGATGATTGCACAATTTGAAAGAAAAGTCTTAAAATGATTATGAAATGGATTTATTCATCACCGTTTTTTAGTGAACCAGCCTAGAATGTGTTGTATTGCTTATTCTCATTTTTTTCGTATTTTTTTTATCCAATACAACTGTAGCTCCAACTTTAGTGCATTAATCACAAAACCTACACGGAAGTACCAACAACAATACTACATAAACTTACAACTGAAAGTAATGAACGTTGCGCAATGTGCACTATTAATATCATAACAAAATTTCTTTGCGATTCATTTCGTAACCTAACCAATAGATCAAATATTGGTGATATTACGAAATCATTCTTAAGAGCGCTCCAGATTCTTACGAGAATTGACTTCACATTCTCGCGAGAATGTAGAGCACCCATTAAAATTACGCGGATTTTAAAACATATTTAGTGATTAGCGGTTATGGCCTCTAAAGTAAGGCTTCTTTTTTCAATTCTCATTTGATACGAAAAATACCAAGACTGTTTTCCCAATAATGCATACATCAGTGGGACCGTTGAAATAACCTCCTAAGGCTGCTATATTTCTGGCGACGGCAGCACGAATCTAATCAATGTTCCACAGTGTAACATTTTTTCCACAATTTTTATTAATTTCATTTTCTTCGTATACTGTTTCAGATATTTTGTTTTCGAACACATCAACTTAATTCTAGAAAATAATTTTCCCAAATTTAACACTAAGTGGAACCAAGGTCTTCGGCGAATTGACGACGGTTTGTAAATAAACGATTAACTCTCAACTTAACAACTACAAAAGAAATATAAACAGTGCCGGGCGATATGGCATGTGTCTTAGACTTTACACTTCGTCGAGCTAACTTTCACAGGCTCTTTTTGCGAAAATAGAGTCAAGTGTAAATCAAGTTAACAAATATTATACTCAAAGCTGGCGATCTCGAAATTTCCAAGCTAAACAAGTTAATCTTGTGTAATAAGTAATACACAACAGACAGTAACTACAGAGCGGATCTCAAATATTGCTACCGGATCAAATTCCCCTGAGAGAACCCTGTTGGCTGATATGAACTCCTGTGTAGTTGTTGTCAACAAATACTATCACAACTTTTAATATTATTTTTATGTGAATTATTTTAGTTTTAATCGATTATAAATCAAATTCGATGAAGTCTAAAATACAAATTGTATGATAAAGAACATATGTTCAAAGTCAAAAATTTTGTAAAAAATCTTGTATTTTAGAAACAAAATAAATACCGCTTACATTCTTTTGTAAAGTATATAATCTGGAAATCACAATATATCCGTTATGAATGCAATAATAGACTTCAAATTAGTTTTTGACCGTTGTCCTAATACTGTTTAGTTAGCAAATATTTTAATTGAATCGTATCCGACCTCTAGCGGTTCAATATAAAACTACTTTGGACATCTGAATAAGATAAATATTACTTGAGACCATTTAAATTTAAGACACATACCATAACCCTGCGGACGCCAATAAGTGCCAAAACAATAGCACCAATTAAAAACATATACGTTTGTTCTGATATTCACAACTCCTGATTTTGAAATTAGGTCAAAATAATACACGATAACCATTGTTGTCAAAAACTTATTAAGAATAGGCCGTACGAGATATCTTTTATAAATAACATTAAGACATTCAAAATAATTACTGCAAAGTTTGAAATATTTATTCTTGCATAAATGTGGTTATATACAGGTGTTATTCCTCGAAATACATGGTTTAGTAAATTTTACCCGTTTCAATGGGGTGCAATCAGGCAGGATTTCAATCTTCATTATTTAAATAATTAGTTCCTATTTATTTCATTAAGTACCTTTTATGTAACTTGGATAATATTTATTACCTTTATTTAATAATTTATAGATATATAATTATTAAATAAATCTGCGAAGGGCAGACGCCATAGTCCCCAGTTTCCCAGACCTCTAGTACCACTAGCAGTTCACCCCAATAGCCCGGTACTTTTTGTTCTCATTTCCTTGGGTGCATTAGTGTATGGTGTAGACAGGGATAATCGCCGGTCAGTGTCACGTCACATTTACATTAAATTTGTCAAGGGGCCTCTACGTGTTGGCCTCCCCATGGCCCCTCGCAAGCCCTCCAAAATTTCGGGACATATTTATGGCCCGTGGTCTTGAAAGACATAACATAAAGATATCTGTATTTTTTATTAATAATATTAATTATGTATTGATATTATGTTTCAAATTTGTCATTAAGAATTTTTTTTGTGGAATAATATGATTTGTCTATTAATAATTCCTTTAATCTTGTTTTAAATATATTTAATGGCATTTTTTTTAACGGTTTTGGTAGTTTATTAGAGTCCAGGAGGCAAATTTAAGCAAATATCTTAATGCCATGAAAATAGCACTCCATTATCGAGCGTATATTTTCATCACTCTACTGTGCGATCACTAAATATAAATCTACCAATATTAAAGTCAATAAATAGTGTAGGGCGCATCTCCGCATAGGGACGCTAGTTTTGTATCTACATTTACAATAAGATAGGGAGGCAGGGTGACCATTAGCTACCCTTTATTTACCTCGACTTCAAACTTGACTTGCTTTCATTTTGAGGGTAGGAGGTTATTCTATTCTATTTTTGGCGATTTGGCTCCAACGCTACTGGCGCTGATTCGGCCAAAGAGAGGGTAGGTTATATTTTATCAAATATATCAAAAACAGAGTTATCAATTCAAAAATAATAACTGGAGGTCGTAGTTGGTTATTTATACATCGTTCAGAAGTTTCATTGTGACGATACTCTAGTCTAGACAACGGTCCATACATTCATGAGAACACTCCTTTTAAAACAATATGACTGACAGCCTCTTTCTTAATCATCAACTTCTGTTTCCCGTGACAAATGCTCCTCTCAGATTTGATTATTGTAACTATCTCTCGTTTGACACGATAATCCTTCCAAATTAAAATGTATATCCAAATGTGCCGAAAAGCACAAAGGCCGCATGAAATTCCAATTTTACTTGTCCATCTCAACCGTTGATTTTGCTCGCGAGAAATATCTAAAGCGAGTAATGTCCAATATCTCCTATATTGGACATTACTCGCTTTAGATATTATATTATAATGTCACGGAATATCTCGTATCTCATTTACATCGACTACATTTGTATGTTCCCCCTAGTCTTGTACGCCCTAGAAAATGACTTCATTCGCCCTTGACTCCTACAGCCTTCAGACGCCACTCATTTTTTGTTAGAACAGTCAATTAATTCAACAAACTCAGCTAGTCGGATTATGTGGACACTGACTTATTTTATTCGAATTTCGCGAATTTAATAATAATTAGTTTCCCGGTCACAATTATTGTAAAAATGTTGTAATGTTTTGGAAAAAAGAACAAAAATATTTTCATATTATTGTTCTTTTTTTCCAAAATTAATGTATTTCATACTTTGCTATTTCCTTTGTCATGTGTGGAGGTTTATGAATAGCCTATAATAGAATAGTTCTTTAGCTATTTCTGTAACTTTAGTTTGTAAGACTACAGCTGTTAGCCCCCTAAAATAAAATAAATATTTTTCTCATATACGATTTACACATTCACATATCTACAAAAGGCAGACTTCAGCAAAATTTCACTTTAACTAAAATTATCGTGTATGCTTGCAAAAAAGTAATTAAAACGTCTAATTGCTTATTAATTGTTTCGACAGATTTGAAATATTGATGGAATAGATTTAACAAGTGATTAAAAGTGCATTATCCTAATAAGCGCAGGAATTTTATAATATCCAGTTTTGTTAAATTGTTAATGATACCTCGCATTACCTATTCCGAAAGTAATTAGGCCTATTATGCAGTGTGCGCAGCAAAACACAACCATTACTAATAAAAAAAAATTTAATTGCACACGTTCTTATGTGTCCGAGCATAGTGATGTACAGACTTTAAAACTGTACTACCTCCCGACATTAATATTTTAATACATATCTATTACGTATACATACTTTCCTTATAATATTAGTTAAAATACTACATACATAAATTGCTATCATTTCGTATTTAGGCCACAATTTATAATGTAGCGGGTATGGGACTTAAAAATATATTTTTAAAACTGTGACGACGACGTTAATAGTTTTGCAAGAAATTATGAAAATAGTTAATTATTATTATTAAAGTAACAAAACAACTTCGTTCTAACCAGACGTAATAACTATATGTATTAGACAAGACTGCGCGGTAACTTATTTTGTAGGTCAAAATATTCTCCGCGCAGCTACGGTTCTGCAAAAGCCTTTTTTTAACAGTGATGTGTTGTAGTGTAATAATAAAATAACTGTCATTTTTTAACTTACTCTTACTTTTATGAGAGCGAACAAACAGTACTGATAGGCAAGTGAATATTTGTATTTCGTAAATGCACGATATTAAATATATTTATATTATAATATAGACAATATAAGTACAGAGCCCGCAAATAGCACAGTTCAACAGCCGTTGGTATACAATGTACGGACGCATATCGTATAGGACACTAGTTAGCACAAAATATCTGAATACTTACAAGTTAAAAATATTACACTATTAGCAGCCGTTCTCACTGAGAACATTCACTATTATATATATTATAGGTTCACTGTCATTAACATGACATATCTTCGATTACAAATTTAAAACCAATCCATGAATAATATATAACATGTACGTAGAAGTACAGTATGAGCAAGACTTAAATGCATCCTTGAAGTTCGTACACGTCATTGCGTAGAACACAATTATAATATAAAGTTCAAAGACAGAGCTGAGAGAAGTGTTGTGGTCTCGATCAGCCGCTAGCCGGGCTCGCATGCCATCTCTATCGCACAACACACTGTAAGGTGTAATAAACTTTATTAGACTGGACCTGCGCAAATTTACGGAACTAACTTCACTCGAAGCGCATTTACGTTTTGCACGTTCTGTACTACTTATATTGACTTATTAATCTCCAAAATGTCAAATATTTAAGACAATCTTAGACCACCTGTTATCCGTACTAAGTTTGATGAACTCTAATAAAATGTAGAATTTTCAGGATATCATTTATAAATGTAAAAAAGGCTCACCAAATTGGTATGTAAGATTAGAGTATGTATGGCATATAACTCGAAATTTACTCCAAAAAATCTAAGAGAAAACCTCTGAAAATGAAAAATGAATATTCTCAGTGAAAACTACGTAATTTTACCTTAAAACCTATCGTATAGTTAAAATAACCACCGTACGTATTAAAGACGAATTAGTGAACAGAAAAATAAGAGATCTCGATCGATGTGATTTCATACTTCATTTTTAAACATATTTTTTTTTAATAACAATAATCTTTACTAATACTGCCCAAATAATTACTTTTTGAAATTTCAAAATCACTGGGTACATATAATGGAATAATTATATAAAAGCTAATAAAACAATTAAATTGTCTAGTAGTTCTCCTTTAAGCGTGTCGAAGCTATTAAACATAAGACGACTGAAGTCTGTGGACTGTTTCCCCCCTCAAGGACATAAATGGTGCGTAAGAGTGAAGCAGTTTTTCTGCGTTACTATATTACACCGTCTAGACAAATTAATGATCTAAAACGGAAACTATACGAGTTGACTTCTATCTTTCAATTTCGATGGAAATGTGGTAAAATATATAATTAATTTAAGCAGTTATAAAATTAAATTTAAATTACAGTTAAATAAATAGTTCACTTGTGCAAAAAGTTGTAACAAGAATTCGTTTATTATTTTAGATCTTTTAACCATTCTCTATCCAAATTGTAAGACATTAAACGAAGTCTAATTTCGACGTTAGTATAAAAAAATCCTGAAGTCGTCATGATACAATAGATAATTGAAAATTGGTACATTCGATGTAATAGGTGGTGCGCAAGAGCTAGTCAGCGCTTGTGATATGCGAGCGGAGGGAAATGTTAGCAGCTCACAATTGGAAAGACACACATGAGATGTTTAGAGATCAGATAAATCTCTAGGTAAGGGACATAAAGTGATATTACAAAGTCTTGTGACTAGACTTCAAAGACACCTGAATTATGTGTGATTTAAAAAGACTACCAGCAACTATTAATTGTAGTAGTCGCCGCAGAAGTCAATTGCAGGCTGGTGAACTGCTTACCGCCTTCTCTATTGAGTAGCTCTTTCGCATAGACCATAGACACAGAAAGAGCTACTAGAGGCCTTTATTTTTTTGCGATGGCAATTCCGATAATATAAAACAAAAAAATACTATACAATAAATATAGCTGCCAAATAATAAAATAACAAATAATTTTATAATAATATTAGAATAAATTGTATAAATCATTTAATAAAAAATAAATACTGCATGCCAGTCAATAGATCGATTAATACAAACTTAAAATATATGTCAAACAACATGTCCGTCCAAAAATACGATAGTTAATAGTATTAGAGCACTAATGCAAGTAGTATACCACGTTCTATGTACTAAGGCGATGCGCACCGCGACCGGCGACGGGTCGCGGCGACCGAACGGCGACTGAGTCGCGGCGACCGAGTCGCGGCGACCGACACACTCAGCTACTTAAAGTAATATATTAATCATTATGTTGAATGTAAATGGCAATCGTGTGGAAGCTGCACAATAACGCGGTCCAGGCGGCTAACCTGCAACAACACGTAACATCGCATACTGTTTATTATTTTTAAATCTGACACATTCATTAAAAAAAATTATTAGTCATATTTGACTGCACACAACATTATTTTTTATTGCAAAGCTGACAAATAGGCAGGTGGCCGACGTAATGGCAAATGGTTATTGTCGCATATATAGACCTTCAGAACACTAGGGGGGGGGGGGAACGCATTGCTAGCCTTTTAGTTCAAATTCAAATTTTTTTATTCAAAATAAGTTCTACTGAACAACACGATATGGAATCTGGCACAGGGTGGAGGGGATGGGATAGGCTATTGGAATAGGGGGTGGCATAAGGCGAGGCGAAGAGCCCTATCGGTACGGTGAGAGTAGTGTATGCGTTTTTGTAAAAGACAGAATTTAATTGTCCAATAAAGAACCAGTGAGAAGGAAACCCATAAATGCATGTATTCATTTGTTCTGTTCATTTCACATTCGCGTACAACAATGATTTGGAGGGAACTTGCCGCCACGGTTTTCCCATTGCGCCATAACATGGGGTTTTTTATGAGAAAAATTCTTAGAAGTCGGCAACGCGTTGGCGACACTTCTAAGAAATTTTATGCAACCGCTTCGATCTTGTGGGCCGTTTGCCTGTTTGTCTACTTCAGGCAATAAAAAAAAGGTTGGTGACTTGCTTGGTACCAGTGTACTCACGTGACTAGGGCGAGAGGTCCTGGTGCATGGGGTCGTAGCCCATGGAGCCGTCGTAGGGGGGCTGCGGCTGGTCGTAGCCGGGCGCCGGCAGCGAGTAGCCCATCGAGTCCTGCGCGGGCGCCGGCGACATCATCGGCGTCGCCGTGCCCGACGCCGCGCCCATCGAGTAGGGCGACGCGCCCGCTGCTGGCGACAACACACGCCAATTACAAGCACCACGCGCCGACCACTGCTCTATGCTCTATGCGCGCTACTCGTCTATGTATCCCAACGAAAGGCTGACTCGCACTGCATTCGGCTCGTAATGAGCACACAATCAACCTAACGATAGGTAAATATGCTTTGGAAGACGAAGTCTATCCAATCTTATGTGAGTCATCTTTTATTGATCACAAAATAGCATGGTACAGAAGAACTTATTCATGAGCATAGAAGTGAGAAGTGTGAGAAATGTTGCTTGCTAAAATTCCATGAATAAATAAATTTATTTGTTACATACAGTTTAGCTAACTAAAACTAAAGACTTAAATTATTCAGAAACTTTTTACATGACATTACTAATACAAATGTCAATGTCATTTTGACATTTGTCGTTATTATTGTCATTTCTGTTACGTTGTTGTAATTGTATTTTAGCATTTCCGAGCTTAAAACATTAATAAAAATATTATAAAAGCGGATTCGCCATAATTTTTTAGTCTATGCTTTCATCCAGACTAAGGCCCGCAAGTTCAAACGCAATTTATAATATGGAATATGTTATATACGGAAAAAGTTGATCGACGGTTTAAACCCATATTGTAAGATCAATCCTAAAATATCGATCAGTGTGTTTTATATGGTACAATTACCTATTTCGCTCATATTTCATTAACTTTTTCGAAGCAGTTTAGTATTATAGTAACATTTATATTGTTAGTGACACTGCAAGAAAAAAAAGGTTGATTATATAATTTTATATTAATATTATTAAAATTTATATTATAATTTTATATTAATATAATATTTGCTATTCCATGAGTAGGTGCCAACTTTTTGTGACCTTCACTGCTGTCGTAGTTTGTTTGATTATATGAAGTAATGAGATTTTTTAAAATAATCTATGTTTTAAACTACGATTGATCTTACGGCCGTTAGATCGTTGATATTTTAGTATATAGGTTGCATAATTAAATAAGCTACGACTGAAACAATCACTTTAAAACTGACAACTAAATAGACTTGCAGAATACAAAATAATAATGTTCAATACTGCTCTACCATAGACAATGCTGAAATAGATTTCTGTACCATGCTACATTGTACAAATAACACTTTTAAATCAGAGATTTTTTATAGTATCGATATTTTTATATTTCGCCATTTGACATTTTAATCATAAACAAGAGTGGGATGAAATAAAAAAAAGGATTATTTTAAACTATCGTGGACTAAGTGTATTGTTCTTAAAAGCTACAATGATATTGTGCGATTATTATCGCATTTAATGAGTTAATATCTTTTTGGCTGATTCTCGTCTAATTGTGACTATATTTCAAAGGGTTTATTATAATATTTTTATTACTGTAGTACGAAGTGGCTCTGGCCGGAGGGGAGCTAGCATCGCGCCTCGCGTCAATCCAAGGCAGGTCTGTGTACGAAAACCACTCTATAGTGCTACAGAAATTTACTCTCTAATATCCTAACATAATAAATATTCCAAACATTGAATTCAGTCAACAAAGAATGGACATATTTTCTAATCTAAAAATATGTTTATGAATTCTTATAAAAAAACAACAATCATACATAATGTGAGAACTATAACATATTATATAGTAGTATAAAAGATTTAGTCATACAATAAGAACATAACTTATGACAATGTGAAACATATAAGTCTGAATAATTTAAACATGTACTAAAAAATAAATATTTACTTAACAAGCTTTTAATAACAAAACTTCAATAAAAGTCAACTAAATTTTACACTCTTGTCGACTGTTTCCAACTTTAGTAATTCATACATACAAATATGTTTATAATTACCGGCAGCTTTCTTGGCGGCGTAAAGGTTGGCCTCCTCTTGCGCCTTGCCGATGTTCTTCTTATAGCGGATGCGCTTGTTGCCGAACCAATTGGACACCTGAAATATTCAAAAATCATAATAAAATATTCATAATAAACTTTTTCAACCCATTTGCTCAAGAAATGTATTTACGAAGCCTGGTATATACATTGCTCGAAAGTTAAAAATTATGCACCACACAATCGAACGTGCGGGGAAAATGGGCACTCTCACATATGGCGGTAAAATAGCTACTTAGGTAATTTTTTTAAGAAGAGATAAATAAGCTGAATAATCGAACCTCCTTGGAAGCGCTTTTGATCAATATTAGCAACTTCAAAGATTGTTGTGACTTTCCTACTGATATGTATGTTTGTTTCCTTACCTATTGTACTATTTTCTCTCAAGTGTGTTGAAAAAGTCGTATGACAAACGTGCAATTGGTTTTTACAAACTCGGTCACTATGGTAAGCCCTCGATTTCGTCTATTGGTTTGTAAAAACCAACTTACCCCACGAGTATCATAAATAGCTATTAAAATGTTATTATAATATTACCATGTTTTATTATGATCTTTAGCAGAACATGCATAGAATAATAACATGTTGAAAAGCAGTGCTCATAGAAAAGAAGTAGACTTAATGTTTAATTTATATGACTTTCAAAAACTGTTCTCCGGTAGAACTTAGTTTGAGTTTAAGAAGTTGAAAGAGTACTAAACTTTTAGATTAACCAAAAAAAAAATAGCACCAACACTCTGACTATGTAATTTATAATCTGTGGTAGGGTGATCGTTTGTTTATAGCTTAATCTCGATATGTGTTCCCCGTTCACTGTAACATGAAGGTTTTAAATAGAGATTATACAATTTAACTCATTCTATATTTTGTTGGAGATTTCTAGTAATTATCGCGATTTTGGGTGTTTTCAACTATAGCTTTAGGTGTTAATTTTTTTTTTATTGTTGATAAAACCTACGCGTCGAGTTACTTTGAATGGGAAATAAGAGATAAATTGAAATGACTTTAATGGACATTTCATAGTGTTACAACAATTTAGGAATCTTTTTTAATGAAGGTGATAAGTACAATAGAAGTTACAGAAAGGAACAAGATTTGTATAATACCTGCTTGTTTTATTATTGCATGAGTTCAGCGGACAGGCAGACGGCCCACCTAATGGAAAGTGATTACCATCGCATATGGTCATTTGTAACACCAAATTCGCTAGCAATATGCTGCCGCTTTTTAATTCTAAAAACACAAAGACCTATACTTTTTTATCTGTGCAGGAACATAGAAAGAATACAATTTCCTGGCCCGCAGCCAGATGATTGGGCATTTGCGCCCTGGGATGGCCCGCCATAACAACCTTGAGTTGTGTTCCGGCATTAATGGCCAGGTTCCAGTCTCCCTTTAGAGAGTGGCAGCATGTTGGTAGCCCCTTCAGCATTACAAATGTCTATAATGCAATAAAAAATGTAGGAATGACTCCATTTAATTATTAACAGTAATATCACCAAAAACCACGGGTTTAAGACACTACCTGTGAAACAGTAATGCCACACTTCCTGGCCATCTCCTCCTTCACCTCCTCGCTCGGATAGGGGTTCGCGAGGTGCGAGTAAAAGTATTCATTGAGCAATTCGAGGGCCTGCTTGCTAAAGTTCCGTCTCTTCCGCCTCGCATCGAGGAAGCTGCATTGTCAACGTTAGCGATTAACATTTTTACCTGTGAAACGGTAATGCCACACTTTCTGGCCAGCTCCTCTTTCGCCTCTTCGCTGGGGTATGGGTTGGACAGGTGCGAGTAGAAGTATTCGTTAAGGATCTCCGAGGCTTGCTTGCTGAAGTTGCGCCGTTTGCGACGCGCGTCCAAGAAACTGCAAGCGGGAATTTAGCATGATGGTACTTCTTTATATACATTTTAGAACTTTCGTTTCACTGGTAGGTCTTGAGGCCAAAGTTGAGCTGGTGGGATTTTTGATGCAAGTTTCAAATATACCACATTCAACAATAATTAGGTTTTAAAAATATTTATTGGTGGCAGTTGCTTCTTGTTTGGAAATTAAGCTCGACATAACGGACTGTATGATTATTATTATAAAATTAAAAATATATAAAAAGAGTCGAGAGAGAGTGATAAGTCGACAAGAAGAATTCTGTAAAATTAATAATTTTTGCCTACAAGGCCGCTCCTATACCCCGCGTACAGTCCGACGCCTAGCTGCTAATTGTGCGAGCAATAGGCATCGGCGCGGAGAGTAGGTGTGCTCCGGCGGGCGGGTTAGGAGGGTGCTCTCTATCCGCAACAATATGGTATACTAACTCTTGCTCGCGGCTTAGCTCGCGTCAATGTTATCTTGCGGGCACCGTACATTATCCAAGATACAAAGTAGCCATAGCTATTCCAAACTATAATCTATGTCTGTGCCGAGTTTCATCCAGATCTGTTCAGCCGTTCTAGCGTAATTGTGCATCTACTCAAACTTTCGTAGGTATAATATCAAGGATATATTTTTCTTATAAAATATATTTTCTTAGAAGACGGCTTACAGATAGGCTCAAAAAATCGAACAAATGCTATATAGATGTTACATTGAATGGTCAAATGTTTTGATGTTCTTAATAGTTCCGCCAAATACCAGTTTGCGAGGAACAATAGTTGGGCCTGTGTGTACATGACCAAACAAGAAGTATTGTTATAAAAAAAAAACATACCAACACAGTCCAAAACATATTTACAAAACAGAACACAATAATGTTATTAGTAATTTTTTTCGCCTTATGTCTATGTTAGTTATTAATGACTAGCACTGATTTAAACCTCTCAATGAAGGACCAAATAAGTGGGCAGTCAAATTTATCAGCTATTCCCGTCAGGATGCTGTTGCTGCTACCACGCAATCTGCTTAGTAACGAAGTTGAGATTTACACAGTTATACAGAGTGCAAACATTATAATCTTTACTTATTAAAAAAATTGCTATTCAGTAAACTCGTATTTCTAAAGGATGATGTAATAATATACCTAATTAAGGTTTTATTTGATCAAAAAACTATAGTCTTGATAATATAATTTACAAAATAAATGTATGCAAATACTCCCATAAATTAACGTAAATAATTAATATAAAAAAGTTTCTATTTACACTTTCACTTACCGTGAACGCAAGATCATGACTGCCTCGCATGTGGATTGCTTCAACTGCATCTGTATGGAGCTGAACTTCTTATGAATTATCTGCACCATGCGCTCGATTTCCTGACAAAGGAATAAGACATTTTTACAGCCTCATCTGCACACTAGCCAATAGAGATTTCTTATCTATTTAGAACAATTTTTTTTATATACTTTCTTTCTCTTTTATATTAACACATTTGATTTTTTTTAAATAAGGTCTGTAATCTCATTTTTATTGCTGGAGCACAGTAGACAGGCTCACGGCCCAACTGTGATAGAAAGTGGTTTCCGTCGCCTATGGACATTAGCAATACCAGAGATCCTGCAAATATGCTGCCGGCCTTCAAGGAGGAACTGGAGCCTGACAACTGCTGCCGGAACACAATTCAAAACTGTTATAGCGGCTTACTCTAGACCAGGGGTGGTAGTCATCTAGTCGGGAAAATGCTCTACCACCTGGCCTGCTCTACCATCTGGTTTGCACTTAAATAATTGGACAGGTTTCAAATGGTTTTGAATCTGACTTCTAGACAGCATGGCTTGTGTAATAGCATGCATTGATGTGCTACTTGGTGCAACTTTCAGTCGAATTCAATTTATTTTAAGAAAATGGTTTAGACAATGGAGTAGAAACATTGATAATAATGATAGCGACGCGGGTGTAATTAATTTGAACTTTATAACATTGAAATAATTTTATAATATATAATTGTATTTAATATGGAAATACTCAATTTTAAGAAATAAATGAATTATTATTATTATTAGACATATCAAGCCATTACCGCCAATTTATTGTAAGCGGTATTAGTATCAATTTTTTTTTTGTTGCAGCATAACGTATTTATAAACAGTTATTTTGTTTTAAAATTTTAAACCCTAGTAAATCAAAAATGTACACAAAATAATAGTTAAAAATATCATTTGCAACAAAAAAGTATTAGGGTACAAAAGTCGGTTACGTGAAAAGGTTTGACATAAAAAAATTAATAATAATTTTATAGGATATTAAAGGTGTGGTAGCGTAATGGCTGGCGCACTTATACTCAAAGGGCGCGGGTTCAATCCTGGCCGGAACGCACGCACCGCTTAGGCAGATTTTTGACCTAATGTGAATATTGTTGCAATCACCACATGCTAATAACGATGAAGAAAACATCGTGATACAACCTGCACATCGAGATAATCGATGTGTCAAACCTGCCAAGCCGCCTTGGATAAGCGTGGCGGGTATACTGTCCGTACCCCTTGTAACGGGAGGCCGGAGTCCATCCGTGGGACATTTATTAATTATTATTATTATAGGCTATTTCCATTCAGAATACAATGTTTGTACTCTGGGTGTTCTTCATACCTGTCATTGGAAACGGCCGTCTTACCTTGGGTGTGATTGGTCTGGTGCGGCTTTGCTCCCTGAGCAGGTTCATCACGTGCGTGGTGAATTCATTGCAGGCGTTCTCATACTTGTCCAGCTCCTGGTGGTATATCTGCCGGATCTGGGCGAGCTTCGCGCGGTAGTCCGAGTGCTCGATCGCGTTATCTGCTTGGGCCACAGTGCCTTAAGTAGCGCCGTTGTGTACAGAGAGAGGACAGAAACACATCATGCAACCTCTGTCCTTTTCATTAATTGTATAAATATTATTAACACAGCACTATATAATTGAAATGACAGTGGTGTGCAATACACATCAAATACAGTTGCATATCATAATTATATCTTAGGAGAAAATAATTAATTTTAATATTATTTTGGACAACAAATACTTTAATAAATTCAAGTCTAAGGAAACGCGATATAATAATAATGGCTTAATAGCGAAGAGCTTTGACGGCCGTCTAGAGAAGCTCTCGTTTGTTCTCTTGGTTAAGGGTTGGATGCAGGAGCAGCTTTCTTAGACACGGCCTCCATTGTTCCTACATTTCAAGTATTAACCACCAGTAGCTTGGGCCTTAGGCTCTTTTTTTAATTTTTTTAAATATTTGAAAATAAAAATGTAAATAATAATAAAAACCAGCTCATTGTAGATTCTCGTTATTTTGTTATAGGTAGTACATAACAACAACAAACACCTTTGAATCCGATGTTAGACAACCAGACCATATTACACAATGTAAATTTTGTTTAGGTAATATAACATGCAAGGTATCAAGTCAGATCTTTATAATGAAATATGGGCGCCAAGAGTTAGACCACTGTACTATAGAGACGACATAATTATGAGTCACTATTGTGACATTTAAACAAAATTTCTTTCTCTTAAATGCTATGGACAATACAAAACTCTAAACATATTCTACATAAGATGACAGACTCTATTCCTAAAATGTCTCATATTTTTCTCATTTTCCTCAAGGTATTTCCCCACCAGTAAAAAACTTAGCTAAAAAAAGTGGCTGATCAAGGAGTTTCTATACTGTAGATGAATTTCTTAAAAAAAGTGCTTGTCATTATTATCTATACGGAAAAGCTTAGTGATCTATTTGTTATTATTTCTCTTGACATTAATTACTTGTATTTGATCGAAAATTGACTTTTTTTAAATGAGAATATTTATGTTAATTTAATTTTAAATTTGATTTCATTCATTTTGTACACCACTATGTGGTAGAATGTACTGTGCATCTACAATTGTGTAACACCTGTATAAACTACATTCTCGCAAATAAAGATATATTGATTGACTGATAGCTTTGTGTCTGAGGTCAATTCTAGAATATCAGATATAGAATTTATAAAAATTAAGTGTATGGCAGTAGTTTTTAGATGAAATTTTGTTTCATACAATGTTTAGAGCATAGATATGAATTTAGCATAGGGGCCCAAATTATTCATATAAAATAATTAAAGAAGTTTTAAAATGTTAATTTTCAAGAATAACATTTATTTTCTTCAATACATCTATATATTATAATGTTATAAAATTGTAAGTGTAGTCTTTTGTTTCTTATCTTGCATTTTTATTGTTGGTCTGTTTGTTCGGGATTCGCATAAAAACTACTGGGGCGATTTCTATGCGATTTTCACTGATCAATAGTAAATTACTGGACTTAAAATCTGGGGTACTTTATACCGTGAGAATCCTAAGGGAATTTTCTTGGGGCCGGTTTAAAATGTATCAAAACATGCAAAATATATTTATTAAAAGAATTGCAGTTGTGTATGCCTTTAGTAACATTACTTATACCGAGTTTTACAGGAATTTCCGAGATTCATACTAAATCAAATTATTAACCCTGTTGAAAATAATGTTTGATTTTATATTTCGCAAAATAGCTGTAGCCTTTGTGGACAAAGACGCAAAAGTGGAAAAAGGGCAAATACTTGTACTAATATATAAATGTCAATCTAAGTCTAGTTGTTTGTGGAGTCTGGTGGGAACAGAAGGCTATACATTTTTATTTTCTAAAAATTTGTAATATTACATTAAATGAAGAATATTTGTAGGATATTGATAGTTTTTGAGTAGTACAATACAACAAGCCTTTTTGCCTGAAATTGTGGCAAATTGTTCTACTATTTTACGTTTTTGTTTTCTTAAATATTATTTTAATATATATATGTATATTTAACTGGATACTTTTTATCTCAGAAAACACAAGTTTCTGCCCAATTTGTGATCACAGTTCCGCAAGAGAAGATACATATACTACTAATTAAGTAAAATTATAAACCATGAAAATGTTTTAAAATAAAAACACCTAATATGTATGTAAATTGTTAATTTTACTAAATAGATTATACAATTTATTTTTTTGTTTATTTTATGTATTTTTTTCTTATAGCATATTTTAAATACCGTTACATTTTATGTACATCTATTTACATAATGTTCTACTTATTTGGCTTTTATTTTAATGTTTTATAAAGAGCTATATTATTTTCATTAATATTTTATTACAATAATTTAAGGGTTTCATATAAGAATACCATGGAACATAGAATACTGAGCATCAAACTGTTAGACAAAGTTGACAGTGATATCATATGAGCTAAAACAAAACTAACAGATATAAGGTCAAAAATCAATTCTCAGAAATGGAGATGGACAGAGCATATGCTTAAGACCAAGTGGAGCAAACTAGTAACGCACTGGCACCAAGGGTTGGCAGAAGGAGTAGGGGAAGGCAGAGCAAGTACTGAGAGACCCTACAGGTGATGTGCAGCTTAAGACAGGTAGCACTGGCATGAGCTGCAGGAGGCCTTTGCCAGGAGAAACATTGCAAATTACCTCATCTCAGATATAAGGCTATATTATTTATAGACAGTAAGTGACCTCTTATTTTCTGCTTCAAAATACCGTACAATATTATCATTGTTTTATGGATAAATTATACAACATCAGTTACTGAGCAAATTTTTTTTTTCTTTAAGCAGTAAATTCATAAGGAAACCTACACATCGAGATTACTGCCATATAGAATCTGTACTGCACAACTGTAATAGATATACTTCCATTGCTACAGATAATTTCAATTTAGTATGAATTAGGAACTTTCTGTGAGATTCTCAAGCAATGAAGTGGCGCAGCTTGGTTGTGTTCACACTAGTATTGGATAGGACATGATTATAGAATTTGTTTGTAAGAGTAACTTGTCATTCTGTACTGAACCAGTACAATGTACAACTTTAAATGAGACAAAATTTGTACGGTTTGTACCACTGCAGTACATTTGAAGCAATGACGCCGGTGAGGCAGTAAACATCATTCCTCTATTTGTCCTGTTCAAAACTTCTTCTTTGTAAATGTTTGTTAAGAATGGGATGTAATGGGCCTTGGTCACCTTATTTTATTACTAGTTGTACTTTGACTTGTCATGTTGTTACTCTTTGTTATATAATTATCTCAAAGGCTTTATTGTAATGTTGTAGCACAAGTATTTTTACATTGTTCCACTTAAGTTTGAGGTTCGAGTAGCAGCGTGACAAAAATTTTGAAGTCTTACATTTCAATTTCAATTTTGTGTTGTATCAGTACAACTCTATTTCATATGGGACAAATGTACTGATTCACACTTGTACTACTCATCACTAGTTCACACATACATTATTAAACTGCAGCTTACCCCATTCTCCAGCAGCTGCAGATGCTGAGGCAGCAGCGCCAGCACCACCACCCTTCTCAGGTCCAGCCACACCTTCAGCAATCAGCATATTATCCAGACGCATGAGTTGAGGATCTGGAGGTTCCTCTTCTTGGGTGTTGCGAAGCGAAAGGACTACAAGGGAATAGAGTGTTACTGTTTTTTATTGCAGGAGTTCAGCAGACAGGCAGACAGCACACGTGATAGAAAGCGATGACAAACACCTATAGACACTTGCAACAATAAAGTTGCTACAAATGTGCTGCTGCTCTCTTAAGGGACCTGGTCATTAAGGGCAAATCACAACTTAAGGTTGTTATGGCTGCATTATCTAGACCAGGGTGGCAGCCATCCAATGGGGCTAGTATCCTACCATCTGGCTGTGGGTTGTTTTGTCACTTTTTACAACATGCTGCCCTGCCATAGGAAATTGTATTCTTTCTCCATTCCTGCATGGATAAGTTTATAAGCTTATCTGCCAGGGATGAAGAAAGCATACCATAATTTAATGAACATGCAACACACAGCAACACCTACTTAACTACTCAAGAATTCATAGATAGTTTACACAAAGAAGTATATAAATAATGTTTCTGTTTGATAAAACTATAGATATAGCTACATGAATTTTAAGTTTCAGGGTAGAGGAGTGGGGGAGGGAGGCATACTTACAACCTCTATAGTCTGTAGATCTAGAAATATCATTTTTATATTAAACATAACCTCACTTGTTTTTTCCCTAATATTGCACTTATATCATACGCCCAAAATTGAACAATTGTTTTAAAGTTTAAAATAAGCCAGTGATCAAGACCAAAGAAACAAAAATCCGCAGTCATAAAAAAATAAAAAATAAACAATAGAGCACATTCACATACCCTACAAGAATAACCATGAAAATATTCAAAATGGTAGCCAATAAAAAAAAATGTATATATAAATTAAATTATAAATGGCTGCCAGAAGCTAACTGAACCTTACTTAAATCACTGTTCTAGTCACTGGTCCTGACCTTTTGTCACCCATCACAACATTATTAGTGAAATAATAGTTGAGGTTATGTTTACCAAAAATAAAATAACAAGAGCTCTGGACCATAGCGGTTGCAGAAAGGGTACATATACACCCCTAATCACTCCGTCCACCCACTACTTAGAATTCGTCAAACGGATATTTGAGTTCCAGCCCACTGTTTAAGCAAGAGTTCAATGACTTCTCATTAACAACATGCCTATTTATATGGATGATGGATCACATTCAGAAGTTTTAAATTGAGGGTAAATGTATAGCTTTCCGGTACACGAATTTTAAGTAGCGGGGAGGTGAAATGGGGAGGGGGAGAGGCATACTTACCTTTACTATAACCCCCGAGGTCCGGAGACCTTGTTTTATTTTTATTTTTAATAAACATAACCTCACTTATTTTTGGCTAATATTGCACTTCTATCATAAGTCCAAAGTTGAAAAATCTTTTAAACTTCAAAAAAAAAGCCAGTAATCAATATAAAAAGAACTAAAAACCAGTTTAATTGGATAAAAGTGAAGAAAAACACAATAGAGCACATTCACATATACCACAAGAGTAACCATTCAAAATGGCGACCAATAAAGACGATTTTTCAAGTAATCCCATTTATTTATATTTAACCAATATTAAAGAAAAAATGTTCTGCAATGTACTTAAAAATTTATATAATTAATATATTGATTTATTGTGATATTAAAAAGCAAAGTGCTAATCGTCGTAAATTGATAAATAAAACAAATGTTTCATATGAGACAAAGCTTCGTACTGTTTGTGTGTATAAAATAAATAGTAAATGGTAACCAGTCGGTTCTGGCATATCGCTGGCGCAGCACAGCGGCCGACGTATCATTTCTACATTAAAAACAGTTTTAATTTTACAAAAAGTTTAGTGGTTATATGTAATTCGTGAGTACATTCATAAACAATTTGTGAGTACATTCAGAAACTCAAATCACGCTTTGTTATTATCAAAAGTGACACACTTTTACAACAAAAATAAATAAGGTTAAGTTTAAAAATTTAAAAAAAATTAAAACCTCCAGACCTTAGGGGTTGTAGTGGGGGTAAGTATACCTCGCCCCTACCCACTACGCCCACCCACTACTTAAAATTTGTGTACCGGATTGTTAAGTCGCAGCCAAATTGAGTATCAATGATTTCTAGAAAACCAAGTTTCTGAACTTTTGGTCAGCTGCATCTAACTTTATTGGCAGTCTTTCAGAAATACTAATGCTAATGAAAAAACCCATATAGTGTAGTGTGTAAAACACTAATATAGTTGACTAGGCAACAGACACAACTGAATGCAAAGAGACTTCAGGTTACTTCAGGTTTTCCAGAAAGACCGAAATAGACCTATCAGGGACCTGTATGAATTGAAAATTTGGCATTAAATACTTGAAATGTCTAACCTGTTTTCTCTTTGATTTCACACAAGACTGAAAACAGCGCTGGCTTCATTCTGTGGCAATTAAGCGTGTGTTTCCTCGCTTGTGCCTCGTCCAAGCTCTGGTCAGTAATATTCATGATCTGTTGTAATATTTCTCCGATGTCCTGCTTCCGTGCTTCGTTCTCGCCGGTGGCGGGTGCTCCTTCTCCTCCTGGCAAACCGTAACCCTGCGGTCCCATCAATCCCCCGCTATGCGCCATCATCCTATTTGGATCGTCCATCTCAATACATTAATGCACCTTAGGCTTACACTAAGTACGTATACGTATTTGTACGCTGTTAAAAATAGTTACTTAGTAAAAATGTTTATAAATTTTAATAAAATTCACTGCGCTAATTCTCCAGCTCCGACCCCTCGTTTACTAGATACAGCAATAAAATGGCCGCCTCTTTGTGCTGTCAAATTTAAAATATTTCAAAAGGAAAAACAAATAATTAAAACTATTCCCATCACGCTTTATCTCGAAGTCATTTATGACCGTGATTTAGTGTACGAGCGAGATACTAAATAAAGTATTGCCAGTATACATACATATTTCACGCTTGTTCCTACGGGTGTCGACAGAGTTTAAGAATTTCCACTTGGGTGTATACATAATCTTAGCAAACTTCTTTCACATAAGAACATATATATTCACAAAAATCATAAAATAAGACAATTAAAAAACAAAAGTATACTTTATCTGGCTAAACTGGAAACAAGACTGTCAGTGTCAAACATCATTTAAATCATTCAATTTAATTGACTTAGCGTGTTCCAGCCTGGAATTTAAAAATGAAATATTTAACATTGTTTAACATTATCCTTTACACCCATTTCGCTTACATCGAACAATAGGTCTTATTCTGATTTTTCATGTGTATTTAGCCATGCTTATTATGATGAGAATTGATCCTGAATCCTGAACCATCTCTCCAACTTATTTGAAAGTTGGAAGAGGAATCTTTCACTAATTTATTTCGTCATCTCCACGCGATCAATGGTTAATTACCGGCCAACAGATGTGATTATTTAAAAACAAGTAATATCCTTCTTATAGTTAAATGAGACACGTTCTCGCTTTAGTTTATAGGTGTAGTGTATTTAGTAACCATCTCCCGATCGTCTGCGCCCAGTTCAGGCTCTCGCATAACCAGTGGGGAAGTAATAAATTACATCGGAAAATCAAAATACCAAATCCTTTACGGGAAATAATCATGGCTGACCCTAAAATTGAAGAAATTCTAGCACCTCTACGTGCCAGCGTGAAGGAACAAGGTGATTTAGTCAGGAAATTGAAAGAAGAAAAGGCACCCGAAATCGATATTAAAAAGGCTGTTGCTGAGTTAAAAACTAGAAAGAAAATACTAGAAGACAAAGAATTAAGTTTAGCACCTACTGAGGAGTTATTTGACCGAGCCAAAATGGAAGATTTGATAAAGAGAAGATTTTTCTATGACCAATCATTTGCAATCTATGGTGGCATCACTGGCCAGTTTGATTTTGGTCCTATGGGTTGTGCATTAAAAAGTAACATGATCCAATTGTGGAGGAAGTATTTTATTCTCCAAGAACAGATGTTGGAAGTTGACTGCTCTATTTTAACTCCAGAACCTGTGCTTAAAGCTTCCGGTCATGTGGAAAGGTTCGCTGATCTTATGACAAAAGATGTGAAGAGTGGTGAATGTTTCCGCCTTGATCATCTTATTAAAGCTCATTTGGAGAAGATTAAGAGTGAGAAAAATACAAAAGCAGAACTAAAAGATGAAATTGAAGATTTATTGGTTAAGCTTGATGGTATGACTGCAGTTGAGATGGAATCATTAATGAAAAAATTTGAAATGAAATCCCCCATTAGTGGCAATGAGTTGACACCCCCAATAGAATTCAACCTTATGTTTAACACTCAGATAGGTCCATCTGGGTTAGTCAAAGGTTTTCTAAGACCAGAGACTGCTCAAGGTATTTTCGTCAACTTCAAGCGTCTATTAGAATTCAACCAAGGGCGCTTACCATTTGCTGCTGCACAAATTGGAAATTCCTTTAGAAATGAGATATCCCCCAGATCTGGTTTGTTAAGAGTAAGAGAATTTACTATGTGTGAAATAGAACACTTTTGTGACTCAAAAGAACATCCCAAGTTTGAGTCTGTTAAAGATACTAAAATGTTGCTATATTCTGCTAACAATCAGGAACAGGGGAAACCTGCAGAAATAATGGCTATAGGTGAAGCTGTATCAAAAGGGATAGTTAACAATGAAACACTAGGATATTTCATGGCAAGGATTCATTTATACATGCTTGCCATTGGTATAGATCCCAAGAAGCTGAGGTTCAGGCAACACATGAGTAATGAAATGGCTCATTATGCTTGTGATTGCTGGGATGCTGAATGTTTATCTAGCTATGGATGGGTAGAATGTGTTGGCTGTGCAGACAGATCTGCATATGATCTGACTCAACACTCAAAAGCCACTGGTATCCGTCTGGCTGCAGAAAAAAAACTGCCCGCTCCAAAACAAATAGAAATAGTTGAAGCTGTTGCTAACAAAGCTGCTATTGGAAAAGAGTTTAAGAAAGATGCTAAAGTCATCAATGATGCATTAGCGGCTTTGGACAATGTTGCACTAGAAGAACTTCAGAGCAAGTTAGAAGCAGAAGTTGATTTCACTCTTGAAACTGAAAAAGGCAATTTTAAAATGACACCAAGTCTTGTCAGTGTTAAGAAAAGTCAGAAGACAGTACATGTTGAAGAAATCATACCAAGTGTTATTGAACCATCTTTTGGTGTTGGTAGGATTCTCTACTCTATCTTAGAACACAATTTCAAGATGAGGGAAGGTGATGAACAAAGAACATACTTCTCACTCCCAGCAACTGTAGCACCAATGAAGTGTGCTGTGTTACCATTGAGTGGCAATGCAGAATTCCAGCCATTTGTTAAAATATTATCACAGGATCTAACATCTGTAGATGTATCACACAAAGTTGACGACTCATCTGGCTCCATTGGCAGGCGTTATGCAAGAACAGATGAGCTTGGTGTTCCTTATGCTATAACAGTAGATTTTGATACAACAAAAGAACCCCATAGTGTTACCCTAAGAGAGAGGGATAGTATGGGGCAAGTTAGGTTACCATTGACTGATGTGGCTGGTGTAGTAAGGGATTTGTCAAACAGTAAAATATCATGGGATTATATTGAGAACAAATATCCCAAATTTGAGCAACAAGAAACTGTTAAAAGTGCTGCTGCATAACTTTAGCAATCATTCAATGTTATTCTCATTAAAATTTATTTCTTTACTTGACATTCATACTATTGATTTAAATCATGTTCTGCAGTGTTATTAATGAGCAAACTATTTATACAGCTGGTTTTTTAATTAATATCTTTTCGAAAGCATAGAAATTATACTTATTGCTGTAAGCCTAAAATTGTGATCTTTATTCTAAACAATGTTTTATGCTTCAAAATTAAAATGTAGAAAACTTTGCATTATTTTTTTTTATGCTAACATTTGAATCATGATGATATCTTTCGCCAGCATAGCTCTAGCGCACAACTCTCGAATACAATTACCCTTATAATGGTGGACTGTTTTTAATGTCTACTAGGATATAGGCAATTTTGTGCACGTTTGCCTTGAAATTCCCGGGACACAAAGTACCGCATGTTATCTATCGTTTTAGTTAATACTGAGTCGGAATAAACTAATTTTGTTCCCCAAACAACTACAAACCGTTCCCGGGAAAATTACCACGATAAAAAATATCACACACTACTACATAGAATTTGCTGTCGATCAGTGAAAATATCACGTTAAAAGTAGTGTTTTTTTTTCATTTGGGCAGTTAAGACATTCCAAGAGAAATTCCTGCGTTATTCCCAGGATAAAAAGGGCAGATTTTGTCTAAAAATTTACTATCGATCAGCAAAAAAACCGCATCAAAATCGGCCCAGTAGTTTATACGCGAATCCCGAGCCATCGTCAATATGCTTCAATGTTGTACAGACACGGCATTCGTATAATACTGTAGATTGCTAACAGGATTAAAAATATATATTTTACACGACTGCAAAGCCATATATAATATAATGCCATATATAATAATCGGTGGATAGTTAAATAAACTAGGTTTTGTTAGCCGAAACAATATTATCATGGAAGAAGATTCCCCAAGGTTTCATGCATAGATTAAAGAGTAATTCAGTTTAAATTCGTTTCAACTATAATAATAAATAACGAAAGCCCAATGAATCTCCCTAGCTAGCACTTTAGAATCTTAGTATTATGTAGGTATATCTTTGACGACCACGGGCCATAGAAATGGCCCGGACATTTGGAGGGCTTGCGCGGGGCCATGGCAAGGCCATCAAGTAGAGGCCCTTTGACAAATGAATTAATATTAATTTAGTATAATAAACTTTGCTACACATTATTGCAACATATTCATGTATTCGATAATAGTTTTAATATCGCTAGTATTACGTTATAAGATTACATCAAGCAATGCATTATTGTTTCATCATCAAAATATCCCTTTCACCACATTTGGTTTTGAAAGCATAAATTGTTTTTTATGACTACAATTCTGAATTCCATTTGGTTTACCTTACAGATAGAGCTAATAGTAATTATGTTAGAATACGGCAGCCATGATACCAATTATCTACAAATGAAACAGCCCACCTTAAGTGCGTAACGACAATGTACTTTCTTTTCTGTAGTATCCGAAGCATTAGTGTATTTTATTTATGATTCAAAGCCTGAATTAAGCTAACGAAGTTAATTGCATGTTCACCAACAGCCGATATGATCAGATTTTTGTCTAACAGAAGTTTTAGACCTAATGGAAAGAGCTTATTAGTTATAACTCAGCACCATTGTTCTTTCATCTTTCGTACTCACTAAACTTACCTTCTTCCGGCGTCACGTCACTTTGATGAATCTAGATTGTTTAATACATGGAATAAAACAAAAGCTTCTGAACATCATCATTATTATTATTATTATCAAAGAAACAAATTAAACACTTCAATAAGTTCGCTACTATCTGTAACGTCTGTCTCTTGAGCGAGATCTATGGCGGTGCCTATCACGTGACCGGGAGCAATCACGTCTGTCCCGACGGTCTCGGTCTCGGTCGCGATCCCGGTCTCTTCTTTCCCGGTCCCGATCGCCACGTTCTCGATCTCTGTCCCGCTCCCGGTCACGATCTCTCTCGTCCCGCTTTGCTTTTTCTTTTGAATATCTAAAACAATAAAAATATTTTATTACACAATGTATTAAAATTAAACAGAGGGGGAACCAAAGGATAATGTGCCTAAAGAGTGCAAAACTTGTGTCTACTCTGGATATGTCTCATCAATGCCTATATCATTAGCTGCATACCAGGGTAAGAATCAAGACAAAGGTCACTCTTGGGTTGGGCGCGATTTTTATTCATGAGAAAAGTTATTGGTTTTAAGAAATTTCTCTAATTTACCTCAATATATTCCAGAAGAATGTTGCCAAAATAAATTTAATCTGAAACCAGTTTATAAGATATGCATAGGCAGCAATCTTTTATAAAGTCCAGTGGACATGGCTCATATTAACACAACTTTTCTTTGCATACACCCAAACACTTCTGATCAGGAAAAAGTCGCCTAAACCAGGCCTCCGTCACTCGCTCAAGACAACGCGCTATATACCTACCGCTCGGCGTATCGTCGACGATACAACCGCCAGAGGGCCGCCAAACGCCCGCCTGAGCACGTTTCCCGCGCTTACCCTTCCAAATGCCGAAACCACGTAATTATTGTGCAGTAGTTGGGTGTAAAAGTAAAAAAAACAAACAAAAATTTGTCGCTTTTTTCATTACCGAGAGACGTAGAAAGTAGAGTAGTATTATAAACCTATCTTTATGGATTTTTTCACCATTTATTTCTTTGAATATAAGTAGGTAAAACGTAAATCAAGAAGTTTTTTTGAGACAGGTATTATAAAGTGTTGTGTTTATAGATAATTCCTATTGTAGTTACCTTACCTAGTACTCACACAATGGGCAATGTTCGATAATTTTAGATTTCTTAGATATTTTTGCTGTGGGTAGAAATAAGCGTCTATCGGCGCAGGCCGACATCTGTCTGTATCTCGTTACGTGTAGATAATCAATTAAATAAGGTATAAGTTTGAATCGACGTATATTCACTTTTCACAAGAATTAATAGCAAGAAATCAATAGGTATGATGTTTGACACAAAGTGATTTCGAAATGTTTTAATTTTTAACCAACTTCAAAAAAGGAGGAGGTTCTCAATTCATCATAGGTCAACCCTAGAGCAATAATATTTTCTTAAGTTTTCGCGACTTGTACACATAATAAAATTACGTTTTAACAGTTTTAAGCGCGGTAATTTGTACTTATGGTACATTTCTTCTCGTTCTGAGCGGCAGGTATTATTATTAAGATCTTGTAGGCTATTTTAGCGTAGGTATTTTCACTTTTGTATGGGAGTGATGTATCTGTTACGTAGTAACTATTTATTAATCTGTGCCTAAACTGTTAACTATATAGCCAACCTTATCTCTATTTGTATTTGAAATAGTACATTAATAGAAATCCTGTAACATTTATTTATTTACATAGTTGTCATGTTTCTTTTTAAGACTAATAATTAATTTTATGTACCCTCTTATTTTTAAGACACAATCGGTCATTTCCTTAATCAAATAATGTTATATTTTTATTAATTTTGTGATTAGCGCCTGTTTTGTATAAACTAGTTGTCTATAATGTATCATAATTTTATGTAGCAATATTTATCCCTAATATGATGTTCTTTAATATTAATCAAAAATTTCTTTAATATTAAATTAAATTCTGTAGATTATATTTCATAATCTCTCAATTGTCCATAGACGGTATGAATACCGTCTATGGACAATTGAGATCACTACATTTTATTTTCATGTCGGCAGATGTAATAAGATTTTTTAACTTTTTCATTTATTTTATTACATGCAAAAATTTATACATAATATCTGATTTTCTAAAATATCCAAAGAATAATGTATTAATTTTTGTCATTCATAACCTTTTTAATTAAAATCGTTTATTAATGACTTAAATCCGCTGTCAGTTGTGCCAATTTACTAAATTTCATATACTGTAATTGTTTGAGGGATGGCGAGGTGTTCTAAAAATGTTTGTCAAATGTGTAGAGTGAGTAGATGAAATTTGTTTAAACCGTAAGGTCAGAGAACTTTAGAAGTATTGTGACCAGTTGCCGTTCTTTTATTACCATAAACCCTTCCGAGGTGTTGCAAGTATTACAATCCTCTTATTATAATTAGCATAGCTTAAAAAGTTTAAAAATTATATCATCAGTGTGAGGAGATACCCAGTGACCGAGTGCATCGCGTCAACACATCAACAGCTGGGAGCAGGTCATTCTTTCCTATACATATACCTGCTTTGAAATACTTATAGGTGAATGGACAGGCTCACCTGTCAGCTTCGCCGTAGTCGCGCCTGTCCCTGTCGTCATGTTCTCGCCTGTCGGAATCCATTCGGCCCGGGTTGTAGGTGCTGACGCCGCCGCCGCCCCGGAAATTCGACGCTGGTTTTGCAGCTGCCGATTGCCTATTGTGTTCTCCTATCCTATACATTACAAAGTACTCGAATCATTAAGAATACTGGATTAGTATTTTATAAGTGTTTGAGACATAATTTAAACTAAGTTTTATCCAATTTTAACACACTTTAAATTTTAACTTTCTACGAATTTTTTCTTCATATCATTCTTTTTTATATTTTTTGATTTTTTAGTTCTATTTTATATTATTATGAAAAATAATTATTTTGAGCCTAATTTCTGTGTTGAAGTTAAAATAAAAAATGTGCTTCAAACCAGTTGAAATATGGGTTTAATTAAGATAACAATTCTTTGTTCATGGACAATAAGAAATCTAAAGTAAAACATTTTAATCCCACAGCTTCTGTCTGGATATGATGTGTTCACTGCAACTGGAATCAAACTGAAGGACATGTTACATTTTATTAAATCTATTTTCTAACTACAGTAAATAATGTGACACAAAATCAAGGGAATGTTGTTTCTCAATTTATACTAAAATTTTAGATTATTTTATAATTTATATATGAACCAATAAATAATACTATTTAATACAATCAAATATTGACATTCATAAAGAGGGGGAAAAAGAGACCATAAATACAAGACCTACTTTTGTTCAATTTGTTTCTGGATTGGCACAGGGATCCGTGGAAAGAGTGTGCTAAACCAATCAAGCTTGATCAGCATCTGCCTGACCAAGGCTCCAATGGTAGTGGAACCACCGCCTCCAGCACGAGGGTCCACCTCCTCCTCGTCGTCAAGGTAATCTGCATACCAGTCAAACAGATCTGCTGGGGGCTGCGTGTATCGGATATACATAAATCCTGCGAAGGTCAACAAAACTATGAAATGTAAAAGGCTAAAACATTCTCGAGGAATTCAAATGTGGACCCTATGAGAATTAATTTCACATTCATGTTTGTTATGCTTTTCTCCCAAGAATGTAGAGCTAATATAAAAAAAACTAATGTGTTACCAAAATATTATTTATTCAATAAATATTTACAACCACTAGCTGAGCCATGCCCACTTCATTGTGCATAAAAAAAACTCACTCAGGATTAATGTAGCTTTCTAGTGGTGATAGATGGATAACACTTTAATGTATACACCATTACAGAAAACTTATGAACAGTATTAAACTAATTGTGTACAAAGGGCGGTCTTATTTCTAAAAAGTGACCTCTTCCAAACAACCAGTGGCAAGAATATTGCTGATTAGGAGTTAGGCGATGGTGGTATACATAATTAAATAGGTGAAAATATTTTGAAAATCAATCATTAGTTCAATACATTAATAATTTACAACCTACAAACAAACTCCCAAACTTTACCTATTTGTAATATTATTACATTATTTATGATTAATGGCCAATTAATAGACAAAGCAGCTTAATGAGGTTGTAAGCCTTGGTAGCTCATGGTTAAGAAATAGTAAGTAGGATAAGTATATATAAGAGTTCCATAGAAATAACTAAATAGATAACTTCCTGTTCGTTATTTGGGTAGGAAAACATATAAATCATGAAATCAAATAGCCCAAAAACTATTCAAGTTGAAAGTGTTTCTGAAGCTATATGAAGTTCATTTTTTTTTAATTTTCACTCATAATATACATAATTTCTCTTCAAATATCTCCTAACATATGGCAATACTGAATACATACTTGTAAATATATCAAGCCTTTTCAGGAAAACACATTGTAAGTAAACAATAAAGAGAATATAAAGCAAATAAAATGAATGTATATTCTGTATGACTTTAAAAGTATTAGAAGGCAAGTGTTTGAAATTTTGATGAAATTTTATGTAAATAAATCACTATTTTCACTAACCAACCTAATTGATTCTTTTAGTGAATTTTAACAAATTTCGAAACACTTAATTTATCAAAAAGCAACAAATTTAAGTTGCTAACACTTGCACTTATGTTGAAATTTTCATTCTTTAATAGAAATACAATGAAATGCATTGAAAATCAGCCAGTTTAGAAGATTTATGACTTTCGCAAGAATCAATAAAGTAATGATGTCATTCATATAACAGTTAAATTTCTAAAATGTAGTAAAAATGAAAATATTGGTCCATACCTACCAAGGGCTCTAATGTAAGGTGAATCAGAATGCTGCAGCAGTCCATTGACCTGTTTACGCGTGAGGCGCAATGTGTACAGTTTGTAGAGAAGGCAGAATGCTGTGGAGACAATGCCGCCGGCCCCGACCCCTCTCACCTGTGGCATTACAAGTTAAACAAAACCATTAACCACAATAAAAATCTTATGTACTGAAATGAGGGTAGTTTGGAGAGAAATCGGTCTGTAATTGCTATTGCACACTAGATGTTTTTGTCCAGTAAATTTGTAGGTATTCAGTAGTGCCAAGGAACCTGTGAGCTTATGAATCTATAATATTCATTATATATCAAAAATAGATTTCAATATATATCCACTAAATCTAAGCCACTGGGGACCCACTCAAACACGTTTTTCTATTAAGATTAGTGCAGGGGTTTAGGCTTTCAGTAACATACAAATTAATAAAATATAAATTTATAAATAGAGATACCAGGTTATGCCTAAGACTTGGTTCATGCTCGAGTTGAAATTCCCGCAGGATTCCCGTTATACAAAGTACTGCAGCATTTAAAAAATAATGCAAGTTTCAACTTTAGTGAAAACTGTGTTGGCATAAGCTAATTTTTAAGCACCTGAACAACTTCAAGCCACTTTCAGAAAAATTCCCAAGATACAAATATCACCTACTTTATAATATAAAAATTGTTACCAAGCAGTGAAAAATTCACACTGAAATTTGTTTTTTTTTTTGTTTGACCTTTTAAATAAAATCATTCCCACAAAAATTAACAGAACAAAAAATAGTAAGTCTAAGAATTAGCTGTCATTGTCAATCAGCAAATACTGCATCTAAATCGGCCTAGTAGTTACTACATGAAACCCAAACAGACAAGAAACCGAAAAAAGTGCAGAGTTTTTATTAATTTATGTTTCAGTTGTTTTATTTTTAAATTACTTCAATGTACAGACATGCCAATGTTTCGAATTTTATAATATTACAGATAATGTTAAAATTGACTGTAATATGTGACCTGATGATGTTTATTTAAATTAAGTAAAATACTAGGTACATCTATACATATAATAAAACCATAGAGGTCGAATTTCTGTACAATGAAAAAATGCTAAAAATCAAGTCGGGGGATGTAAGAAGTGAAATAGAACTAATTTAGATTTTTTCAAATTCTTTATTTCGCTTTTTGTACTGGCTAATCTCCGAAACAAGTGGACCGATTTAAATGAATTTTTGTACGGTGGTAAGCTTATATCCCTGGTCCAACATATAGGATATTTTCGAACCCAGAAAAATTAAAGAGTTCCCATGTAATGGTTACAAAACCGCATGAAGTCACGGGCAGAAGTTAGTACTACAATAAATTTAGCAATCGAATTTAATTAAATTTGATAACTTAGAAGGTAACATACTCACGCCGCCACACATGCCAGTCTGGCCTGCAGTTTTGCGACTGCCTCGCTCCCAAGGCTCTAGGTGTTTAACTTGATAGTAGATCTCATCCACTACCTCATGGTAAGTCTTCAGTTTGAACAGGTGAACTGTTAACAATGTATAAATTAAGTAGTCTTAAATGGGAAAGTATAGAAATAATGTTAAACTTATTGTTTGATAATGTGTTATTTATAGCAGAAGTCAAAGGACTCTAACTTCCACTTGTAATATTTTGAAGTAACATTAGACGTTTCCAAAACATAAAACGTACTGTGAATGCCTGAAACAGACTTGGAACTGAAGATAATTTACAATTTTTCACATGTAAAATCAACATAGATAAAGCAAGCTCTGTGACGAAAAGTATTCGAGAGTAAAATAACAGTAAAAATGTTACAAATTGTAGACCAAACTCCTGTGCGTTGGTATGTTTGCTTACCTACCTTTGAAGTAGCTAGAGCCCTGGATATTTGCTAAAATAAGAGGATTCAGGTTCATTGTTTGTTCATTACCCCATATCGGTAATATGTTGTGCTGTTTGCCAGTTTTCCCGGGCTTCTGTTGATATTCTGAAAGACGAACCACGGTTCAATGACATAATTCAATAGCTATGAGTCAGGTTTATACCACGATACCCACCTTCGACCTCACTCATTATATTAACTTATCTAAATACTTATCACATAGATGAATTATTCAACCGGTAAAACCTCACTTCGAAAACAAAATTCTACTAAAATATTGATAATCTTCCAAATTAATATAAGAAAATTTAATGCCAAAAAATCGCAAAATTCAACTTATTTGACAACAAAATTCATAATGGCGGACCCACAGTCAATAGTAGAATCATAGATAACGAAGAATTCCAAATGAGGAATTGAGGAATAGTTTCGGCTACCGGAAGTGCTGAATGTTGCTAGATTCTTCTTCTTCTTTGTTCAATAATGGCTTGGCACGGTTTGTGCATCCAGCCAGAGTCATGTGTAAATGGCTTTGCAATTTAGTTTTATAAAACGAGGGAAACAACGCGAGAAAATAGAAAATTTTATCGAAAATGTAGAAAAAAAGTGTCAAAATAATTACTAAATATGTACAAACTAATAAAATTAAAGTTTAATTTGATTATTTACAATAAATGAATTTAATACACTATATACATCAAATTTACAATCCTTAAGTAATAAAGACATAGAAGTAGGAAGAGGAACGGAAAGAGAAATTAAAGAGTCGTAAAGAGAAGTGTGATCATAGATAGGACAGGACAAAAAAACATGGTTCAGGTCACAATAATCTTCACCGCATTCGCAAGCTGGACTGGAGACAATTCCAAGCCTATGTAAATGCACCGGAATACAGAGATGTCCAAGGCGCATGCGAATCAAAATGGAAGTAGCAGTTTTACCAAACGAGAGTTTAGCGAACCAGGGCTTCTTGGGAACCAACGACTGCAAACCGTACAGGAAACGACCCTTGATCCGACCACTCTCGCTCCAGCACATGTTCCATGAATCATGGAGGTATGTGCTAGGCAAAGAAGCAAGATCATGGCCAAAATTCCTATACGGATAAATATCTCCATCCATAGTAGCATCGTTCGCCAAACTATCAGCTCTGACATTTCCACTTATACCGCAGTGACTAGGTATCCAGCAAAAGGTTACTAAATAATTATTAATTTGGCAATGTAACAGCTTTCTCTTACATTCAAATATGACATGAAAATATGGGTTTGATTTTAATGAACATTTTGCCAAGGCCTGTAAGGAGCTTAGAGCATCAGAGAATATAACAGTTCTGCTTAATTTGAAAGTAATTACATACTCAATGGCTCTTAAAAGACCAAAACATTCTCCAGTAAAGACGGATGTTTCAGGAGGAAATTTAATTTTTTGAACTATATTAAACTGTTTATGGAACACACCGACACCAACACATCCCATAAATGCTTTGATGCATCGGTATAAATGTGATGCCAGTTTTGCCATTTATTGTTAACTATAGAATTAAAAGTGTTGTTGGCATTGGAGTCAGACTTTTTAATGTCAAGTGAAAAGCAAATATCGGGGGTAAGAAGCAAAGATTCGTATGAACCACTAAATAAAGGAAGTAAATGAAATGAGTGTGTAGGTGCTCGTATAGTCTCAAACTTCTGATAGCTTTGAACTAAACATGGTGAAGGTTTACGAGACCAATACTTAGAGGAAGATATTTTATGGGAAAGAAGTTGAAGTTTAGAAACAAGGGGATGGTTAGAAAACTGTATGATTTGAAAGACGAATCTGTCAGAAAGATACTGCCGTCTTAAATGCAAAGGGGGATCGCAGCATTCAATTTGAAGGGCATTGATGGGACTAGACTTCATAGCTCCGGAAATAATTCTTAGAGCTCGTGATTGTACTAGATCTAATTTCTTAAATCCAGCCACACTACCCGGATCCAAGAAATATGTACCAAAATCCAAGACACTTCTAATAACGGCATTGTAAACCCATCTCATTGTAGTCGGGTGCGCACCCCACCAGACACCACGTAGACATCGAAGTTATGTTCAAATTCCGTTCACATTTTGCAGCTACGTAATCGCAATGAGGTAGGCCCGTCAACTTAGTATCAAGTATAGTTCCTAAAAACTTTACTTGATTTTTAGTTGGTATGGGTATATTGTTGTAATTTATACTTACAGGAGGGTGAGCGCGAGATCTAGTAAATACAATGGCTGTGCTTTTGGAAGGTGACAGATCTAACCCGTTATCATCCATCCATACTTTAAGTGAGATCAGTGAAGATGAAAGGAGTAGTCCAGCAGTGGTAATACTATAGCATAAAGTACCAAGTCATCCGCATATTGTAGAATACTGACAGTATCATCCAGTGATCTCTCTAGGTCATATGTATAGATGTTATATAGCAAGGGGCTCAAAACAGATCCTTGTGGAAAACCTTTCCAAACCAGTCTACTCGGTGTATATGGGTCTCCTACATCTAAAGTAATTTTCCTCTCAGAAAGTAAGTGTACAACAAAGTTTGTTAAAAGGTATGGGACATTTAAGTTATCTAACTTTCGTTTGAGGACAGGAATTAAGACATTATCATATGCAGAATTAATGTCTAAGAAAGTGGCAGCTACAGATTTGTTTTCTGAAAAAGCGTTGCGAATATCAGTAACAAGGATTCCTAAATTATCAGCAACACTTTTGCCTTTCCTAAAACCGAATTGAGTCTGGGAGAGAAATCCTTTATTTTCCATATACCACTCAAGACGATTTTTCACCAAATGTTCAGCAATTTTAGTAATAACAGACGATAAAACGATTGGGCGATATGATTGAGCGTCAGGTGTTTTATTTGGTTTTAAAAATGGCAACACTATTTGACTTTTCCACGATGCGGGAATGTCACATGTCGTGACGACTTTGTTTATAACATTTAGAAAATAATGTAGAATTTTAGACCGTTTTCACTTAGATGAGATAAAAATGAATATGGAATCCCATCTTCGCCAGGGGCGCTATCCTTAACATGAGCGAGGACTCCTTTCAACTCAACTAATGTAAAAGGCTGGTTTAAAGTGGAAGAAGGATTGACAGAAGTAGATACTGAAGGACAAATTAAATCATGCTGTGGGGCAGAAGCGGGGGCCAAACGGTCAAGGAATTGATCAGCTAATACAACAGGAAAGAGTGCTGTGTTCGAATGGTTAGTTGCTGATCGAAATCTTTTGATATTACGCCAAATAACAGTTGAATGAGTTTCAGGTGTCAAAGAACTACAGAATGCTCTCCAACCCTCAAATTTCTTCTTTTTAAATAACTTCCTTGTCTCCTTCTGTATATCCAACAAGGCGTCGTAATTCTCTGAAGACATATTACTTCTGTAATTCTTCTCAGCTGTTTTCCGTTTTTTAATAGCACTAGTGCATTCTTCATCCCACCATGGTGGGGATTGCAATTTATTACTATTTGGTGTTTTCTTGGAAAAAACATTATCAGCCGCTTGCAGTAAAATGCATTTAAAAGAATCTGAATTTATATCTGAGCATTGTGCAAGGTTTTCTTCTACTGATAATTTGTATTGCTCCCACTTAGAATCAACTAATTTGTATTTTAATCGAGGATATTTTATGATAGGATTTCTTTTATTTTTGCAGGGCAAGGAAATAAGTATTGGATAATGGTCACTATTAAAAGTAGAACTTAAAGTAGACCAAGACAAAGATGAAGCCAAATCTGAAGTACATATAGACAAATCAACAGCACTGATTGCTTCGTCAGGTTTAGTGAGACGAGTAGGAGTGCCTGAATTTAAAACACATAAATCATATAAGTCCAAAATGTCTAACAGTTCATCCCCAGAACTGTTAGACATTGAACTGCCCCAAGATCTATGATGAGAGTTGAAATCACCGAGAAGAAAGGTTTAGGAAGAAGAGAAATCAAATTTTTTATTTCATTGAAAATTTGTGAAGAAGGATGAGGGATATATATAGAAACATAGCATATATTATTCACAATAGCAGTGATAATAGAAAAAGTATCACTGTGTGGGGGAAGAGGAAAAGGAGATATAAAATAAGTATTCCTGATGAGTAGGCACGCACCACCATACCCATCAGCCCTGTCATTCCTTAAACAAGAATAACCAGGGATTTTAAAGGTGTAATTTGGCTTAAGCCAAGTTTCAGATAGTGAAAGAATAAAGGGATTAAATTTATTTATAATGTAAATTAATTCATGTTTTTTATTTATTGCACTTCTGCAATTCCACTGGACTATTTGGTCCATGTTGTCCATTTTTATTGACATTTGTTGAATAAGTATTAATTAATGTAGCTGCGTTGTTCGGTATGCCTAAGTTGGATTGAGATAACAAGTTTATTAAGGACAAAATAATATCTGCAAGTGTTTGATTGGAGTCATTGGAAAGAGATGGTAAAGCACAACCATTGGAGGGGGCAGGCATATTATAATTTTTTGTTAAGGCACCATGGGCCTCATGGTCATAGCCTTTATTTTGTTTAGGAGGTGATCGAGGTTTGACAAAAACTGTTTTTTTATATGAAACAGTTCTTTGGGATGGTGAGCCAGGAACAATTGTAATTTCATTTTGGGCAGATTTGCTTGGTAAAGAACATAAAACATCGGCATATGGTTTCGTGACTGTGGGATGTAATTTGGAAGCCTCCATATATGATATTTTCAGCCATAGTAATTTTAATTTGTTTTTGTCTGAATTTTTGCTAGAAGCAAAATGCAGCCCAGAACATAAGCAACAAGATTCGCGATCCTCCTCAACATTGCAACTGTCACCAGTGTGGCCCTGACCACACTTGTAACATTTTGGTCTTGAACGGCACTGTGTTTTGGTGTGTCCAAAACGACAGCAGTTGTAGCATTGTATAGTGGGGTAGGTATATAATTCTACTGGTAACGAATTAAAACACATAAATACACGCTTGGGTAAAACTTGACCATCAAAAGTGAGTACTACAGTTTGTGATGGTTTCCATGTAGGGGAACCCTCAATAATCACTTTGTAGTTTAGGCGCCTAATTTTAATTACGTCACCACAGCCAATTGGTACATTTGTGTTTTCTTTTATTTCATCAGGAGACCAGTCAGCAGGGACTCCTCTAACTAATCCCATTCTAGTAACATTAAATGTAGGTATAAACGCTTTGAGATTATTATTAGTTAAAATATTTGAAGAGACAAAGCTGTTAGCATCTACAAAATTTTGGAAAGATAGAGACATTTTGTTTCTCCCTATTCTTTTCAGACTGCCGTTAACAATGTTTTTAAATGTATTTTTCTTTAAAAATCTTCCAAAGACGATGGGATTTAAAGAAGTCCCATCATCAGCAGATGTCTGTATTTTTTGTACATGAACAATAAAAGGCCCGTGATCGTTCGATTCATATTGACATCTGCCGATTTGTGTGGGAGGCTGAGGAATAGCAGTATTAGTCCATTCAGCTGTTGGTAAAACTGGAGAGACTACGACCAAATCATTATTATGGCAGCAGCAATCGGAGTCCTTAGCAGGATTTGCCTCTGAACTATGTTTTTTCATTCTTTTGTTACAGTGTTTGCATATTTTATGCAGTCGACTACGCTTTATTGTTCTTTTCTGCACAGAACCGTCCGTATCCATTCCAGACTCACGCTTCAGTGTTCTTTTCGACAAAGAACAGTCTGTGTCCATGCCAGACTCATTAGAAATTGTCACGTAAGAACTCGCGGGGGGCACAAAGCCCCCCGGGTCCGGAGGTTCGTTCATAAAAAAGAGAAAAAACTTACCCTAGGAAGAGATCTAAACTAGTAACTAATTAATAGAAATATATAAAAATACTAATATTTACAAAGGATAACTATTCTGATCACTATTAGCGTATAAATTAATTTGTAAAACTAAAATATTGAAAAACTGCGCCCGCCAACTTCGAAGGTTTCCCGCGCTTTTTTCGTTGCTAGATTCAAATTATAATATATCTTTTTTTTAGGTACCCATAAATCCTAATTACAATTTATGATTACCAAGTGCCCAAAAAATATGAATGAATTCTCACTAACAATAACTATGCTTGTATCCTGGTCCATGATATATGTATCAACTACCTACCTATACAACTAATTCTGAACAGAGCCTTGTTTTATTGTCAGAATGCAAAAAATATTTAAATAGTACATACATAAAATCACGCCTGTTTCCCATGGGGGTAGGCAGAGACTATGGATCTCCACTTGCGACGATCCTGACAAACAACTTTCGCTTCACCTACTTTCATTAACCTCTTCATACATGCGCCTTTATTTGAAATGCTTTTTACCTGACCTTTCTTTAACAATTCTGATATCTGTTCATGGTATGTTCGTTCGTTCGTTCTACCGGCAACAGCTCTACCATTGACAATACTGTCATATACTTGTTTTGTTATTCTACTTTTATCCATTCTCTCTGCATGTCCAAACCACCTTAACATTCCTTTTTCAACTCTTGTTATTACATCTTCTTTCAAACCACAACGATCCCTTAGCACACTGTTTCTTATCCTATCATTCAAGCTAACAAAGCAAAGCTCTCATTTCAACTGCGTTTATCCTACTTTCATGCTTCTTCTGCCATACCCAACTTTCACTACCATACATCAGGGTCGGCACCACCACTCCTTTATGGACAGCCAAGCGTGCCTTTACAGACACTTTCTTGCTATTCATAAAAGAATTTAGCGCTCCATTCACCCTATTACCTGCCATAACTCTCCTTTCAATATCCCTTTCATGCTTTCCGTCTCTGGTAAACATGCAGCCTAAGTAAACAAATTCACTAACTTGCTCTAACTTTTGGTTTTCTATCTGTATATTACAACTTGTCATTCTTTCATCTCTTTCAAACACCAGAACTTTCGTCTTGTTCACATTCATTTTCATACCCTTTCTCTCAAAAGACTCATTCATAATTGTTACCATCTCCTGTAACTCCGTTTCCGATGACGCAAGTATAACTTGATCATCGGCGTAGAGTAGACATTTGATAAGTAACCCATTCATTCTTAAACCACTTTCACTTACTTTCAAATCGTCCAAGCAACTGTCCAAGAATAGGTTGAACAACCACGGCGACGCTACACAGCCCTGTCTAACACCTTTTTCAATGCTAAACCATTCAGTGTAGGCGCCGTTAACCCTAACACAAGCACTGGAATCACTATAGAGGGACTTCAGTGATCGTATCAGGTTGTCTGTTATCCCATACTTAGCTAGCGCTGACCACAGTTCACTCCTTATCACTCTATCATAAGCTTTCTCCAAATCTATAAATGCACAATACACATTTTGACCTTTGGCCAAAAACTTTTCATTTATGCACCGTAAGGTAAAGATTTGGTCCACACATCCCATTCCCTTTCGAAAACCCGCTTGTACATCCCATACTTTCTCTTCTGTTACTTTCAATACCCGTTCAATCAACACTAGCATATATTTTCCCGACAACGCTAAGAAGGCTGATGCCCCGATAATTTTTACAGTCCTGTTTTGATCCTTTTCCTTTGAAGAGTACTTACTTACTTTTGGTACACAGCCACTCTTCCAGCACATGTTAAAAAGGCGATATAAAAGACGCGACCAAACCTTGTCCAGCCTTTAGCATTTCCACAGTTATCCCATCATACCCAGCAGCCTTTCCTAGTTTCATACTATTCAATGCTTTCATAATTTCATCCATACCTATACTATCGCTACCGTCTTCTCTATTGTCCTTTGCATTAGTCATACTGTCCACATCCGCTTTATCTTTTTCAAACAATCCTTCAAAATATTCTTTCCAGCGATTCAATATGCACTTTTCTTCTTTTGCAATGTCTCCATTCTTGTCCCTGATTATATTGAGCTCAGACTGTACTGTCTTTCCTCTAGCTCTTTTTATAGATTTCCAGAAATACTTAATGTTAATAAAATGTTATTTAAATACTAAATCTTACTATTGGCACTTCCCTACTGTAGGTGAAATTTTATTTTATTCATATTGAATTTATATCAAAATGTAAGGCAAATGAATGGTCGGTTAGATATAGGAACCGGGCCTGAATTTTCATGTTATAAAAGAAACAACAGTATGAATTGTATACATTTATTAAATAATTGATTGACACATTAATGCATTTCTTATTGATAGTAGAGCTCCAAGTTCATGCCATCGTGAATTTCATCTGTGCATAGTCAGTTAAGGTAATAACAATAAATATTTTATGGGAGCTGTATATGTCTTGTCATCGCAGCGGACAACACACTACTGTGGCGAAAACGTCACTAATGACGTCATCGTTTTCAATAACACAACGCTCACCTAGCGTTCTCACTCGCACCTCAGCCATTCCACTTTGGTTTACAATTGTATCGCCGGCAAGCAAGTAGAACGGGAAAAATCGCGGTCATGTATGAGGTCATTGCGAGTCCCAAATGAAACATAGGCTATATCTTACACATTAACTTGCCCTACCACCAGTTAAATTTTGACATTACGTATATGGCACTTATGTCAATTTTAACCATCAGAAAGACAAATGAATAGTCGGTAAGATATAGGAACCGACCATTAAAGGACAAACATAATCAGCTGCTTTCCTTACTACTTCATTGATATTATGCCCATTTCCACTGATGCTAGCTGAATGGTAAGCTAAATGGACAGCTCAGTTATGCTAACCCAATATAATTACATACATTAAACATGTCTGGTGAAATAGAGTAAGACGGTTGTTGATTCCCTGAAAAAGATATGCACTTTGACCCTGAGTGGCATGAGATTAAGGGTAATTTCAGTTTAGGTATTAAATATATATACCATACGCCTTTTATATAGCTACTAGACTTGTTACTTCGAAGAGGAAACTCATTATTAAGATCCACTGACAAGTTTTGAATGAATAATGGGAAAAACAAAAATATGTAAGATAAACAAGGTAATGTGTCACTTTTGGTAATAACAAAGTGTGATTTGTGCAGAATACACTTTAACTTAACATATTAGCACTAATACTACTTTTGCGTTCACTTAATAAGTTTTTAATTACTTTATTGATTTTTTAATATGAAAATAGTTTTTTTGCTCATGTATTGTGACAATGGTTACAACTCTGTTGTGACACTCGCTACTCATTGGCGCACTCGCTTGGCTTGTGGGCTTTAGTCGAAAGTACCAACCGGTGAGTTAGGTTAGATTTTAAGCCAAAACATACTTGTCACCATCAATGCAATATCACAAAATGAACAATGAAACACTATCTCAAAAACTACATTTCTCCTGGACATGGAAGTTGTATATATGTAACAGCATTTCTCCCCATCTCATCCACTACTTAAAATTCAGTAACCACTATGCTGAAGTTTAACCAAAGGATACAATCAGAAAGTTTAATGTGGTCTTTGAACACTGTGTACCATTTTTTCAAAACTATTTTGTCGTACCGTGTGCCTGTTTGTGCAGCTATTAACTTTTTTAAATCACCCACTGTGTCGTCGGGATTACATTTTACTCGTACTTTCTTTCCAAGTCGGTCGTTGCATGTTACTTCTAGCATATTCTGGAAGTAATATTTTATATTACTATTTAATATGAAAAAGTATATAATTTTATAACGGTAAAAACTTCGAATGTTCATAAATCTGAAATTCAATAACATATTTTTTTTTTTCTATAAAATCGAGCTCTGGAAAGTCACGTTGTTAGAAAACAGAGAAATCTTGAACACAACACACAGGATAGGTGTTTTTCAGCTTTCGTAATTGATTTTTAGCTTAGTTCCTTACGAAAGTTTCGTGTACGTACTCCAAACTGTGATGTTGTTGTTTGTTTGATTCTGATTAGTTGTTGTTAACTTGTTATTATTGTGAAATAAAATCTTATCAATATGAAACCTAGTCCTAGTTCTAAGTTCCCCAACTCCGTACCATGCATGCCACAAACCACAAACTAATATAGATACTACGTATCCACAAACTAATATGGATATACTACGTATCAGACGGTTCACTTCAAACATTTTTGTTACTACTTACTAGCTGATCTGTGAAAGTGTTCATTCGCTTTTGGTGTTTTTTTAATTTTTCTTTTTTTAAACATTGGTATCAAGAAGCTTACCTTTTTTTAATAGACGAAGACGATCAAAACCATACTACATTTTATTTTTTTAATACATTATTCATTGAGGCTAAGACACTTAATACAGACTACACAATGACCTAGCTTTGTTATCATAAAGTATGCATATTATAAAGCTGTATGCACATTATAAACCAGTGTGCATATTATAAAGCTGTGTGCATATGTTATTCACGGCTGACGGAAGGGGCTTAGGGGCGTGCCTAGAATTAGAATGGCTTTTGAACAACCACTTGACGTCCAAAATCAGCCCCAAATAATTAATCTGGGACTTAACGAGAATGGAAACCCCTTGGACTGGAAGAATGAAAGACTCCCGGGTCCGGAAAAAGCCCATCAATTACTGATCTGAATGACATCGGGTTCTTGCGGAGTTTTTGGCGGGAACTGAAAGGAGACGTTGTGCTGTGCAGTTTTATTTTCTAGAAATGTGTAAAATTACTTTAAAATGAGCAATAGTTGTAGGATATTGATAGTTTTTGAGAAGTGATTATGTGTTTTGTGAGAAATGTGAACTGTATAGTCAAATGTGGCCTTTTGAGTTGTCACAAGAACTCCGTTGAATGGCACTAGCTGATTACCTACAGTTCAGCAGTCAGCTATGCTACAAATAGGCTTAAGAAAATGAAGAAACTAAATGTATATTAATCTGGCTTAAAGGCCTAGCTGCCAAGCCATAAACCTAAATAAAAATAAAATCGAGTTCTTGCGACTCCGTGACTGTGGATATGCAAGCCCATAGAAACGCGATATATATATATATATATAGACATATGTCATGTTCTAATTTAATCTAAAAATGTATGTATAATATAGAATTTGAACTTAATCTTTTTTCCTTTAACTTTTTTATCTAATTTTATAATAATAAACAGTACTGATGATGGACGGCTATTCAGGACAGTGTGAACATATCCTGCTTCGCAGTTCTGCAGGTTTTTGAATATGGTCTAGTCAATGTTTTGTCTATGATCTAGTCTATGCCACTCTATGCCGCTATGGTTTGAAATCAGTTGAAATTTAAAAGCAATTCATAACTTCTTATTCATAAATTCATGAGTATAAAATACATTATAATACTATAAAATTATTTATTTTAAAGTTATTTATTATAACATCTGTGATTATAGTTACAATTTCCAGTTATAATATAAATTATAAGTTTTTAACCGCGTTAGCGACTGTGTGTAAACATTAAAAACAAAAGAATATTATAATGCCTTATTTACATGTCGAAATAGTCCAAAAACCAATCAGTAGTGCCTCCAAACATTTAATAATAGAGTCAGTGCGAACATTAATGTCGCGTTATATATCTCTTTCTCCGGGTGCTACTATTAAAGCCAGTTCTTTAGAGGAAAACCTGGACCTGAAAGAACATGTGGAATGCATTAAATTCTGTGATATAGATTGCAACACTGAGATTCGCGCTGCAAATGCGCAACTCAAATATCACGTAGTTAAGTTGAATGGGGTCGGTTCGGAGACAGATACTATGACGGACACCTCAACTGGCGAGGAGTTTTCTGTTGCTCAGATGTGGGCTCTACCTGCACGAGACTTTCACGGTTTATGGGAGAGCCTTGTTTATGACTCGAACTTGAAAGAAGACACAGTGCGCTTTGTGGAGACAGCATTTGAGTTCGCCGATCACGGCGTGGACCCTAACATAGTTTCGTGGCATCGTGTTGTTTTATTACACGGTCCGCCCGGGACCGGTAAAACAAGCTTTTGCCGTGCGCTTGCGCAGAAACTGGCTATTCGGTTCGACGAGCGATTTCCACGAGCACGTCTCGTGGAAATTAATGCACACGGCCTTTTCTCCAAATGGTTTTCAGAAAGCGGAAAACTAGTCGCGCGTCTCTTTGAACACATAACTGAAATAGTGGAAGACAGACAATTACTTCTTTGTGTGCTTATAGATGAGGTAGAATCCCTGGCGCATGCGCGCCGCTCTTCTCTAGCTGGAGTGGAGCCATCAGACTCCATTCGTGCTGTTAACGCATTACTCACCCAGTTAGACAGACTGCGTTTCTATCCAAATACACTTGTCCTTACTACATCCAATGTGACGGGTGCTATTGACCTTGCATTTATCGATCGAGCAGACATCAAGCAACACATCGGTCTGCCATCAGACCGTGCTGCTTATAAAATTCTACATAGCTGTTGTGAAGAGCTTAAAAACCGTGGGTTGTTGCTCGCAGGCGGAACTCTCTTTGCACTTCCTTTACTAGAAAGTTGGAGTTTCGCTGAGTCTGCATCCTCACATGACAGCCTGAAGCTGTGGGAAGTGGCACAGAAAGCAGCTGCAGGAGGGGCATCAGGGCGTGCATTGCGTCGCTTGCCTTTACGAGCCATGGCACAACTAGCACATCGGCCCGCCACAATACTAGAATTTGTGAGCGCAATGAAGAGTGCATTAGATGCATCTCTAGTTGATGCAGCAGACATGGAGAAGGGCCCTATAGATAGAACTGAACCAGGCCGATCCATATCCAATGGTCATTGATAAATTGACTAGATTAATTTTTGTAGCTTCCCAAAGTTAACTATAATAATTGAGTCAGAGAAGACCATAATTTTGTGATTTTATATTTAAGGATAATAACATTATAGTTTAATAATAAAAAATTATCTTGTTATTAGTGGTGTTTTTATTGATCTGAATATTTCTTGTGCGTCCCATTAATTATCTACTTGGATATAAATGTCTTGGTAATCTGTACTAATATTATTATAATAAGCTTTTATTTTTAAAGGTTTTAAATACAAGCTTTTGAGATGCCGGATATCATGTAGCAGCAGAGTGCTAGCCAAGACTAGTAAAACGAGCCTGAACATGACGGGTCTATCATGTTAGTACATGAGTTCCTATGACCACTTTCCGACTCAATCATCAGATCAGCTCCATGGTACCATATTCTTGCATTGTCACGCGATATACATATGCATGCAAAATTTCAGCCTTATCGGAAACTGAGAAGTTGGTCAAATTTAACTTGCATGATTCCATCTGAACTTACATACAAACATACATAGGTACATCCATTGCAAGTTAAATAAGAGCTTGTAAAAAGGTGACATGTGTGAGTTTGTTTGTTCATAAGAACTACTGAACCGATTTTGAAAATGCTTTCAGCAGTAGAAAGCTACCTTAGTCTTAAGTCATATATACTGATATAAAGAGGTAGTTTGTAAGCAAGATTTTTTCCTACTAACAAGTAGAGAAAAATCTCAAACTACTGAACTAGCTATGTAAATTCTTTCACCAGTAGAAAGGTACATAATGTGATGTACAAAAGGTACAAGATTATAAAATCTAACGCGTTTATAAAAACTAGTTCAATAATCGATTTCCAACAGTCTTAGTTACGTTATCGCTGTGTGAAGAGCTCCTCAAAAATGCCAACCTGTGCTGTTAACGTGTGCGATAAAAAGTCAAATACCTAATCTAGAAAAAGATGGTGTAACATTTCACATGTAAGTATTTTTTTGTCTAATTATTGCTTATTTTTAATAAAATAACTTATAGTTGTTTATTAAACTTGATGTTTAAAACATCGATTCTATAATCGAATTAATGAAACATCTCGCATCGACTTCCGACGAATCTCTGCTTTACTTTGAACTGTTATTGCGAAGAAATTGAGTCTATATTTGTATAACAATGCCCAAATAACAAAATATTGAAAGTATCGCAATTCACACACACCCACACACACTTACACACACGAGACTAATGCGAAATCCTTCAAGAAATTATAGCCCTTATTGCGTTTGAAACTAATTTGAAATTTGAATATCGAAGTTTGTTTTTTGGCTACACGAGACTACCTATAGTGATGTATAATCTGTACATGTAACTCCGTGTCGATATCGATAAAACTACCTTTGATACTGTTAGTCGAAAATATGATTACCTTATACTAATTATGACCCACTTTTAGGGTTCTATTGTAAAATAAGGAACCCTTATGATTTCGTCGTGTCCGTCTGTCCGTCTATTTTCCGAGATTAGGTCTACACTGCTGAAATTTGGTACATTTAACTGTAACCTATACTAGGAAAAATATTTAAATGTTGTGAGACTTTTTTTAAGTATTGCTCCCACAATATGAAAAGTTACGATGGTAAAGAGTGCTTTTACCCCATCGAATCGGGTATCGTTACCGATCTTGAGAGTCTACCTGTTTATTGATCAGCGCTCCTATATAACCTACCTTGTGAACATAGGGTTAACGGTATTGCAGCGAAGGGTTCCTACTACTAGATGATTACGATTTATGGCCAGTATTATGTTTCATTCATTTAATAAATTTTATAATTTTTCACTATATCAATTATTTTATTTCATATCAATACTTCGGCTTGAGTATGTCATTCCTAGACATCACAGCTTCCAGCCATGGTTACCCGGGAAAAGGGTTCTCGCCCGCCGTTATGCCGTCGAGATGGGGGCGCGGAGTGTTCCGCGCGCGCTCACCTCTCCTCCCGCAAGGCGCGTTACAAACCGCCCCACGCTCGGATTAATATTTTTTAAACATTACTAATTTACAAGTAACCTCGAGTCAAACCGTGACCATAGCTGCTGTAAAGTAGCCGAAACGTTGGCAAAATAAAGAAATATCGCGCTTAAGACCGTAAATAAAGTAGTTTTATTTATGTGTAACAGTCGCGAATATCTAAGAAAAATACTATAAAATAAATGAATTAAACTTATGCTTTAGTTTTATTCCACTGTCATCATATCCATAGTATTCAAAATTATTATTCCTAGTGAAAATATCGAAATATCGACATTAAAGTATCGATATTTATTATCACTATGAAATTCACAGTTTTGTACAATAGTAATACCAGCATTTTTTTCCTCAAAATGTAGGGCATTTAAATTACGTTGCAAGTAAATATTTGAATTATATGTACATAATAATATATTATGTTCATGGATGTTTTTGGCGATTAGGATTTACATAAAATTGTGAAAGTGTTAATATTACACTTCACAATTTTCATCACACAATAACTAAGATCTTATTTCAACTAGTGCTAGTTTAATAAATCATCAATGTGGTACTGTTTAATTATTACAATATTAAAGTTTATGTCATAATCCAATATTATAATAAAAAATAATAATGAATATTTAGTCAATTATGATTAAATTACGAGGCAAATTAAATAATGATATGGCAATTTCTTGTATTTTGAAATGTTGTATTTTGAAATGTGTGGGGAGTTTTTGGCGGGAACTGAAAGGAGACGTTGTGCTGTGCAGTTTTATTTTCTAAAAATGTGTATAATTACTCTAAAATGAACAATAGTTGCAGGATATTGATAGTTTTTGAGTATAAATTATGTGTTTTTGTGAGAAATGTGATTTGTATAGTCAGATGTGATCTTTCGAGTTTTCACAAGAACTCCATTGAATGGCGTCGGTCGTAGCCTGCAATACAACTGCGCTACTATACGAAGACCTGTTAATTAACATGTTTCCGACTGAAAGACTTTGATTCTATGGTCACGAATAAATTTAAAAAAAAAAAAAAAAAAATGAAATGTGTGAGTCGTCTTTGTGTGCGTAATGAGTGTAAATATACGCTGTCTCTAAACTAGTTTTGAAGATTTGTACATGTTTGCGTTTATGACAACACAAATAATATTTGGGTGTATGCGATTGTTTCAATGTGTGCTTTACTCTTCCCCCCGCAGCAAATGGCTGAATTGTTTGTTTGGAAAATTAGACGCGAGCCTCGTCCTTTGGTTTAATGGTCTAAGTGTACAGCAGACTAAAAATTTGACTATATATGAAATATATGATATATATATATATATATATATCCCTATTAATATTATAAATGCGAAAGTAACTCTGTCTGTCTGTCTGTCTGTTCCGTTTTCACGTAAAAACTACTGGACCGATTTGGCTGAAACTCAGTATATATATATTTTCGATACCGAGGATGAACAAGGGATACTTTTTATCCTGAAAAATGGGATAGTTTCCGGGATAACATGATATTTGTCTGTTTGTTTGTTATTCTTTTACGGAAAAACTACTGGACCGATTTGGCTGAAATTCGGTACGTATGTAAATTAAATACTGAGGATGGACAAGGGATAATTTTCATTTTGGCCTTTTTGGTAATTTTGGCCTATTTGGTCATTTTGGCCTTTTTGGTCATTTTGGCCTTTTTGGTCATTTTGGCCTTTTTGGTCATTTTGGCCTATTTGGTAATTTTTCCTTTTTGGTCATTTTGGCCTATTTGGTCATTTTGGCCTATTTGATCATTTTGACCTTTTTGGTCATTTTGGCCTATTTGGTCATTTTGGCCTATTTGGTCATTTTGGCCTTTTTGATCATTTTGGCCTATTTGGTCATTTTGGCCTATTTGGTCATTTTGACCTATTTGGTCATTTTGGCCTATTCGGTCATTTTGGCCTTTATGGTCATTTTGGCCTATTTGGTCATTTTGGCCTTTTTGGTCATTTTGACCTCTAGTCATTTTGAGCATTTTGATTATTTTGGCCTTTTTGGTCGTTTTTGCCTACTCCGTCATTTTGGCCATGTCGGTCACTGTGGTCTTTTAGACCATTTTGACCTTTTTGGTCAAGTTTTGTAATTTATTTTGTTGGCAGATAGACGGGGGATGGTATAATTAGCGATATAAAATGAAGTGAATCTTCCGTGGGCAAATACATAAAAATGTAATATAATATAACCTGTAGCACTTGCTCTATAAACAAGAGACACGCACTAGAGGTTAACGCAGCCGCGGGGTAAACTCTAGTATACGACGTATCGTTGACTGGATGTATAACGCACAATATCATTTGTTTACATTTTAATTACTTCTAAAATTCTTAATGTAATTTAATTTGATTTGTTGAATGTTTCTATAACTTAAAGATCGTTCTAACCTAATAAAAGTTATGAATATTGTAATTTAATAAACGACCAATCAGAGCAGAGTATATGGCGGAGCGGGGTCAGCGCCCTCTATACTTTGAGTAATATCTACTTGGGTAGACTGAGGAGTTTTTGTGGCGCATTTGGTTGGTGGCTACAGGTCGAGTTGGACCTTTGAGAGTTTTAAAGAAAGTATTGAAGCTGAAAGTATGAGCGGTTGCCCTGAACCCGCTGCTCGGTCTAAACTATGTCAAATGTTGATCAAATCTAAATTAAAAGTGTATAAACCGTGGCTATTGTGTTTTATGCTCGCATTTTATCCTGATGACGCCCACTAAACCTGCAATAACTAAAGATGATGTCGTGAGAACGAGGCCGTTCTGCGACATATATATATATACATATGTTCCATGCAACAAAATCACTGGTGGGGTCGAAGACGTCTGACAAAAATAACAGACTTCTCTCATTTTAACGACAACTCTATAACACCATAAAATTCAGTCCCTCAGTGTCGTTATATAGAGTTCACATTGTATTGAAATTTTTTGTTAACATAAATAACTTTACAGACTGGTCACCATTTAGTCATTGTCAAACGACTTGCTCAGCTTGTGCGCTTTGATCTAAAGTGAAAAATTTTGATAATGCAGCGGGAATGCCTTTTCTTGGGACACCATCCTCGGGCGTGTAGGGAATGCTTTAGTTCGAGGGGTGTGTGGGACTCCTGTCGGCCACATGCCCACCGTGGCCTCCGAGCGGAGGGACAGGAGATGGGCGACCACCAGACTACCCACTAAATATCTATCTTACACCCCCTCTTTTATGCGCTTTTATGGGGTACCAAAGAAACTAAACCATAGGTATTACATTTATGGCACCCCCAAGGTACCTAAGTAACCTAGTAAGTACCTCTTCGCCAACAGGGGGGAAGTCTACGGGATCCCCGTTGGTCTGCGTGGTCCCTTGGGATGTGTGACGGGAGGAGTTGCATGTAGCGACCCCTAGGCCGCTTTTTGCGGAGAGGTCCGTTCGACCTCTCCTCCATCTCACGTTCTGAACCCTCTTTCTGGGCCATTACTTTCTGCAGAAGGATGTCTCGGCTAGCCATTATTATTCGCTTTAGAGCATGGACCAAGCCCCGGAGCGAGTCCACCTGGCCGATGTTCCCTAATTCAGACCTCTGAGGCTTGCGGTGACGCATTTAACTAGCGTCTGTAGCGCTGTGTTTTTTGTTGCGTCGCAGTTCTAACGCCCCGCCCGCTATACGGTATCGCTATATCTGTCTACCCTCATTGTAGAAAATAGAACGCTAATCCCGAACTCTAGCCAAAACTAAGCAAATCGTTAGCATTGTGTTTGTTCCTTATCCTTGATGAAAATATGAGTTGGTGTTGCTATAGAATAAATGATTAATCAATTTAATCAGCGTAAATCGCAGTTTCTGTGGGTATAACTATGATAGTTGTAAGTTTTATACATATTGAGAAAATCGAATCAGAGTTCCAAGATAGCGGGTGGCTCGGTATATTTAGCGATCAGTGTATTCAATATCTGGGTGTTAGTTGCATTGCTTCATAAAAATATAAAAAATGACTTTAAATTCCACTGTAATTTTACATTATGCTCACTTCGACGACACCGAGCAGGTAAGTGGCGAAGAAAGTGGGCAGGCCATTAGGTATCAAAATGCGTTTAGATAGTGTTGAGACTATGACGTTTAGGTTTTTTGTATTTTTCATGGTAATTATTTACAGCGTCAATTTCAACAAGTAATCATGGCATTGCGATAATTTTAAAATGATGTTTGCGTTCAAAAAGTAAATATTAAAATTATTTAATGCAGATATTTTATCTATATTAGCTTTAAAAACAAACATCCGGTTAATATTATCCTTTCTCTGGATTTATGGCTGAATTTATCTATTAATTCACAACAACTCTACGTTGAAATATTAAAATTTGTAATTTAGTTTAATTAATTTCAAATACAGACTTTAAATATAAATGCAGCCACTATATTATCATTAAGTGCGTTAGCTGACCAGTAAATGTAACCAACCATCAACACGTCATTTGACAGCATTTGAATGACGTGCCGGACTTGTCCCGATATAGGACGGCAGAAACGACAGTGAAATAATAAATTTATTGAATGTGTTAGTGAATTCAGTTTTAAAATGCAAATTCCTAATGAATATGTGTCCACAGCCGAAGACATTGCTGATCAGGTATGAGTAAATTCTATATTTCCGTTCGAAATAGTTTAATATGTAAACAAAACTATCAATTGAAACATGTACTTTGGATGCGGTTTGTCACGTCACCGAACTTATTTTCTTGTTGGCGCTTATTAAATATGTTACAAGCATATTTATTTATAATAACTACCAGGAAACTTTTTAATATGTTGCCAAGCCAGGAACATTTAGCAGGCAAATATTTATATCTTTATAAAGTCAGCATTTTGGCTAATATAATTCACCAGCGTCCTTATCTAAGACTAAAAATATAAATTAAACTCATATAAGTCTATATTTACCTTAAATCAAAATTGATTGGGCACCTTAAAACATATGTATTTTGTGAGTAATGAAAACTATCAAAGTTTTTTATGAGTTGTGTATAAAGATAATATTTTACAACCTGAACTTTTAATGTCTCTGAATGATCGCCAGTGGCTGCACAATATATCGTTTTGTAAGGATAGGATAGTATCTGTTAGCAGCCATCTGTTGCTGACTGTGCAGTCTTAAACTTGGTATAGAGACAGCTTAGTGTTTTATACGGGCTCATTTCACCTTTACAATATGGGCATTGGACAAACTCTATTATATTCAACTGCAGAATGCAACTTTTTAATATACTTTATTGTACCTTTATTCTCAGTATTTAATTATATAGTTCTTGATGATTATTAATAAGTATATAATACTTAGCTTTTTATTTTAAACGTGTAAACATGTATCTTACTGGCTTTGTGAAATACTTTCTAAGTGTTTTTCTATACATACATTGGTATTTATGTTAATAATATAAACTTGTGTAGTTAGTATAAACAGCCTCTGTGGTTGAGCAGGCTAAGCCTTTGTTGGCCTACCTCACTGCAACGCAGAGGTTCTGGGTTTGATTCCTGGTATAGTAAATTAAGAAACTTTTTCTCCGTTATTTATTATGGTCTGGGCGTCTGGGATTGGCCCCAGCGTTAGTGCGTTGTATTACCCATAACACAAGCATAACTTGCTTAATTTGGGGATATACAATATGTGTGTTTGTCTACTGATTATTATTATTATTATAAAAAGTATAGTAAAACCCATTTAAATTTGGCATTGTAATATACAACAGCAGCTGTTACTTGATAAACATATTCCATCTTACTATATTATATATTATAATTCCCTGTAACAGTGTTTGACCACAATTAACTCCTCAACTAGGACAACCTATTCAACTGATTTTGATGTTTTTTTTTTCATTTTGCTGGATTTGTTCCAACTCAGAACATAGGAAAAGTTTATTTTAATTTTTAATAAAACAAAATATTTTTTTAACCCTAGAGGTTCATAAGAATGATTTCTGCTGTCAACTAAGTTGCATCAAATAGATAGTACCACAATAAATGTCCCACCCTTTCTTAGATTAATAGTATGTGAACCTTTAATCAATATAAATCAATTTATATAAATAAAAATTAACCCATAATTTGAGGAAATTCTAATCTGGCGATGTGGGTGGGGCAGAAAAAGAATAGGAACTGTACAATTTAAAGATACATACTTACAATAATTGATAATACCTGATGTGCCCCTAAACCATTGATCAGATTGTTATGAAACTTTACTAGTGTTCTGATAATGCTCACAAGGGTTTCTAGCCCAAAAATCTTTATATGTATATAAAATTCTTCTATTAATGTGTATGTCACTGAATTTTATATTTATGAAATTATTGTGTGAACAAGTGGGTCCCAGGATAGCTTAGATTCACAATTGGACTTGGTAGGCTCTGCAATCAGATTCCAGAGTTTCGATGAAATTTTTGTGTGTATTTGAGTGTGTCTTGGGGTAGTTTAGATTCACAATTAAACTAGTTAGGTGATTTTGCAATTTAAAAGCTGTACAACAGTTTAGTTGTACAACATTTTAAACATAGGTTACATTTCAATATTGTTCGTGCCTACCCCACAAGGGACCTGGCGTGAAGTTATGTATATATGCATGTATGTATGTATATACATTTCAATATCTTGCACAGTATTCAGAAGATATAAATAAAAAGTTCAAATGTCACATACAAAGCGGCACCTAATTAAAACATATATATTACTAGCTGTCCCTGCAGACATTGTCCTGCCCTGAAGACATAAAATGTAGAACCCGATTGCAGCGCCATCTACAGGGTCCATTAAGATGTAAGCTATCCTATCTCTCAAGTTCTCAGGATCAACTTGCACACGGTGTGCAAATTTGATTAAAATTGATTATAGTTTAGGAGTCCATCGCGACAAACAATGTGACACATAATTTATATATATTAAGATTGGCAGGAAGAGTAACTTAATCAATTAGTTTTGATTGCTAAATTGCATGTTTTGTAACAATTTGATGAATATTACATGAATGCTGATATGAATTACAGTTATTACAGAAATGTGGTCAGTTGTGTAAAATATTGCTTTCTTGATTGGCTATCATATGTATAATTTAATTATTTTAGAACCGAAAATTGAAATATTATCTTGTGAATTTTTTTATTGAAAATGATTAATGATTGTGGTGAGATAATAAATCCTTGTTCTGAATATAACGTGAGTACAAAAAATCTTCATTTTATTTAGCTACAAATTAATGTGACCAGGAAATATTCTTTATATTAATACACTAGGGGCCTTACTTAGAATAATCTCGTTAAGAAAGGATTAGCCATCTCTTAAATAAGAGACTCTTAAGCCTCTAATCAATGGCTGTTTCAAATCAAACTTGCCATCTTGCCCCTTAGCAGTCACTTAAACTATCTCTCGATGTTGGTTATTTTTGACAATTATTTATGAGTTACTTTACCACCACCACTTATCCTTAAGAGGAGTTCATGGGTTAGATTTTCGTTAATCAGTTGCTGAGCATTTTCTTAAAATGTAACAAAGCATTATAAGTAAGGCCATAGGACTTACGATATTGCTTTGCTTTGTGAAGTTTTAAATTATATAAACATTTCAGTTTTCTGGTTTAAAAAAATCCAAAGCCTATATTTAAGGCTGTTAATAGGTAAGTATACATCCAACAAACACCGCACAGGCACATTTATATAGTAGTATATATCTTAGGTAGGATACTTTTTATCCTAATAAATGATGTCATATTCATGGAATAGACGGATTAGCTAAACAGATGGCATTACAATCGGGTTTTTTCAATTCACTAACAAAGACCTACGTAGTTCTAAACAACATGTCGTTCATTGTATTACTTCAATTCAGGTTGGCTTCGACTCACCTGTATGTTTTGCTGGGTAGATGTCTAGACTATATGGACTAAGGCTGGTGTGCACCGACTTTTAACCAATGGTTAAAATAAATTAATCGCTAAAAATGTATGCATAAACAGTGATTATTTTATTTTAACCGCCGGATAAATGACGGTGCACACCAGCATAAGTTTCTTAACCGTTTAATAACACGCGGGAAAAACTTTAGGTTTATAAAAATGATGAATTGGGACCATTATTAATCTAATCTATTTAAGGGCAGTCCCCCTTAAATAAAATAACATATATAACGCGAATTTCCTCTGTTGAGTAGTCCAAGAGTCACCGGGGAGATGGTCCCCGACGAGCACGTGAAAATGTTGGTCTCTTCAGCGTTAGTCCGAATCTAGTCCGTAAGTGGTGGTTGTCCGTTAGGATCCAGGAGGTCCAGGAAAGTAGCTACCGCTGTATTAGCCGTATCAATGATACGGAGCCCCAGGACAGGGCCCCAAAAGTGTGTAAACAAATTTTCCGAAAATGTTATCCACAATCTTTTATAGATTAAGAACATTTTTGAGAATTACTGCTCAGGAATGGCTATCAGACTTGTTATTATTGTCAATAGAGGCAGAAAGTCTAGAAAAACTGAAATCGTCTTCAGCTGTAGATGATTTAATAAATAAGCTTTCCGAAAAAGGCAAGAAAAGTGTATCTGAGAATTAAATTGTTAATCTAACTTAGCTCTGAGGAGTATTAAGTAATAAGTTATAATCAATATTTAAGTATTTTAATTCAATTCGAGCATTTTTGTTTCTTTTCATCGAGTCTCCATACCTCGTCGAGTCTCCATACCTCGTCCCACAGTAAGAAGTCAGTAAACTGGTTTTTGTTAATGTGGTTTTGTTAATTCTGTTAATGTGTAATGACTAAGGGATTTTAATTTAATTGTTGTTTTGAAAGATATTATAGTAGGATTGATTAAGTTTGGTAGTTACTATTGACACGATTATACATTTTTGGTCCGATTTATCAGCTTCATATTTTGACATTACATAACAAAACTTTTTAATTTTAGAGATTAAAATATGTTGTTGGTTATTTGAAATTAATTAATTATAATGAAAATTTACCAAAAGATATTTATTTATTTGTTAGGATTCATGTTAACTGAATGGCTAATTGACTGGTCGGGATTTAACTCGGATGGGGCATCTTTGTCTCCTGCGAGACAGTGCCCGCTATAGAGACGGCGGAGTGGGGATAGAACTGATCTCTTAGGTCTCTTTCCACAAGGTATTAGATGGCTAATAGCTTGGAAGTCATGTAACGAGATCTGGCCGCATTACACGCATAGCCTCGGGTAATGTCTCTCGTGGTTCAACATGTACCTTTACTTCCACTAAGGCTGCTGAGATTCGAGTGTGCAGGTGTTCTGTGCAAATTATTTATAGCAAAAAACTCAATAGCTAAAGCACCTACTTCTAATTATGAAGGTTTGACTTATTGACCTTGACAGCTTGCTAGTATTCATATAGATACCTACAATGTTGATGGTCAACGAAAGCATTTTAAGTCAATGTGTACACGAATGTTACTAGTGGTAAATCTTTAATATCCAATCCCAACACTACTTTACTTGCTTAGTAATATTATTATGAAACAGCATGTAAGTATATCAGATAATTACATACATACATACATAGCTTCACGCCAGGTCCCTAGCGGGGTAGGCACGACCAACAGAGCGCCATTCAGGCTTATTCTTACACACCTCACTTGCTTCTTCGACATTCATCGTTCTTGTCATGCACGCTCGTCTGTTTTTAAGGCTCCTGACATCACCTGCTAGTACAGAATCAATTTGATCATAGAAGGTGTGCGACTTCTGCATCCATCCACTTTTGCATTGTATATCTGTTTAGTCATTCTTTCATCATACATTCTTCCCACATGCCCAAACCACCGGAGCATTCCTTTCCTTACCTTCACCCCGAAACTCTCTTTCAGACCAGCTCTCTTTCTTACTTCGGTATTACGAACGCGGTCCGCAGATTTTGCGCAGTGCTCGCAGCTCGACCGCGTTTACCCTACTTTCATGCTCTCTATCAGAAAATTATTTACTGAAAATCCCAAAAATAAGTTTCTGTTACCATCTGTTTTGAATTATGGGTGTTACTGGGTTGTGTATACTTATTTTATGAACACACAATCGTTGTGTGTGTCAAGTGACTACTATTCTTAATGGCGCCCCACATTCTCGCGAAAGTGTAGTGTACAGCGCCCATAAGGATTTTAAATTAAACATGAACATGCAAGGTAATTACGTAATAAGGAGTTGTGTTTTTGAGCGCAATTGCTTGAATATTATTAGATGGGTACCGATTCCACTTATTGGTCGGCAATTTCACTTTCGCTTTTTGTGTGTTTCACTTTCACTTTTCGTAGTAATGTAACCTGTTTAGCTAATATATATATTGCATAATTTAAAGACATGTGTTCTAGAATGACATTGAATTTATTTTAATTTGATTATTCAAGTTTTTAAATAGGTAGCAGTTATGTTTATTACTTTTGCCAATTTTGAAACCATGTTTTATGAATGTATATTTTGGTTGACTATGATTATATCTCGTTTATTGCCACAATCAGCGTTAGATCATGGTCCACCAGTCTTGTTTAATAGTAGTCGAATTTCTTATTTTCCTTTTCTGCCGTATATTTCAATATTATATGATTGTATATAAAACCACTATATATAAAACCGTATCACTACATAAAAATATATCATTAATATAAACGTCTCCCGTACGTATGGGTCGCGACAAAGCAAATTTTGGGTGATCCCTGAAATACATAGAACGATACATAAATAGGCCGGGCCAAGAGCCGGTTGGCCATTGACTAGAAGTTGGGTAGAGCATGATTTTAAAATGAGTTCCTAAGAGTAACATGACATTTTGTACTGAACCAATGTACCACTTCAAATTAGGCGAGGAGATTTGTATGGTTTGTACCGCGGCAGTACATTCGAAGCGATGAGGCCAGTGAGGCGATGAGCGGCATTCCTTCATCTGTCCCGTACAAAACATTTAGTCTGGAAATGTTCGTTAAGAATCATTTAAACATTATTTTACTAGCAGTAGTACATGCCATATTGTCCCTCTTTGTCATGTGAATATCCGTAGAGGCGTTATTGTACTGTTGTCCTCGTCGCGTCCTTCCTCTTGCATTTGACGCGTGAGTAGTAGAAGGACAAAATTTTTGAACTAGTACAAATTTAAATTTTGTGCCGTATCAGTACAAATCTATTTTGTACGGGACAAATGTTCTGCTTCACACGTGTACTACTCTTCACTAACACTGATGGAAGTCCACTCTGCCAGCGTGCCTCGCGCAGTCTGTGTTTATTGTTCGTAGTATGCGAGGCAAGAGAGGGCGACATTACACAGTTCACGAGTCCAGAATTTGTAAGTATTATTAGGTGGTTCGCGGGTCAACCATCTTTGGGAACCATTGCTATATTATGTAGTTTTAAATTATCTACATTAGATTATGGGTAAATGGAAGCACCATTTAACTATAGAACTCTATTGGTCTAGTAGTTTAGTAAGTATAGAGAGCATTCTGATACTAGAGACTGACGTTTCGATTCCCAGTAGTGTAATACCGAAACCTTTTCAGTGTTTAAACTGATCTGGGAGTTCTTGGGAGTGCTTGAATGTGTCAGTTTAGCGTACGGTAATATTATATACTATTATCGACACAAGACTTAAGTCTTCATCTATTGCTTAGATACCCCCCTATGATTCTAGTTGTACCCTGATTACAGAAGATCACGAGTAATTAAAAAGAACTTGCCTCCATTAACAATATTTTGAGCAAGTTGGATGCGATTGGATTGAAGATTGGAGCAAGCTACCTTCAAATTATTTTTTACATTCTTACCTTAGGTAATAAGCTCTTGTTCAAAATGTTTAACATTTATTTAGACTCCGATTGCCAACATATTTAAAACTTTTATAAATATTGTAAGAAGCTTATCTTCCAATGTTACGCTAAGTTGCGTATAATTATGTCTTATCAATGATTACTATTTATAATGTTATGTAATCGAATCATTGCAAAATTAATTTATTTTATATATACCTTACTATGCTTGGACAATAAATTTATTAGATTTCTTCTCCAAGAGTTGATGGTATTGCAGCTGATAGAACACGATGTTTTACGTGAATCCCGAACACACACAAAGACAAATACAAAAATGTAAGAATTAAAAGACTACACTTTTACAATTTTGTAATATTATAGATAAAATAAAAAATACTACATCTTGCATACTGACTTCTTACTGCACTCTAAAATGAAATACGCTCAGGCTAAATATAAGACATTAAAAGAGATTTGAAAAGATTAAAAGGGTATGTAGTGAGAAGAGTTAAAAAAGAATGTTAAGGTGGTTTCAGCATATAGAGAGAATGAATGAAATCAGAATCACAAAACAAGTATATGCCACCAATAGGACATGTAGAGTTGTTGCTGGCAGACTGCGACGTACTCACCATGATCAAATTGAAGATACTATTTTGAAAGATCAGATAACAGCACCTGAAAAACGTGTATGTATAAGAGATTACTGAAAGCAGATCAAGCGAAAAGTGTTTGTCAAGTTCGTAGTAAGTGGAAATCCATCCTTCGGGAAGGGCCAAAATGTAGGCATAAGCCATGCATCGAAGGTGTGTGGGACTTTCAGCGACCGGTTCTCCACGCACGCTTGTAAAGCGAATCGCGAGAAACGGATGCCTAACTACCCACTAAACCTAAACCTGCGCCCCGTTTATCGGGGCGTCACGGGACCTATCACAGAGTTACTTCATCGTGACGCCCCGACGCTCTAACTGTGCCAACCCGGAGAGCAGAGTAACCCACTTCGTACAGCAGGGGGGGAAGGCCCCTTATGACGATAGCTATAGCAGGAGGAAATGCACGTAGCGGCGCCTACGACCGCCAGTCCGCTTCGAGAGTCCGCATACGCATCCTCCTCCCTGGCTCTTTCAGCAGCCTCCTTCTACGATATGACGGACTATTGTTTCTGATTACCGCAATTGGAAAGAGGCGTGACAATATATATGTAAATAAGACATTCCCCTAACAACTGATTTTGTTAATCTCGCAGGTCACGGTGTCCTTAAATTAAACTTTGCAATGCACGTTAAAAGAGATTATGGTAACCGCAAAATGCGGACACCATTACGAAAATATGACTTGACAAGAACCCGTTTTACCTGCTTCTATTTTAAGAACTGCACTATGACGTGTGAAAGGCTCGTGCAACTTTCCTGTTCTGAATATGGTAATAATTTTTGTTATCTCGGTATGATAGAGCACGCATCTCGCTCAGGCAGTTCAGGTGCTTATGTGGACGTTGTTGACGGTCTGCATACTCAAAGCAATACAAAAGTTTTTTGCTATCATAAATTGTACAAATATCTGCCATACCCAACGTTCTTCGTCAATTTATTAATGGTTTCCTATATCTTACCGACAGACTGTTCATTGGCCTTACTTTTTTACAGCAGTACTAGCTGTGCTCGCGACGTCGTCCGCGTGGAATCGGTTTTCAAACCCCTCGATTTTGAAACATTTGTCATTAGTGCTCCGTTCCTATTGGTCTTAGCGTAATGATATATAGCATATAGCTTTCCTCGATAAATGAGCTATCTAACACTGAAAGAATTTTTCAAACCAGTCCAGTAGTTCCTGAGATTAGCGCGTTCAATCAAACAAACAAACTCTTCAGCTTTATATATTAGTATAAGATAGGTCCGCGTTTGACCATTATCTCGCGCAGTTTCAAACGAAGATATGGTTTAAGATGGAGCACACTTACCTTGAAGGTACCTATTCACATGGGACTTGAAGACACCCAAGTTGTAGGTTTCGGGAAAAACAAATCGATTAAAATTTGTTATTAGCTCCATACCATACAAGTAATGTCAACATTCAACCGATAATAATAGGTGAGACAATTAAATCATTTGTAATATGTAGGAACTGGCCAAAAAACAATATACGTAACAACTAAGATCTCGATTAAGAATGTTACTCGATCTTGGTGAATGTTTTCGATCGATAATGATTGATGAAAGAGTTTTAACATTTTTTAAACTAAGCCCTATTATAGTTTAATGTGCTCGCGTAAAATTTGGATCACTATATTATCATGAAATTCAGCGTGTCAGCTTTTCTTGATACAGCATAATGCTGAGTTGTAAGCCTCATTGCCGTGAATCCTATGTACATTTTTTTCAAATATTTTGTGTTTTATAAAATACTATAATGTTCTAAGTGTGAATCTTGTTTTTTTTTTAGTTTGATGTATACATTCATTCTCGCCAATAAATATTTCTTTCTTTCAAAGTATTAACTTACCTGAAATTTGAGCTGATATTAGGCGGTTTACTTATGTCTTCCAATTTGCATGAAGCAAACAAAATGACGTAAATATAGAACTAAATCGTCATAACCTCCATTAAGCAAGTCGCGCTTGTTGCATCGTAAAGGAATCGGTTAGATCTTTGTTACACCTTGTAGAGTTAGAAGACCTACGGAAACCACGGAGGGAGTCAAGATTGATAGAAATGATTTTAACTGTAACTCTAATTATTTTCCAGGTGATAAGAAAAGGTAAAAATGTGTTGCCAACAGTTGCGCGGCTGTGCCTCATATCCACATTCCTGGAGGATGGACTCCGGATGTGGTTCCAGTGGTCGGAGCAGCGCGACTACATGGACATGTCATGGGGCTGCGGGAAATTCTTAGCAACAATGTTTGTTGTAAGTTTAACATACTATTATTAAAACAAAAGTGAAAATTGCATGGAATACATATTACCTCATTAAAGAACGTATTGTTAGGAGTGCGGGACTCGAATTAAAAATGCCGTTGGAATTACTATAGAATTTATTAGAACTATACAAACACGTATCACACAGGTACAAATATAACTGGACACAACCAGTACAAACTGCACGATTCAATAACACGCGCAAAGTCCGTCACTATCTAGCTTATCTACGTCTTGCCCGTATCGTAATCGTGGCTTGACTGCCTCACCCCTCCTTTCGGGCATTGTTTTATACTAAACTATACAATAATATGTCTTGATACAATGCTCGAACGCATAACAATGGTTTCTAAAAATCACACCTGGTGAATGACTATTATAAAATATTACAATACTACACAATAGGGATGTTTTTTCTAATTACAAATTTTAAACACAAAGTAAACAAAAGACCTCCAAATGCCGAAAGGTAATTAACTGCAGGTGTGCATTTACTTTTGTCGGCTTGTAACAGTATGTATGGTTTTACCCCAAGAAAAATAGTATGTCGCAACAGGCGACAAAACAACCCACAGCCAGGTGGTAGGGTGTTTTCCCGACTGGATGGCTACCACGCCTGGGTTAGACTATGCTGCCATTAAAACCTTGAGTTGTGTGGCCACTAATGCCGAGGCATTCATGGCCAGGTTCCAGTCTCCCTTAAGAGAGCAGCAGCGCATTTTTAGCACCGTTGGTGTTGCAAATGTTCATAGGCGATGGTAACCGCTTTCTATCAAGCGAGCCGTCTCTCTGTCTGCTGAACTCATGCAATAAAAAAAATAGTGGGTAGTCTAGTGCCCGACATAATGCGTGCAGAGATGGCCTCTGCGAGCCTTACATATGGTTTAAAGGCTTATTCAGACATAGTAATACTGACGGATTCTAAAAGTGGTCTTGAACACCTGGCTCAGTGTACCTCGACTTTTCGAGGGCGACCGGGTAGCCTATACCATTCTGAAGCTTCTCATGAATTTAGAATCTGCACGCAGAAACATTGTTTTACAATTGATTCCATCGCATATAGGGCTGGCTGGCAACGAACAAGTAGATAGATTAGCGAAACAGGGTGGAAGTGACGGTGTGCCGATAGACATTCTTCCTTCTTTTCCAAACTACATTAATAAATTACAAAAAGAATGTTACAATATCGGGCAAGAATATTTTAATCTAAGATCCTTAGAAAAGGATATTTGGTACCACACGATCCAGCCACAGCCTTTAAATTCTCCTTGGATTGGCAACACAACTTTGACTAGAAAGGAATTAATAACAGCCTTAAGACTCAGATCTGGACACATTCCATGCAACAAATTTTTGTATTTAGTTCGCAGAATTAATTCCCCAAGTTGCGAAACTTGCAACACGATAGATGATCTGTATCATATATTGATAGAATGTGCCCAGAATGACACTTTTAGACAAAGTTGTGGAGTCAATTTAAGGCCATTAGGTAAAATTAATAGTATTCTGGCAGACCCATCTTCGGATGAGGCCAGAATTCTGTATAAACTAGTAGATGTAAGAAATCAGTGATATGTTGTAGTAGATTAGTTAATTTATGTTTTGTTACATACGTAATTGTACTTACCAGGGCATCATGGTCGCTTAAGCGACAAAGCCCTTTAATTTGGAATAAAAAAAAAGGTTTCCGAGGCCCGAGGCGAGTTATACATATAATTGGTGTACGCTAGACACTTATGTAGCTAAATCGCAGCTGCTATGCGCACCGTTCAGGTTGTGGTCTAGACTTATCGAGTATTTGTTACGTTTTTTACATTTCACAAGTGATTCTCAACTTTTACCACAGTACTGCCACTCTAGAAACAATATTAGAATATAATTTTAAAAATTATTGAAAATAATCTTTAATTAATCAATAACTCCTTATTGTACACATATACAAAAATGAACTTCAGACTAAAATATGTCTAATTATGCACAAAGGGCGGTCTTATCTCAAAAAAGCGAATCTCTTCCAGACAACCCCAGGAATGAATTGAGATTATAATGGCGTAGGTGACATAACATACATAATACATCGTAGTACGATTACTTACATTGTAGTTATAAATATATAAATGCAATATATACAGATGTTTTCATATCATCTCATCATCATCGAAAATATATATGTTTAGACATAAATATATATGCACATACATATAAATATCATCATACTCAAATACAATTTGTTTAGACTATTGTGTAGTTTTGATAAGAGCAAACAAGACATTTTAAAAACAACATTTATTTACAGTATACAAAGTAAGTCGTTCTATATAAACATGAAGTTTTGGCACGAATAATCACTAATAACACGTGTTGTACTCGCACTTGGCTTTGTTATTATGCACTACAGAATTAACAAAGGGCGATGATAATTATCAATATGATTAATTACTTTTTGGGTGCGTGTTAAAATTCGAATATAAACAATGATTATCACAATTTTTTTTCACAATGGAAATGTTTTGAGTACCCCGTCTGCCTGGCAACAGGGGCCCAATTCTCCTATTTCAATATCCCTACTAAAACTTCAATAAAGTAACTCACAATAACCCTTACTTTTTGGGTGTGTAAAAATTCGAATATAAAAGGTGTAAAAAATATCATATCCGGGGATGGGTTACATTCAGAATTAGATTCGGTAGATGGCGCTGGAATGGGTTCAATATTTTATTTTTCAGGGCAGGACAAGGTCGACAAGGATACATAATTATTTATAGAACAATAACTTTTTTGACTTGAAATATTATTATTTTTTCTTTTTAAAATATCTACTTAATTTATTGATAACATAAACCACGACAAGAAATCCAACCTATTAAAATGGCTACGTGAACTAGGGCAGTTTGTAAACAACCCTATCGCCGTAAATTAAAGCCACTGGCAATCAGGTTATTGATCCCCGAGAGTGCAATTTTAGCTTATCGTCCCTAAATTATGTTACAATTAAATAAATTAGGATATGGAGATATATGGAAGTATGTCACTTATATTTTAACTGTAATTTTTCTATTTTCAGATAATAAACTTATTTGGTCAGTTGGGAGGATGTGTGATGGTATTAGGAAGGCTCAAAGTTGACATCGCGTGTGGTATGCTATTCTTCATTGTCGTATTACAGGTAATTACAGAGCTCTGAGAAAAATAAAAAATGATTTTGAATTTTAAAAAAACTGTCAAAAACAAGACAAATCTACCCACAGCCACGGTGTTTTGAGGTCTGGCAGTTGGTTTTTGCTGGGTTTGGTCTTAATAGTTTTGATGATCGGATCCCAAATAGATTGTACTTGTCAACCATCTTCTCTTTTGAAATTTGGGTGTTTTTTTTATTTCAATAGCCTCACGCATCATTCTAGGTATGAAACGATTCTCTTTTGCGAGAATTTGTGGTTTATCGAATCTGATGTAGTGGTTGGGTTTATCAAGCGTGTGTACACGTATTTAAAATTTAGATATGCCAGAGAGCCTGTTGTATCAACTTCGTGAAGTAGTAACAATAGCTAATAACTATCCCCAAATAGGTTAAATGTATAAGATTTCAGTGTGACGTCACGAAATTCAAGACCCCCCCCCCCACTCCTTATCATATAATGGCTACGTTCCATTAGAGACTCGCAACGACCACGTTCACGATCGCGATTTTCCCCGTTCCACTTGCTTGTCGGCGTTACAATCGTAAACTCAAGTGGATTGGTTATTCGATCCACCTCTTGACATGGGTCATTGTGAGCGTTGTGTGATCGAAAATGATGACGTTATTAGTGACGTTTTCGCCACGACCACAACGTCCGCCATCGCCTTGTGGAGCGGCACATGGAGCATTTTGGGCGTTATGAGATACTACTAATGGAACGTGCCGAATGTCATACCTCGTGTTTATGTGACGTAATTTTTGGGTGGCCCCTTTTAGATTGTTATTTATTTATTTAAATTTTACTAGAAGAATAAATATTTCAATTGTGTTATACAGGAGGTACGAAGGATTTCTAGATATAAGAATGTGATTTTTATAGGGATATAGGGTGATCCCACAAAATGTAACGCAAAATAACATGACGTATATTATGATCGGCTCCAAAGGTCAGTGACCGTATGAAATCATCACACTTTATTAAAATTTCAATAACAAAAAAGAGCGGATTTTTAAAAACTTTATTAATCGTGAATTTGCTTTCCTAATTTCCAGACATTTGCATACAGTATATTATGGGACATGCAGTTCTTGCTGCGTAACCTGGCGCTCATCGGAGCCCTACTGCTGGTGTTGGCGGAGGCTCGCGCTGAGGGTCGCAGCCTGTTCGCGGGCGTCCCCTCACTGGGCGAGAACAAGCCCAAGACATACCTGCAGCTCGCGGGTCGTATCCTGCTTGCGTTCATGTTCATCACTTTACTAAGATTCGAAGCCTCATTTTTGCAGGTAAGGCTTTTGTCCAACAAATCCCTATTATTAGTATTATAAATGCGAAACTAACTCTGTCTGTCTGTCTGTCTGTTCCGTTTTCACGGAAAAACTACTGGACCTATTTGGCTGAAACTCAGTGTATATATATAATTTTAGATGCCGGGGATGAACAAGGGATACTTTTTATCCTGAAAAATTGAATAGTTTCTGGGATAAATAGATATTTGTCTCTCTGTTTGTTATGCTTTTACGGAAAAATTGCTGGATCGATTTGACTGAAATTCGGTATATATGTAATTTTAATACCAAGGGTGAACAAGGGATACTCTTCATCCCGGATAATGGGATAAGTTTGGGGATAGATTTATGTAAAGACTAGAGTTTACCCCCCACGGCTCAGCCACGGGTCAAACTCCTAGTAGTTTTATATTTTGCAACTCAGAAATAGAAAGACGCGGTCTCGGACTCTAAAAATGAGGCTGGTTAAAGGAGGCCGTTCGCGCTGCGATGACGCATTACACAAGTTTGTAAAAAAATGCTTCAGTTCATTTGACGTTTTTGTTTACATACATAGACTCTGTCTATAAATTAAAGGTCGAAGGTGTGCAACTAGGACTAGGAGAACTAGGATTTATCACCATCTAACGGTCTGTGACGTTTCATTTATTATATTATCAATGCCAAATTCATTACATTACATTATTAGATATACCATAACCTACGTTCCATAAGGGACTCACGACAACCCCGTTCACGACCGTGATTTTTCCCGTTCAATTTGCTCGCCGGCGTTACAATCGCAAACCCAAATGCAACGGCTATTAGACAAACCACTTGACACGGGTCGTTGTGAGCGTTGTGTGATCGAAAATGATGACGTCATTAGTGACGTTTTCGCCACGACTACAACGACTTATACTAATACTAACTAAACTAATTTTAGTTTCATATACATTTCTATATCTGAAAAAATCTTGTGATATTTTATTTTTTCACTTGAAACCTTGTTTAAATGAAAATTATTTTGTTTTCACACCAAATTCAATAGTAGAATGCATATTCCATAGATTTGTGGTAAGTAAATTTTGTGAATTTATACTCAAGTAATAATACACAAGCTAAATAGGAGACTCTATTTTGGTAGCTCATAAACGAAAAATAGCTTGATTTCAATATCCGCTCTGATATGAACATTGTTTTAAAAATTACCGTCAAATTTGTTATAGAACCAATTGTAATAAAGTTGAAAGTAAAGAAAGTAATTATGTAAGACAAAATTCGGGGACATGTCACACTTTGTCTTGTCTCAACTCGACCTCTTTACATATTTATAAATACTAGTGGTCGCCCATGGTCAAAATTCGACCATAATAGATTATTGTCAAAGACTATATATCTACACTCGTAATCACAGATTTCGCCAAGGCTATATACGCATATGTGTGTCAAATACATGGTAGTGTGTGTAATGTTTTTTTTTATTGATGTAATGAATTTCTTATGCATAATTTAAAAAAATAGCAATCTGTACTCTTCGATATAAACTATAAGTGTGCGAAACTTCATACTCCTCCGTCCACGCAATATTCGTAAAAATGGGTACAACATTTTTGCTTCACATATTAATATATAGATTAATGCCTATTATCTTGTATGATTATTAGCGATGTATGTAATTGCGGTGTAGATAATTTGATAAGTCTCCTACCAGTTTGACAATTGTGCGTATTTACGATTATCATGTCACTGTGACTTGTAAAGCAATTGAGGATGTAGATGATTTTACAGTATTTTCTTAACTAATAATAATAGTTGGCAGACAAACACAAATTTATCTTTATATCTTATCCATTACGTTCTTTGTGCTCGTGAAGTAATTATAGGCCAATGTTTTGTCCAATGTTGGATGCAAGATATGTTTTTATTGTTTGAAACGGCGAGACAGCTCATCCTCATGAGTGGTTACCATTGCCTACTTTTACAACACCAAAAGCATTGCTAACACATCGCCGGCCTTGAAGAAACTTTGATTCCTTCCATCGCCATGTCGTAGCCTAGAGCAGATGGAAACCGTCTGCTGCGGAAAGTTCTTTCCAGGCTGTGGTTATACGTGGAATAAATGTTTTAGTGTATATATATGCGTAGTAGTATTACGACTACGTTCCACAAGAGGCTCACAACGATCACGTTCACGACCGCGATTTTCCCTTTCCACTTGCTTGGGGGCGTTACAATCATAAACTCCGGTGGAACGGATTATGAAGCGTTGATGTCATTAACGACGAGCAACACAAATGTCAAAACAAATTCGTTGACTTGAAAATCGCTCTTATTTCAATGTCAATCGAAAGAGAATTAATGCTCTGCGGTCACGGCCCACTTTGACCTACCTCTTGACATGGGTCCTTGTGAGCGCTGTGTGATCGAAAATAATGACGTCATTTGTGACGTTTTCGCGACGATTACAACGACCGTGGTCCTTATATGAACCAGCTGACGGACCTTTATGGGCGTTGTTAGCTACTAGAGGAACGCGCCCTAAATTAAACTAGAGATCTGCGATTTTTACTTTAAAAAACATCGAATGAATCGTCAATTGTGCAAGCGCGTATTCGATTGCCGATTCATTCGTCGTCGCCGAATAATAATCGAATTTAAAATAAAATCGAATGCGCACAGTGCGATAGATACTAATTACACCGTATCGCAAACGAGGCGGTTGGCATCAGTCGATTGTTTAATTAGCTCTCAGTCTCAGTCAATTCAATAAATTCTATGCGACCTTCGATTGCGGTGCGGATTAGTAATAATAAACAATCGAGCGCCTCCCAATTGACAATTATTTTGAACCTCGAACACAAACACACACCAATAACAATCGAAAAACACCAAATGTTTCTCGATTACAATCGATTCATTCGATTGTCATAGTAACAATCGACCATCGATACATGAAACAGTTCCTCGGAAAATGTCCAGTTGTGCAAACGGCAGACACACTGTCCGCCGATACAATATATATTTTATATATAGTGTTTTAACTATATATGTAATTAGTATAGTATCCAACAGCACCTTTCATATTTTATTTACAGGATATGTTATAATAATTTATTTGATTGTACCACTAACGGTGCAACTTACATGTAGTAAAAGAAATAACAATAAAATAAAAATAGAATTATGGTGGGGAGACGACGTACTTTAGTTTGTTTAGTACATTATATTTAAATTTGCCAAGATTTTTTTTTATTTTATTGCAGGATTTCAGCAGACAGGCAGCCGCTTGAGGGAAAGCGGACATTTGCAACACCAAAGGTGCTACAAATGCACTGCTGTTCTCTTAATATAATAGGGATAGGGACATTTTATGTGTTTGAAATATACATGAAAACTGCTCGACCGTCTAGAACTAAACACGTAAACGGAATATTTCAGATCGTCCAAGACCTGCTGGGCAGCATCCTAATGGTGCTGGTGACTGTTGGCCACCGCACCAAGCTCTCGGCGCTGATGCTCGTACTGGTCCTGACTGTGCTCAACTTGTATCACAATGCCTGGTGGAATGTGCCTTCATATAAACCACTTAGGGATTTCCTTAAATACGATTTCTTCCAGGTATGATTCAAGTTTTATTTGTTAATTAGCATATGCCCTCGACTTCGACCATGCTTGACTTGAAATTCCCGGGACACAAAATAACGTAGAATTCTAAAAAGGAATGTAAACTATTCTTTTAGTGAAAGCTATGTCGGAATAAGCTAATTTTTATGCGCCCCGAACTACTATAAACCGTGAAAATTCTCGTGAGATTCCCGGGATAACAAATATCACACATATTATACTAGCTGACCCGTGCCCACTTGGCTGGGCATCAGAAAAGTTTAAAAAATACTTATTATTAATCACAATCAAATATACCCTATGTCACTCAGGAATAATGTAGCTTTCCACTGGTGAAAAAATTTTCAAAATCGTTTTAGAAGATCCACTGATTACCCCCTACAACGCCACAAACTTTACCTCTTTATAATATCAGTATAGATATAGATAAAATTTGCTATCGATCAGTGAAAAAATCGCATTGGAATCCGATGTTTTTGTTCCAATCTGACCATTTTAAAATAACTCCAACGGGATTCCGCAGATAAAAAGTCGCGCAGATATTCTAAGTCTAAGAATTTGCTGGAGATGAGAAAAAACCGCATTTAAATCAACCCAGTAGTTTTTACATGAATTCCGAACAAACAGACAAGAAATCGAAAAAAGAAAATTCATCGTGTTGTCCGTCGCTTATATAGTCTACTAGAGTTTACCCCGCGGCTGCGACGCGGGTTAACCTCTAGGGCGTGTCTCTTGTTTATAGAGCAACCGCTACAGGTTATATTATATTAATTTTTTATGTATTTGCCCACGGAAGATACATAAATTTCAAAACTTGACCAAAAAGACCAAAATGACCAAAAGGCCACAGTGACCTACATGGCCAAAAGGCCACAGTGACCTACATGGCCAAAAGGCCAGTGACCGACATGGCCAAAATGACGGAATAGGCAAAAACTACCTAAAAGGCCAAAATAATCTAAATGGTCAAAATGACCAAAAAGGCCAAAATGACCAAAAAGGCCACAGTGACCTACATGGCCAAAATGACCAAAAGGCCACAGTGACCGACATGGCCAAAATGACGGAATAGGCAAAAACTACCTAAAAGGCCAAAATAATCAAAATGGTCAAAATGACCAAAAAGGCCACAGTGACCGACATGGCCAAAATGACGGAATAGGTAAAAACTACCTAAAAGGCCAAAATAATCAAAATGGTCAAAATGACCAAAAAGGCCAAAATGACCAAAAAGGCCACAGTGACCGACATGTCCAAAATGACCGACATGGCCATATTGACCAAAAAGGCCACAGTGACCGACATGGTCAAAATGACTAAAAAGGCCAAAATGACCAAAAAGGCCAAAATAACCAAAAAGGCAACAATGACCGAAATGACCAAAAAGGCCAAAATAGCCAAAATGACTAACATGGCCAAAATGACCGAAAAGGCAAAATTGCCAAAATGAGTAAATAGGCTAAAATAGCCAAAATGACCAAAAATGCCGAAATGAAAAGTATCCCTTTTCCACCCTCAGTATTTAATTTACATACGTACCGAATTTCAGCCAAATCACCCCATTAGTTCTTCCGTAAAAGCATAACAAACAGAAAGACAAATATATTTTTATCCCGGAAACTATCCCATTTTTCGGGATAAAAAGTATCCTATGTTCATTCTCGGCATCGAAAACATATATATACTGAGTTTCAGCCAAATCGGTCCATTAGTTTTTACGTGAAAACGGAACAGACAGACAGAGTTACTTTCGCATTTATAATATTAATAGGGATTCCAGTTGTTGTAAATAGCTTCAATGTACAGACACGGCATGTTTAGAATGTTATAATAGATTTTTAATGCTTAATAATTAGGGCTATTGCTTGTCACTCTGCCCATAATGATGGTATCTGTAGATATATTAAATAAACTTCCACTGTTGGTGGCATATCAAATATTCCTTGTAATGAATGAAAATGAGATGTCATGGATCCAAGTTTAAAAAAAAAACACTGACAAATCGCTCTATAAAAATCTTAATTACTTTTATTCTAAATAAACGATCCTTTGAGCTCTCCTAGCAGCATTTAGTATAAAAAAAACAAGAAGTCTGAGAGTACACTTTGAATTGCAGACATTATCAGTGATAGGCGGTCTGCTGATGATAGTGTACTTGGGCCCCGGAGGCGTCAGTATGGATGAGCACAAGAAGAAGTGGTAGGAGCGTGTCAAGTGGGATGGACTGTAAATAATTTTAAGATTTGTTACAATGGTGCGAGAATGGAAAATAAATATAATATCAATTTTTAAACAATATTTTTTGTCTATGAATTTATATGATTGTGTTTAAGTGTGGTTGAGAACATACATAAGTTTTATTTGACATGTTGCAAGATATAAAGCACTTTCATTAAATGACAATGACAAAAGTTCGGCCGTGTAAGGGAGCATGCTTTGGCAATTTTTTCTGGCCTAATGTGCTATTGAAAATTATTCTCGATAAATATATCACACATTTGGTTTTGTGACCGTTACGTGTGGTTAATGAAAATATGAGGAAATTTAGGGCTTGCCCATACAAGTATCGCCCTTCTGAAATGAGGAGGCTCGAATCAGGCAGTAAGGCATTTATGAATTCATAATTATTATAACATTTTGTTGATTTAAATGTCTTGAAATCTTCATTAAAAAGCTTTTATTTAATACACAAATCGAAAGAAAAACAATTTGTTTACAACCACACTTCTTCACTAATGAGTCAACATATTATTATAAACTGTGTATCCTATATTTTTTTATATTTTGACTTTATTAGATACAGAGTGCTTGCAGTTTTTAAATAACACATAAATAATAATACAAGGACACTGCACACAATTTTTTTAGTGTATTATATATGAAAAGTGATATTAAGTGGAGTTTTTCTGTAGCTCTTACTAGAATCTGGAAATAATAACCTAGAGGATCATACTTCTGTGAGCTGTGTAAGAAAAAATATGATAAAATAAAGATGAAACAGAATGTTTACAAAACAACAAGTTAGGTTCAATATCCATCAATGCTAAAATATGAGTAGCGAACAATAAAAGTATATTACGAGATAAGGAGCAAAGTAGTAACTGAAAGAAAGTCAGAGAGACTAACTGAATGTCGGCAGGTTCCTATTTGATTCTTTAGTAGCAGTGACCGTAAAAAAATACTAGTTACTAAATACTGGGGCACCTTGTTACTAGTAGTCGACATTTTCCTGAAAGGAGGAAACTAGGATTTTAGTTTTTCTCTACGCTATACTCTGCAATTAAGGCGGTTTCCCTAGATGCTAGCTTGCTCTAATCAAAATGTGTTAACATCCTCACATCTCACTATCATTATATGTTCAGCTACTTTTTGTATTCAATCACTTAGATCCCTGAGACATCATTAGTCTGTTAAAATACTTTTATTAGTTTTTTGTACCACAAAATTAACTTTTTATCACAACGACGAAAAGAACTAAAACAAAAGACTCGTTTACAATATGCGATGTTAGTATTATTTTACATGTAAATTGTAAAAAATACTAAACAATATATATTTTCTGCTTTATGTTTATGCGATACATTGATGGATGTTGGCACTTAAACAAAATTTAAAAATTAATATCCATATTATAGTTTCGTTATTTAGCACATACGTTTTCATTCCAAATTTCAACACTATTGTGATGTGATTGTAAATAATTAATGGTATTTATATATTTTGTACTTATTGACTGAACTATGGGAGAAGAATATGCCTACTAACAAATATAAGTCTAATGTCGCTCCTAGACCCCAGAAGAAAACGGTGCCGCAGGTGATTTTTCTCTCGCTTTTGGAAATATATTATTGATCAAATCAATACACAATTGAAAGTTCTGATAGATTTATATAAAGTTTTAATTGATTTAGAACTAATTTTTCAAAGTTACGCTAATGCTAGAATATAAATATAAAAATACAGTTGTATAAATAATATTACGAATTGTTTCACTTTTATATTCAGTCTGGATGTGTTTTAGTGTTTGATGAATGCAAAATCAGACAGAGAAATTGACACGTGGCGCCATCTAGTCTTGTAGGGTTTAGAAGCTTCTAGATTTGTTACTGGGCAACTGTCATTCCTATTCTTTCGTGACTGAACTGACGGAATCTTAGAATGCTTCGCTGTTACACACGAACGATGCATTTTCTCATCGGAAAAATGAAGCCTCGTAAACTTGAATAATATACTGCCAGTTACATTACAATAGTAGATAGACAGCGCGTTGTTTTAGTATCTCACAACGCCCAAAATGCTCCGTCTGCCGTTCCACATGGCGATAATGGTCGTGGCGAAAACGTAATTGTTTTCGATCACACAGCGCTCACAACGACCCATGTCAAGAGTTGGGTCGAAGTGGGCGTTGACCACAACGCATTAATTCTCTCTATGGATTGACATTGAAAATGGCGCGATTTTCTAATCAACCAATGACATTTGTGTATTTCGTCGTTAATGTCATCAACGCTTCACTATCCGTTCCACTAGAGCAGTGTTTTCAACCTGTGGGTCGCGACCCCTAGGGAGGTCGCAGAGCCTTGCTCGGGGGGTCGCCGGCAAAAGGTTATTTAAATTTACACCTCTTGCTTAGGTACTTTCTACGCTCAGCAGCTTTTTGTAGATTATAGATCCTAATAATGAATATAGGTAACAAATTAGAGAAAAATATAAACAGTCTTTTAAATTACTAACTTTTATCTGTCTATGACCCAAGGGGGTCGCCAAAATTTTTAATTTTTCAAAGGGTTCGCGTATTCAAAAATATTGAAAACCACTGCACTAGAGTATATAACATAACACACTAGAGTATATAATAAAATGTAACGCTCGCAAATAGTAGGACGGGTAAAATCGCGGTCGTGAACGTGGTCCTTGTGGGTCTCTTGTGGAATATGGCCAGAGCAGTAAATTGAGAATTGACGTTCTAAAAGGTGGTTAAATTAGGGCAATGATCTAAACCCAAATCTAGGAGGAGCATTGTTATGTAAGATAATAAAGAATATGTCATTTGATCGTAATAAAGTAATTCCTGTTGCAAATATCATGCCTGACTGTTTAGCGCTTATGCTCTTTTGTATCCCGTTTCCTAAACCCATAGCAATATTTTCGTTTGGTTGTGCAATTAGTTTATTCAAAACATAAAAATTATTAGTTGTGATGTCGACATATTTGAATTTCATTACTTGGCTTGATAACATTTCATACTTTTGTAATAGATATATTAAGGTTGTGTAAGAAAATTAATTATTGATAAAAAAGGAATTAAGTTTATGGATGTTTTGCCGATAAGTTAATGCAATTAATATTATTTTTATGAATAATATGCACTGTAAAGCTATACATTTTTTTAAATCTAAACTTCAATAATGTCTACATCAGATTGTATTCAAAGGCAAATTTTAGAATGCAACAGTCAAATTTGAAAACTTACAATTTCACTGCACGGTTACTCGGTACACCCGAGATTGTATATTCTACTAGCTTCTGGCCGCGACTTCGTCCGCGTGGTGCGGTTTTTTAACTATCTCACGGGAACTTTTTTCCGGATCAAAAGTATCCTATATGTTGACCAGGGATATAAGCTACCACCATACAAAATTTCATTTAAATCGGTCGTCGTTTCGGAGATTACCCGTACAAACAGACAGACAAAGAGAGAAACAAAAAATTTCAAATAAATCGAAATTAGTTCTATTTCACTTCTTACATCCCCTTGACTCGGTTGTTAGCAATTTTTTTTCATTGTACAGAAATTAGACCTCTACATTTTTATTATATGTATAGATAATCTTTGCCTGTTGTCTATGTTCACGAAGAACGAAAATACTATTCTTATTTCAAATACAGAGTTTTTGGCGGGAACTGAAGGATGATGTTCTGCTGTGAAGTATTAATTTCTAAATATAATATTAGTTTCAAATGAGCTATACTTGTAAGATTAATTACTTTTGAATAATTATTATATGCTTATGTGAGAAATGATAACATGTTGTGAAATGTGTCCTTTCGGGTTGTCACAAGAACTTGATTGTGTCCCGTCAGTCGAAGGCCTACAAATTGGTTGCAATATACTAAAAATCTAATACATCTTTTGCCAGGTGGTAGGGTATTTGCTCGACTGGATGGCGACCACCCCTGGTCTAGAGTATGCTGCTATAACGACCTTGAGTTGTGTTCCGGCACTAGTGACCAGGTTCCAGTCTCTCTTAAGAGAGCAGCAGCGCATTTGCAGCACCTTTGGTGTTGCAAATGTCCATAGGCAATGGTAACTGCTTTCCATCAAGAGGGCTGTCTGCCGAACTCCTGCAAAAAAAAAAAAAAAAAAACAGACAAGGCTATATTGACTCAGTTCCTTTACCTTCTAGTGTGAAGATAAAGGAACTTACTATTACACAATTTTTAATCAAATTTTGGAAAAATAATCAAGCAAAGGTTCTAGGGTACATTGTACACTTTCTACTCATTACATACTAAAAATTCAGAGTGCAATGTGTATGTTAGTTATAAATAGCAATGCCTTTTTGTTTACTTTCAATTTAAACAATTAAATGTTATGCAGAAGGTGGAATAGAACACTCGCGTTATGCTTCTATATTTGTTCCAAACTACCTTTTGACTATCAAAACTGATTGCTGGTCTAAGAAGTTGTCTGAGAATACAAACTACTGATACAGTTCCAACGGCAGTGTATTTATTATTGTCCAAAACTAAGTCTTCAAAGGTTGACTCTTCCCAAGTTGTTTTAAGCATGCTTCAATTTGATATTTGTAATGTATTAAAAGAGAAATATTTTTCTATGATTGTATTCATTTTATTTTATTTATCTTCTTAGAAATGTGCTTTCGCCATAAAAAAAGATTCCTCAAATTATTTCTGAATAAATTTTACATAATAAAATTTGTACTGTGGTTTTATTTGTATCCAGCATATTATATATGTTACATAAGAACACATGTACACAATATATTTATATCGGCAGATAAATACAAACATTGTATATCCCCAAGCTTAGAAAATTACACTTGTTTTAAGTAATAATACAACGGGCTACTCTGGTACAATCCCAGATACCCAGACTATTATAGTAAGCAATGGAATATTAGCACAAAATTTACTATAGTCGGAATTGAATGTACAATCTTTATGACCAGTGAGATAAGGCTGGTCGCAAACTGGCCACCACCCGTGGCCAGCGAGAAGTAGTCGACACGCTTTTTCAATCATTTTATAGGGACTTGCAACACTCCTGTGACCACTAACAGTCACGCTCCACCGCTGGACATGATTGGCGGCCGGTTTGCGCGCAGCGTAAGCCAGCAAACGCTTAACTCACTCAACCACAATATACAGTGGTCGCTCTAAACAATATTACAGGCACAGCGGAATAGTCCCTACCTCTTATAAATGCATTAAGTAGTCATTGAAAAGATCTATGACAATTTTATAAATAGATCCCAATGAATAAACCCGATTATATGAAATCTGCTAATAAACTATACCATATTCATCTTAGCATAAGACAAAGAGCAAACAAAGAAAACGGTGTTCCTCAAACTTTATTCTTATTTAATTGAATGTACGGCGCCTACTAATGTCTCATTTATTAGTTAAACGAAAGGAAAATTTAAACAAGTAACTGAAAACACAAGGAGAAACTTAATTATTTACTTTATTTATGGTGTTCAAATTTATAATAATTTCTAAGTGCGGTAGGTATACATAGTCCTAAATTGTTATATAAATTACCTCCCATTATAGGCGGAACGGACAGTATACGTATCTACCACGCTTGTCCAAGGCGGCTTGGCAGGATTGACACATCGGTTATCTCGATGTGCAGGTTCCATCACGATGTTTTCCTTCACCGTTGTTAGCACGTTTTAATTGTAACAATATGCACATTAGGTCAGAAAACTGCCTAAGTGGTGCTTGCCGTTTTTGCAAGATTCGAACCCGCGCCCTCTGAGCTTGGGACGCGTGCGCATTACGCTACTATGACTTACCGATAATAATTTATCAATATTTTTACAAAATTAAACGTGACCTATGAAACATGTTTGTTTCTTGTGGTTTGTTTACAACTTGTGAGTTTCCCTGTTGGCAACACCATGATAAGATATTTTAAAACTAGCAACACTGTTTTTGCTTTTTATTTCTCTTCCATTTTGGTTGTCACATGTATTACCATTTAAAGTGTTTAATCATAGGTTTCTACCACTTAGGCTGGTGTGCACCGACTTTTAACCGATGATTAAAATAAAATAATCGCCAAAAATGTATGGAAAAACAGTGATTATTTTTGGTTAACCATCGGTTAAATTTCGGTGCTCACCAGCCTAACAGTGTTTAATTTATATATCATCATGAGCATAAGATAAATATTATATGTGAGACGAGCTGCGCACCCCCATCGATCAAAACTATTGAATAACGAGCTTTATATGCTCATAATAGTATAGTTTACCGGGTCAACTTTACCCTATATCTTACAACCAATTCTCCTGCCTTATCATTGGAAAAAAACCAACTTTCTAGAGTTTAGGTCAAATATTAACCAGTAGTAACTCACTACTAGTAAGGTAAATGAATATATAGTAAGATATAGGCACCAGGCATTAATTCATTAACACAAATAATTTTACTGAGTCACTCACCCAATCTAACCTACTCGGTTACCTTAACCCTCTCATTCTCCTTACTGTCTATATATTTGAACACTTTATTCGCTAGTTGTCTATATTTCTCCGCATGAGTACTATCTGGCAGTGCATATATCGCTGGTTTGCCACTATTTATACACTCGGACATGTTATGGTCGACTTCGAAACTTTCGATGATCTCCAAGCCCATTTCTTCGGCTGCCTTCTTTGTTTCGTTGCCGAATACATAGTTCTTTGTGCCGCACTTTTGGCAGATTGCATACGACATGTTTTCCACCATGCCAACGATAGGAACTTTGAGCTTTTCGAACATGATTACGCCGCGCTTCGTTACTTGGAGGGCTGCTGATTGCGGTGTCGTAACTACTATTGCGCCTGCAATAAAAGACATAATTATATTAATACGTGAAGCAAAAATGAGGAAAATCCTTCGTATCCCTTTTTAGGAAAATTGCGAGGACGGATGAGTATGAAATTTCGCACACTTATAGTTTATATAGAGAAGGAGTGCAGAATGCTAATATGTTTTTAAAATTATATATAAACAATAAATTAAATCAATAAAAAAATATTACACACACTACTCTGTATTTGACACACACTATATTATACTCTTATTTATTGTTAAAGTCAAATTAACAGTGTAGCCTTGGTGAAATATATCATTATAGAAGTCTAATAGTCTTTGACAACAGAACCTGGGCGATGTTCAATTTATAACTTAAATTAATTATGGTCGAATTTCGACCACTAGACGTCCACTGGCTTCTATATTTTTTTTATCTATTTTTCACCTATCACATCTGTCTACCCCTATGAGAAACATGGGATGTATGTATTGAATACATTTTTCATGGCTTACAAGCTAAAGCAGTTGCATCTTATTCCAATGATGTAGGTTTGAAAACTGGCAAACTCTATGCACCTACATATACTTGGGTAGTTTCTCAGGTGCTTATCTGCTTTAAACAACAGAGGCGGGCATGTGAAGGTCTGACTTCAGCAGTGAGACATTGTTAAAGTCCTTAAAATAAACAAATTACCATCTAACGGCAAGTTTTGTGCTAGCGACAGATGAGTGTCTCCCGTCCCTGGGGGTGTGTCGACTATGAGACAGTCCAGAGGCCCCCAAGCGACGTTCCGCGTCAACCTTTCCAAGGCCTGCATCACCATCAAACCCCGCCACACCACTGCATTCTCACCTGACACTAGAAGGCCCATTGACATACTGCAAATTATTATTAAAGGAAGAACATCATATCTGTGTTATTACATTAAAATTTACTTTGTAATTGGTTACACTACACGTGCAATAGTGGCTCACAACGACCACGTTCACAACCGCGATTTTTCCCGTTCCACTTTTTTTATGGCAGGAGTTCAGCAGACAGGCAGACGGCCTAATTAATGGACATCGGTTACCATCGCCTATAGACATTTGCAACACCAAAGGCGCTACAAATGCGCTGCTGCTCTCTTAAGGGAGACTGGAACCTGGCCACTAATGCCGGAACACAACTCAAGGTTGTTATGGCGGCATACTCTAGACCAGGGGTGGTCGCCATCCAGTCGACTAAATACCCTACCACCTAGCTGTGGGTTGTTTTGTCTCCTCTTACAACAGGTCGCCCCAACGCAGGAAATTGTATTCTTGCTCCGTTCCTGCACGGATTGAACTTGCCTGAATTGACTGCTTCCTTGCGAGCATTACAGTCATAAACTCTAGTGGAACGGTTTGTCGACCTAACTCTTAACAAGGCTTAGGATCGTTGTGAGTGTTGCGTAATTAAAAATTATGACGTCATTAGTGACTTTTTCGCCACGACCATAACGACATTTTGCATTTTGGGTGTTGTGAGCTACTAAAGGAATGTGCTGTTAAACAATAGATTGAGATTGACAATTATTCCTGGATAGATAGATATATTTAGTGCAAATAAATAGACTGCTTCGGGTGAGAGTGGCATATATGAAGTGTGAGCCCAAGCTGCGTTGTGGAACAACATAATTATACATATATTTTAATAGTAAGAAGTGGTATATCGCAAAACTTAGAAAGTTCATTTTATAGCTTTATTATGGTAGCTAAATCATGGGTATACCATAAATTATGAAAAAATGTTCTTAAAATACACAAATTTCGATATGCTATTCTATTAAGATATGATATTAGGTCTTGTAACACCATTATGATCACGATGCCAAAATAACTATAGAGTGCGATATAATTATAGGGCTCATTTATTTATTGTTTGAGATATGTAATGAATTTTGGGTGGTAATAGCCTCTGACATATATAGTTATAGTCAAGATTGCAAAATCCGTCAGTGGGGGAACTCCATACACATTTCATTATTTCAGTGTTTGAATAGTTATGACGACAACAAGTCAGTCAGTGAAGCTGAGACTCCATTGAATTCTGTCTTCGAGATGTAGTTGGTGTTAATTTCCATTTTAAAAAGTTAAAAAACGAGCAGTATATGAACTTACCCCATTGATGTACTTCGCCACCTTGACTATATTAAAAAAGTTCGGATCTTTCATAATAAATAAATACGCCCTATAACTATACCCCACCCACACATAATTATACTTTTACAAGATTTAGAAATACACTAAATTTCTAAATATTTCTAAAATTTTGAAGGCCAACATTTTTTTTAAATAAACCCCTGTCTGGTTTTTAGAACCTTTATGGGAATCTAAAATAGTATTTATCAGAGTCTGTTCTCTTAATAAACATGCAAGCTCAAGCCCAGCAGAGAGACTCTTATGGGCTGATATTATTATAAATATATTTAATCCTAATAAAACCACATCTGATATTACAGCATAAAGCAGTAAATAATATTACATATAGTACTAGGGTGAATTTGGATACAAAAGCTAAAGATACCTTACCATTTAACACCATAGTTCAACAGTGGTTCAATAAGATTGTCATCATTCAGCATTGGTTCTCCACTAATATTCATCATTAGAGGCACCGATGGGCCAAACACATCTGCATCAAGCAGGCCAATTTCCTTATCAGGCTCAATGACTTTCATAGCACAAGCCAGATTCACTAAAAAAGTTTCAATATATTTTTAAACTAGCTGACTCGGCGAACTTTGTACCGCCTTATTCAAATAAATTAATAAACAAACAAATCGAGAAAACATGGCAAAGGGCTCATAGAATTTGAAAAATATATATAGCCTATAACCATCTACGATTAATTCCACGTCGAATGGTTGTGGTTTCATGCTGATCGGTCCAGTAGTTTTCGAGTTTACCTCGGACAAAGAAAACAAACTTTGCTTATATATATATATAGACGATAGATAGATAGCCATAAACCATCTAGGAAAAATTTCGCATCGAATGGTGGTAGTTTCATGTCGATACGATCAGTGGTTTAAGCGTGATTGAGCCTCAAACGAACACCATTTTCATTATATATATATAAGATACATGTTACACCACAATCAAATTGTCTTATTACTTTCTCAAAAATAATTAATTTCTGTGTATCTTATAGTGTGAAGAAATGCAATATCACCAACGCTATACTCAATTAGATACAAGAACCTGAAGGGTGATATTTCATAACAATAATATTTCATACAAAAAAATATCTTTAATTTTGTTTGAAATATGTTTACACAACCTGTTTGTACAACAACAACAACAACAAACTGTTTGTTTTCAAAATTGTATAATATTGGTTAAATATTTTAAAAGGCAAATTATTGATATAACACAACAAATCCATTTTGGAGAAACATTGTATTGAATAAATAAATAATAATAATAATCTTCAGTTATCTACTTCCTATGTTATTCTCTGAGGTTTTTTAAATTAGGGTGACACAATATGAAAGACAGAATTTTTAGCTATGCCATGCCTACTATCTCACAGTTCCCTAAATTAGTGTACTGTAAAAAGGTTTTAGTTATGTGAAGAGTAAAGCTTTACATATATATTTTTTGTTTATGGTCCATCTGCTGCTAAGTCACTATACACCAAAGGAGATGATGCATAGCCTCTCTCATTTAGACTGAATATCTGTTTATGCCTCATATTGTAGTGTTCTGGGAAAACTGTAGGCAGGAGTACATTCCACAGCTTGCACACATAATGTCATTAAGGAATAGCCACCATATGCAGTGGATGACTTCAAACTATTGCCTTATTAGAAGTACCACATTATTTTTAAATACAAAATTGGGAAACATAATTTACCACACATAACTTAGTAGCTCTTTAATAATATAAATGAAAACAAACCAGCTGTAGTAGTCTTCCCAACACCTCCTTTACCAGAAGCAACAAGAACTATACTCTTGACTCCTGGCAATGGCTTCTTTTCAGGCAGTCCTCTTGCCATGATTTTAGCTCTGTGATCATTTTGTTCACTGGTTGTGCTTTTAACCCTTATTGTGAAGCAACATCGTTTTGTCTGTAAAAGTTACTCATTTTAATTTTGTAATTTTGGTAACGAATAAATATACATAAATGCTAAAATGACTTCCTTTGGGCATCTTTCATATCTTCATAACTACATGTGTATTGTTTGTATTAGAGAGCAGTTCTAAACTAAACACAGCATAAACTTAACATATTTACATACATACATATTTATTTTAGACATCTTATAAAGAATTTAAATTTAAATAGCCACAATAATCATAACCTATCATCAATACACATAAATATTATATAAAAGAAAATCTTGAAAAGCATGACAATTCCATGCTATAAACTATCAAAGTTGTATTGATGGCCACCTTAGGAATTAAGTGACTAAAATATAATTTGATATGTATTTATTTTCAAATACTATTTGAAGGTTTCTATAGTATAAGCATTGGTTAGTCTAGTTTATTTGAATACAGAGAGAGAAGTTTAATTCTCACCAGAGTAAACTATATAAAGGAAAAAGGTACTTATAATTTATTTATTTACACAGGGTATTATTCCATGATAATGCTTCAGTCTATACAAGAGAAGCTATGTAGCCTTGTAAATATTAGAAATTAGAGTTCCATCGGACACATATGAGCCAGTACATTTGTCCCCTACAAAATAGATTTGTACTGATATGGCTCAAAATTGAATTTATACTAGTTCAAAAATTTGGCCCACTACTACTCACATCAATTATGTAAGAGGAAGGATGGAACATGGACAACAGTACAATAACGCCTCTATTAATTTTCACATGTCAAAGAGGAACAACATGACATGTACGGCTGCTAGTAAAATGAGGTGCCCAAGGCCAATCACATCCAATTCTTAATGAAGATATCCGAACTAAATGTTTTGTACGGGACAAATGTGGGAATGACGCTCACCGCCTCACGGCCTCATCGCTTCAAATGTGCTGCCACGGTACAAAGGATACAAATCTCCTCGCCTCATTTAAAGTGGTATATTGAACTAGTTCAGTACAAATGTCATGTTACTCTTAGGAACTCATTTTAAAATCATGTACTACCCAAGTCTATTAGAAATAGGGCAAAGTTCAGGTTAAGTAAAATATAAACATTATTTATATCCCGCTTAAGGACTCTAAAACATATATGATAGATTATTTTAAAACTATATAGTTATACACGAAGTTACTAATGAAGGTTTTTGGTATTCTCATAACTCATACGCAAGATAATAGGATAGTCACGAGCAATTTAAACGTTTTGTGCAAAATGTAAATACATACTTTGTTTATACTGTTGCTAATCAATGGATCGTATATTCTTCGTAGAACTCTATACATGTTTTTAATATATGACTCACAAAAACCACAGCCCTTATTTAAATAAACGGAATTACAAGTTTAAGTTTTTTTGAATATCTACGCTAAAAATATTCTTAGTATAAAATACGATTGTGTTTCTGAACAAATGTATTAATATTATTTATGTACTCTTTTTCTGAAATAAATAACCCACTAGTGTCATCTCATTACTGTAATGACATATGTCATCAATTTACCAAATGTCACCATTGGGCTATATTACACATTCAACAATATCGCGATCCTGGAATCACGATATTATCATAAGATGGCAAATACTGAATTGGGCTATTACACTTATCAGTATTATCATCAGTATTACCACTTCAGTAAGCCGTTGACGTTACTGGAACGTAGTTGTGTTTCTTGGGCAACGATTTAAATGATTACGCTAATTATTTTAGAATAAGTGAAGACTAGTTTGAGAAGTTTTTAAACTTGGTTTCACCTTATATTACTAAACATAAAAATAAGATATTGTAATATAAAATAGCTTTAGAAATAAATTATTTTATACTTTTTTGATTTTGAAGTCGGTTTTTTTAAACGAAGTTTTTTTTTATTTGTTACTTTTTGTATCTAACTACGGTTAAGCCTACGAAAGGTGCCGCGCGCCTTAAAAAATATAGGTCCCAAGAAACGGGAACGGAGAAAAATCATTAAATGAAAACTACTGGGTCAAACTATGTCAAATTTTTATGGGACCAAACGGCAAATAGACCGCATCAAACTAAGGCAGAATTACGTAAATCGGATCATAAATCTTAGCGTGATCGGTGTACATATGGAACGGAATGAAAAAAAATTGTCATAAAAAATTTTCGTAAATGAAACTACTGGGCCAAAGCATGTTAATTTTATAGAGGATCAAATGGCAAAATGGCAACTATCTCGCATCGAACTAAATAAGAATCACGTAAATCGGATCATAAATCTCAGAGTAATCGATGTACATACGTAAAAAAAAATACCGGCCAAGTTGAGAACCTCCTCCTTTTGACAGTCGGTTAAAAATAAACATATGAAACAAGCTATATCGCCGCGAGAATAATAATAATTTTTGTCTTTAGGGTTCTATAGAGACGAGCATGTTTCGTATGAAAGAACAAAATCTTTTATATCTTTTTTAAGTTCGTCATTTTGTTGAGACGCGGATTCGTCGGGGTGCAATTCGTTACGCTGCTCACTTCCTTCCGCCATGACTGCGAGTGCGTACTGACAGAAAATATCACAATACGCTTACACTGTCAATAATATCGAAGCCACGCCCCCTTAGTATCGTGGATTTCTAAATTTTCGGATAACCTGTGATATTATCACGATACTGCGATACTATCAATAGTGCATCAGTGTTATCGTGATAAAACGGGTATCGCGTGAAATTATTGACAGTGTAATATAGCCCATTGATCAGCTGTTCTTAATTTTTAATAATAAATTTATGGCTTGGCAACTAAACCTTTAAGCCAGTTAATCAGCTGTTCATTTCAGTACGTCTTCAAATAAAACTTAGAGGAATTATTTATTAGAAATGATCCAATAAAGTAAAATAATAATCGTAGACCTCGAGTTTATCATAATATTAAACTTTTTTTCTATGTTCAAATCAACAATACGGATATATATGATCGTGCTATCCATTTCTCTCGCTATCATATTTAAATACTATGCTATGTTCCACAGACCACGTTCACAACTGCGATTTTTTCTTTTTCCACATGCTTGTGGATGTTACAATCATAAATTCTAGTGGAACAGATTATGGTGCGTTGATGTTATAACCGACGAAATAGACTATTAATGTCATCACTTAATTTGAAAATCGCATCTTTTTCAATGTCAAGAGATATAGAGAATTAATGCTTTGTGGTCAACACCCACTTCAGCCCATCTCTTGACATGGGTCGTTGTTAGGTCTGTGTGATCGAAAATAATGACATCATTAGAGTTGTTTTCGCCACGATCAAATCGACCGTGGTCGCCATGTGGAACGGCTGACGAAACATTTTGGGTGTTGTGAGCACTTAGGTGAATGCACAAACCGTTCCAAGCCATTATTGAACAAAGAAGAAGAGCTACTTAGGAACATGCGGTATAAACTTAAAACAAATGAGTGTGAAAAAAAATTAAAAAAAATCGCTATTAACTTATAGATTTATGAATGTTTTCAATTTGCTGTTAGTGCTTAGATCTTTCGGTCCTTTTAATTTAGTCAGGTTATTCGTAGAATGATTAAAACATTACATGACAGATAGCACTGCTAGCAGCCTTAAGTTTTTGCTTCACATATATTTGTTTTCTAAGTTATTTATATATATGTAAATATTTATAAAAACATAAATATTTATAATAAATAAATATTTTTTAATATATATTTAATATATTTTTGAATACATTTAATTAAGACTCTTTATAACTAACCAAAGTAAATGGAGTCATTGAAAAAATAAGTGCCAAATTACGACAGTGTCAATACTTATTAATGTAGTTAGGGATGGCTTATTATGATCTTATTAAATTGAGTAATCGATACCTTCGCGATTAATGTATCGACAAACCCTACGTAAATAAAATTGTTAAATGGAGTAAAGCATTCTTTACAATGATATGTGCGTTAACTTATGTAGTATACACATTGGTTGCGTCTGCATGGGTAACAAATACATACATACATACATACATAACTTCACGCCAGGTCCCTTGCGGGGTAGGCACGAACAACAGAGCGCCATACAGGCTTATTCTTACACACCTCACTTGCTTCTTTGACATTCATAGATAACAAATGTTCCCAATATAAACTATTTCAACGTTATTACAAATTTATGTGCTATATTTTACGGACTAAGATGTATTAATAAAATAATCTATTTGTTATATTAAGACATAAATTAGATTTTTTTTAACAACAACAACAAATCACAATGCACAAATATTCTTACCAATTTAAACATTAAGAGCTGTGCAACTTTTTTTAAACTGTACTGTAGTTTTAATTATTACTCAGAAAATCTAAAAACTTAATCAAATATCAAAACATAATTTAAGACAATAAGTTATTGGCAAGTTTACTGTTTGGGTCCAACAAACAGAGGAGATAGTAGTTGAAGGGTCCAAACCAACTCCGACATAGAAAACCTCGTGGCCGAGCCTAGAATAATTGAAGAGAGAAAGGCTCAGTATCTCCGCTGGCTCGGTCACGTAGAACGGATGGAGGAGGATTGGAATGTGAAGAAAGCATACTTGGGGCGACCAGTCAGTATCACTAGAAAGATAAGAGTGGATTACTTAAACGAACTTCACAACTGAGAAGACTAGACTAGACTTAAGCATATATTTGTATATGATGACATTCTTTTTATTGATAAAAAAACGTTAATAAATATTACATCTTTCATTCTTTCAAAATAGATCAAAAATATTATGTTTACGCCAGTGATATTATGATCTAGAATGTTGTCGTAGCTACGTCTCACAACACGACTCGCTTTAGCTCTATAGGCTCTTGATTGGGCTATAGTGAGAGTTGTCGGCTCAATTTCTATTACGTGTCGCTGCTGAGCTAAAGGAGTAGTACAGTTCCTTAGAGCGAATGACCTATATCCCTCTACTTTTTAATCAGCCGTTTTGCAGAAATTAGCCGTTTTGTTAGCGGACGTGGGACGTGGGTCCGCTACTTCTGAGACTTCTGCATCTCATCCTTGCGATGGTAAATCTTAATATGGTTTTATATTCCAAAATCGCCTTCCTTTAGATTTTATTATGGGAGATTCCATCTACCTGTTGTTAGTCATAAGACACCTATGCCTAGAATCATCCTTAAAATTTACAAATATCTGACAGGATTAATTATCGATTATTCGATACTGAAATGGGTTCTACATTATGCAGTATTTACATAGTCGATAATAAACTCATTGTACCTGCCATAGACTGCAGCTCGTTGCTTAGCATTATTTTGTTATTAATGACATTATCAAAAAAACTCAAATGAAAACCATTTTTATTTAATCGAATATAATATTATTTAATATTTCTAAATAAACATGCATATTCAAATCAAGTGCCGACTTTCGTCATATTTGCAACTTATTTAACTTCTGGGATAGTTTTCTGTTTGTTTTACTAAGTGAATTATTATTAACGATCTATATGTAGTTTTGGACTCTGGCGAATCTATTAAGGAAAACTGCTTTTGGATATCGAAGTTACTGATTTATATTATGTGACCTGTGAATCTGTTTAATTCGACCGACCAAACACACTATTGGATTTTTATATCAACACAAAACTTGATGTGCAGTGATATGTATTAATGAAAATTATATACAATTTATAAATAATATGAAATTTTATTTTAAATACAGTTGGAATTCATGGTGGAAGAAATCTCCATACCTAAGCATACAATATATAGAATATCGGTCTTATTCATAGACAGAGTAAGTTTGAACGCTTCTTTAGGCACCATAAGCGTTCAAACTTACTCTCTCTATGAATAAGACAAAGTGTATACACAAACTCGCTATACGTACACATACACACATATACACATGAACACACACACACACATGCATATATTAGGTACGTTCATATACGAGTTAGCGCCATTGATACTCGCTAGATGTGCTAGTAGTACGATTCTCCCGACTGAAGTCTCTATCTCCATATATTCAATGTACTCTGTGCTTAGGAACGTGTCCTTGGTGTCACCTGTGACATTGTTATTATCTTGTCATAAATGTCATTTTCTCTTACGATATGTCGGAAGTTTGCGATTTAATTCCGATAATTTTCAGATTGTTTTTCATATAACTTGTGTTATTAAACTACCTCGTAATAATGGCTATTTGTTTGCGCACATTTTCATATAAAATATTGCCTATTAATGGAATTGTTACGACTAAAAGTCACTCGAACCGCTTGTCTAGAAAAATCCCGATTCGGACGCAATTTCTGGAAGATGTAAGATTTTATCTCATGCTTTATTAGATTTACTTAAAATTTAAGTTGAAAATATAAGATTTAAGTGACTTCTGGTTTTAATTGGAGGTTATAATAAATTTCATAGTATTTATATAATTTTTCGCGATGACATTGAACCAATTAGAACGTTCAAATTGCTACACATTCACGTGGTTCTGTTCCATACCTCATATAAATACGCGTCATAAACTTCGACTGACTGTTGTATAAATGTGATAGATTTCAACACTTCGCTATAAATTGTTTGTTAGGTTATATTAATGTATGGTAATATGAAAAAACCGGCTTTTAGGATAATTATGATCTCTCTATCTACTTACACATTTCTTATGAAAAGTAGTCGGTATTTTTTTTGAATCACATCTTTAATGGGAAGAGTGAGTTGAGGGGGAAAGGGAGTCCCCCCAATTTATGGCTGCTGGTGATGCATATTTTATTTTAAAAAATGGTTGTGGTAAAATAAAATAACCACAAAGACTAAGGCCGGATCTTTGCTCCACCTGTATAGGTTAGAAGTGGGAGCTCTTATGGGCAGAAATCGGATCTGCCTTAAAAGTGAAGCTTCCAAGTAAGGCCACCTCTTAAGTAGCAGAGAGCTCTGTTTTTTTAAATTATAATACCAAAAAAAAATTAGATTGAACCCCCAATACAGAGTGTGAAATTCTAAAGTCCACCTACAGTTTCTAAATGAACAACAACAATACTTTTTATTATACACCAACCAAATAATAAAAATAATGCATTTATTGTGTTTAATAGTATAAGATACAGTGGATGGTCTTAATGTTGAAAGGCAGGCAATCTTTGGATGTACAAAACCTTATTAAAAAGTCATTCATATTCATGAAATTTTTCTTTAAATCCTTTTTGATGTCATATTGTTGAAAACAAATATTAATATATTTGATCTTTAACACGTAACACATGATACATCGTCATCATCATTGTCGTCAGCCATTCACAGTCCACTGCTGGACGTAGGGTTCTGCTGTCTATGAGGCTGGAGGGCATCTGACACTATGTTTACCGAGATGTGGCCTCCACTCCAGGACTCATCAGCCACATCAGCCGACACATGATATATTCAATTCTTTGTTTAGATTTTTTTTAATTAGTAAATGTTTCCTGTTTTAGTTTCTAAATCGCCGCCGCATATCAAGTTGTCAGCTAGCACCCAGATGTACGGACACTAAGATTGATGACATTCATATCAATGATGCAATAAATCACAATTTACTCCAAAACACTAAGAATTACATTGACATTATTAACTTTAGAGACAATGAATACAATGATGGTATTCAAATTAAGACTCTTGGACTTACATCTGATGATTATGTTGAAAGTAGACTGCAAATACCCTATACTTTCCATGAAATTCCTGTCACAAATATAAGCGGTATAGATTTGAGTAAACTAAGCACCAATGAGGTGAGTTTTAATTTATGCTAATTATACCAAAATCTCAAAAGCCAGTTCAGTTAGACTCAGTGTTGTAGACTGAATTGATAGATACAAAGTAAAGAGATTGGGTTATGCTTGTTAGTTTGTGCACAACATAGGGTACCACAGAGGTGATGAACATCTTCTGTTTTTGTTATCTGGCTATGGTACCATAAACCATAACCATAAAAAAATCATTCCATCAAAAACATCGCATATCTCAAAAACTACTTAATAAAAATTGCTCAAAAGAATTTCAGGAAAAATTGGTACATTTATTTAAAAAAAATATTGCAGGAGTTCAGCAGACAGGCAGACGGCCCACTTGATGGAAAGTGGTTACTATTGCCTATGCATACTTGCAACACCAAAGGTGCTACAAATGTGCTGATGCTCTCTTAAGGCAGACTGGAACCTGGTCACTAGTGCTGGAACACAACAAAAGGTTGTTATGACAGCATGCTGTAGATCAGAGGTGGTCACCATCCAGTCAAGCAAATACTTTACCACCTGTCTGTGGGTTATTTTGTCACCTCTTATGACAGGCCACCCAGCCACACAAAATTGTATTCTTTCTCCGTTCCTGCATGGATGATACACTTTAAATGTTTCATCATTTTTGGTTAAGCTATGCATGTTACTGCATAGTATTTATAACCTTATTTGAGAAAGATATGTTAGAAGTCTTTCATTCAACTGGAACATTTTTTTATGTTATAGGATAAAATTATTTTTGGCAGTTTATTTTTTATCATTATTTTTAATATTATAAATGTTTTAAATATATGCTAATATTTTTATAATATAACATTGACAAAAAATACACATCTTATACTTCCCAAACAAAGAAAATTACACTAATGACTTCAAGTCTAATTTCTCTGGGATTGTTGATCATATAAATGTGAGTGGGTGTTTTAGATTTTCTCGGGAATGTATATGAACCTATTTTAATTTCTGATTAAGAGTGGTTTTGATTAAGTTTAAAATGGAAGTTTATGTTAGTGAAACTGTGCAGAAAGTTGAGGTTAATTATAAAAACAATTATGTTCTCTTATTTTTAGGAAATAGAACCAACCTGTTTATCTGATTTTGAAAGAGATGCAATTGCATTTTGTCAAACACCAACACAATCTTTTCCTGCCAGTACACCAGATGCCAGCCGAGAAGGCAGACCTAGTGAGGAACAACTCATGAAGGTGTTCCACGTTTTGTCTGATACTGTGAGTGTTGAATATGTGATCCTGGCTTTACAGATCAATTTATACACATTTTTTAAAAATTTAATGCTGTAATAATGCAATTTTTTTTAATTAAATGAAAAAGCTTTTAACTATTTGAAGAAACTTATTGCTTTTGAGTATTCAAAATCATGTCTTTTTCTTTTCTAATTTTATTTTTCATACAGAGTAGCAAACATTGACAAACAAAGGTGGTAGAGCATTACTGTGTCATCATATTCTAGACATACATTGCTAGTAGACAATAACCTTTTTAAAAAAAGGTTTTTAAATACAAGCTTTTGTGATCCAGGATATCATGTAGCAGCAGAGTGATAGCCAAGATAAGTAAAAGGAGCCCAAACACGACGGGTCTATCTTGTTAAGTACAGAGGTTCCTATGGCCACCTTCTGACTCCATCATCAGATCAGCTTCATAGTACCATATAATTGCATTGTCATACACATATGCGTGCAAAATTTCAGCTCAATCGGAAACCGGGATGTTGGTCAAATTTAACTTGCAAGATTCCACCCGAACTTACATACATACATCCTTTGCAAGTTAAATAAAAGCTTGTAATAAAAAGTATAAACTCCGCCCTGAATTGAATCCCTTAAGTAGCAGGTAAATCCCGATTTCGTTCCCCCTTTCCAACTTCAAAAGTCTGGCTCCATATCATATTCCAAAAAACAAAATATGTAAAACAATTTAATTATTTATTACCTTCTCTTGACAATTACAAGGTGAATTGGCTAACAACTTATTATTTTTCTTTATTCCAGATGCCTAAACTTTTCATACAACCCTTGGACTATTCAATCTACAGTCCAAATTTAGTTTTCGTCAATAATATTAGGGGGACTACAACAGTGTAAGTACATAATTATTATTTTATACATCAGCCACACCATTACGAGCCAGACAAAGGAAATGTTATCATTTTCTTTGTTTGCCTCGTTATTTAAGAAATATATTTTTTTATACTTTACTATGTAACACAATATTTATTTATAATTGTAAATCTTAGTCCTCAGTATAGTCATACAGTATAGTCTACAGGTGAGCTATTGATGTTTTTTTTATATAAAATAGTTAAACTCTGTCTCACAAAAAAGTCGCGCATATGTGGTGCTGCAGTCGTGCGAAAGAATAATCCAATTATAAATAATTTTGAGAATAATTGTGATTTTATAATATTAGTGAATTGAATAAAAATATAATGTAACTTTTATGTTAAATCACATGACGAAAACAGGACGTGGCTAATTTGTTATAATTAATTCCATTTTTTGCCACAGGATTAGTTTGGTGAGACACACTCTATTGTGCAATCTTTTGCAACAAACATATCCAGAGAAATCATAAAGCTTGCTCTGAACAAATTCTGGAAAAATTAACTTATAAGTTTAGGTTAAACGGGTCAAAGTTAGTCAAAAGTTAAACAGGTTTAAAAAAAATAAAGAATTACATTTACACATTATTTAAAATTATCTGTGCTATGAAAATATTATCAGATAAGTTATCAGGCAAATAAATTATAACTTAACCAGATTAAAAAATGAAACAATTCAACTGTTTTATTCATACAACTGTAATTTTTAATTTTCTCGTCTTGTATTTTATTGTATGAATAACTTTTATCTGGAGATTGAAAAATCGGTCCTTAGTCGGTTAATTTCACAAATATGATAACAGGTATTTAAGTTGAATATCTAATTAGCCAAAGTGCAGCAGTAACTACAACCTATATTTATTGTTATAAATTAATTATTTGTTTTGAAATGCAATGCCATTTTTTGCAGTGGTCTATTCCATTACGTAAGGCAAGTAGCCCTATTACGAACAGTGGGTCATTTGAAGTTTGCGTATGTCAAAATGGAAGTAATGAAGATTACAGCACACCCCGAAGATTCTTCGATCAAGTAAGTGCATAGTTCTTATCAAACGAAAACTGTCACAGGCTTAAACACTGCAATACCTGAAATACTTATTTTGACTTTATAGACATAGAAAACACTTTATTCCATTCACCAAAAAAAAATTACAAAAATACACTATAAGACAATAGTTACTTATTAATGCAAAAGGCGGTCTTATCGCTAAAAGCGATCTCTTCCAGGCAACCTGACTCAAATGAAATTTTTGAATTATCTGTAACTATTATACAACAAAGGAGTAGGAAAAAATATAAATAAAATTGACATACATGACATTGTTGGACACATTTTACGATAAATTCTAAAACAATGTTCATATAAAAGAGTGAGTGTTAAAAAACTAGTTATTATTTTGAAAAAATACTTTATTCTTTATATTACACAAAATAGTTATTTATAAAACTACAAAATAGTGGTGATGTATAAAGGCGAGCTTAACCCTAAAAAGAGTTTTTCGCCAGTAAACCCATGTGTCTATCAAGAGAGAGGGAAAACAAGAGGCAGGGTTATGTACACTGAAGTTAATTTGTAGTGTACACAATCTTTACAATATTTTACTTGACTTTTATCTAATTTGCACACCCTCATATAATAGTATTTCCTGGGACTTAATCTGTGACTTGGGTTGTCTGTAACAGGTGGCTAATAAGCGATAACACCGCCCATTATTCTAATCTTGAGCTGTAATTAATGTTGATGTACTAATGTGGTAAAAAATCAAGAGCTGTTTATCGATCTAATAATAATCTACATGAGTTATTGTTTTTATTTATAGGATGCGATGGCGTATTAGAGGTATATCTGGACTGAAAGTATTCCTGATGTTCTGGAAAATTAAGATATGGAACATGAAAGAAATCTTCAAGGAACAAGAATTGTAAGTAACAATATATATCTGTATTGATTGTGTACACAGATCTAAAGTTAAAAAAACTGTAGATATTCTGTATAGAATATAATAGTATAATTTGTTGCCTTCAATTGTTGTGTAAATGTTTGTCTAATAACAAAAATAATATAGTAGACTATTATATAGACTTATCTACAACCCCGTTGACTAAGAACGTCCACCTTGGCTTCATAAGTATATCGTGCACATATCTTAAACCAGCTCAATCAATAATTCAAATAATAACAATCACTTTCAGGGTGGATGCCATTTAGTTTGTTTCAACAACTCACTGCACTTGTGAAAAAATTAATATTTCTTACATGTCTATCTATTTAACACCGCGAACGAAATCCGACGACACAATGGCGGCTTCTTCGTGAAGTAAGCCGTAATTGGGGGGGGGGGGGGGACAGAGATAGATATAAATACACACACCAGTATACAAAAAGAGAAGGCAATATGTATGTATCAAAAATGTGTACTGAAGTTTGAATAAGAGATGGGGTTACCCTGACTTCAAAGCCATTGTTCAGTATTAAATAATAAACACTGATAAGTGCATTTTTAATTATATGAAATAAACTGCAAAATAACAGTACTAGACTAATACACATAATTGACTTGTACTTTTAAATGTATGTACTAGTCGCGAAAACTTAAGAAAATACTATAATAATGTTAATATGTTGTGAGAAAATATAATTGTCAAATATAAAACAATAGTTTGTAATATTTTTTACAGGTGGTATGACGGTTTTTCCACATTTTATGTTGGTGCAGATGGTTTAATACAAAAGCATGTTGTTGACAAGGTAATTTTAGTAAAAAAATCAATATTACATAATTCTTTCATATTTCCAGCATTAAATTTTTCTGAAAAAAATAATCTATCACTTTTTAGACTCTGAAAAACAAGTATTGATATGTCATGGAAGTTTACTTATTTGCAAATAGATTTAAACGAATAATTTCTAATAATTGAGATTCCATTCATGAGATTAATTCCAGTTTGTTTACTTTATATGTCATTGTCATTTAAACTATTTTTTAATACATAGTATGTATACATTTTACAGGTAATGCCAGATCAAGACACAATTATTGATGACGAAGAGAAGGCACCCATAGCAGCCAAAATTGCCCTCTTAATAGGGCTGTTACCGAGGAATTCTTTATCTGATGTGTCACCATATTTCAGTTCATCATCAGGCACAACGGATCAAATGCCTTTGCCTTTTAAAGTTTTAGAATAATAATACTTATTATTTATTGGTTGAATAAGGATTGTTACATGATTATCTATAGCTGTGAGCATAGATAATATAGAGCTGCTGTTTATTGTGTAAAGACGCAATAAATTAAGCGACTAATAGTTTTGTGACAACTATGTGAATTAAAAAGGAATAGCATTTAAATTAATAAAATATCACTTAGAAAATAGCTAATGAAAAACGGTAAAAACGACTTTTCGACATTTCAAACTAATTTTTACCAGATATTATGAGTTTGTCTAAAGAGACACTGAAAATTGAACATTTTAAAGGTTTTTAACAACTTCGAGAAGTTTGTGAGAGATTTTTTTTACTTCATTATGCATAGAACTCAATCAACATCCTACTTTGTTACCTTTTAGGAATGTATTGGTACAAATTAATGGATTCAAAATAACATTTTGATTTAGTTTATTTATTTATATACACATTTTATTGATGAAGTACATTTTCGTGGCTTTCCATTATGTGCTTGTTTGTGCAGATAGCTACGTTGCGTCATCGCGTTAGTGATATTTGGATTATGCTGTGAATGCCTTCTAATGTTGTAATTAAATAAATTATCATTATCAAATTTGTTTTCTTGCAATTCATTCAGTCTTTCCGGTATCCTCATTTAAATTATACTATTCTAAAGCGATTAATGAATATTTGAACTTTAAAAAGTTGTAGTTTTATAATATTTGAGCAATTTTATTCATCATAAAAATTTAAAGCTACACAATAATAATAAAGTGAAAAAAGTTTGATGTTATTTTAAGTTCGTGCGACAGTGTTTTGGGTGATACATTAGACCAGCCATACTCTACACATTGATTTATAGGGGCCACACAAACGTACGTATTAGATGAGGTGCCGCGGCCTCTTTATATATTCAATGTACTCTTTGCCGCGGTCCAAGATATTTAAATTAAGTTAGATTTATGAATTCAATGTCTTTGACTGAATTGGTGGAACTAAAAAAAACAACTTGACCTATGAGATCAACTATAGTAATGTCAAAAAATAACTGTCAGAGAGTTTTTGGCGGGAACTGAAAGGGGACGTTGCGCTGTGCAGTTTTATTTTCTAAAAATGTGTAAAAATACTCTAAAACGAACAATAGTTGCAGGATGTTGATAGTTTTTGAGTAATAATGATGTGTTTTTGTGAGAAATGTAAACTGTATAGTCAAATGTGGCCTTTCGAGTTTTCACAAGAACTCCGTTGAATGGTGTGGGTTGTAGCCTACAATACAACTGCGCTACTATACGAAGATTTACACATCAGACTTGGCTGTATGGACTAAGATTCCTTTGCCTGCCTTAGTGGCGAATTCTACAAAAAAATAAAAATAACTGTCAGACAGACGCCTTTCTTTCAATCAAAATCAATTTTGTTAGTGTTTCTTTTTTGATACTATCTTGTCTTGAATTTTTATAATACAAAAGATTTAAACAAGGTTAGAGTTAATTATTGTAAAATACGTATTAAATTAATGATACTAAAATTTGTCTAATGTTAATAAAAGTGGCAAAATCGTATTGTATTAAACACGTTTATTTGTTTTTTTTTGTAAAATAATTGTGGGTTTCTGAAATTTAAATTCTAGGATATAAATGAAATTTGGTGTTTGTTCCGTGATGTCATGACTACGATCTACGGTAAGGTAAGCTTTTATTTGGATGGCTTTGCATTAGCGACTGCACAATTGATCATCTGTGGGGTCATCGAACGTAGGCGAGACCGCGAGATAACTCGACGCCCAAGCGACGGCAGAGCTTTTTTAATTGTTTCTCGCGGTGCAGAGACAGTGCACGCGCACTTGGTACCTTTGATGGAATATTGCCAAGTCGGTCGACAGTCGTCGTGCGTAACACTTCATTCTGTTTCTCAAAGTGCTCTCAAAATAGTTCTATTCATATAATTCAGTTTCAACCAGCTGTGAATATTGATTGCCTAGTGTTGTGCTAAAACTGTTTGTACTTGAAATATTGTTTACTAAGGTAGAGTTTCATTCAATTTTTTCATTAAATTTTTTCTACCACAATTAGATCTTTTAAGCAATTATAGCAGTAATTTAAATTTTTAATATACTAATTTTTGTTTTTGGTATTATAACTATACAACTGTTACAAACCAAAAATTACATGATACTGTGATATCAGATAATTTAAACTTCTTTTTATTATTACCATAAGAAGTTAGAATAAACTCGTTTGTATAGAAATTCCTGTCCATATTTCTATTCTTATACTATTATTACTAAATATTAGCTGTGTTACTCTTATTAAGGCACAGTTTGTCACTTCATAATAGTTGTACTTATGTATTCCTGTAGTATAAGTACTTTTAGTATCTTCATACTAAAAGAAACTGGTTGGTTAAACAACAGATCTTCTGCTATATATGACTATATTATTTACTTAAACAATAAACAAAACACCAACATTCTATTCCAAGATATATTTATTCTTTTACATTTATCTCTAGTTATAATAATAATATATCAAAATTCAAGAATGTAAAAAACATAACCTTTTATTTTTTTCATTCATATACTTAACAGTTTCCATGCTGAAATTCTGTAAAGTTTTTAAATATTGAGGTTCATCAAAATTATAATAATTATATACATTGTTATTGTTTTGGATTTCTCTCATATACATCTATCATAGGTTTTATAGTATTTTTAGTCTGAATATAAAATAATATCACAACACACGAGTCAAATTTCAATTTAGGTCTACTGTCATCCAATTTTTTTTAGAATTTATTATAAATAACATTATGGAATTTCATTTTATTTACTGCAATTCAGTTTTGAACAGTCAGAGCAACTATTTTTTTTAAGAACAAGACGAACATCTAGGTAGGAAACTATAACAGTTATGTATGAGTAATAACAATGTAGGTTAGTTAGCAATTATCATGCACTGTACAAAGGCAGAGTAGCAAAGTGTTAAACTTTATATTACCTGACTCATTTTGGGTTACATGCCAAGACAATTATTATGTAGTAGCAATAGGTTGATAATACAAACAATAGATATATTAATTTGACTACATGAAAATATTACACTCATTTCTTACACCTATACATAGATTTATATTGAATTATTTATGAACACTGAAAGGCACTTTTTTTTTTGAGGCGAGGGAAAATGCTAACCGATTTACGCACTCTCAGGGTCGTCACTAGGAAACGGCGCGCATCCACCGGGGGTGATAACGCTAGCAATAGTATGCTTTGTTTGCGCTTCGTCCGCGATGGCTTGACACTGAGGAGTGTGGAAGACTCAGAGCGATGCCGCACGGGCGAGCAACCTCAATACCCACTAAAAACTCCCTCCTCCCGTCGACCCTGCGCTTTTGTTGTGAAGGAAAGACTGAGATATAGAACATAGTTACGCAACAGTCGATCCAGCGCAAAAAAGTGCCTGGAGTGTGCCCTGGGAGAACACACCCCACTTCGAAACGGGGGCAGATGGTATCCCTTGCGTTGCCTAGTAGCAAGGGGCCCCTCGTACCGGAACCTAACTCAGGGAGGGAAGTAATGCGCGTACCTGCCTCTCCGGGTGCCAGCTGAAGGCCGGCGACCTTGGGTGGAGACATTAGCACGCGCTGCAGAACTTCGCTCCCTGTCCCTTTCTGCGGCCTCTTTGAGTGACATTACTGCCTCACAGAAAGTAACCGCAGACTCCCAGCGGTCGTCGCTGTGCAACATGGCCGTTACCAAGTCGCCAAGCGATCGGACGGCTCCTACGTGTGTCTCGAGCTCGAAACGCTGAGGCGTCCATGCAGCGCACTCAACAAGCGTGTGTAACGCCGTATCGGGTGCGCCGCATTGGCGGCAGTCCGGGGAAGGCAAGCAGCCCACAATGCGAAACAGATACTGATCGAAACAACCGTGTCCGGTCAGTATCTGAGTCGTCCTGAAGGTCAGGGTTCCGCTGGTGCGGGTCACCCATCTCTCCAGCTGCGGCCTGATTGCATCCACCGTATAGCCGCCGGCCACAGGGTGTTCGAGGTCACGAGACCAGGCGACGAGGCAGCAAGCGGTTTCCCGTTTCCTGACCGTCTCCAATTCGACTTGACAGAAGGTCAGTCCTCTAGCTAGGGCATCCTGCCGGGTGCGACGAACTCTGGACAGGACGTCTGCCTGGAGATGCCAGGGCAGCTCGCCTGCCAAGAGAGTCGCCGCCGACCACGACACTGTGCGGTACCCCCGTATGGTCCTCACGGCCAGAACCCGCTGCGCGCGGTGCAGCAGGGTTCGGTTGTGGCGGTGAAGCGAATCGGACCAGACGGGCGCACCGTAGAGTGCCATACTCCTCAGGATGCCGGAATAAAGCTTCCGCGTCGCACCCCCCGGCCCCCCCACGTTAGGAAGAAGCCTGGAGAGTGCGCCCGCGGAATTCACAAGTTTGGGAACTAGCTGCTCAAAGTGCGCTTTGAACAGCCATTTCCCGTCGAGAACTAGCCCAAGATATTTCATCGTGGGCCCTACTCTAATCGCCACCCCCTGAACTGTAACGGACAAGTCGGCACTTTTTTTTTTTTTTTTTTTGTTTGAGGCGAGGAAAAATGCTGACCGATTTACGCACTCTCAGGGCCGTCACTAGGAAACGGCGCGCATCCATCGGGGGCGATAACGCTAGCAATAGTATGCTTTGTTTGCGCTTCGTCCGCGATGGCTTGACACTGAGGAGTGTGGAAGACTCAGAGCGATGCCGCACGGGCGAGCAACCTCAATACCCACTAAAAAACCTCTCCTCCCGTCGACCCTGCGCTTTGTTGTGAAGGAAAGACTGAGATATAGAACATAGTTACGCAACAGTCGATCCAGCGCAATAAAGTGCCTGGAGTGTGCCCTGGGAGAACACACCCCACTTCGAAACGGGGGCTGAATCCCTTGCGTTGCCTAGTAGCAAGGGGCCCCTCGTACCGGAACCTAACTCAGGGAGGGAAGTAATGCGCGTACCTGCCTCTCCGGGTGCTAGCTGAAGGCCGGCGACCTCGGGTGGAGACATTAGCACGCGCTGCAGGACTTCGCTCCCTGTCCCTTTCTGCGGCCTCTTTTAGAGACATAACCGCCTCACAGAAAGAGACCGCAGACTCCCAGCGGTCGTCGCTGTGCAACATGGCCGTTACCAAGTCGCCAAGCGATCGGACGGCTCCTACGTGTGTCTCGAGCTCGAAACGCTGAGGCGTCCATGCAGCGCACTCAACAAGCGTGTGTAACGCCGTATCGGGTGCGCCGCATTGGCGGCAGTCCGGGGAAGGCAAGCAGCCCACAATGCGAAACAGATACTGGTCGAAACAACCGTGTCCGGTCAGTATCTGAGTCGTCCTGAAGGTCAGGGTTCCGCTAGTGCGGGTCACCCATCTCTCCAGCTGCGGCCTGATTGCATCCACCGTATAGCCGCCGGCCACAGGGTGTTCGAGGTCACGAGACCAGGCGACGAGGCAGGAGGCGGTTTCCCGCTTCCTGACCGTCTCTAATTCGACTTGACAGAAGGTCAGTCCTCTAGCTAGGGCATCCTGCTGGGCGCGACGAACTCTGGACAGGACGTCTGCCTGGAGAGGCCAGGGCAGCTCGCCTGCCAAGAGAGTCGCCGCCGACCACGACACTGTGCGGTACCCCCGTATGGTCCTCACGGCCAGAACCCGCTGCGCGCGGTGCAGCAGGGTTCGGTTGTGGCGGTGAAGCGCATCGGACCAGACGGGCGCACCGTAGAGTGCCATACTCCTCAGGATGCCGGAATAAAGTTTCCGCGTCGCACCCCCCGGCCCCCCCACGTTAGGAAGAAGCCTGGAGAGTGCGCCCGCGGAATTCACAAGTTTGGGAACTAGCTGCTCAAAGTGCGCTTTGAACAGCCATTTCCCGTCTAAGACTAGCCCAAGATATTTCATCGTGGGCCCTACTCTAATCGCCACCCCCTGAACTGTAACGGACAAGTCCGGGGGAGGATTCCGGAATTTCCTATGGAACATGACGGCCTCCGTTTTCGCGGGGGAGACCTTCAAGCCCAGCCTAGCTATTCGATCTACGACGATCGCCAACCCGTCGTTGGCGACGTCCACGGATTCCGCAAAAGACGCAGCGCGTGCCGTGAGTAGGGTGTCGTCCGCAAAGCAGATCAGCCCTACTCCGGGCCGGACCGTCACCCGAAGGATCCAGTCATAGCCTACGTTCCAAAGGATAGGCCCGAGGACCGATCCCTGTGGAACGCCGCACGCGACACGTCGCCGACCTAACACGTGGTTGGCGGACTCACCGCCCTCCCAAAGGATGTGTCGATCTCGCAGGTACTCGCCCAACAGCCTCGTGAGGTACGGGGGGACTCCGTGCGCGCGGAGCCCCTCCCTGATCGTCTCATGAGGGAGGCTGTTAAAGGCGTTCGCTATGTCTAGCCACACTGCAAGAACGACGTCCTTCGCTTGGACGGCTTCGTCCGTCAACGTTCGCAGCGTCTCGAAGGCGTCCATCGTGGAGCGCCTCCGCCGAAACCCGAACTGCGTATCTGATAGCCTCGGCTCCACAGTGTCTAAATGCTTCACAAGCCGCTCCGCCAAGATCTTCTCGAAGACCTTGGCGACCTCGTTCAGCAGCACTATGGGCCTGTAGGCGGACGGATCGTTGGGAGGCCGACCTCCCTTTGGAAGTAGGCACAAACGACCCTCTTTCCATTGCGACGGGAACCTACCTGCGCGAATACAGGCTTCGAAAAGGTCCCGCAGCTGGCTGCGTAGGTGTTTTGCAGCCAGGAAGAGGAGTCGACCTGGGACCCCGTCGGGTCCCGGTGCCGTCTTCCTGCCCCGGAGCCGGTCCAGGGCGACGTCTAGCTCCCCCTCGGAGATGGAGTGAGGCTCCTCGTCCGTGGGGGTGTCGGGAATGGGTGGACCCATACTGGGGGGAGTGAAGATCCCCGGCTCCGGGAAGAGCCCATCGATCACCGACCGGAGCACCTCGGGTTCGAGCGTTTCCGTGACCGTGGATGCGCAAGGCCGCAACTTGTTGCGGGCCCCACGGTACGGGCGCCCCCAAGGGTCCCGATCGAGCGTCTCGAGGAGCTCGGCCCGAGCCCGGGCTTTCGATCGCAGTATTGCAATCGAAAGGGCCTTTCTGGCCTCTCTAAACTCGCCCACGAGTCCATTTTCCGCGACGAAGTCCGGAGGACGGCGCGCCCTGCAGCGTTTGAGCCTGTGGCTGATGATGCGAACTGCCTTTCGCATCTCGCCCAGCTCTTCGGTCCACCAGTGGACCGATTGCTTGCACGGAGGCTGCCGCTTGGAGACCCGTGGCATCGCAGCGTCGCAAACCCTCGTCAGGGTCTTGCGCATGTGCTCTGCCTGCGTATCCAGATTCGCGAAGTCGGCTGGGTAGGCCCAGCTTTCCGAGAGTGCCCGCTCCTCGGCCTGCTCCGGCTCGAGCTTGGTAAGGGCCCAACGCGGGAGGAGAGGGGGGCGACGGTGAACAGGGCTCGGACCGGAGGAGGGGGTCGTGAGCTCAAATCTGATGTACCGATGATCAGAGAGCGACTCCACCTCCTCCAGCACCCTCCATCCGGTCACTCTGCGGACGGCCGCATGAGTGGCGAATGACAGGTCGATGATCGATCCACCCCGCGCGCGCACGCAGGTCTGGACCGACCCCTGGTTCAGTATCGTCAGGCCGGCTTGAAGAGCCCAATCCTCGACCGCCCGACCCCTAGGGTCCGTGAGTAGGTTTCCCCAGGAGAGGTGCTTTGCATTAAAGTCGCCCATCACGAAGATCGTTTTGGGCGACAGTCTGCGTACGGCGGCCCCGACGGCGTCCAAGTGAAGCTCGAACTCCGCCAGGGGGCGGTTGCGCGAAAAGTAAACGCCTATGACGACGATACTCCCGCTCTCCGCCACAGCATAGCCCTTTCCTCTTTCGAGACATGTAAGCGGTGTGCCGGACCCGGCTCTGGCCACCACCGCTACCATGTCATCGAGATCGCCCACCCAGTTCCCTGAAGGAGGGACGTAATAAGGTTCACTTATTACGGCTAAATTCGCTTGCCACTCCGCCATCGCCTGCAGGCACAAGTCCTGAGCGGTGGGGGAGTGGTTTACGTTAGCTTGAAAGAACTTCGTTACGGGTGTACTAGGCATTGGAGGTGTCCATTGTCTGTACTCCCGATTTGCCGGTACGTGGTCTCGCCCGCGAGTGGACGAATTGGCCCCTCACGTAGGGAGGTTGGCAGAACCTCGCCAACGTGTGGTGGGCCGCGTTCAGTCCCCCCGCCGCGCACGCCGCGCAGTGGGGTTTCCGTGCCGTGCAGTCCGGCATCTTGTGTCCGCTTTTACCGCAGCGGAGGCACAAGTTAGTTCGATCCGGGCACGTGTCCGGACAAGTCTGTGTGCCATGACCGACGTTGAAACATCTGTAGCAACGTATCGGTCTGGCTTCCAGTGCCTCGACCTTTGCCGAGGTGAAGCCAACCAGAAGGTAGCCCAGCCCGACGATGGTCTTGGCAGCAGCGACGGGGCACAGCACGTAGGATGCGCCCAAACCGCCCGGTCCTGCACCGATGTGCTTCGTGAGCACGTCGTCGCGCCGGCAGTTGCCTGCGCGCGCAATCGCGTCACGAAGCCCATCGACCGTGACTGATTCGTCCAGCCCTGAGACGTAAAGCTCCCCACGCTTTACGGGGCGGACGACCTCAGCCATCCCTTCTAGGGCCCCGCGCAGGGCCTCGGCGACGCGGTCCGCCTTGGCCGCGCTCTCGGGTCCCGGCTGGAACTCGAGGAGACGCGCATCCCTGGCGGTCCGCATCCCTGGCGGTCCGCACCACCTTCAGCCCCTCGCGGAGGCCCATGGCGGTGATGTCGACCACCTCCGAGGCCTTTGCGAAGACCTCGCGGTAGCCGACACCCTTCGCGGCCGCTGCCGGCAGCAGTCTGATAATGACTGCGGCCGACTTCGGCTCGCGGAGAACGACGGCAGGCCTCGCGGCCTGCTTCCGCGGTTGCTGCCTCCACCCCGTCGGTGGGGCAGCAGCTTGCGCCTGGGGGGGGGGGAGGGGGCCCGTTGGCCCTCGCCCCCTTACCCTTTTTCCGAGACAAGTCGGCACTAGACCAGGGGTCGGCAAAATTTGAGTTGAAAGAGTCAAAAATACAATTTATGAAATTTCAAAGTTTTCAAAGAGCCATAATTTTTTCCTTGCCAACAATAAATATTACTTGCATAAATTAAGTGTTTGATAATAACAAACAAATCTATTTATTCATATATAAGTAGTGTTTTTCACAACAAAAAGATAATATTTATGTGACTTTATTAGATAATTACTTATTATTAAATAAAAAAATGAAAACAATTAACTTATTAACTTACAAGACTAACTTGTGCTTCAATAACAAACATTGGGCAAACAAACTCAATGGAAACCATGTCTTTTTTACATATCGAGAGCTTCATAACATATAGGGGCATACGCAAAAATGCCATTTTTTGTTCTTTACAAAAAATATGTATGTTACAATTCAGAAAATCTTACCAGTATGCAAGTGTACCTAAGAAGAAGGGTATTTCAGATTTCAGCCTTATACGATCAACTTGTGCTTTATTCACAATTTAGTGCATTGTGTAATACTGCACTTTTGTCTGTATGCCCATTTGGTATGAAGCCGTCGATGTATAACTAAAGAGCCGCAGCTCTACATCCAAGGAGCCACATGTGGCTCGCGACCCCAGGGTGCCGACCCCTACAATAGACTACTAAAGAAGCAACAAACATCTACAATTTTTGCTTAAAAAACATTAAACAAAGTATATCCCAAAATGTCCAATAGATATAGTAATAATAATACAATAATGATAATCGACAGACAAACACACATATTGTATATCCCCAAATTAAGCAAGTTATGCTTGTGTTATGGGTAATATATAACGGACTATTCTGGAGCTGATCCCAGACCATAGTAATAATGGAGAAAATATGTTTGCAAAATCTACTATACCAGGAATCTAACTGCGTTGAAGTGACTAGCTGGTAAAGGCTTAGCTTGCTCAACCACAGAGGCTGTTAAATGTATGTGGACACATGTAGTAAATTCTGACATTATTTAGATATATATAAAATTGAATACAAAATATCATGATATTTTTTTATTATTATTACTGTTTCAATAACAATTCCTCCTTTGAATTGTACAAAAATTATGGTCTTATAAGTTTGTACACTGCTACAAAATCTGTAATTCTAAATGAATTTCATAGTTGTGATAGTGACAAAAACATACTTATACATGTACTGTTGTGGAATAAGTACTTGTTTATTTATGTTATAATACTGATTTTACATTATTAGTGGAACCTGGGCGTCACAATGATCGCTCCGAACGCAACCGGGATTTAACTCTCGGATGATGATGATGACTGATTTTACATTATTATAATTAAAAGATAATCAAGTTGGTTGTGTTTTAATTTAAGGAAAATAATGGTGTTTCACTTTATTTAGTCCCATTTTTTCATTTACATATATGTAATTTTGCCTTGTTCGGGTCCATCACATGTACAGTATGTGTAACATTATACAAGATTTTATTGTTAGTTTGTATATCAAAACTCTTTATAGGTGAAGCTATGGAACCTCCGTAGATAAAAGGAATATCCTTTGACATCTTTAGAAGAATAAAACAAAATGATGGTGTCACTTCTTTAAATATTTTATTCCAAGTAAAACATCTATGCTACAATAAAACTCATATTATTCAATTTATGCCTTAACTAGTTTTACTTTAATATTTATTTTCTGCAACATACAAATAATGATTAAAATAACTAACATATGAGATGGCTACAAGGTAAATACAATGATGGTCCCAAAGGCCTTGAAGCCAGTAAGAACAAAAATAGAATAGAATAATTATTGTAAGCTGTAAAAGAGGAAAACCTCAAGAGAGCCTCTGGCTAGTGATTTGTTAAAGATAGGACTAAGATAGAATAGGTTTGTTTTGGGTTTTCCATTTGGCTTCATAAATTCTAAAAAAATTTTAGAACTCTTAAATTGTATGTAATAAACAAAATTAAATATACAACAGATCACCTCCAAATTGTATTATATTGCATGTATATCTAGGTATGGCTTATCACACGGTTTCTTGTCTGAACATCAAACTAGCAAATAAGTTCATCCCCATGTTAATTGATTAGAGTCCAAGCCATGAAGAAAGAGTAAAACACACAAACTCTCAAATTAATATAATGATAGGGAGATTATACCAATTTAAGAGTAGATATTTTCAAAACAATATAATTTTGTTTCAGAATCCAGATGACTTTATGAGACCTATATGACAGCAAAATAATGTTTCACATAAAATTAGTGTAAAAACCTGTAAAATAACATCCTAAATAGGTGATTCACCTAGTAAAATACCCCATTAATTATCTCCAAATTATTCAAAACATTTTATCAAACCAAAATTCTTTAGTATGTTTGAGGTGGTACTACCATGAATTTCCAGGATTTTCTATCTCATAATTCTTATGGCGTTAAAAACATACATCTTATAAAGTCATCATCAAACATAATAAATCATATACAGAAGAAAAAAAGGTAGACCTACTACATATTATGTCTATGTGGAATGATTATATTTTTATTTCGCAATGTTACAACATTCTTCTGTCACACCAAAATTTATCATTTCATCTCTTCTTTTACCTTTCTTCTTAAGTCCATTAATCTTCCAGTTTAATGTCCTTTTTGACACTTTCATCCTCTATTTCAAATCTTTCTAGTTTTATTTATCTATTCCCCGTCTATCCATCTGTAAAGTACATAAATGACCAATGACAAAAATGATCAAAATGACTGAAATTACCCAAATGACCGAAATGGCCGAAATACCAGAAATGACTGAAAAGGCAGAAATTACCGAAATGACGAAAATGGCAAATAAGAAAAAAACCGATCTTACTTTCTGGGATAACCTTTACATAAATCTATCCTATTATCCGGAATGAAAAGTAGCCCTCGGTATTAAAATTACATATAAACCGAATGTCAGCCAAATCGGTCCAATAGTTTTTCCGTAAAAGCATAACAAACAGAGAGACAAATATAGTAGGCGAGAGCAAGGCACATCGCTTGCGCTGGCTTGGCCACCTACATAGAATGGGGGAGATACACTCGCGCGATCCTCGCGCGGTGAAAAGAGCCTATATGGGCAGACCAACGGTACGGCGACCAGTTGGTAGGCCCAGATATCGCTGGAGGGACATAGTGGAGGCTGATCTGCGCGAGCTTCATGCCGATGACTGGCAGGAGACAGCGCTGAACGGGAAGGAATGATGTATTCTCATTTCGGAGGCCGTGAGCCGTAGCAGTTAGTTCATCCTCGGCATCGAAAAAAAATATATACTCGTACTAAGTGTCAGCCAAATCGGTTCAGTTGTTTTTCCGTGAAAGCGTAACTGACAGAGTCACGTTCGCATTTATAATATTAACCTTCTACTTTCTTTTAATTATATTATTAATGTATGTATATATAATATATAGAATGTATGATGAAAGAATGACTAAACAGATATACAATGCAAAAGTGGATGTATGCAGAAGTCGCGGAAGGCCACGACACACCTTCCATGATCAAATTGATCGTGTACTAGCAGAAGGTGATGTCAGGAGCCCAGGAGCCTTAAGAACAGACGAGCGTGCATGACAAGAGCTATGAATGTCAAAGAAGCAAGTGAGGTGTGTGAGAATAAGCCTAAATGGCGCTCAGTTGTTCGTACCTACCCCGCAAGGGACCTGGCGTGAAGTAATGTATGTATGTATATTATTAAATACTAATTTTTATATCTCTGGTCTCACCCAAAGCCCAAGTGATTGTTGATTTATAATTATGTTTTTCTCTTAATCTTAATTCGTAAAGTGCCCCTTACCTCTCAGCCCCAGACGCGTAACGAAGGTCAATGCGTCTTTAATTAAAAAGCAGGAAGGAATGTCTTATGAAACTTTTTTATAGTCATAATTAAAATCTTAAAAGATGCGGCCTTTGACTCTCTGTTCAGCGATGCATACGTTTACTATTTGAATAGATATTATTTTGAACGGTGCTTGTACTTTCCTGTCTTTGTGGCGGAAAAATGGTGACGTAATTACTGCATACGTATGTATTTATAATATATAGCTAGCTGAATAAAGCGAGACATATAATAATAAGAATATTAATGCAATATAATCGAACTTCAAAAAAATAAAATGTCTTTATGGTCGAGTAATAGTTGAAAGTGATCATTAAACAAGGGAACCTATAACTAAATGTCGGAAAGTATCAAAATTAATTTGCACTGTAGAATATAATACTCAATGCACAACCTAACGCTCAAAATGATTCAGTAGAACCTCTTTAAGTCGAAAACCTCCCAAACTCGAAAATGAAAAAATTGTGTTCACTTCCCTTTCACCCCAAAAACCTCCGTTGCTCGAAATCTGAACCCTCTTTGGACCTCTGTATCTCGAACATAGCAATATTCGATGTATAAATACCTCTATAAATATAAACCTTAACCTCTACAAGTCGAATGTTTCCTCACAAAATTAGCTTAAGTCGAAATCCTCTATAAGAAGAAAACTCTATGACTCGAATTTTTTGGAGTCTCCCTTCAAGTTCGACTTACAGAGGTTGTACTGTAGTATGTTCAAATTAATTTAATTAGTAGAGATGCCTAATTTTTCTAGTAATAAATATAGCTTAATCTGAGATAATGTAGCATTATAATGGTGAAAGAATTTTTGAAATCAAACATACTAATCTTTCCTCTTTATAATATTAGTATAGATCAGGGGGGACTTAAAGCGGTTGCTTTTGGAGAAACGCTTACTGGAATTAATACATGTCTAGATATACTGGCAGTTTTAAAGCATAGCATAAATTTCTACTTTATTTTGATACTAGTCATGTTCGTTTTAGGAATCTGCAATAGTGGCCACTTTTGGCCCTCTCTGAAAAAGGAGATTTTAGCAACTTCCTATAACTTTATTTTTACGTTACTTCGTCTGTTTGTAGGTGCTACTCCAAAAGACTGTTAGTGCAATCAAAATAGACTGATCCAATGATGGTATAAGGCACGATGTCGAAGGTGCTAAGCGCGCTCGGGGGCGCCTTGCCGGACGAGCGGCCCCTCCTGGCGCTGCAGATAGTGGACACCGTGGCCAAGTGCCCAGCGGGCTACTGGCCAGTCAGCCGCACGTACGACGAAGACGCCGACGCTGGACTTCTCCGCCAGAATGGACTCTTCGGAAAGAAGTCTAGCCATTATATCTGCTTGTCAAAATCCGAGGGTAAGATTTTGTTTTACTTTAAGTTTTTTTAATAGCTCAGGGCATAAAGTGTTTTCAGATATTACTCTGACTGCTTTATCTTTTGCGTCTTCCATCAATAATAACTCATATCAAAACATTGTCGCGGATTTTTTTAGATGATCCGTGCAGGAACGGAGAAAGAATACAATGTAGTGCCACCAGAAGGCCTGCCGTTAAAGTCGACAAAAGCACAGGCACAGTGGTAGGGTATTTGCCCGTCTGGATGGCTTGCAGCCCTAGTGTAGATTATGCCGCGAAAACAACCTTGAGTAATCCCGGCATTTGTGGCCAGGTTCCAATCTCCCTTTAGACAGCGGCAGCACATTGATAGGTGTTACAAATGTCTATAGGCAATTGTAACAGCTTTCCATCAGGGCCGCTTGCCTCTCTGCTAAATTCATGCTATAAAAAAGGGTAACTAATAAATAAAAATATTTAAATAATCTTGTTAATAACATTTTTTTTGCTAGACTACAGCAGACAGGCTGACGGCCCAAGTGTGATGGAAAGTGTTTACAGTAGCATTAACATTAGCAACGCTAAAGATGATACCAATGTACTGCCGCTCTCTAAAGGGTAACTGAAATCCGACCACTAATACCGGAACACAACTCACGGCTGTTATGGCGGCATATTTTAGACCAGGGGTGGTAGCCATCCGGACGGGCAAGTACGCTACCAACTAGCTGTGGGCTATGTAATACAGTCTCGTACTGTTCTTCTTTATTTTCTATTAGGGTTCCGTGACTACATGGTAAAAACCGTTGCCGATACTGTGAACAGGTCTTAACTGTGCTTAAACCAAAATGAACTTAAGAGCCTGTATACTACTAATTCAAATCGGTGTTTCACATAATTTACCCCCGCGCAACCAATGTTTACTTCGATGGGACAGCGCCAATTTAAGGCGTGCGTGCGTGTGGTAAAATATTGTATATCACCGAACATAGGCTACGTAACATAAATAGGTGTATACGTAGCTAACGAACATTGCACGGCACCGATATCACACTATTCATGCGGCTGAGAACAAGAGGAAGCGAGACAAAACATGATAAAGTGAGAGAAGTTCACGCGGATAATACGTATTGAAAATTCGACACGAGGTACTAAACATGTTTGGCCTAGTGATTTTCTAATACTAAGGTAGAGAAGAGGTTGAAGACTCGATCCCGCCGCACACAGGTGGTTTTTTTTTTCTCTTTTTGTAACTAATTTTGATACAGTTAAACTTTATTCTAATGATATTAGTTTTTAGATGTAAATGTTATAAAAATCATTTCATTGTATTATGGAACAACAATGAATTCATAATATCTCTATTGATATTATAAATGCGAAAGTAACTGTCTGTCTGTTTGTTCCGTTTTCACGGAAAAACTACTGGACCAATTTGGCTGAAATTCATTTGATATATATTTTCGATGCTGAGAATGAACATAGGATGCTTTTATCCCGAAATATGGAATAGTTTCCGGGATAAAAATATATTTGTCTTTTTGTTTGTTATCCTTTTACGGAAACTACTACTACTACCGAACCGATTTAGTTAAAATTCGGTATAATGGATTTATGTAATCAATATTATGGGTTATCCCAAAAAATGGGGTAGGTTTTTTGTGATTTTCCATTTTGGTCATTGCAGCCATTTCAGTCATTTCAACCATTTGGGCCATTTGGGCCATTTCAGTCATTTAGCCATTTCGGTCATTTGAGCGATTTGGGCCATTTCAGTCATTTCGGTCATTTGGGCCATTTTGGTCATTTCGGACATTTCAGCCATTTCGGTAATTTCAGCCATTTGGGCCATTTCAGTCATTTTGGCCATTTCAGTAATTTCACCCATTTCGGCCATTTCGGTCATTTGGGCCATTTGAACCATTTCGGCCATTTTAGCCATTTCAGTCAATTCAGCTATATCGGCCATTTGGGCAGTTTCAACCATTTCATTCATTTCAGCCATTTCAGTCATTTTGGCCATTTAGGCCATTTCGGTCATTTCGGCCATTTGGGCCATTTCGGTCAGTTCAGCCATTTGGGCCATTTAGGCCATTTCGGTCATTTCGGCCATTTGGGCCTTTTAGGCCATTTAGGCCATTTTAGTCATTTCGGCCATTTGGGCCATTTCAGCCATTTCGGTCATTTCAGCCATTTGGGCCATTTCAGTCATTTTGGCCATTTAGGCCATTTCGGTAATTTCGGCCATTTCAGCCATTTCAGTCATTTCAACCATTTGGGCCATTTCAGCCATTTTGGTCATTTCGGCCATTTTGGTCATTTCGGCCATTTCAGCCATTTCAGCTATTGCAGTCATTTCGGCCATTTGGGCCATTTCAGTAATTTCACCCATTTGGGCCATTTCAGTCATTTCAGCCATTTCAGTCATTTCGGCCATTTGGGCCATATCAGCCATTTCGGTCATTTGGGCCATTTGGGCCATTTCGGTCATTTGGGCCATTTGGGCCATTTCGGTCATTTCAGCCATTTGGGCCATTTCAGTCATTTTGGCCATTTAGGCCATTTCAGTAATTTCGGCCATTTTGGTCATTTCAGCCATTTCGGCCATTTTGGTCATTTCGGCCATTTGGGCCATTTCAGCCATTTCGGTCATTTCAGCCATTTGGGCCATTTCAGTCATTTTGGCCATTTAGGCCATTTCGGTCATTTCGGCCATTTGGGCCATTTCGGTCAGTTCAGCCATTTGGGCCATTTAGGCCATTTCGGTTATTTCGGCCATTTGGGCCTTTTAGGCCATTTAGGCCATTTTAGTCATTTCGGCCATTTGGGCCATTTCAGCCATTTCGGTCATTTCAGCCATTTGGGCCATTTCAGTCATTTTGGCCATTTAGGCCATTTCGGTAATCTCGGCCATTTGGGCCATTTCGGTCAGTTCAGCCATTTGGGCCATTTAGGCCATTTCGGTTATTTCGGCCATTTGGGCCTTTTAGGCCATTTAGGCCATTTTAGTCATTTCGGCCATTTTGGTCATTTCGGCCATTTGGGCCATTTCAGCCATTTCGGTCATTTCAGCCATTTGGGCCATTTCAGTCATTTTGGCCATTTAGGCCATTTCGGTCATTTCAGCCATTTGGGCCATTTCAGTCATTTTGGCCATTTCGGTCATTTCGGCCATTTGGGCCATTTCGGTCAGTTCAGCCATTTGGGCCATTTAGGCCATTTCGGTTATTTCGGCCATTTGGGCCTTTTAGGCCATTTAGGCCATTTTAGTCATTTCGGCCATTTGGGCCATTTCAGCCATTTCGGTCATTTCAGCCATTTGGGCCATTTCAGTCATTTTGGCCATTTAGGCCATTTCGGTAATTTTGGCCATTTAGGCCATTTCGGTCATTTCGGCCATTTGGGCCTTTTAGGCCATTTCGGCCATTTTAGTCATTTCAGCCATTTCAGCCATTTGGGCCATTTCAGTCATTTTGGCCATTTAAGCCATTTCGGTAATTTCGGCCATTTCGGCCATTTTGGCCATTTCGGCCATTTCAGCTATTTCAGCCATTTGGGCCATTTCCGTCATTTTGGCCATTTAGGCTATTTCGGTCATTTCGGCCATTTGGGCCTTTTAGGCCATTTCGGCCATTTTAGTCATTTCGACCATTTTGGTCATTTCGGCCATTTCAGCCATTTCTGCTATTTCAGCCATTTGGGCCATTTCCGTCATTTTGGCCATTTCGGTCATTTCGGCCATTTGGGCCTTTTAGGCCATTTCGGCCATTTCAGTCAATTCAGCTATTTCGGCCATTTGGGCAATTTCAGCCATTTCATTCATTTCAGCCATTTCGGTCATTAGGGCCATATTTCAGCCATTTCAGTCGTTTCGGTCAATTCGACCATTTGTGTCATTCAGCCGTTTGATCATTTAGGCCCGTTCGGCCAAATATATTTTCATATTGGAAACTATCTCATTTTTCGGGATGAAAAGTAGTTCTTGGCCACCCTCGATATTAAAATAACATAATATGTACCCAGTTTCATCCAAATCGGTTCAATAGTCTGTCCATAAAAGGATAACAAACAGAAAGACAAATATGCTTTTGGATATTTTTTCGCGGAACCCTAAAAACGTAGCGTAAGGTACTTCTTATAACATCAGCTATCTGCCATTTAAAATTACGTCAAAATCGATCCAGCTGTGTCCGAGATTAGCCGGAACATCCAGACACACAGACAGACAGACAAAAATTCTATAAATAGCATTTTCGGAATCTCCTGGTCCGATTTTTTTAAAATTTATTTTGAGATTTCAAACAGGCACTTCACTTTGCATTTTTGGAATCTCCTGGTCCAATTTTTTAGTTTTTATTTTGACATTACAAACAAACCATTTGTTTATCTGTATAGATAAGAACTTTAAAATAAATTATAATAGATAAAACATAAAAAAATTAGAGAGAAAAATGAAATGAGCACTCGAACCATGAACTCTAATTGTACGTGTACTAGTATCAACTCACTCTACCACAATAACATTGAAGAAAGTATTGAAAGTTTTGTAATATTTATAACTCTACTTATCCACGTGTCAACGTAATTTTCTATGAAGAATCATAGATGGCGCTTTCGAATTTTAATGTTACCGGTAAGATTGATTTAAATACGTTTTATTGTCAATAGTATAAAAGTCCAGATGAAATGAAATATAAAAATTTAGAAAAGTATTTTTATTGCATTTTATAAAATTATTTAGGAAGAGAAAAAGAGCATTTTATCAACTTTCATATCAAAATAATTTCTTCTAGATCAAGTGAAACTCGTAGGGTTCGAACCCACACAGCTAGTGATTTAGACCAGACCTCTACCGTATACGCCAAACAAGTATAGCGCGACCGCTTCAAAATTCTTGTTATTATTGCTCCTTCGTTTATTTAAAATTATTTTTCAATGGCGGTCGCGGAGCAGAGCAGCGCGTGCAGTTTAGACGAAAGCCTCGGGCGTTATGATAAATTCCATACATTGGGACCGGCAGGCGGGATTTTTGCAGTCATTTTTAATAAAATTATTAATTACTTCCAAATTAAGTTAAGTAACCCAATAAAAGATCTATAATTGAATTTGTTATAATATAATATGTTACTGTTATTTATTTTAGCGATGTACGATTAACAGTAATAACAATAACCAAGATTGAATAACTCGTTTAGAGGTTACTTTGCAATTATTTTCTATCGAGAAAATTTATCGTAAATGCGTTCTGAGTACAAAGTTTACGTCAGAAATATGATCAAGATTGACATATTTTTTTTTCACCGCAATAAAGTGTGTATAACTACTGTAAAAATGGTTGAGAAAATGATCTAAAAACGCATTCTGTCTGATATCACCTTGTTAATCGTTTTTTTAGTTTTAATCGATGCACTTTTTATAGACAACGGCTTTACTGCAAGCGTCAGACTTCTATTTCAAAAGTGCTTACCGATTGACTCACTCGTTTCGTTTACGTGTCAATTACCCAGGAAACAAATGCTCGGTGAATGCACTCCGCCCTCCAAGGATTTGCACTCCACTTGTTAATAAATATAATGTACCGTGAAATTATCGAAACCTATTCGGTAACGTCACGCTCACGCTCGGTTTTAATTTGAATTTAATACTGTTACGTTTCCGTGGCGTTGCCCGCAAAAACATCGTTTTAGTGTGGAAATATTCTTATATTACTTATAAATGAAAATCGCTCGGTAGAATATCCTAACTCTGTTCATTGGTTTCTCGCTTTTTGACGTTCAATTTATAATAAAAAAAATTAATGATTTCAGAAACATGTATTCCTAATAGTTTACACGTTGTAGAGCTATGCTGGAATCATTATCTCGTTTACTGCTCTCGCTGGATCGGCTCGATCGTTGTGATACCACGCTCTAACAGAACACAGACATGACACGGTTAGCATTGACCTATTTATAGTATTTCGTACAATGAGTGATAGTTCCGATGACCCACATCTCGTGCCCTCTGTTCCATTCCTTCTGTCTGTCCCCTCTATGCCATCTCAAGAGCGTTGGCTTCGTCCTTGGTGTTACGAGAGTGTATAGGCGATCAATCAATCACTTTCACCAACAAGTTTTAGGGCGGCCGCCATTTTAATATAAGTTCACCAGCTCACTGCACTTGCCAAAAAAACCATTATTTCTTACACGTTTGTTTATTTAACACCGCAAACGATATCCGACGACATAATAGCGGCATCTTCGTAAAGTAAATCATAATTGGAGGAACAGATTTATATACGTACGTACATACCAGTACACAGAAAGAGAAGGCAATAGGTAGGCCGTATGCCTGTTTGCCAGCTTCTCAATAAAATATTGTAATTAGACGCGAATATGTTAGCTAGAAGCTACCTCAATTATAGCGATTGGCGACATAGCTGCGCGTGTGGTCCCTTCGTATGACCACCGTAAAGGCCCCAATATACGCAACGATCGTTACGATCGATTTGGAGAAAATCGTGTCGAATTGCCGCTTAACACACGAAACGATTGGGCGTTGCGATCGTTTGTTTACAATCATTCGTACGCGAAAAAGACGAGTGTCATCACAGAAATGCAATACGCTCCTCTTTGAAAATGGATAACGAAATTCTGTACATTACATTTGTAGCGGTAAGATTAATCTGGCTACAGAAGATAAGTAACCCTAGAAAAGTGTGGGAAATGGCTATTAAAGCGAAATCAATACTCACATTTAAATATTTTAAACGAATTAAGATTCCACCCAAAAGACTGGCACAACTACACGTATATGAGAATGACCGTACCGACCTTCGATCTATCGTCACGATATACGTGATCGCATTGGTTGGACGATTAAGGCTGGTGTTCACCGACTTTTAACCGATGGTTAAAATAAGATAATCACCAAAAATATTTTTTTTATTTTTTATTACAGGAGTTCAGCAGACAGGCAGATAGCCCACTTGATGGAAAGCAGTTACCATCGCCTATGAACATTTGCAACACCAAAGGTGCTACAAATGCGCTGCTGCAGTCTTAAGGAAGACTGGAACCTGGTCACTACTGCCGAAACACAACTCAAGGTTGCTATGGCGACATACTTTAGACCAGGGGTAGTAGCCATCCAGTCGGGCAAATGCCCTACCACCTGGCTGTGGGTTGTTTTGTCGCCACTTACGACAGGTCGCCCGGCCGCAGGAAGTTGTATTCTTTCTCCGTTCCTGCACGGATAAACACGGATAAATATGGAAAAACAGTGATTATTTTTGGTTAAACGTCGGTTAAATTTCGGTGCACACCAGCCTTAGACATACACCGTCGTCGTTGCGATCGATCTGAAACGACGGATCGTTACGTCGAATCGTTCCGTATATAGGAAACTTAAGATTAAAGGCATACCACAAGAGAAACGATTACGCAAATATAGAAGTAAGTGCTCCTTTGATATCATTTCGTTTAAATCCCTCATCACGTATGACCCAACTCAAAGTGAAGCGGCGTATGGCAGCCGCCTGTATCAATAGAACGATAAGTGGGTCAACAATACGATAACAATCGTAGCTGTTAATGAAAGCACTCTGCCGCAGGCCCCAAGTTTATCGTCCGGGTTCATAGGCAACAGTGTACAACTAATTTATTAATCTTTACCCTATGGCACGCTCGGAATGTATTCAAATATCGCACACAAGTGTATTGCTTCAATAATGTGTTACTATGAAAATTGAAATTTTTACAAAGAGTTGTTTTGACCTACGAAAAAATAATTGTATCGAAACCAATAACTTTTTTCTGTTGAATCTACAATGTATTTTAAAAGATACCTAAATAAGAAGATAATAAACACATAATTGAAGCAAAGAGGCGAAGTAATATTGTTACGAGTGTGGGACTCGAATTAAAATGCCGTTGGTATTACTATAGAATTTATTAGAACTATAGAAACACCTATAACACAGGTACAAATATAACTGGACGCAACCAGTACAAATTTCACGATTCAATAACACGCGCAAAATCCGTCACTATATCGCTTATCGAATGTACGTCTTGCTCATATCGTAATCCTCGCTTGACCGCCTCACCCCTCCGATCGGGCATTCCTTTTATTCTGTACAAATACAATATTCCTCGACGCAAAACAACAACAACAACAATTAGTTCGACACATCTGCCTAATGACTGCCATAAAACAAGTACAATAACAATATAATGGTCTTCTTAATTACACATTTTAAACACAAAGTAAACAAAAGAAGTCCAAATGCGGGAAAGGTAATAAACCAGGTTTATGGCAGGTAGATGTGCATTCACTTTTTGTCGACATGTAAAAATATGTAAATACTCGTACACTATAATTAGTAGAATCAGTTTCCTTACTAAATAACCATTTAATGCTGCTATTAGACAGATCAACCAAATTGAACCGATTTGGTTGAAATGCATTACCGAAAAGTCAGGACGGTATTCAATGATATTAAATTATTCAAGTTATTCACTAAACTGATCCATCATTTTGGTTGCTTCATTCAAATTGAAAGACAGAAATGAACGGAAAAGAATGAATCAGTTTAATGGAAATATTAATAACATACGCTCGCGCCACCAATATATGGTGGAAATCTACAAAGCGAACGAAACGCTATGCTTCCACTTTTATCATACGCACCGCTGTAGAGTGGAACCGAAACTGAACTGAAAATTTGCAGACACAATGTCAGTCAAACGCGAACCTCTTCACTATAAAAAATAAATTATATAAGTGGTCTCTCACTGATATTTCTTGATGCATTTTGCATACATTGCGATCAGCACGGACAACTCAAATATTTTTTATTTGTAAACAAGTATGTACCTACTACAATACTGTCAAAACAAACCGCGCTGGAGTTATGTAAAAGTTGCACAAAACATATTCCCAAACCCATTTTCATTGCTGTTGGAATTTATGTCTCAGGTGAAATCGAGTATAAAATAATAATAGCATTCATAAAATTTGAGGTTAAGGCCACATTTATTACAGAATCATTACACAATGCGCGTAACATAGCAGCGGCCAATTGAATGCGTCTTAATGTGTTGATTGATGTATTGAGAATTTAGAATTTGCTCCACACCAGTGCCATCTTTAACCTATTCGAGACTCAGAGCACTTTATGACAAGGGGGCCCCCTGTATTTATGACGGAAAACTATTTTATGGAAACGAAAAACGGTTATTGGCTCATGATTTGTCTAGTCGGAATTCGGGAACCCAATTGATTGTGCGGTCCTGGGCATTTGCTCAAAGTACTGCTACATATTGAGATTTTCATAGCATCTTATCACGTTTGGCCAAGTGAGCGGATAGTCGAAAGAAGGTTGAAAGCTTTTGGCCATCAGCGTTGATCGAAGCGTTTTAGGCCGATAAAGGGACGATAATAAATTAATAGAAATATAGGAATGTTATTATATGAATCAAAAAATATATATTATAGAAAACTAAGCCTAATGGTTCGTTCTCATCGTAGTCTTACGAGTATTTGTAATTAATTAAATAAAACAAGTTTGTACTAGCAATTATTTCTTAAAATACCCTCTATAAGATGTTCTGATGTCATTTAATTGGCATTTAACCAGAAAAAAGATAAGACGCCGAAAAAAAATTGTTCAAAATGTTCAGTTATTTTTGTTTATAACTTTTATATTTTCCATTTTACGATAAGAAGAAATAAGAATAAAGTTATAGACAATTTAATTTTCTACAAAAATGTCTTATAATTTTTTTTTGTAGGGTTGTTAGTTTACGAGATACAACATCAACCTTTGCACCCCTTTTTTCAAGATGGCGGCTGGGGGCAAGGGCAGCGACCCCACAAACCTGAACTTATAGTAACCTACACATCAAAAAAATAAAATTGCGTCCTCCGAGAAACGCAACGCTTAATGTACCTTTCAATGGCCTATTTAATTTAGTATAGTTTATGTAATAACAGCCAATAATCATCCCACTATTGGATAAGATCTCCATTTCAGGGGGAACTTATAATTAGGTTAGAATAACTGTCTAAGCGGTACGTTCTTCCCGACTAGGATACGAAACCACCTCATTGTAATGACACAACTTTTACCACAATTAAATAAATATGTGGGCAACACTCAAATATTTGGCATTATCCTTTTGAACTGTTGTAATAATTTTTGAAAATTATTATTCTCTGTTGCCGACATTGCTTTCAAACTTAGAGCTGTAGCACACCCACCCACAGATCACATTTCAGCTTATTTCAACTGAATCATTGTATGCAATACGAAACAGGCTTGAAATAGCATTACAAGTAATCAGCGTATTCATTTCTTTACTCGAAGAAATTGTTTCGTTGAACTTGATAGCGTATGGATCAATGTCGCAACGTGATGCTGCCACCCACCTATAATTATACTGATATTGAAACAAACGGGATTTCCCCTCGCGAACAAAGGAGAAAGTCGTTTGCATAGGAATTGGGAGACTTACTTTTGTCCTATACGTGACTGTACTGTAGTTGTAAATTATACTTGAATTTTATTACTCCAGTCTTATGTAGATTGAAATGAAGCTATTATACGTATTTCGCAGTCATGGAGTCATTGGAGTCGGCACAATGTCTTTCTTGCATCCTGTAACACTACAATTATTCTGTAATACCAATATCATGTTATCTTTCATTTAATCCAGCTATCTCATTCTTGGTCTTCTTTTACACGTGTATACATTGGTCTTCCAGTTTAACATTCTTCTTGTCACATGACTTTCATGTCTTCTCATTATGTAATGAGAAGCATGGAATGGGCATGTGCCATACCACCTTAGTCTTCTTTTTCTTTCTCTCAACTTTTCAGTTACGAGTGCAACTTTCAAAGCAGGGGGGGCTTTGAAAGTTGCACTAGCCTCCCTTATGTACTCACTTCTCACCTTATCCATTTTTGTGAAACCACACTTCCACCTCAACATATTTATCTTACTATACAAATAATAGTTAGGTGTTCAAAATAAATATAGCTCGCTCTAGTGGCCCTTTCTGCATGCATATCGAGGGCTTCATAACCAATAGGCGTACAGACAAAAGTGCAGTTTTACTCAAGGAACAAGATTGTGAATAAAACAAAACTGGTAAAATAAGGCTGAAACTTGGAATACTCTTCTTTTTAGGTAGAGCTTGCATACTGGCACGACTTTCTAAATTGTAATATTCATTATTTTTAGTAAATTGCAAAAAAATGGCATTTTTGCGTATATATGTTACGAAGCCCTGGATATAAAAGTTCCTATTAATTATTCGTAAATCTATTTTCTACATTTACTCAAACACAACTTAATGTAAAAACTGATCAACCTTTCATATTATCTGTATGATTCCATACTTTGATCTCCGATTCGTAGTAACGACTTTTTTTTGTCAAGGGTCAGTACGTTTCGGTAGTTATTTGAGTACGATGGTTCTGATTTTTTAAGTTAAATATAGTAAAATAGACTTATTTTCACTGTGGAAAATATCTATGATGACATTGACATAGAATTATCGTTGTGTAACTAACGCCTTGTTTAGTATCAATGGTGTGGGAAAAGTTTTAAAAAAGGACAAAAACAGGTTTCCCAGTTGATTGGTCATTTTATATTCTCTAAGTAATAACGTTGATGTCATTTCAAATCTGAGAATTAATACTACACGATTACATATCTTCAACCACGAAGTGTAAATTGTGAATCATTTAACAATAATATTTATATAGTCAAGATTGGTGACTGATTTAGTCTTGAAATGCATTTACGAGTAATGACCTTGAGTTGGTTTTAATCTGTCTGAAAACATCTTAGTATGAGATCCGTTTTAATAGGGTCTTGTAATTAGCTTATATTCAGTCTGAAACTTATTGACTTTAAAGCTGCAATGATTTAGTACCACACCCACAAAAAGAATTTTGGGGAATTGGTTATTTTGAATTTTTTACAATGACAAAATTTATTGCTCACCAAAATAAACAAATACAAAAATAAAATGCATAATTACAATTCTTCTTGGCAAAACAACAGGCGTTCTTATCGCTAAAAGCGATTTCTTCCAGGCAACCCGGCTTAAAAGAAATTCTCAACTAATCTGGCGATGTAGGTGAAGCAGAAAAAAGATAGGACTGTACAATTTAATTATACATACTAACACTTATTTATGAATTTATTACATACATAGATCCAGACACATTTTTAGAATACCAATATACACGTATTGTTACGAGTTGCAGAACTCGAATTAAAATGCCGTAAGAATTACTATAGAATTTGCTGGAACTATACAAACACGTGTAACTCAGTTACAAATATAATAACACTCGCAAAATCCGTCACTAAATAGATAACCGAAGGTATTACACACGTCTCGCTTCGCTTGTGCTTATTGCTCGGCTGCCTCACGCCTCCGTTTGGGCATTGCTTTATACTGTACAAATACAATATGTCTACTCGACCGCGTGGACTGAATTTCCAAGAATCACACCTAGCTAATGAGTACCATAAAGATTACAATATACAATGGGCAGTTTTTCTAATTACAATTTTTAAAACAGAGTAAACAAAATAAGTCCAAATGCCGTAAGGTAATAAACTGCAGGTGTGAATTGGTCTTTGTCGGTCGTAACAGTATAAACGAAATAATCTTAATAAATATATTTATTAAAATTAAATGATATAGTTAAATGAGTGTATCTATAGGTATAGAAAATACGTTTAAATTGTTTCTCTCCTTCGGTCAGGTGTCCCAGGTTACGTTATGGACGGCGTGGTTGTGGTGGGTGAAAGGGAAGCCGCGCCAGCCGGGTTCAGCGTGGCCGGTCGCGCTGGCAAGCGGCGGCTGTGCACGCGGGTCTCGCGGCACAACGCGGTCGCCTCTACGCCGCCTGTCACCGACGTGATCGTATGCTCGAAGATGCGGGTCGCGCCGCAGGGCTTCATTCTTGCCGGGTGAGCACTTATGACACTGAAAGTTCTTAGAAAATTAAAAACTGAGCAAACTAGCACGTTATTATTTTTATTGTCTTTTCAAAATAGTCTCCATTCACATCAATACATCGCTGCATTCGATAGAACCACCGAGACTTTGCCCACTCGTCCTTCAATGGCCTTCTGGAACGGCAGCCACTGCTTCCTTAGCGTCCATAAAATGTTTTCCTCGAAGTTTTTCTTTTATTTTCGGGAATAAATAAAAATCGCAAGGTGCGAGGTCAGGGCTATATGGCGGGTGACCCAGCAATTCCACGTCTGACGACGCCAAATTCTCGTACCATAGATGAGGACTGCCAAGAAGTGGGATGTGTGACGCAGACTTGCGTTTGTCTGCATCCAGCAGTGGACAACGGTTGATGGATGATGATGAACTCTTATGGACTGTTGAATGAATGAATATGGTTTATTGGATTTTAAAAGATACAGTTAGCAGAAATAAAATTTAACAATTCAATAGGTGGTCTTATCGTTGTTAGCGATTATTTCCAGACAACCTTTGGATGGACAAGTTTGATAAGAACAGAGGTTATGTTATACTGTTCTCCGTTCTTGTTTTCTTTATATACCTGGTTTATCATTTTATAGATATGCTTTTAAAAGTACTGGTATGAAAGATCGGCTGAAAATAATCTTTCTCAAAGCTGCAAGTTTATGGGAACAAGGGAAGCAATCAAGAACGCGTGCAATGCGTATTTATGTCATAGTTTAAATACTACATAAAAACAGCCAAAAGGAAGGTTTGCACTGAAAATCAGCGTTGTGTCGGATATAATTCCGGCACAGCAATATGCTGAGTGCAAACCTTGTTAGCTGAAAATCCGGTGTACAAATTCTCAAAATATGTTGTGAATAATGTATCGCATCGAAACTAATTTAATAATTATGTATTTGTATTTACATCTGACAACAATATTCAGTGTAAACTCCATGTACGTCATTCTATTTAACAACAAACTCCCTTAAGAAATTTCTAAAAATATCGAATTAATATCGCAAGATATAAATAAAATAAGTAAATAAATATAAAATTACTGGTGCAGCAAAAGACGTCAGATAAAAATAGCAGATTTCTCTCCATTTAACGACAACTCTCCATAATACCATAACCATGTCGTATAGAGTTTACACAATAGTTCTCAATATACAAGCATTATTTTGGAATGAAATTGATAAATAATTAAGCATTTATTTGGAACCTTTTCCAATTAGGGACACATTTTTAATGGTGATTTTCCCGTACTTATTTGCGGAACTCACTGTCGTATGTCGTTTGTGGTTCGAATGTCGGCTGAATTTATCAGTGCAGGATGTCTGAACTAAGCCTATAATTATAATAATAGTAAATTGATGCTGTTGTCAGGGAAATAAACGGGAAAATGGTGTGTTACAAAGTGAGCGGGGGCAGCACGGACACGTCGCCAACCCACAAGCAGAACGAATACGAGAATGTCGTCACGAACATTACCCCAGAGGCTAATAGGAGGTAAGCTAACAGGATTACATCATTTCATAATACTGTTACGAGTCGTGAGACTCTAATTAAAATGACGTTAGACTTACTATAGAGTTTATTAGAACTGTACAAACACGTATAACACAGGTACAAATATAACCGAACACAACAAGTCCAAACGTAATGCAGAAGGTCGTAATTCCATGAAACGCGTAAAGTCCGTCACTTATTAGATTCCCGATTGTGTACACACGTGTCGCGTCGCTCGTGGATATCGCTCGACTGCCGCCCCCCCCCCCCATCAGGGCATCGTTTTATTGCACAATTGCAATGTCCCCGTATCTAAGTCGACTTAATCCGACACATGGCTAATGACTGCCATAAAAGATTACAATATAACAATAGGCTTTATGCCAATAAGTAAACAAAAGAAGACGATAAATAAATAACTTAAATGTTATTAATTCAAATGCCGACGGGTAATAAATGTGCTTTGTTTCAGACATGCAGGTGGATTTTGTTTTTGTCGGGACCTGAGTCGTAACAATACAACTAAGTCACACTAATTTCGTGATTTTTTATTCCTTTACCGTCTTTGTCTCAGCTGGTCACATTCTAGAGACACCTGCCTCCCTTTTTTTATGACATGAGTTTGCAACACACGACATTTGCAACACCAAAGGCTACAAATGCGCTGCTGTTCTCTCAAGGGAGACTGTAACCTGGTCACTAATGTCGGAACACAAGTCAAGGTTCTTATGGTGGGATAATTTAGACCAGGGGTGGTAGCCATCCTGTCGGGCAAATACCCTACCACCTGGCTGTGGGTTATTTGGTCGCCTTTTATGACAGGCCGTTCCTGCACAGATAGAAAGAAACGGATGAAAGGATTTATGTATTTACATATTTATTTTATTTTATTGTTACGCGTGCGGGACTCGAATTAAAATGCCGTTGGAATTACTATAGAATTTATTAGGACTATACAAACACGTATAACACAGGTACAAATATAATTGAACACAACCAGTACAAACTGCACGATTCAATAACACGCGCATAGTCCGTCACTATATAGCTTATCGAATGTACACGTCTTGCTCGTATCACAATCCTCGCTTGACTGCCTCACCTCTCCGTTCGGGCATGGTTTTAAACTAAGCTATACAATGCAACAATCGGCCGCGTGGACTGACTTTTCCAAGAAAACGTAATCTACACATCTGCGGCCATAAACGAGTACAATAACAATAGGATGTTTTTCTTAATTACAAATTTTAAACACAAAGTAAACAAAAAAAGTCCAAATGCGGGACAGGTAATAAACTACAGGTGTGCATTCACTTTGTCGGCACTCGGTCGTAACATTATGAAACATTTTAAATTGTGTCCTAATATGTTAGTGTCATCTACCCAACGTCATTTTAAAATTACAATGACCGTTCACTTCTTTAAATGTTGTCATTTTTGCTACAGATTAAGAGCAGTGCCAGATCGTCCCCCAAAGCTCTCCCCTCTAGTCACCGAACTGAACAGTCTCAACCTGACCCAGTCCCCAGCCTCGTACCCTAACATCGAGGAGTTCACATCGGACCACGACTACGAGGCGTTGAGTCCCTCTTACCTGGTGAAGCCCTCCCGGCCGGCGCCCAGGCCCCCCTCGGCGAAGTCCCCCGTCCCCCAGGGCAGTCCCGGCGGGGGGCCGAAGTCCCCCGGGGGCCCCGCGCGGAAGAAGGGCCCCGCCCCACTGCCTCGGAACACTGTCTACCACACGCTGGGTGGCTACAACGGCATGGAGGGCGTTCCGTTCGTGCTCAACCCCAAATTGAGGGGGTTGCCTAGTGATAATTTGGTAAGTTTGGCAATATCTTAAATAATAAATAATTAAGAGAGAAAAACAAACAGTGAGCTAGTTAGTGCGCGTTCGTGTGAGTTAAACAGGTAGAAAGTTTTGTTTTGTGCTTTCGTCCGCAGTCACCTCGAAATTTGGAATACATGATATGAAATACATTTCACTAGACTAGAAAATATTCAACAGAAATTCGCAAGCTTTATTAATTTTTAATTTAAATCACCTCAGAAATGTTATGTTGAACGCTGTACTTATTTTACCTTTTACATCTTAAAACTAGAAGAAATATTTTTGTTTGTTAGTTAAAATTGCTCAATATAAAATTAATAGTGCAAATCTCAGCGAGATCTAGCACGCTTATCTAGTGGACACCTATTCCTCGTGACTTGAAGACCATTGGCTTATATGAATCGGGGAACACAAGCTCCGGCAAATTGTTCCACTTCACCAATCAGAAATACTACTGTGAAGAAAGTACCGGCAAAAGATCAATAATACTGTTACGTACGAGCGGGGGTACGCACTTATGGATTGGAAGAAAACACTAGTGTTTAATTAAAAAGCTTTTATTGACTTACAACAGCCGCACGTATTACCTCTCTGCAGGGTTGCCCCTATACGCACGACCAACGAGGCACAGTCCTGACGATAAGTTGTCACACCCTCAGTACCGTCGCCGATATTGCGCGGACCACCTCCAATATTATTGCGCGTAGTTCGCTTCTGATTCCTCTCTCGAACTACGCTACACACCTCCTTCACGTATCTGTCCACCAAACTTGTCACTAAATTCACCACTTAGTTCGTCTCTGTCCTCTATTAACCTTCTCTAATAACTCTTTAGTATCGCACTTCTCGTTTCACCGTCTTGTACTGAACTCAACTTTAAAACTCTTAAACTTTCAACTCTAAACTGCTCGGTAGGCGCGCCTTACGCTGTTTATATACCCGGAAGAATTTTCTAGAAACCATATATCTATCTCTGTCTTTTCTTTCCCGAACCTTCTGTTCGGGAACTTTCGTTTATACATCTATCCCTTTCTAACATCTATCTATCTCTTTCTCTCTTTCGTCGTCTCTCTCTTTCTAACATCTATCTATCTCTTTCTTTCGTTTATCGTCTATCTTTTTCTAAATATATCCGTCCTTGTCTTTTCGTTCTAGATTTTTCTAGAGTTTTCCAAAAGTTCTAAAACTAGCTAGATGGTTCCACCATCGTTCGCCACAATACATAAGATGTTAGCTATTCATTCAAATTTATTTTATCGCCTTCAAAGTGTGCTCTTTCAGGAACGATATGCCAACGAATAATCCAATCATCAAAACATGTTTAAACGCTTTTTCCGGAATTTAGTCTAGTTCTCGTAACGAATTCTCCTTTATTTCCTCTACCAAATGAAAACGGGTGCCACGTAGTGGTAATTTGAGTTTAGGAGAAAGAAAAAAGTCGAATGGTGTCTGAGGTCTGGTGAATGAGGAGGTTGCTTGATGGTATTTGATGAATTTTTGGTCAAAAGTTCATTCACAATGATGGTCTGTGCGAAGGCGCATTAAAGTGGTGCAAAATGCAAGAAATTTCTTTCCAACAATCTGGCCTTTTTCGTTGAATTTGCTGTCTTAAACGCCGCATAACGCCCGAATAATGTACTTTATTTACCGTTTGACCTTCCGGTAAGAATTCCGAGTGCACAACACCGCGATAGTTGAGACCCAAACATTTACCGGATTAAACATCAGCGAAAACTTGGCTTCGCTTCGCTTCGATAAAGTTTGCACCCCAGGGGTAGGACTTAGGACCATAATGAATCTTACGAAAGCTTTGATTATATTATATAACAATACACTAATTAAACGATAGCTCAATTTGTGCATTGTTAAATAGAAATAACTGTCGGAGCCACTAATGGCGCAAATTGTTTATTTTTATATTCCAGACCCAGTTGCCATCAATTAAGAAGCGCACGCGGTTCGAACTCGACAGGGATTACTCTTACAGTTTCGCAGTGGAGAGGCAGACGTGAGCTTTAATAGTAATAAACACAACGTTACACTATTTAACATGTAATTATCAGAGAGAAATTATTGAAACTTCAAAGATAATGTCACTTTTACATATATTGTAATGTTTATATAAAGAAGAATATATATATATATATATATATATATATATATATATATATATATATGTATATATTATGTAAAACGACTGATGCACTGCTAGTACATTGTTAATTAATTTATGACCTGTTACTATACCTTACTATTCATTCACTTGTATGGATTGTAACCAGTGCTTTTCAATCTTTTTGAATATGCGACCCTTTTAGAGGTTGAAAAATTTGGCGACCCCCTTGGGATATAGACAGCATAAAAGTTTGTAATTTAAAAGATTATGTTTATGTTTTTCTCTATTTTGTTACCTATATTCATTATTACGGCCTATACTCTGCAAAAAGCTGCTGACCTTCGAAAGTATCTAAGTACGAGGTTTAACTATAACATTTGTAGCAATCATGGAGGATAGAGGGAAGGAGAACCATCTCAGTATATTAAAAAGTGTCCACTAAAGGGCAGCAAATTAAGATGGCGCCATAATAGCAAGTGGAAAGTATTTAAAAATAGCGCCACAAATAATTAGAGTAGGATAGTAGATTAAAGAAGGAAAGAAAGACATCCTCTTTGTCACCGCGCATTTTACGAAAATGTAACTATTGCATGTCTCCTCATGATGGAATTTTCAGATAATTTAGTTAGTTATCTTAATTAGTGAAATAGGTTTCAAAAATTCAATTGGTCAAAAATTTATATACATACATCTCAATACGAGAAAGTCTCAGTCATTTTTCAACCCAGCACACTTCACTGCTAAATTCATATTATTTCCTTTTCCTTCACTAGCGCTATTTTGACGAGTTTTCGAACCATAATTTGCTGTTTACAGGTGGACTTTTTCAACTGATCCCCCATACTTCCTTACCTCGATCCTCCATGGTAGCAATGTACTAGCAGTTTCTGCAAAGTATCGTCTTTAAATTCGAACTCGTCTATTTAAAACTGAAGATTATACGTAGTATCCTAACCCTATTCACAATGCCACTAAAATATAACAATTCTTATAATGACTCGGTTGTGTTTTGAAATAATCAGACCAATTGAACAATTTTCTCTATCATGCTCAATGTGTTGTAGAAAATAGTTCTACTTTATAATAGAAATTTTACATATCTTCAATTGAACTGTATGTAGCTTTAGTAGGTTTTTGAACGACATTATGTTTTAGCTATATTTTGTAATGTTTATTATTTATTATATTCTAATGTTATGATTTTATTAAATACGCCATGAAATCAAATACTATGCGATACAAGTGATACCAATATATTTATTCATAGCAAAAGGCAATTTTACCTGTTCGAAAATGGATGGATGGTCAAACGTACAAATGTCATCGAGAAATATTATTTTGTGGCTTTATTGTCACAGTTTAGATTTCGTATGGTACGGCAACTTTTTGCATATCGTCTGAGTTAGCGCTGGCCACATATTTTAAATTACTTTTATCGTCAAAATTGTTACCTTCCTAATACGTGTTAAAATTTCCCAAAAAAAAATATCAGCAAAAAATATAATTACCAATGTCCTGCATTAATGCTAACGATATAGAGAAACTTTACTATGTTCGTTTGTGCTTGCATTTTCATTGTTATATGGTGGCCAGGCTTTAGTCTCTCTTAAGAGAGCAGCAGCGCATTTGTGCATCTTTGGTATTGCAAGTGTCCATAGGCCATGGTAACCGATTTCCATCAGGTGGGCCATCTGCCTGTCTGCTGAACTCATGGAATAAAAAAAGATATATGACAAGTTTTTTTGTTATTTATTATGTTGTTGAAAAAAATGCATGCATGTCACATTCGGCTTTTGTGCGAAGGCCGTCAAAGTGTATAATCTCATTAGTTGCCCAACTGTACGACATTTAAACTGATATTCCTCGAAGGTGTTACAATCGTGCCAAAATTTACACAATTGTACAACCTATATTATATAGTAGTATAAAATTAGTCGTGAATATTGAATATGAATTTATAAATATACAAGTTACTCTGTCTATTTGGCAGTACTCTTTAATCTCAATATTGTTAATTTAAATTTTAACCCAATGAAGTGATAACAATCGTTTATTGTTACCAGCCATTACTGTTTGTACTAGTCAAAAATCATCTCTTGCATGTAAACTTTTATATAAAAACGTCTAATTGCAACAGAGGTTCCCAACCTTTTTTTGGATTCAGCACCCACGTGTTAAATACAAAATGTAATTCTAAAAACACGAGTATTTCGTAAAGACTATTTTAGTAGTTAAACATGAATTAATATTGTGTAGTGACTAAAATATTTGTTACTCTTAAATTATGCACAGTGTTTAAATATAAGGAACTATGATTCCTTCATATTCAATCTACAGAATAAAGGGCCAGAGAAAAGTGTCAATTTTTTTTTTTATAATTTAATAATATTTTATGAATTCTTGAAAACAGCTGTGTGGTGTACGATGTCGCCCGTTTCGGGAACCCATAACTTAGAGACTTGCTTCAATATTAGGACCAAAATAGGTCTTGTTAATGCTGTCTTTTAGACTCCTAGCATACGAATTCAGAAAATACATTGGCTTTTATGAAATTCTCATTTATACTTTTGTTTTGTTATGGATTTCAATTTTTGTGATTGCTTTCAACAAAATCACACAGCAACGATATACAAAGCAACTTTAATGTTATAAGTTCGCAAGATTTTTTTAATGAAATTTAATGATTTTATATTTACCAGTGTAACACGGAGGTTACATTCATCAGCGCCAAGCTCTACCAGCGTTTACGAATATATAATGTTCACGTTATGAAAGACAGACTTCGTTTGTCTGCGGTATATAAATAAGACTTTTTCTAAAATCTAATCAAATTTATCTCTAACATCAATTACAGTATCTTGCGGTAGCTTAGAATATTTAGGGTCGCTTGCATAACGATCGCCTTTAAACAAAATTAGTTAATCATCAAACTGCCTAAATACGTTTTACACAAAATGTATTGACAGTTCTTGAAACATATTTAGCGACAATTTTTGCGTTGTGCAAGATCTAATCGTAACGTTACGCTAAACATTGGTCGTATTTAAGGGTGTTAAATGCGTTTAGTGTTTCTTAAATAAATTTAAGGAACGTTATGCAAGCGGCCCTTAAACTACTATACACCAGTAATTAAACACAATTAATCGATTTTCAATTGAATTTAAAGCTCCTTATATTAAATAATTATTTATTTTTTCAAGTCTATGTAGGTGTTTGAGTTTGGTCTCAGAATTGTAAGAAGTATACCCATAACACAAGTGGATATAAACCCAATGTGCGTATTTGTTTGCAGATTAGCACTATTCAAATAAATCATGTATGTTATTGTGAGATGTTAACATTTTATTAATATTAATATGTTGTAAATGAGTTTCCACAATATATTTCTCACTATATGAAGAATGTAATCTATAAAACTAAGCAGGAAATATAAGTGGTCTGTCGCAAATCGAAACGAAATTGAATTATGGAATATTTAAAATCCTACTAATATCATGAACGGGAAAGTTTCTATGTATGGATGTATAATAAAACTACGTATTAACGGTTTTAAGCGCGGTAATTTATTTGATTTTTGTTGTTCCGACATTTATTTAATTACCGCGCTTAAAACCGTTAAAACGTAGTTTTATTATGTGTACAAGTCGCGACAACTTAAAAAATATTATGTATGGATGCATGTTTGTTTGTTGTATTATGTTTCACGCAAAAACTACTGAATGTATTTTGATGAAAGTTTACAATAATATGGCTTACACATCAGAATAACACATAGGGTGTAAAAATATTGAGATTTATGAATAGTTGATATTTTCTGTTACAATAATAGAAACTTGAAAAATAAACCATAATGATTTCGTTGAAGTTCCTTCAACACATGCGTCCATATAGTTTAAAATTCTTTGTCAATTTTTTAGTCTGTACATATCTTTCTAGTAAATTATTTTAAATACAGTTACGTTATTTAGTGTTGTTTATCTCTAACTGAAATAAACGTGTTGGTTAATATTTGAATACGCATTGTGTCCATGGTTTTAACAATTAAAAGTTTGTAAATAATAATAGGGTAAACGATACCATTGTTGACACTGTGACAATTTATTCAACATACTATGATGATGATCTTTTTTTTCTTGTAACCATACAATAATAGTAATAATGTTGTATTGCTATCAAATAAAAAAGTATTATAATTGCTTAATATCTTGAACAATTGACGGGGTGCCGACAATTGTATGGTTTACCCTAAATGTATGTCGGTTGTTTATTATGTGATTTAATGCGGAACAAGGTCCATGTGCAAAATTTCATTTTCATTTAAATATTTTTTTATAGTTTTTATATGAGGTTACTACTTGCAGCCTTATATAAGCTCTAAAACAAGTAATAGTTTCATTTGTCTAAATGAAGTTGTAACATTTCTCTTGCGAAAATATTACGTGCTTTTGTATGTTTCAATCGACCCTTTTCTAACTTAAACAATACTTTGATGTTTTATTAAAAAAAAACAGCATTGAAAAGCAATTGCATCGAAATTACTAAGTTTTAATATCGAAGTCTGAAAGGGCTGTCACTTGTAAATATTTACAACGAAGAATATATTTATAAAAATATTTTTATTTTGTAATAGTGTTAAATTACTGGCTCACAAAAAATAAAAAGTGGGCTATGCTAGGCCTTTGACTAGACCCGTATATTATTATGTTATATTTCAACGCTATGAATCCGAATGTGTGGTCAGTGTGGTCCATACATTCTCAGAATTTCTAGGGTTTATGTACCAAATTGACCCCAGATTCGGTCTTTTGGTCCATAAAACATTAAAATTTTGAAAGTGTATGGACCATACTGACCCCAGATTCCGATTCAGCGTCTTGAACTACATAAGAATGAGCGCGTCTGGTCAAAGTACAGTCCACTTTGTTATTAAAACATATAAGCTGGGACCCAATTCTGCTATTGTGATATCATCTGAATGTTCGACCACTTGCATCGTAAAGTGTTGCAAAATCTTTTTTTTTTATATTCCTGCCAATGAATGAAGGCTTGACCCTATTTTCTTGTGATCCCTGACATATTGAAACTTTCGTTTTTTTACTGTCAGACGTATTTTGTGAATTAACACAATGAAAAAAATAATTTACACAATAAACACAATGCATTTTGCACAGCCTCGTGCTGAGAACGATGTTGGAAAATCTTTTAAAGAAAATATTGTGCTATCGGTTCGACATTTTTTATTGAAGCGTATTCAAATTGTTTTTCACGCTTTAATAATTTTTAACTTTAATTTAATATTTTGTCTATGACATTAATGAGGTTTTACAACATGTGCGTGTTTTTGTATGAAAATATAGCCCATTTTGGCTCCAATGGCACCATTCTGACAATATTGTAATAGCAGAAATAGGGCTCAGTTTTAATGTCGATTAAAAATTGTCAATTTTGGGCCGTACAATAAAACGACGGTCGACCTTGAGTTCTCAAATAGGAAATGGATATATAAGTTTTAAAGTGACGAATTGAGTTGGATTGATCTTATCAATCGAAACTATATTATTGCTGTATAATTATTATAATTCAAACGACAATGCTTTTGAATGATTTGGACTACATTCCATTAGTGACTCGCAATGACCGCGATTTTGCTCGTTCCACTTGCTTGCCAGCGTTACAATTGTAAACCCAAGTGGAACGGTTATTCGAACCACCGCTTAACATGGGTCGTTGTGAGCGTTGTGTGATCGAAAATGATCCTTAGTGACGTTTTCGTCACGACCACAACGACCGCGGTCGCCTTGTGGAACGGCTAACTGAGCATTTTGGGCGTTATTAGCTACTAATGGAACGCGCTGTTTGTCTGCAAAAATATGTTTTAAATAATAAAACTTCAAGAAGCGAGAGAAGCAATATGTGGCGCAATTTGGTTCGATATGACATTCCTACTATTTTACTTTCATAGTATAGTCGCGCCAAATTATAGTTCGCATGTTCATTACTTGCGAATGTAAGAAGTGTACGAGAATGTAGTTCTCACCTCGATTTTATTCAGATTGCACTTTTGGTGCAAGTTGTATACATTTTTAATGATACTTTTTAAATTTATTCGACGAACAATGTTTCAGTCTCAAATGATTAAATAGAACGATGTAAATACGATTTGTATAATGCAATTAGTGAAGTAGTAAGCTTTTTTACACCTAGGACTAATAATATTAAATTTAAATTGTTTATATGTGACTATCGAAGAATAAATTATTGACTGATTTAAATGCGTTTTATTTGACGACTTAAAATTTCCTTCAACAGTGGAGTGTTCAAAAAGAGCCTAAATGAGTGAAGTTAATTAAAAAGACCGAATTTATAAAAAAAATATCTTTATTTAAAAACATTTTAAAAGGGTACTTTAATTAATTTTCTCTTACAATCACAACAGGCTTAATTTTTTTTACTGTAAATATTGAATAGTAAATTGTTGGCTAATATTCCACAGTCAAGAGTTTTCATTTCATACATTCCGTGTGAATTTCGAATATAAGTCGTGCATGGTTTATATAATACAAGAAATTTTCTATAGCAATAAAGTAACATAGTATAACACAAATTATTTCATCGGTTCATTTGTAGAAACTAATACTTAGTTCTTTTGCCTCATCCCGGTTGTAGAAAAAAAGGCTTGGAACTTTCAAACTATAATAGGCCAAGGTCACGCTAAAAAATAAAACTGCAACGAAACTTGTGAAAACAATTCTTAGGGAAAATTTTCTTAAAAAAATTACAAAGTTAAAACTCCCGTGACTAGTTTAACAACATAGCTATAAATAAATATATTCTTTTAGTTATCAATGCAGTAAGTTATCTTCATATCTATAATAACCATGTATAACCAAGTACATAGCACCTAGTTACATCCGTGGAATGTGCATTTATAAGTTATCTTATAATAAAACATGAAAATACAACATTAGAAATGATAATAACCCAAGGCCCCAAGTCTACCATTACAATCGTATTAGAATGGTCGATAATTGGTATAATAATGACACTATAATGGCCCAAGTCTATTAAACAAAAATTATATACAAAAGTATCCATAATGGTGCTATTATGGAGCCAGTGATAGAGCATTCCGACACGATTGTGATAGCAAACACGGGGCCTAGTTTTTACGTAAAAAGTAACACAGTCCATATTTTTTACATTTTAAAGGACGTCATAAGTCGACGATAAGTCTCATGTACTACGTTTTGATATACCACTTGATTTTCAATAAACTTTTTATTATTTCAAACAATTTTTTGACAATCTCAGTTAAGTCCAAAAGCGTAATAAATTTCTTTTCAATATAGATTAATTTAGGTTTTGACTTAATTTATAAATATATTTTAAAATAATAAAATGTTGGTTGAAAGTCTGTAATACATATTTAATTGCAGAGACTAAATTGATAATTGAAAATGTCAAACTTATATAAAGTATACATTATTTTTACAATTTACCACCTTATTTATAATACCAGTACAACGTTTATCGACTCGACTTACAAAAAACACTTTTTTGACGAGCCGATAAACATCTACCTACTTACTAGTAAGGAGTTTAGTCTCTGCAATTAAAAAACGTCATAGTAGTGCTTTTTTTACAACAAAACACACGGCAGATATATAAGCCTTTAGGGGTTTTTAAAAGTTATTTTCTACCGAACAGATTATATATCATTTCTAATATTGTTCTGACCATACTAGAAGATTTTATTAGGTTATATAATTCGACTGTCGCAATCAAGATTCGTTATAGTTATGTATTAATGTTTCGTAACACACTTACAGTATGCAAGTTCGACTGATGCTTTCAGTCAGTCAGTTTGTGTAAGAGCATGTTCCGTCATTGGGGTGCAGGCGGTTGCTTCAGCTGCTTCTGCTGTTCGAGGAGTCGCTCCAGGGGGGACGGACCCGGTCCAGACCATAACGACTACATACAGAAAACAAATTGATTACATCACGTAATTTTTTTTAAACAACTGCATAAGACTATATAAATAACTGGCGGTTCTGGCAGACGTCCTGCCCTAAAAAAATAAAAATCTAGAACCCGATTCCAGCGTCACCTACCAGGTCTAATTGTGAATCTAAACCATCCCGGGACCCCATCAAACACTATTTTTTTCTTGTAATAAATATAGCCTATATTAATTAATCTGGGATAATGAAGCATATTAATTTTGAAATTAAAATCGGTCCAGTAGCTTTTGAATTTATTTATTCCAAAGAGACTTAAATACAAATCTTTCCTCTTTAAAATATTAGTATAGATAAAAAAAATGAGATTTTTCTCGCAGTAGGAAAAATCCGTTTGCCAGCTTCGCCATTAAAAAAATCGAAATGTGTGCTGGGACACATATTAAAAGTGAAACTTCAACGGACAAGTGGAAAAATGAATCGCAACGGACAAGTGGAAAAACGCATCGAAACGTACAAGTGGAAAAACTTCATCTGACAAGTGACAAAATGAATCGCAAAAAAAAATTAACTTCAAGTTTTACGGGCAGATTGTTAATGTACTTGTCCAATTTGAAAACCTGCCCGTAAAACTTCAAGTTAAAATTTTGTTGCGATTCATTTTGTCACTTGTCAGTTGAAGTTTTTCCACTTGTACGTTTCGATGCGTTTTTCCACTTGTCCGTTGTGATGCGTTTTTCCACTTGTCCGTTGCGATTCATTTTTCCACTTATCCGTTGCCATTCGTTTTTCCACTTGTCCGTTGCGATTCATCTTTCCACTTGTCCATTGAAGTTTCACTTCTAATGTGTCCCAGCACACATTTCGATTTTTCGCAGGTTTACTGCAAATTATGATTTGGTTAGGTTGGGTACGTTTTAATGAATGCATGTTTTATTTAAACATATTTTATTTTATCAAACAAAAACTGAATTCGATCTGGAACCACAAAAACATCCATAGTCTACTCTAAATTTATACACAAACAACGGAACATTATCGAATGCGCATCTTTCGTCATCGCTCTTCATTCGGACGTCAAATTATGTTAACAGAAAAATATTTCAAATAAAAATAATTCAATAATATTTAGTTTGCTCAGTTTTCATGAAGAGGTTCCGAAACTACTGAACCGATTTGAAAAATTCTTTCACTGTGGGCAAGCTACACTATTCTCGGGGCCATAGGCTATATTATATTTACAAAAAAATTAGGGATCCTTACTAAAACTCCAATAAAGTAAGTAACCCAAGGTGTAAAAAAATACCTAAAATCGCGTGCGCTGCGAAAACTATTGATGATAGAATAAAATAATGTACTACGACTTTGCAGAACACATCATTGTTTACAAAAAGTGTCGCGACACTATGTATCTAACTATTATAAATATGCCACAATAAGTGTTCTTTTATTTTAAAATTTTAATTAAAATGCCGCCGCTAGAAAATTCGCTTTATTTGTATCTTGGTATTAATCGTTATCAAAATAAATTACTTCATATTCAAGACCGCTTCAATAACCTTTATACAACTTTTTGAATTATTCAATTTGGACATTCCATTCGAAAGATATCACGTGTTTAAAAATGTAAGAATTAGTGACGGTGACCACGTGACCGTGAAACTTTTTCGTGAGCGAAAAATCGTAAGACTCGTCTATATAGAAGTTTCACTTCAAAAACACTATAATTACCTGTTGCGGGTGCTGTTGTGCTGACCCCCACGCTGTGGGGTCGGTAGCGCCACTGAACAACGAGTACGTATTGCTCGGCCCTTCGTTATTCACACGACTATGGTCTACAACCTACAAAAATCAAACATACGAAACCATGTAGACTTAGTATTGGATTCCCATATTCAAAAGCCTTCCGCGTAATAATTTGTAAATTAATAAAAGATTTTTTTATTAATTTCGCTGGCCCACCAAGAAAGTGGTCTGTACTTTCCATATACCCTCAAAATGTTTAGTATGGACCAAACAGATCCCAGATTGAGATTTAGCGCAGAGGAACACATAAGAATAGACGGTCTGGTCAAAAGTACAGATCACTTTTTTTTTGTGGTCCGGTGTTATAATAATGATTGTATTATCCACCGAACTAAAATTCGATGTATAATTAAATAGATCAATTACTTTTCTTACTGATCTGCTGATATTTTGCTATGTTCTTTGAATTTTATAAAACAATTATTATTTTTCAAAACTGTCCCATGTCTATATACAATTTAAAATTAAAATTTCAATATAAATATTAAATAAGATTTAAGGGCATTGCACCTGCGTCATTATAAAGACGGTACCCACCAATGTTAACAATTTCTAGGCTTACAAATATAAAAAAATAAATGGTTTTGTGGGGGGCAGTTTGACTAACTTTGGAAACCTATGACTTGAGTCTGGCTTACATTCGTCTACTTGTTTGTGAAAACCAACTTACCGCACTAGTATCATATGTAACTATTTCTTTAGCCATTGTAATATTAATATTACTAGTTTATCCCGCGGCTGGGCCGCGGGGGTTAACCTCTACTGCGTTTAAAGAGCAGGCGGTACTGGTTACATTGTGTTAATTTTTTATGTATTTACTCCCGGACGATTCACTTAATTTTATATCGCAAACTATCCATGACCCTGTAGACGAGACTTGACGTATAGGCTACTACTTATTATCGCAAAAAAACAGCTTGAAAAAGGGGATGAAAGTTTGGATGGGAGACCAATCATTTCTAAAGTTTATAAATATAAAATTCATCATCTATAAAAAAATGCGATAACTCGGTCTGTCTATTTGTTAAGCTTTCACGAAAAAACGACTGAGTAATGAATCGGTTTGCTGTAATTTTGTACATAAAATATGTAGTTTTAATACCCAAAATGGACATAGATACTTATCATGGAGATGGAATAATTTGATTATTATAAAATGAAGTGAATCTTCCGGGGCGAATAGCAGTAACATCAAAATTTAATACAATGCAACCTGTATTAATACTTGGTCTCTAAACAAGAAGCAAGCACTGGGGTTTGAGCCACGGCCCAGCCGCGGGCTAAACTCTACTCAGTAATAAATTCCACTTCATGTAATATTTATACAATTATAATGTGTACAAACTCATTTAAATATGTGTAAAGGAAACTTACGCCAATCTGCTCCATCTTCATGGCACCATCATTCAGCTCATTGAAATTCATTGGTCCCTTCCTGTGCTGTATATCCAGCATGTTTGGCCCGAAACCAACTCCCAAGTCCATCAAATCTTTCCCAGGATAATTCGGTTTATCTACCTTCAAGTTCATGGGGTAATTCAGTTTTCCGAATTGAGGGTACATCGAAGAATCATAGCCTACAGCAGGAGGGTAGTTGAAATTGTTCATTGAAGAATTAAAATTCGGGGAAGTGACCAAGTTTTGCAACGGTTGAAGCTGAGGTTGCCCAATCGCTTGTTGCAAATAATTCGGTTGGCTTAAAGCGTTTTCTTGCTTGCCCTGATTAATGTTTTGCATCGGATTATAACCTGGCACTGTTTGGTATTGATTTGGCATAGTGTTCATAGGTGGGTAAAAGTTGGCTTGTTGTAAATTGATTGGATAGTTGGTATTAAAATTGGGTGGATTTTCTGGCTTCCACCACACAGCAGGTTGTTGACTTTCCATATTTTGCGGCACCATCCAGTTCTGATTGTTGAATAATGAATTATTTTTGAAGCTATCGTCTCTAAATTTGTTCTCGTCGAGTTGGTTCTCTTGCGTATTTTGCCAGTACCTGTATTGATTTGCAAAACGTGGTGGCAGATCGTTCAAGAAGTTCTTCTTATCGCCGGACACTTGGTAATTTTGGTTGAACTTTGGCTCTTGGAAGAGATCCTGCCTTGAGTTCTGTTTCTGTAAAGCGGCCGTCCTCACATCAATCTCCTTCGGGTTGACAACTGGAAGTCTTATTCCCTGGTTGTTGACATTCGGTTGATAATTCGGATTGTAACTAATCCCTGTGTTTGGAATGCCATAATTTCTTTGGAAGCTCATTCTTGGGGCTTCTTGATAATTTTGAACGTTGGTACTCCAGTTCTGCGGTTGTTCCCTTTTAGGTTGGTAGCTTTGAGAGTTTTGGCTTGAACTTTGACTAGGTTTGGGCTCTTTTTTCTCCTCTTTTTCCACCTTTTTCGCTGGTTCTGGGTCTGTATTAACTAGATGCGGGTAGCCGGCAGATTTGTCTTTCAATGATAATATTCCCCCCGTTTTTCGTCCTAGTGGCAGATTCGCAAGCGATTTTATTACTTTCGGTTGTACGACCTTGGGCTTGTCTTGGTCCTTCGAGTCGGTGCTTTCTGTTGTCGAATCTGGCGTGGGAGGTGGAGTTACAAATTTCACCTGAATCAATAAAATTGTTCTTTAATAATTTTATATTGTTTTTTGGTTGTAAAGCGAGAATATAGATTATTGGGACCTCAAAGAAACTTTGACAAACAGTTGCTTTGACTAATGGAAACATTGTAACTGCAAAGTCATTAGATGTTATGTTATCAAGCTTATTTGGTAATTACGGCCATTTTTGGTCAAATATACGAAGACTCCAGGGAAAATAATGAACTTGTCACTTTTTTTTCGAAACTCATCTGTGAATGCAATTTTTTAGAGAATTTCCGGTACTGTACGACATTACACCGAACAGGGTAAAACACAAATTAATTTTAGATTTCTGGACGATTAAAAAAATCGCATGCAGGGTAAAAGTAAAACCTACAAAGTCCAGGGGAAAAAACAGGTTTACAATGACAAAATATGTCACTTTTCCTTGTTAAATTTGACTCAAGACAGTTTTTAACATTTTTATGCTTGAAACATTTTTATTTTTCAGTGATCCAACTTATATATTTTTTTCATTGTGAAACTTATGGGTTTGCGAAGCACAAGTCTCCAAACTTAAAGATGCGATATCTGACAATCAATGTTGCTTGACAAGTTCATGTTTTCCCTGGGGTTTTCATATGTTAACAATAGTTATATATTTTCTCGTTAACTAATTTCTTGAAGTGTATATAAATTAAAATTAATCTCGTAAAATTGTAATACAGTATTATGAGTTGCGAAACTGTTTAAAAGTACCTGTTTGTTAGTTTCTTCCTGCTTTCTCATGATGGCTGCCATGGCGATGTTAACGCGTGGCTTTTTTGCTTCTTTTTTATCCTCGCTTTTGCTGCTCTCTTCTACGCTATCAGTCTCCTACAATAGTTAAAATATATAAGTATTATATATTTTAAAGGAGAATGACCAAAAGTCGTCTAGCAAAGTTGCGTGTTGCAGAATCAAAATAACATCGAAATAGTTTTCTCATTTTTACAATGAATTGCACTACAGAAATGTTTATTACAGGACCGGAATTATGATTTTAAGATTAATAGTAAATTAACAATTGTTACGCATCATTTCCGTATTATAGTCATGACATGACGTTTCGTTCTCTCCATTTAGACAGGTTACTCATGCATGAGTTTTTAGACTCAATCATCACAAAAATGATATCAAATTCTTGTACAGTTAAATAACTAGTGATATTACATTATATTTTACAACGTATTGAATTATTATTTTATCATTAAGTAAAAATATATTTTTTTCTGTGTTCCGTTTCACGCAGACGCAACTGTCAAGCCATATATATGATATTGTCGATAGACAAGCATATTCATATTGTTTATGTGCCGACTGAGAATAGTTATTGTGACAATATCTCCACTTAAATAATATTACTTGCGGAACTACGTTTGAGTGTTTGTTTTAAACAACTTATCGTGTGTTTCATGTAACTTACGACAGGACATTTTTATGTGCCTAATAGTGTTTTATTACGCCAGATGGGTTAAACATTATTTATAGGTTATGTCCGTTTTGGTCTAATTACTTGAAAACCCGGTTAATTATGGGGAAGCGAACACTTTTATTCAATAATGTATAAAGCGTAGTCTATAATAAATAAAGATTTATTGTGCAACAACTTAAGACGGAATTCCATACATATGTAGTCATTGTCCTTTAACTTCTATATAAATAGAAGGAGCTAAGAAAATATTTAAGCTAATAACAAAAATAAATACAGAATACTTTTTAATTCTGGAAAATGGGATACTTTCTAAGGGATACAAAATGGAATTAAACGCGAATGAAGTCGGGGAGAAAATTATATAAACATAAACATTCATACTTCAAAAAATTTGCTTCAGAAAGTAGTCCTATAATTTATTTACATATGAATTATACTTTCTACAGTACATACATCCCGGAGGAGGGGTATGTAGGAGTCCCACATACCCTTTGGTGGCCTCCCCGGGGCCCGAAGATATAGATAGAATAAAATAGGACAATGGAACAAGGTGAACAGATAGAGTAGAATAGAATAGGACAATGAAACGGTGAAGGGATAAGGTAGGATAGAATAGCGAAATAAAACAGGGTGACGGGATAGAGTAGAATAGAATAGGACATTGAAACAGGGTGAAGGGATAAGGTAGGATAGAATAGTAGAACAAAACAGGGTTAAGAGATAGGGTAGGATAGAATAGGACAATGAAACAGGGTGATGGGACATAGTAGGGTAGAATAGAAGAGTAGTGGATCATCGGCACAAACCATCAGCATCATCACCTAAAAAAATTGCCTACGTGACGAGTGTTTATATAAAATAAACACCAGAATTTCAGGAACTCTTAACAACATCTGTTACGTGATTTTCTGGTGACAATTCCAACTTTTTAATTTTGTCTAATTGCAAAATTTTTAATAATTAAACATATATATAAAGCTGTCAGTTATCGTACCTGGTCGTCTTGTGTGCTGGCCAGGGCGCGTTCTTCCCTCGCGCGCTCCAGAGACCCCTGAGGTTTAAGAATACCAACGCGTTTCTCACGAACTGTAAGAACAAATTTTAAATTATGCAAAATAACTGTAATCGTTGTTACCTGTTTAACACAGACAAAGTTGCGGCAAAATACTGGTTTAAAGATATTTTTAAAAGAGCACCGACATTCACAGCGCAACCTAAAGCATGACACAATCAGTATTTGATGGCAATATTTCTTATTTATTTAATTTCCATAATTGTAAAACATTTTATATTTATTTACTTTATGTTTATTAATATTACTATAAGTGATTGCATCAACATCTATTATATATGTATACTATTAACTACTAAGCGATATTTCATACTATTAACTGCGTATATCTATCTATACATATAATAAAACTGTAGAGGTCGAATTTCTGTATAAAAAAAATGCTAAAACCTGTAAAAATTTAAAAAGTTAAAAGAACTAATTTAGTTTTTTTTTTTAAATTTTTGTTTCTCTGTTTGTCTGTTTGTACGGGCTAATCTCCGAAACGACAGGACGGACTTAAATGAAATTTTGTATGGTGGTAACTTAAATCCGTGGTCAACGTATAGGACGCTTTTGTTCTCGAAAAATTAAAGAGTTCCAGAGGGATAGTCAAAAAAACTTTAATTACGCGGACGAAGTCGCGGGCATCAGCTAGTACGTGTATAAGATATATTGTCGTTATAATTATGCTATGTAATGGTGTAATGTCTGCCGTGACGATACTTTATGGCATCAGCGGAAGATCAGCGCTGGTCGACAGACTAGCATTATGCTGAGACTGAGGGGCATCAGACACAGATTTAGACAAGTTTTGTTTTAAGCCTATTTTTTATTAACACTTACATTAGTTTAATTGTCCTAAACAAAAAAATATTTTTCTTTCAAACAGAATATTATCGTCGAATCGTTAACTTAGCTAATACAATGAGTGAGAGACCCGACGACCACTCACGTTTTCCTTCCTCTTTCGCACTTTCTTCATCCGATCTTATCTTTCCTACCCTACACCCCTGTCTTCTCTACCTTTAGAGGCTGGTGGCGTTCGTTTGCCTTGGCGTTGTAAACGTCCGTTGAAACAATTTATTAATTAAGAAAAATATTCTAAGCAACCCATGGAGCAAGGAGGCTGGGTTATTATTATTATTAAAGTTCTTAGCTAAAGTATTTAAAAAATAGAAGTAGATAGATAAATAACACTTTATTTACACGAATATAAAAATGAACTTAAGTTTAAAATTAAATATAGTTATGTACAAAGGGCAGTCTTATCGTTAAAAAGCGATCTCTTCCAGACAACCCCAGGAATGAATTGAGATGATAATGGCGATGGTGGTATACGTAACATATAGTAAAACTACTTACATTTTAATAATAAATACATACATGCAGAAATTCTATATATTACATAGATAAATACTTGATATACATACTGTACAAATACATATCTACAAAATATATAAATGTTTATAGATGAATTAAAATATCACCTGTGGTAATTTTTGATCATAGTTTTAAATATCGCTAGCGATTTGGCTTGTCTGAAAGCAACTGGAAGCGCGTTCCAAAGCTGTACTGTATAGTAAATCCAAAGTAGGTATAGTTAAGTATAAAATTAAAAATAAAGTTTACCTAATAAATAAATAAAATAATACCCAATATAATAAAATATAAAATTGTCATCACCCTTGAGGCTGATATCGATACGACTCTATACAAATTTAAAAAATAAAAAATATTGGTCTTACCTTTCTCCCTGAAATCGGCTTCCGATATGACGATGGGGGGTGGCGGAGGGGTTGGTTCGTCCTCGCTGTCCTCCCCCTCCCCCTCCCCGGTGTCCCCCCTCCGCTGGGAGGACAGGCTCAACTCGGCCAGCGCCTCGGACAGCTGCTCGCCACCCGCAGACGCAGCCGTAAATTTTATTCTACCATCTTCTTCTCTACAAAGGCAATTGGGGTCCAAGTTCAATAAATTAAAAAAAGAGTGTGTGTAACGTTCACACGCGATTGAAGTAAAACTACAGATGACGGTGTAAAATGTTCACGAGATTCAGACATTTTCATTCAATAAAGAATGACTTATAATTTTTATAATATGATTTTTTTCAAATTCCTTTTTATCACTTGCACTTTTAGAAAATATTCTCTTATAAAACACGTGGACGTACAGATGCTATAAAATTAAGGTTATATTGGGTCAGCTGCATTCTGAGAGGTAGGGAGTATCCATAGCTAGAGTACCAAAATAGCTTACTTCGGTTATTCCCGAATTAAACATCGGAATATACTTACATCGACTGTACAAGCTAGTATACTGAAAAGACCTTACTTACTTGTATGTATAATTAAATATTTATACATAATTAATTATATTGTATAATTTTTATTATTATTCAATTTAATATTTTTTAATATTTTTTTTTTCAAAAATTTTTGATTGATTTGTTTATAAACTATCTATTGACAAAATCAAAAATATTTAAAAACGGATGGTACAGAAACGTGACGCATGCACCACTTAGGCAGTTTTCTGACCAAACGTGCAAATTGTTACAATTACCATGTGCTAACAACGGTGAAGGAACACATCGTGATGCAACCTGCACATCGAAATAACCGATGTGTCAAACCTGTCAAGCCGCCTTAGACAAGCGTTACTATACGTTCCCCTATTGTTTAAAACTTATATTTCAGCAGACTGTAACTTGCTTAGGTGGTGTATGCGTGTACATCTATATAAAATGAAAACTGCACTTCATCAACAGTTCCCTGTTGATGTGAAATATTATCAGCTATTCAATTAATACAAAATATAGTCCAAGTGAAGTGCAGTTTTCATTTTATATAGATGTACGCGCATACACCAGCTAAGCAAGTTACAGTCTGCTGAAATATAAGTAAGGCCTATACGTAAGGCCTTTCAATGGGAGTGATTTCATTAAATTAAATAAGAGTAAATCAATAACAAACTCACGTCCATGAGAAATGTTCGGGCCGCAGCTCTGCCAGGCTTTTGCCCAATTGGACCAATCGATACGCCCTCACGCGACGCTCCAACTCGGGCTCGTTGCTCAAACACGTCGATGATACTTCCGTCGGAGATCTATCGGATGTTTCACAAATTACATCACATAACCTCAGTATCACAAAGACTATCCCATTTTCCAGGACAAAATGTATCCTGGAGGATTCAAAAGTTTTTATTCAAAATAAGTTCCACTGGAAAACACTTTTGAATATCGTAACTATTCAGAAACAATACGCCAATTTCGGTTCTGGCTCCAACACCTTTGGCCTTTTGGATAATTGCCATCGACATCCACGACATTCTCCATACGTAAACGTCACATGAACAGTGACAGATAAAATGTCACTTTTACGAACTTCATTACTTCATTCCATACGTTCAAAATTAACCAGCATAACGATTTATTGTAAAAACGAATTATACGAATTTATACGAGAAAAAACTTCTAATATTTGGATCTTCGTTTCTGAGTCTACATAACATATAAATTAAAATTTAATTTTACTTCCTATTCTATGTACACCTCTTCGCAACGTGTTATTGTTGTTAAGGAAAAAGTGAAAACTCCCACATCTAGCTAAAAACTGTTTTTCTTAATATTATTTCACGCTAGCTTAAACTTCTTTTTTTTTTTTTATAATGTTACACAATTACTAATAGGTCATTTAATTCAGTGTTTTATATGCAACAATATTCCAAAATTAAGAACGCACCCAGTGTCCCCTTCGTCGCTGTTTTCCACGTCCGGGATTCGACCCCCGTACGTCTCCCAGGAGGCGTGGCTGGCGAACCTCAGACCCTTCAGTGCCTGTTCCAACGGTACGAACCCGTGCAACTCTTCGTCTTCGGGAAGGGGGACAGTGTTATCTGTTAAAGATTTATCATAAATAATAACTTTAAAAAAAACACGTATAGTTGATATAAATGGTTCGAACTTAGGTTCCGACAAAAACAAATTTCACTCCAAATCTGTAAAAATACACATTTTATTACCTGTCGGCATTTGAACTGATTGTATTTTTTTTCGACTAGAATTAAAATGCCGTTCGAATTATTATAGAGTTTATTAGAACTATACAAACACATATAACAGAGGTACAAATATAACCGAATACAACAAATCCAAACGTAATGCAGAAGGTCGTAATTCATAAAACGCACAAAGTCCGTCACTATTAGATTCCCGAATGTAGACACGTCACACCCGTATCGTAGTTGTCGCTCAACTGACTCCTCTCTCCATCACGCCGTTGTTTTATATCACAAATGCAAATGTGCCCGCCCGGCAACGTCGACATTACCTGGTGATTTATAATTTTATAAAATCCATCATCCTCCACAAAGGGTCATTTCATGATTTTTGACCCCTCACATTTGTGAGACTCTTCCCATTGGTCACCCATTGGTGTAGTGACATCACACATTTTGCAAAATTATGCTCATACTGAGAGGGTTAAATTTTTTTTATTGAAGTGTTTTGTCAATAGTTCAAATTTCGTGTTATAAAACTTAAATATATTAGATTTTGAAATAAGGCTTCATAAAATTTAAAACCCCTCCCATCTCTTGTCACACTTCGTCAACCCCCCCCCCCCCCTTCTTTAACGTGGAAGTAATTTATAGATGACCCCAAAGGTGTTTTCTTTCTTTGTGTGTTTGAATATAATTACTCAAAACAATGTATTAAAATCTGTCATTGCTTATAGACGAGGCAGTTTAGTATATTGGGAATTATTTTTGGGGGCGCGAAAGTAATACAAGTACATACAGGCTTCGTTCGGCGACGGCAGTTGCGCGGCGACGGGCGCGAGCGCGTTGGCGTTGTGCGCGAGCGCCGCCCACAGCGCCACGCGCGAGGCCCACGCGCGCGTGCGCATCACCTCCGTATGGTGCACCGCCCATTGGCACCACACTTTCACTGTTCAATATAATACATAAACTATTATACACTAGAGTTTAACCCGCGGCTATGCCGCGGGTCAATCTTTGGTGCGTGCTTCTTGTTTAAGTTTAAGGACAAAAAGGGCAAAAGGACAATAAGGACAAAAAGGGCAAAAAGGACAAAAAGGCAAAAAGGGCAAAAATGACAAATAGGACAAAAAGACAGAAATGACAAAAAGGACAATAAGGATAAAATGACACAAAGGGCAAAAATGGCAAAAGTCCAAAAAGGACAAAAAGGACAAAAGGTACAAAAAGGACAAAGGGGGCAAGACAAACAGGGAAAAAATAACAAAAAGGGCAAAAATGATAAAAAGGGCAAATAGGTCAAAAATGGCAAAACGACAATAAGTCAAATCGCACAAAGATGACCAAAATTATGAAAGTGGAAAATCTCAAAAAACCTATCCCACTTTTTGGGATAACCTTTACATTAATCTATCCCATTATCCGGGATAAAAGGTATCCCTTGTCCACCCTCGGTATTAAAATTACATGTATACCGAATTTCAACTAAATCGGTCCGATCGTTTTTCCGTAAAAGCATAACAAACAGAAAGACAAATATATTAGGTTATATATATTTAGGTTGCCTGGAAGAGATCGCTTTGAGCGATAAGGCCGCCTGTTGTATTGCCTAGAAAATATTGTTAACATGGTCTGTTTTGTTATTGTATATTTTGGTGTGCAATAAAATGTTATCTATCATATAGATTTTTATCCCGGAAACTATCCCGTTTTTTGGGATAAAAAGTATCCTATATTCATTCTCGGCATCGAAAAAATATATATACTGAGTTTCAGCCAAATCGATCCAGTAGTTTTTACGTGAAAACGGAACAGACAGAGTTACTTTCGCATTTATAATATTAATAGGGATAATCACCTGAGAACCGTAATTTTTGAAGTGATAACTTCTTATGGTAGGGTAAACCGCTCCGTTACGTAACGCGTTACAACGCCAGTCTGTCTGGCTTCCTTTTCTGTCACAGGCTAAGTTGTCACTTCTGTCGCGCGTCCCGAGACGCACTTTTTTATTACTAAAAACTGTCTATAGTCTGATTTTTAATTATAATAATAACAGCCCATACTCGTGTCCTACTGCTGGGCTTGAACCTCCCACTATAGGGAAACGGACCATATACCCGCCACGCTTGTCCAAGGCGGCTTGGCAGGCTTGACACATCGGTTATCCCGATGTGCAGGTTGCATCACGATGTTGTCCTTCACGATGCGAGTTGTTGATTCATCTCACACAATTCACTTATGAACGAGCCATACTACAATATTATGCTCGCAGCAGGCGTTTTAGTCCAGGTAATTAAAAATCAGAGTATACACAATTGCGTCGCCTAGCAAGAGAGTGGCCTAATCCACAAATTCACAATAACAAAGTTAAGTTTTTTGTTTATTGCGAAGTTCACAAAAGACAGCCCAGATAATTGAAAGTGACCGTCGCCTGTAGACATTTGCAACACTAGAGACGAAGTATGCCGTCATAATAACTCGAGTTTTGTTCCTGCATTAGTTACCAAGTTCCAAGCTCCCTCAAGAAAGCAGCAGCACATTTGGTGTTGCAAGTGTCCATATGCGATGGTAACCGCATTCCATCAGGTGGGCCGTCTGCCTGTATACTGAACTCGTGCATTAAAAAAATATATTATAATTTTTCACGCGGTATTCTGTGAGAGCGTATTATCACACTGATCGAACTGGCCCTAAAAACTGGTAGTGCAGATAACGATTAAGCAAACTGTAAAATAACACTCACAAGCTGGCAAAGCAGCCGCTGGTGGCTCATCTCTAGTGTATGCTGGCAGCAGTAACGCCAATAATGCTCCTGTGGCCAGCTCGCAACTTAAATGGGCCGCTTGAGCCTCGCTCGATGTTAACGAGCTACTGTCCAAAGATAAATCCTCCGTTGTTGAGTGCACCAGCCATATAAGGACCACTGCCATCTGTGGGTAGACAAATAAGTGTTACTTTGTAAGTCCGAATGCTATATATTTCCATAGAAGAGGGCCAGACCGTGTTGCCATCCTCGATTTCAGCACATCGCATATCAGCTTTAAACTCATGCCTAGTGAGTTTGTAGACTCTTACACAGTGGCATAGCTTGCCTTACATGGGCACTGTATCAAATGTTTGGGGGGCCCAAAGGAATGGTAGTGTTTTTTATAAAAGAAACAATAAAACGAATTAAATTAAAATAATTATATATTGATTATAAGTTATTACTTATACTTAACGCTCCTAGGAGCAAAAGATAAACTTTTCTCGCCTTTTTTGGGCAAGCTTATTTATCAAATCATCCATAGCTGACGACGATTTCAGTTTTTGTAGATTTTCTGCAGTTGCATTAACAAGTCTGATAACCGTTTTTATTGGCCCAGCACTTATTCTCAAAAATGTTGTTAATCTATAAAAGATTATAGATAATAGGTTAGGAATGTTTGCTTACACACTTCGGCCTGTACCCTGTGGCCTGGGGCCCCCGTTTCATTGACACGGCTGACACAGCGGTAGCTACGACCCTGCTCCTACAAAATGTATGAGACCGCCACATTTTGTAAGACCGTAAGAAGTATTTGAATTGATTGAACTCCCCACTCTCCTATTATATGTTATTTTTTGTCAAAATACAAAAGTAAATCTCACCTTTATGAGTGTCATGGACTCGAAGCTATCTGTAGCCACGAGTGCAGTAAGCGAAGAGTTGAGGGACTTCACTAAAGCAGCGGCCGTTTCTAATCTGAAAGATGGTATATAAGATGATAATTGAAGACGTGAGTGGATGAAGGTGATATGTTGCATATTCGGTTTTTTGCTTTTTTTTTGCGTAGATGAATGTTATAAGTCGATACCAAATGACTACAGACTTTAGACCATAGATATAAGGCATATTTAAAAAATAAAAAGTTGCTAAAGGTGTTAAGTTCAGTTCAGTTTCAAATAAAAGTAAAACTTTTATCTAGATTTACTCAGAATTGGAATTATGCCACTTATCTATCACCTTCATCCACTCATGTCTTCAATTATGTATGTATATATACATGAATATTTTGTACTAGGATATGCCCGCGATTCGTCCACGCTTGACTTGAAATTCCCGCGGGATTTCCGGAAAACAAAGTATCGCAGCATTTAAAAAAACAATGCAAGCTATCGTTTTAGTGAAGACTGTGAAGGAATAAGCTAATTTTTATACACCCGAACAATCCCACGGGATTTCCGGGATAAAAAATACCACACATTTTATTACATAAAATTTGCATCGATCAGTTAAATATCTCATTGGAATTCTTTTTTTATTTGGCCATTTTAAATGATTCCCGGAAAAATGTAGTGGGATTCCCAGAATAAAAAGTAGCGCAGGTTTTAAAGTCTGTGTGAGACTTTAATACCAATAAAGCAACAAAAGAAAATGCCCACCTCAGACAATTCTAGAAAAGCAAAATAGGTAATCTTGCAAAATACTCACTCTTCAACATTATGTATGAGATGCAGAGCCCTGATGAGCTCGGTCACATATGCATGCGAGTCCAATCGTGTGGGGACTGAACTTGCTGAGGACGTTTCACTGCTTTCCACCACACCTGGCAACACCGGCAGGTCCATATTTGGCTGGCTGGTGACATAAATCTAAATATATTTCTATATGGCTTTATAGAATAATACTATCTGACTTGAGAGTTTACCCCCCTGGGACAGCCTCTAGTGCGTCCCTCTTGTTTAAAGAGCAGGCGGTACAGGTTACATTGTATTACATTTTTATGTATTTGCCCCCCGGAAGATACACTTCATTTTATATCGCAAACTATCCCATCCCCCGTTTATTTGTAAATGACAAAACTTGTCAAAAATGACAAAATGGATCAAACTTGACAAAAATGAAATCACGAAACCTATCCTAGACTCCGGGATAACCTTTACATAAATTTATCCCATTATCCGGGATCTAATTTACATCTTATGGCTTGAAGAGAAGAAGCGGCGTAAAAAACTCTTCTGCAATCATGCCTAGCTCTTCCTCAAAGGGGTTATAAAATAGCTTTTCTAACAAACAAACAAAAAAACATACATCCAAATGTCGCTTATGATAAAAGGCGGTAAAGGCTCGATGTGTCCCAACCCCTATTAACCGCGACGGTGTAAATGACTGACAGAGTTTTTGGCGGGAACTGAAAGGGGACGTGCTGTTGTGCAGTTTCATTTTCTAAAAATGTGTAAAATTACTGTAAAACGTGTTTTTGTGAGAAATGTGAACTGTATAGTCAAATGTGGCCTTTCGAGTTTTCACGTCGTCTACGTCGAATGTAGCCTATAATCCCCGGCACGCAACATGGCCAAAGTCGTTTTTAGGTTTCTTTGGTCGTCAATCGGGACGCGAGGAATGAGTCTACTCAACTGTCTCCTTCGTACTCATAAGCTTGTCCGCGCGCGAGAGAGACGGACAGACTTTTCATGATGCGAATGCAGTGCGACGTCACACCACGCGGTTATTCACAGACACTACACAAGCACAACGTGTATACGTGTGTTGAGCGTGCACTTACCCCCACTACGCCAAAACATGGCCAAGTTGCGTGCCGCGTACTATACAGTACAACTACGCCTGGCTTAAAGGCCTAGTTGCCAAGGCATAAAATTATTAAAAAAAACTGACACGGCAACGCACGGCTGTTGCTAGCCCGTCCACTGTCCATCTGTAATTACCAGTTGGCGTTGTGCAGAGTCCTCAATGTCCGCGCGAGGTTGTCGGTGGCCGGCGGGAACGGCGCCCGCACCAGGAGCGAGCGCACGTGCCAGTAGAGCGCCGACAGCCGCCGGCCCCTGCGGATCGACACCAGCGCCAGCTGGTTGTACGGCTGGCCGCACTGCGCCATCACCACCACTGCGTGTCTACACGAATCGGATGTCTATGGCTGTTAAGGCGCCACCTAGCTCTAACCAACCTTAGTCTACAACATCTTTTTAACAAAGGTACGGAATTTTCGTATTTACGAAATATATGCGAGTTTATTTTCCAGGTGATAGGGCATTTGCCCGACTGGATGACTACTACCCCTGGTCTAGAGTAGTGGCCAGGTTCCAGTCTCTCTTAAGAGAGCAGCAGCGCATTTGTAGCACCTTTGGTGTTGCAAATGTCCATAGGCGATGGTAACCGCTTTCCATCAAGTGGGCCGTCTGCCTGTCTGCTGAACTCCTGCAATAAAAAAATAAAAAAATATGCGAATTTTTTTATATTAATGCGAATATAAAAGATTTGAGTATTTTCCACGAAATAAACAATAACGATAACTGTATGATGCTTTTCATATGAGAGAATTTAAAATCATCACTTGAACACCACCGCCAAGGTTATTTTGATGAATAAACATCACGTTTACTCAATAGATACGAAGTAATTGATGCAACACTAAAAGAAATGCTAATAAAAGTATTACAGAGCGTCTGGAGTTCAACCAACAGTGTAGACACAAAACGGTCTTTCAGTATGTTGTACAATGTCGTCGTAACAGACCGAAGAACAGTCCTTAAGGAGTCGAATGTGGAAATTGGAACTATGTTAGCATTTAATTAATGTTGCTATAGTGTTTCATTAGAAAATATATGTTTTTTTATTATTACAATAGGTAATTTAAAAAATGCGAAATTGTTGCGAAATTTCCTCATCATTACAAAATAAATGCGAAATTCGTGTTTATTTTATTTGCGAAAATTCCGCATCTCTAGTTTTTAGTAATCATAACACGGGAAAAGAGCTAGATGGCGTTAAACAACGGTCGTAAAACAGCGCTGTCGATAATCTAACTACCCGCTCTAAAATCTGTCGTCTCTTTCACACAGCAACGACATTAAAACATTCACTTCATTCTCATTCGTATCACGCCTCATCAAACAATTAATATCAAAGCAATTTGGATATTCATCAAACCAGCAAACACATCATTAGACGACAGTACATTGTTCCACGCTGCCACGCCGACCAAGCTCTCAAGCGGATACAATGACATTCATAATGTGCAATCCCCTTCTAACACTCAAAATGCTTCTGCATCCATTCCACGGTCGCTATGGTCGCCGCGAAAACAACACGAATCACGTCGTCATTTTCGCTCACGCAGCCTCACAGCGACCCATGTCAAGAGGTGGTCGAAGTAGCATGCACTACATAAAAGTAATTCTATCTATCGAGATATTTGTACTTTAAAAAATAACTATACATAGTCCCAATTTTTCGTAGAAACTTTCGTAGATTCCCTTACATACTCATTTCTAAAATATTTCCACGGATCGCTCACCTGTAAAACGTATGGGCGACCCTCAGCTGATGGCGGTACCTCGCCAGGTCTCCAAGGTGGACGAGGCAGTGCTGGCAGATGTACCTGGCGGCGCCACTGGCCGGGGCTCCGGTGCCCGCAGGCGCCTCCCCAGCACCCCAGCCCTCGACCCATCCGAGGAGAGACGCGCGGCGTCTATTGAGATAGTGATACCAATTTTCAATTCGCGACTTAAATGCCAAGCGTACTCTTTATTGTTAAATCTTCCTAATCATTCAGAGTCGAAACAGTATGGTCTTTTAGTTCAACAATTTTTTGTTAGAATAAGAAATTCTAGTACATACTGTTACATACCGACAAAGTACGCACACCTGCATGTCGTAAAACGCCGTTTATTGCCTTTCCTGCATTCGAAGTTATTTTGTTTACTTCGTGTTTAAACTTTTAGAACGTCTAATGTTATCGTACTTATTTTATGGCTGTACTTAGAGTCGAACTAATAATCCTTTTATTTTTATTGCATTGCGTCGAAGCTTGCCAGATGGCGGATTAACTCATAACGCGGCCCCTTTGTTCGGTATTATACAGTTTAGTATAAAACAATGCCCGAACGGAGGGGTGGGGCAGTCAAGCGACGACTACGATACGAGTAAGACGTGTGGAGTACTTTCAATTAGCGATATAGTGACGGACGCTGCGCGTGTTATTGAAGCGTGCAGTTTCTACTCGCTGTGTCCAGTCATATTTGTGCCTGTTTTATACGTGTTTGTACAGTTAAAACTTTATAGTAATTCCAACGGCATTTTAATTCGAGTCCTCTGTAGCTCGTTACAATACATATAATGTATAACTATAGGAAATATTTTCGAGGTATCTAAACACTTTGATAACATTATCATAGAACTGACATAGAGAAATGAAACCATTAGTGATAGTCAAGATTAATAACGTTAAGGTATGTTAAAAAACTAAAATAGTTTAATACGAAACATACATACTAATCATTCATACATACGTGAAAATGACGACTGGGAATACATCGAGTGTTATGAAACTTGATATATTTGTAGCCTATCTATTAATTATGTGTCCAGCAATTTATTTAATTACATTCAATTTAGTACTGGTCGTGCTTTGGAAACGCACAGCTCGTTCGTTGCAACAACCAATTTTGGTGAATATTCGTATCGGGCGTCGATCGCGCAGCGCGCGGCTCGCACCGGCAGTCGGTATTCATACGACACGCGCAAGGCCCGCATCGCTTGCCGTCCGTTCATCTCCATACATTCATTCATCTGTCACTCATACATTTAAGATATAGTGTACAACATTTATTGTTTCTTACCAGAAATAAAATACTATAAAAACCTATATATTCATTTTTTGACAAAATAATCTCTTGAGGGGGGGGGGCTATTAACAGCTGTAGTATAATTAAATTACAATTAAAAACAAATTGATGAACATGGATAGTTTTTATTCTGAATAGTTTGATGGTTGCTGTGGGATAGTCACTAGCAATTTACATAAGTGAGAAACCTTGTAGTATTACATGCAATACTAGAGTTTTCTTGTATTAAAATAAAAAATATAGTACAACAAACCTGAAAGGAAGATCCAATTTGAATGTAGTGCATATCTGATGTAGCAAACAGAGGTAAAATCCAGCGGCAGCCTGCAGCACCCATGATAACATCGCCTGACCCTCGCTGCGGAGTGGGTGCTAAAAGCAATTTAAACAGAACATATACTGTCTCAGTTTTTGTGAAATTTTCTTTCTCCATCCCAAGGTTGTTTGGAAGAGATCACTGTCAGCGATAAGGCCACAATTTGTACTAAATTCTAAGCAGTTTTTCTGTATTGTTTCATTAATATTACTTTATTGAACAATAAAATGTATTATTCTAGTCATTTTAAATTAATTACTGGTTTAGCTTTAGCTTTGGTTTTAATTAACAACAGAAGACTGAGCAATAGATAATTACTCCTATAAGATATTAGCCAGGTGGTAGGGCATTTGCCCGACTGGATGGCTACCACCCCTGGTCTAAAGTATATCGCCATAACAACCTTGAGTTGTGTTCCGGGATTAGTGACCAGGTTCTTCTCCCTTAAGAGAGCAGCAGCACATTTGTAGCACCTTTGGTGTTGCAAATGTCCATAGGCGAGGGTAACCACTTTCCATCAAGTGGGCCGTCTGCTGAACTCCTGCAATAAAAAAAAGATCATGTACTGTGCTGTCTTATGTAATTCGAAGGATTTAAAATTTCAGGTACCCTGTAATATGCAACAAACAACTCTGAAGTCTATTGAAACTCAGTTTATTTATAAAATTTTCTAGATTTGGGAGGCAACCTGTTTGGGGAAAAACAATTCTGGTAATAAAAATTCTAGAAATCACCCAATCCAATTAGAACTTTAAAAAACAGGAAAGTTGCAAGTCCTAAAGTAAGTGATCTACATTTCTTTATGAAAGGAAGATAATACAGAATATGTGTAAAATAAATATACCTTTCTGTCCTTCGAAATGGCCTGCAAAGCTTCAATTTGTTGCTTGAAGCCAACATTCCATAAATCTTGTTCAACTTTCTTGTCCAAAGCATATTCAAGATCTAATATTAACACTTTTTGGTAAATCTGTAAACAACAATTTTCTTAAATTAGTTATATAATATGCTATTGTGATTACTACTGATACTGATGATATTCTGATTTACAATAAATATTTTCTAAAATTTAAAATAATCTTAAATAATTTAAATTAAAAAAAATTGCTGTTCCTGATATAAAAAAATCTAATAAAAAAATTAAAAGACAATATCATACTGACAGATATGAATGTAACAAAAAAGAAGAGAGTGCAATAAACAATATACATTTATTATAACTGAGAATATTTATATTTGTATATAAAGGGTACTAGTAGCATTGGAATATAATAATATAATTATATATATATAATTATATATATATATATATATATATATATATATATATATATATATGTATGTATATGTATATAATTGAAATCCACGCATATAGTGACTCATCACAATATCACAGGAACTATAATATATATAAATTTGGCATGGACCTTCCTTTCGCCAAGTAGAGGTCAGCTAAGAACGGATTTTACAGCACGCGAAGCGGGCGGGTATCAGCTAGTATATTATAATAATAATAATAAAAATGATGTAACTATAATAAAAAATAATGTTGAGCAACAACTTAATAAATTGACAACAAATCATTTCGTAATATAAAATCATATCATTCATAATATTAAAGTCAATTAAATTAAAAAATTACCTTTCATCTATACTTATTTAAATTCTAAAAGTGGGTTTGGAGGTTTATATTTTAAGTTTTTAACTTGTATTTGAATGACTTTGAATATTAATTGATTTTCAAAATAACCGATGTACCTGTCTTTTCAATAATAAAGATGATCTTAAATATAACTATACTAGAGTTTAACCTCTAGTGCGTGTCTCTTGTTTATAGAGCAAGCACTACAGGTTATATTATATTAATGTTGTATGTATTTGCCCACGGAAGATTCACTTCATTTTATATCGCTAATTATACCATCCCCCGTCTATCTGTAAACAACATAAATGACAAAACTTGACCAAAAAGGCCAAAATGGTCAATAGGCCACAGAGACCGACATGGCCAAAATGACGGAATAGGCAAAAACGACCAAATAGGCCAAAATAATCAAAATGGTCAAAATGACCAAATAGGCCAAAATGACCAAATAGGCCAAAATGACCAAATAGGCCAAAATGACCAAAAAGGTCAAAATGATCAAAAAGGCCAAAATGACCAAATAGGCCAAAATGACCAAATAGGCCAAAAAGGTCAAAATGATCAAAAAGGCCAAAATGACCAAATAGGCCAAAATGACCAAAAAGGAAAAATTACCAAATAGGCCAAAATGACCAAAAAGGAAAAATGACCAAATAGGCCAAAATGACCAAATAGGCCAAAATGACCAAAAAAGGTCAAAATGATCAAAAAGTCCAAAATGACCAAATAGGCCAAAATGACCAAAAAGTCCAAAATGACCAAATAGGCCAAAATGACTAAATAGGCCAAAATGACCAAAAAGGCCAAAATGACCAAATAGGCCAAAATGACCAAATAGGCCAAAATGACCAAAAAGGAAAAATTACCAAATAGGCCAAAATGACCAAAAAGGCCAAAATGACCAAAAAGGCCAAAATGACCAAAAAGGCCAAAATGACCAAATAGGCCAAAATGACCAAATAGGCCAAAGGCCAAAATGAAAATTATCCCTTGTCCATCCTCAGTATTTAATTTACATACGTACCGAATTTAAGCCAAATCGGTCCAGTAGTTTTTCCGTAAAAGCATAACAAACAAACAGACAAATATCATGTTATCCCAGAAACTATCCCATTTTTCGGGGTAAAAAGTATCCTATGTTCATCCTCGGTATCGAAAATATATATATACTGAGTTTCAGCCAAATCGGTCCAGTAGTTTTTACGTGAAAATGGAACAGACAGACAGACAGACAGAGTTACTTTCGCATTTATAATATTAATAGGGATTTTACAAACAGCAAGAATTCCAATTGGATTTAGGCTGGAAGTTCAAGTGATGATGTTGATATTAAAAAGACTATAAGGGGTGCAGTATAGTTTTATAGGGTGCATTTTTGGGATACAAAGTGATTTTTTGGTGGTTATAAAAAAATAACCAGGAAGGCGAAGGCTAGGGCTAAGGCTTTAGTCTTCCAACCTATATTAAAAAAGTTCACATCTGTTCATAATAAATAAATGCTCCCTATAACTATACTCCACCCCACTATAAGAGTGGGCAACATTATTGATTTATACCTGGGTAGTAACCTAGTAGTTAAGATTTTGACATAAACCTCATAAAAGTATAGTTGATTTTCTTCCAATGGTAAGATAAAATGGTAGTTAGTAATATTATCCTAGGACTATCGAAGAAAACACACCTTCTGCAACAGTTGCTGTGTGGCCCAGAGACTGTGTTCCTGCAGCATTGATGTACCATTGTTGAATTTAGAAATCTTCTGTTTCAGCTCATCTGCCTCTCTGTACATTCAGAAATACTTTTTTGCACTTTCAATTACAATAACTTAATTCTCGAATGCTGAAGAAATAACAGGAATATAATAAGGGTTATATTGGTTGTTATATATTTTACATCACAATAAGTCCTTTTTTGTGTGTTTTTGATGCTTCATGCACATTCAACTATATGGAGGCAATTATACAATATGAGCCCTATGGTGATTGCTAGATATCCACAGAAACTACCCGGGTGATTAACCTGCACCAGCATCATACAACAATAAATTAGCCCGCAATATAACCTTGGTCAGTTTGTGGCCACCTATTACAATGAATGAACAGTTTGTACATAGCCAAGGCGATGGTGTCTCTCCCAGCAATACAATAAATATTATGGCCATTTCAATTATAGAATGCAATTAATGTAGATTCATTCCCATTATGTAAGTGTTTGTTTAGATATTTGTTATATTACTTTTTTTTTCTCAATAGGATATGACTTACATTAAAACTTAATAATTTACATGAGAGCAACATTTTCAAATCATTGCCTGATAATAATTATGGCTATTACAATTTCTCCTTTTGAGAATTGCTTGCATTAAATGAAGACCGTTAAATCCCTAATTTAATTAAAAGTATAATGATTAAGCAAAATTAAATGTTCAGATATATGTCACTCGCTTCAAAAGTATTTTGTCAGGGTCATAAGTTTCAACGTTTTTAGATTAGAATTAATCAATATAAAATTTCTATTATAGTTAAAAAAATAGATTTTTAAGCTATGGCTAGGGAAAGGCACCCTCAAATATACCAATCATAAACCAAAAAAATAAATCAAAGTTACGATTAGGTTATATTATTGAAAATTTATTTTGGTTGTGTATAGGTTTAAGCTTACCTTAGCATTTGCACAGCAGCGTTTAAAACCATTTCGATAGAGGCTTAGAGCCTCAACAACTGTCATAGCATTAGGGAATAATTCAATATAAAATATTTGGATGGAAGGAAAAATGTAATTATAAAAACAAATGAGTTCCAATCAAGACAAACTTTGTTGTCAGTTGTCAATTGTCGTTATGTCATACAAAATTTGACTTTGACTACTCAACTATAATTCTTTTCTTTATTAAGGTTTATGGCTTGGCAGCTAGGCCTTTAAGCCAGATCTTAGTTTACAATATAGTTTCTTCATTTTCTTAGGCCTATGTGTAGCACAGCTGAACTGTAGGTAATCAGCTAGTGCCATTCAACGGAGTTCTTGTGACAACTCAAAAGGCCACATTTGACTATACAGTTCACATTTCTCACAAAATACATAACCACTACTCAAAAACTATCAATATCCTACAACTATTGTTCATTTTAGAGTAATTTTACACATTTTCAGAAAATAAAACTGCACAGCACATCTTTCAGTTCCCGCCAAAAACTCCTCAACTATGATTCAAAAGTGGAAATACATCATCTAAAATTACCTTCCACATGAGGTTCACAACAATCATGTTGCCGATTTTTCCACAATCCGAATTTAATCCACTTCCACTAGAGATTATGAGTGTAACCAATCATAAACTTTGCTGTCATTAACGACGAAATCTGAAAATTTCATTGGGGATTTGAAAATCTCGCCTTCACCTTCGCCAATGTCAACCGATAGAGAGATGCATAACATTATAAGGCACATTTTTGGGAGATAAAAAGTTAATTTTGGGTGAATAGTAGATACAAACGGAAGGCAGAGACTATAGATCTCTACTTGCGACGATCCTGAGAAACAACTTTTGCTTCATCTACTTTCATTAATCTCTTCATACATGCACGTTTATTTATTATGCTTATTACCTAACCTCGTGTTAACACTTCTGTTATTTGATCATGGTGTGCACGTCGTGGTCTACCGGTACCAACTCTGCCATTCACATACTAAACTGGTTAATAAAAAAATATAACCCTGAAGGCTATGCCAGGAGCTTCGCTTCCCTTCGCTCCTACTTTAGTCTTCTGAGCTATATTAAAAAAAGTTTGGATCTTTATAATATTCTTAGTTCATAATACGGCCTATAACTATATCCCATTCCCCTCTTGAACCCACTTCCTGACATGGGTCGTTGTGAACGCTGCGTGAGTAAAAATCATGACGTTTTCGCGGCGACCATAACGACCGTGGTCGCCATGTAGAACGCCTAACGGAGCATTTTAAGCGTTGCGAGCTGTAGGTGGAACGCGCTGTAGATTTGTGATTGACAATTTTGACATTGACAATGACAGTCAGGATTTAAGGAAAACGGTTTTTGTGCCCTTTCATAAATATAAATAATAATTTTCAATAATTCAATATTCCATTTATACTATGTGATCCAATTCAAATTTCAATTCCCAAATTACTTTTATACTCTTGTATATTGAAATATTCAATTCATAAAGATTTGAGCGTTTTATACCTTTTTATTTATAATATTTTTTGCATATAAGTAATAATGGAGATAGATAAGCAAGAACATTCGGAGCTGAGTCATGTAAGCATGTTATTTTAATACCATGACATTTCTCAAATGTGTGACTAATAGCAGTAGTTCAAAATATCCTTTAAGATTTTTATTTAAAATTAGATTTATGATATTTGTTATCTGAAAATTACTATAAAACATTACTTTTTTCTATATATACTTGCTGATTTACATTGCTCCAGCTACTGATTACAAACAGCGCCAGTGCAGGCCCCGAGTGCCTGCCGGCACTGACTTCTGCCATTTACATGAAGCTAGTAGCCATTTATATGAAGCCAATAGCCATTTATACAAAGCCAGTAACCATTTACACGATGACAGTCTGTAGCCAGCTCTGGCTTCCTTTAAATTTGAAGTTAATGGCTGGATCAATGTAAATCAGCTTTATCTTATCAATAGCACCACAAAAAAATTAATAATGTTCATTATATAAATTTTATAGGTATGGCTATCTAATAATATTTTAAATAAATTAAATTATATTCCAGGATCATCCAGCTGTGGTGTATGGACATAAACCATGCCTTACACGAGAAGCGAAATGGTTATGTATTGATAAAATATATTCCAAGTTCCACCGACCAAATTATTATGACATTGGAGGCACGTACATTGAAGATGTAGCTGATTATTGGTTCACATTCAGAACTGAAATTGTGGGTGACATCTTTCTCTTTCATTTATTCATACTAAAAAAATCTGAGGGTTCATTTGCCGTAAGCCTCAGTGCTAATAGCGAATTAACTTTTGATAAAAAGAATACTCAAGTGGCATTTCTAAAAAATAATCAAAAAGAATACAACGTACAACAAAAAGAATCTAATGATGGACATCCGTCTCTTGATTATTTAGTTACTTATTACTTCACCAATTTAGACATTGAATTTTTAAAGGATAGAAAACTTTACATATCTGTTGATTTTCCTGCATTTGAAGGCCTTAATCGTGAGATAATTAATGATATAAAATGTAACCATGATTTTAGAGCATTGCTTGAGGGGCCTTTTGCTTCTGACTTTTGTATAGAATCTGCTGACGGTGTCAAATTCAAAGTGCACAAAATGATAATTTCTGCTCATAGTGAAGTATTTAAAGCTATGCTAAAAGAAGAGACTGCTGAAAGTCAAAATAATTATGTGAAACTTATAGATGTCAATGGTGATGACTTGCGTTGCATGTTGGAGTTTATGTATACTGGGACAGTGAATGATTTAGACAGAGTCGATTTTGTAAGTCTACTTATGTTATCGGACAGGTATGATCTGAAAGGGCTAAGAGAATTAGCCCAATATGCCTTAGCCAAACAGATAAATATAGACAATGCGTTAGATATACTCATCATTGCAGACATGTATGATTCTGATAAGTTAAAACGTGAAACATTTAAATTTATAAAAAAGAATAAGAAAGCATTAGATAGTGTTACTTTTAAAGAAGTTAATAATGCCAATATAGTTAAAGAGCTGTGTATGTATTTGGCATCATAATGTATTTAAAAATTTTGTAATTATTTTTCTCATCAAGATTGCTCCCTAGAGTTCCATAGAACTTATAGTCTGTGTGGAAAGAGAACAGACATAAGATTGGGAGTTTTTGGCGGGAACTGAAAGGAGATGTTGTACTGTGCAGTTTTATTTCTAAAAATGTGTAAAATTACTCTTAACTGAACAATAGTTGTAGGATATTGATAGTATTTGAGTAGTAATTATGTGTTTTGTGAGAAATCTGAACTGTATAGTCAAATGTGGCCTTTTGAGTTGTCACAAGAACTCCAAATCTGGAAAACAGGTAGCTGGCCCAGCTAATGGACAGTGGTTATGCTTATAAATGTTGCTACACCATGGGTGAAGACAAGAGTTGCCAGAATGGGATAGGGAGGTCAGACAAGAGGAATAGGATAAAGGCAATGGGATAGGAGGAAGGGAGGCATCAGAACCAACTCAATAATTGTAAGTAACATGATTAGCTCAAGGATAACTGTTGTAGTGTAATGGCTAGCAGATGCATGCCAAATTCAAGGCGAGGGAGTTTAATACGGTACATGTCAATTTTTGAGAAATAGGTTTATTTTGAGCTTTATGGTCTATTTTAGCCAAAATATTAATATATCAGTAAAAAAACAACATGCACATATTTAATTTAGCAATTATATAAATATTTAGACATTTCGTCACAAAAACGCGTCAAGCAGTCATGGCGTCTCGTATGACGTCACATCATGCAAAACAAACATCTGTTTCGTTGAAGTGTTATCTGCGAAGTCATTGATAACTTCTTTTGTTTTGCACGCTATGACGTCACGCGCTCTGATCGGCGTTCATTGTCACGTGGCTAATGGCTGCAATATCACAATTTTATTTCTCAAAAATATAAACGAATATAAGTTAATTTAATTAAAACGATTTATTTTTCTCATGTTTAGATCGTAATCTACGATATAAATTAAAAACAGCCTATATTTTTCATACTGTCAAGTACCGTATTCTTACTGGAATGCATGCACCACTTAGGCAGATTTCTGACTGTGAAAGGAAACATCGTGATGAAACCTACACATTGAAATAACTGATGTGTCAAACTTGCCAAGCAATCTTGGACAAGTATGGGGGGTTCACTGGCTGTTGTCTCTATATTGGGAGGCCCGAGCCCAGCAGTGGGACATTTTTGGGCTATTATTATATAACTGATTTACCTCAACATTCTGCAAGAGTGTGGTATCATTCCAATCGAATTGGCCCTAAGAGCTTAATCAAGGTATTGATTCCAGCATGGTTCCACCATATAAGGAATGGGTTGGACTAAAGTCTAAATTATAATTTAACTAACAATATTACACATGTGCAAGCAGTTTTAAGAAACGATATTGTGGGCCCTTACTACACAATTGTTCATGATTCTAGGTTTCCTTGCAGAATGATGTTTGGGTGGAGCTATTTAAAATGTTTAATTAGGTATATAATTGTATTAAGTTTTTTACATGTATAATTAGAGTTTATGCACCTGTTAAAATTTCATTACTATATTAAATCAAACTATGTAAGTTTTTGATTAATGTTTTATATAAACACTTTTTTACTAACACTTACAGGAGCTGCCTAAAAGTTCGTTCGCCCTTTTATTAGGCTAATGGATATTACACTATGTAGACACTTTCCCTATTTCAGGGTGGTGTTATAATACAGTGGACCCTTGAATCTGACAAAAGTTTTTCAGGGTGGTGTCCGACTATCAAATTTGTCGGATTATAGACTGCGACAGACGTGATAGGCCGTACGTTATAAAATTATCACCATTAAAAAATAATATATATAATAACGTAAATACGTTACTAAATGGAAATAAATTTTAAGTAGAGCGATAGGCATGTCGAATTACGGAGGATGCCAGATTACCGAAGGTCCACTGTAAATTTATTTGTCGACTTGGAATTTTTGATTAAGCTACGACCACCCTACCGTGTCTAGTATATATAGTGTATAGTGACTGTTACAGGTTGTAGGCAGATCTTGTAGGTTTACTATTATTTTTTTATACTACGAGATTAATGTCCAAATATATTTGTAAGATTGATAATGTTAATCTAAGGTTTTGATTTAAAAAAAAATATATTTTCTTATAAAAATTTATTATTTTAATTTATTATAACTCGTATAACGTTAATACAAGACAAATGAAAAACATTACACAGAAAACGTAAAAATAAACTTTATTTGAATTTAAAACATAACTGTTAAGATTAAATAAGTTAGTTGACTCATTCACTGACAATATTATATTTTACAACAAATGCTAATTTAATTAATATAATCAAGAAATATAACATTCATAGAAGTCTTGTATATCCTACAAACAATGTTTAACGCAAATCTAAAGACAGAGAAATATATATATTTTTTTAAATTATGGGTAATTACCATAATATAATATGGGTATAACTTTCCTATAATTTAAAAAAAAATATATTTTATATTTCACGAATTTACGGTAATAAAATGAACGATGTTATGTGATGATGCTGTTATATAAAATGGCATAGAGTTGCAATAATGAGCAGCGTGTCCATATGTGATTGACATTATTCTGCCCATAGATATCTCTGCGTTCATTATTAGGATATTGAATACCTACGTGGTCTAGTAGGCTAATCTTTTTTCATCTACTTAACTGATAAGCAAAGTTCCGGTAAATTTCGTAAACGAACTTTACCTTGTTTTTCGAATCTAGGTGTTTGACTGACCCAGATTTGTCTATTATAATATATAATAAATTACCCATAATACAAGCGTAAATTGCTTAGCTTATAGGTACATATAATAATGATATAACACGCACATACATGGCCACTTGTTTTAAGACATTCTTTTTAACAATGTGTTTTAATAACGAAGACAAATATAGGATAATTTTTTTCCAGAAAATGGGTCCAAATTATGCTATACTGATCAGAATTCGTCAGAGAAGGCACATGGAAGAACCCTATAAGTTTTTTAACTGTAGAAACTAAATTGACAGTTTGCAAATGTCAAACATAAAAATAATGTATACATTTTGATACTAGTTTGACATTATCAGTTATCAGTTTGGGCCCGGTTCCTATATCTTACCGATGGTTCATTTGCCTCATTATCGGTTAAAGTTTGACTTAAGCTCCATACATCTAATGTCAAAATTCAGCTGATGTTAGGAAATGTGAATGAATAGTAAGATATAGGACTGAACATTAGTCTATATAATTCAAAAACGTAGTTAAAACTATTTTTGTTTCTCTAGACTATCAACTTTCATTTCACTGATCACTGATCTACTGAAATATGTATGCATGGCAGTCCACTGCGTAATGCAGGACTGTGAATGATGTTGTAGCCTGCAACATCAAGTAGAATGCTCATTGAGTCCTGCAACCTCCACTTGTCACCCCTTGCACAATGGGAGTATGCAGAAGTCAGAGACCAAAAAGTAGTTCCACGGCAGTGGATGAGACCGATGGGCCAGCGGAGAGCCTAGGTCATTCGGCTTCATAACATATAGGTGTATACGCAAAAATGCCATTTTTTTGTTTACTAAAAACTATGCATGTTACAATTGAAGACGTGAGTGGATGAAGGTGATATGTTGCATATTCGGTTTTTTGCTTTTTTTGCGTAGATGAATGTTATAAGTCGATACCAAATGACTACAGACCTTAGACCATAGATATAAGGCATATTTAAAAAATAAAAAGTTGCTAAAGGTGTTAAGTTCAGTTCAGTTTCAAATAAAAGTAAAACTTTTATCTCGATTTACTCAGAATTGGAATTATGCCACTTATCACCTTCATCCACTCATGTCTTCAATTTATAAAGTCTTACCATTATGCAAGTATACCTAAAACAAAGGCATTCCAAATTTCAGACTTATACAATCAACTAGTTTTGTTGGCGTACAGGCGTACAAACAAAACTGCACATTTGTCTGTACGCCCATTTGTTATGAAGCCCTCGATACCCAGAGCCCTTGCCATTAAGGGCGAAGGACGGAATACAGAGGGATTTTAGTGGGTATCCCTAACTGCGGCGTGGTAATAGCATCTTCAGTTCTGGATAGAGGTGCTAGCCACCACAACCTGACGACTCCCACACACCGGCCGCGATGTTAGGCGTGGCTGATGGCCCACAATCAGGTTTTACCTCGTAAAAAAAAAGAACAGTGAATGGGCTCAGCGGCATTGCCTCGCGATATTTCGAACAGGCCTGAATATGTGATTCGTTGTGTGTCAGTGAAGGCGTCAACGGGGTTAATAATAATTAGTAGTTGGTGGAAGTGGGTGCGCCGGCGCATCTGGGCGGCGGTGCGGCGGCCCGTCACTTGGCCGGCCCGTGCCCGCCGCGCACGCGCCTCGCGAACAATCATTTTGGAATGTTACTTGAAGTCTTCGTTTCTGCGGCAAAACAATTTCACCGGTTAACATGTCAGTTCGGCAAAGGCCACCTTCCATTAAAGCGGAGATAGAATCCCAGAAGTAAAGTACCACTCCTCGACTGTACATTTACACCCAGGCCTCTTTTCTAATATAAAATCGAAAATATCAGAAATTTATATGGTTATATAAAGATAATATTTTATCAAAATAACCGTACTTGAATTTCTACTACATAAGAGAAAAGAGAAACATTTTTAACTCCGCTTTGATAGAAACTTTAGATTTAAAATATAAGATATATAAACTGGTAGAAACTTGTATGCAAACAAATCATCAAGTCTGCCTTGCTAATTTTTTCTGGCAATTTGTTAAATTTGATGAAGAAATCCTGCAAGGATTGTTAAACAAAATCAATTACGAATTTAGATATTTTGTAATAACAAAAAAAATCCTTACACGATAATTGTAACGATATAGTCCATTCACACAGCAATGGGCAAGCGTAGCTAATCAAATGAAAACAAGCGTAAGGCAAATAATGCTAAGCTCAGCGCAGTTATCATCTAAAGCGTACTATGACAGCCCGGCTTGTGTGAACAGTCCATGTGTCATGAAGCTGACTAAAAGCCAAACAAGTACTCATTGCTTTGTGCCTGGCATTATTAATCCCCATAGCTCTAATAATGACAGGCAGTTCATCTTTTAATTCCTTTACAACGGGCTACTGAACACTGCTGAAGTTTCTGATATAGTGCTCTAGTTTTGTGATTGCCTAAAAATAACTCATAGCATGTTAAATGTGCTGGTTGGGTATTTTTCTGTTTGTAATTTTTTATTTGTAATGACTACCATATTCAGAAGGGTATTAAATGGTGCGCTTGCGCAATTTATCTCGCGGTTACAACGCGATTCAGTAATCACTAGTTTCGCTTTAACTTGTCCATTTGCTAGCAGGATTGTGGTAACATGCAGGATAAGCAAGAAAAAAGGCCAATTTCTGTGTCATTATTTATTTACTTTAACCGATACAAGAAAGAAACAGTTGATTAATGTTGTAAACATCGCGCATGTTGTTACGCCTAATGAATTACTATTTCGTATATAAAAATAAGTACCCTTTTATGTTAACAAAAAAAAAATTACATTATCTATGGTACTGTTGACCTTTATTTGTCGTTCTAAAAGATTTACTACGCCACAATGTATGAACTATTTAAAACTTAATAGAATTTCCCGGATTTTATTAAAACGTTTGTAGAATACTACTTCGAGAAATGAATGACCAGAGAATATAGCTTGAGTAAATAGCTTATTCGAAATTCCATATATGGTCAACAGAGACTTCGGGAGCTAAGTTACTTCTCGTTAAAATTTGATTTTTTTCTCATGAAAATACAAATATCTGTGGTGACGAGTATCTTATTTAAAACCACAAAAACAATATCATCAAGTTTTAATCCCTACATCATCTGAATCTATTGTCTATGGATATGACTCTTACATTGCTGTTTATAGGGAGAATTCGCTGCTGTTGCTGGTATACAATGAATAGGTTTAAAAATTGAAAATCCCGAAAAAGCAAATGAATGTAAAATATGTTATTTGCAGATATCTATTTTCAATTATTTTTTTTTCAAGTTTGCATTGTGTTCCACAATGTTTCACAAGTTTTGATCAATTTAATAAAAACCCACATAATACAAACAAAGAGCAACAATCACATAAAAAAAGCTAATGTAATATTCATCCGGTATTATATACATATGAAAAGGCACAATGCTTTTCTTACACTCTTGACTCAACAAGGATAGTCTGAACCAAATATTCTAGCCATGTGAGGAAATGTATCATAATTTCTTTTGAAGTATTATTTTATAAATTTAATATTTTACTTTTAATTGTATTTCTGCGTGATTAAACAGCACTGAACAGATTTCCCCAAAATTACTAACGAGAATTCTTATTTAAGCCTGGTCACACTGGCCGGTCATAGACACAAAAATGACGCATTGTCAAAGCTACGCTATTATATGTACATCAACAACAGCAAATAACAAGTGATATCCAACCTACTTTAGACTATGCCTAACTTTATATTACTTCTTATTTTAAAGTCGATTGATACAGATTAACCTCCTGCTATTTATTTTTGACAGATCAGATTAGATCTGGATTAGCTTAATTAACTTTCCCGTCTAATTTCGGCAAGTTTATAATTGTATAACTTACTACACGCATTGCGCTATTCAAATGAACTATGAATATTTGCCCATGATATGTTTTAACAGTATTTTTTTAGCTGCAATAATAGGAATCGCAATGTCTATGCTCTACCTGACTTAGATAAATTAGGTAAATTGGATTTTTTTTACCACATCTTGTTCAAGTGATGTGGGTTTGAATCCCGGCCAGGGAAAGGGGACAGTTTAGGTAGTTTTTCTGACTGAATGAATGTGTATATTATTACAATAGAGTAGTTGACATATATCACAATAAGTTCTGAAACAATGTTCATATAAAAGAGTAGGCATTCAAATATGATCATCATCATAACTTGACAATATCATTATAGAAGAAATAATTTAAAATACTGTTGTTTAAACAATAATTTATACGCTATTTGACTCGTTATAAAAATGTCGTCAAAATTTGGACCGCTCTTACAAAATCTTGGTGGCTTTGGCGTTTTGTAAGATGGTAAAAAGTATCACGGTCGATACGACCGTCAACTACCCTACTACAATGTGCTAATGGTGAAAGAAAAACATCGTGAGAAAACTTGCACTTCATAATTACCGACAGTTAAAGCCCATCACTATACAATCTACTTTAGATAAGCTTCAGGAGTATACTGTATTCCCTTAAAATGACTTTAGCTCAGCAAATTGTACATTATGAAAGTTAACCAAGGTGATCTATTAAATAAAATAATCATTTGTAGCTATTTTATCTTATCCTACCATTCGAATAATAATATTGCATTTAAATTTAAAAATGGTATACAAAGATTGTTTGTAACTTCAATTACTTTTTAAAACTGTATGTAATATACCTATATATTTTGGATAAATAACTTTACTGTCCTAAGACCTGGGTAATGTTAAAAAGCCATACTTCTGACATCATAAAAACAGTGAAAGCATAGGTGTTAGAAACACAGGGCATAACACCAAAACAATGTTAATATAGTTTTTGAAACATTATTTGTTCGGGTAGGATTACAGAGGATGTTGGCAACACTGAAAACAAATGTGGTGTTGAGTTGTTTCTAGGCAATGAGTTTTAAGTTGTGAGCACTGACAAACTTTTAAACCTCATAGTATTTGTAGGTATTTTACTGCAGTAAAATATAGTTTTTTTCCTGAAAATATGCATAAGTACTAACAAATGAATGTTCTAACTTTGTTCGGATGTTTGTTTGTTTTCTTTTCATACCCTATGGAAGGAACAAATTGTCATGAAATTTGTTAATATACATTCGATAACAAAAATAGATTTAAGATAAAATTACTTCTAGAAACTGTAGAGCTAGAAGCAAACAAAATCTCGTGAAATGCTCTAGTATTTACACATGAAAATCTAATTAACAGTGTTAGATAAATCTGTTGCATCTCAACTATTGCTAGCTTAAGACACGTATTTTTGTTTATGTTCAGTATAAAAGTTGGCACAATTTTTAGATCAAAGAGAATTTTCTATAAAAATGTTTTAGAAAAGTATCAAATCAGTTTATGCCATCAAACTCCAGTGTTGCTAGTTAAAAAAATATTTTTAGTTTTGGGTGGTTAAGATCCACTCCACCTATTGTACGTACAGAAATATATATACAAGTGTAATGTCGGGAGGGCCGTCTGTATCAAAGTGCGCACGATAGGCGCAGGGCGCCACGGGGGATTGTGGGTGGCGCCTAGCGTTTACCGTTGTTGTACGAGAGGCTCCGCATTGGCGCTTTGAAGTTGGCCGCCGCCTGCTGTTGGATCTGATACGCCAGCGGGTGGATCTTGAAACCGTATAATCTGGAACAACAAACAATGACATGATATGTACTCATATTATTAGGAACTAGGATATGCCCACGACTCCGTCCACACTTGACTTGAAATTCCTGGGGCACAAAATGCCGCAGCGTCTATAAAAGTATCTAAGCTGTCGTTTTAGTGAAAACTGTATCGGAATACATAAATTTATATGCACCCGAATCCTGGAATTCCCGGGATAAAAAATATCACACATTTTATTACATAAAATGCAATCAATGAAAAAAATTACATTTGATTGATTGTTTTTTTTTCAATCTGGTCATTTTAAATCATTCCCAGAAAAATTACCGTGGGATTCCTAGAATAAAAAGAATAAAAACTTGCTGTCGATCAGCGAAAACCGCATTGAAATAGGCCCAGTAGTTTTTATGTGAATCCTGAACAAACAGACAAGAAATCAAAAAAAAATTGCATGTGTTCTCCATCGTTTATGTAGTTCTATTCCAGTTGTTTTTTTTTAAATGACTTCCATGTATATTCCGTGGCACGCAACTTGGCCACGTTTTGGCGTAAGTTCGCGCCTGGCACGTACAACACATATACACAAGTTGTGCTTGTGTAGTGTCTGAATAACCGCGTTGTTTGACGTCGCACTGCATTAGACCTAAAAAACGGCTTTTGCGCATCTTAAGACTGGCCAAGCTGTGTGCCGGGGATTGTACAGACGCGGCATGTTTAGAATGTATAATTATTGATGAGGAATTTTAGGAACAAGCCCAATTAATATACACCCATAAATGGCCAAAGACAACTTAGTGTTGCCACAAACAAAACGAACAAAAAAGGGGAATAACTATTAATAAAATGAAAATTCAATATTTTACTACAGCCCGATAGTTTGATAAGTACTGGTTTAGAAATCATATCGGCTCACCTAGGCACAAATTGCGACGCGGGCCGTTTGGGCCGGTACTCTGGGTGCACCATGAACACCATGTGCGGGAAGCCCGTGCCGAAGTAGGCGCCGTCCGTGTGGTGGTGCCGCGACGACTTGGGCGTATACACGTCCGTGCACCTCGGGCAGTACAGCTTCACCATCGCCTCGCCGGGCACGTCCGATAGACCTACACAACAACGCAAACACACATATGTTTTCTGTGTAGGAACGGAGAAAGAACACTTAATTCGTATGACCAGCAGGTGGCTTGTACTACGCCGGGGTCATGCTTCCCCCGGCAGTGGATGTGGCCTGCCAGTACACGAGGAGTAGCCCTGACATAAGGCGAAGGAAGGAACACCGAGGGGTCTTAGTGGGTATCCCTAACTAGGATGCTAGTACATTTTCATATTAGTCCCAACTCCACCGCGATTACCCCGAAATCGGATTTTCCCTCGTTAAAAAAAGTGGGCCTGTCCTAAGAGATGAACAAACAACCCAACCATATATAAACCCACGTGTTATTACTACCTCTGGTTTTAAGCACACCGCCATAATAACCCCGCAAGCCCCGCATTATGTTCAATTCCTTTTAGTAGCACATTTGCAGCATAGAATGCTCCTCCGTGTCAGAGGAAGATTTTCTAGCGAGGCTACTGTTGTTCCTCGCAGGCCTAAGCCCATCTATTATTATTGGAAATTTGTATATATTCTTTGTACGTTTCGGAAATCGTTTGAGAACTCAGTTATTGCACAGCGCCATCTATAGGCTTGTAAGTGTTCCACTACGATATAATTTAAAAAAAAATATAGTATCTAATATTTTCGACACACAAACATGGGATACACATGGATGTGAATTAGATATTTCCTGCAGGATACTCGATGTGTGTGTGAGTGAAGTCACATGAAAAACTTTATAGTTATATTTGGCTTGTCAACTGTACAAACACAACCAAAGCAGCCGTCGAGACATCTATTGTCTTATTTTAACCGGGCATTGAACTCACAAAATCTCACTTCTATTTATAATTTTTTTCTGAACCACATTTTGTATAGTTTACTAACTTGAATGTAAATAAATTTAGGAGCGAACTTTTATCATTTTAGGTCTTATGTTTGAATCACTTTAATTTTAGATTAGAAATCAACATTGTTTTTTAAAAAACTTCGCATCAGTACACAAAATGCGAGAAATGTCCCTTAATTTCTTTTTTATAATAAATAAAAGAATAACAGACAAACACAAACATTTTATATTCCCAAGGTAATACACTCGTGTTATGTGTAATATATAATGCTGGAACCGAAACAATCAGCACGTAAATAACCAAGACAACAATGAAAAAATGTCACTTGTATGCTGTATCAAATAACACTGAGAACCCCATATTCATGAAATAATTATCTGTTCGAAACAAGAATAAAAAATTAGCATTATTTTTATTGTATTTTATTTATAACCTTTTTTATTTTACAAAACATGCAACGTTCATGTTTGTGAGTGTTGTTTTTTTACAAGATAAATTTTTGGATAAAATTTTAGGTAAATACGGTACATGACAGTATGAAAAATATAGGCTGATTTTAATATATATCGTATAGATTACGATCTAAATATGACAAAAATAAATTGTTTTAACTTAAATATTAAATATAGATTGATATTTTTGAGAAATAAAATTGTTATATTGCAGCCATTAGCCAATGCAAACAATTGCAACACAATAAACGCCGATTAGAGCGTGTGACGTCATAGCGTGTAAAACACAAGAAGTTATCAATGACTTCACAGATAACACTTCAATGAAACAGATGTTTGTTTTGCACACTGTGACATCATGCGAGACGCCATGACAGCTTGACGCGTTTTTGTGACGAAATGTCAAAATATTTATAAAATTGCTAAATAAAATATGTTAATGTTGTTTTTTTGCTGAAATATTAATATTTTGGCTAAAATAGACCATAAGGCTCAAAATAAACTTGTTTCTCAAAAATTGTCAACTACCGAATTGTGTTTTTAGATGATTAATATTAAACATTTTCTACATTAATATCTCACTTTAGATATGGCTAAAGTCGTCAAGACTTAAACATCATTAAATAGTGTAATATATTACAAAAATCCTGTGAGTAATGTACAGAGATGATCTTCAAAGGAAAAGCAATTTATGCATTACTATGGCCCATTACCTAAAATAAAAAGCTTGTACAATATAATCTTCTATATATATATATAATGAAAATGGTGTTCGTTTGAGGCTCAATCACGCTTAAACCACTGATCGTATCGACATGAAACTACCACCATTCGATGCGAAATTTTTCCTAGATGGTTTATGGCTATTTATCTATATATATCTATATATATATATATATATTTCCCATGTTTTCTCAATTTGTTTGTTTATTAATTTATTTGAATAAGGCGGTACGAAGTTCGCCGAGTCAGCTAGTTAACTAATAAAAAGAAAAACTTACCAAGTGGCAGCATAGGTTGGCATTCACAATATACGCGAGGACAATGTCCAAAATCACCTGCTTGGAATTTCTCTAACATTTGTCCAATACCCCTGTAAACAATATTGACCATAAATATGTGACGTAATAGACTTATTATGTACAATTATTTAAAAAAAAATAAAGTTTAAACTAAAAAAAAAACACTTTTTACAGAATGATATAGAATTTTCAGATAAACTTATAAACAAATACTATTATTTCTGAATATAATTTTTAAATAATAATAAAAAATAATAAAGATTAAATATATATTCTTATTTTATTTTTAATTTATTCTATGAATATTGGAAATACTTATTATATTTGGGCCGAATATTGGGCTACAAAGTGATAGACCACAAACATCTCCACTTAGCTGAGATGAGAATGTTGAGATGGATGTGTTGTGTTACAAGAATGAATAAGGTGAGAAATTAGTACATAAGGAGATCTATGAAAGTTGCACATGTGACTGAAAAACTAAGAGGAAGAAGATTAAGGGTGGACCCATACCACCCTTAATCTTCTTCATATAATGAGGACGGATGAAAGTGACCTGACAAAAAGAATGTTAACTAGAAGATTGATGGGTACAAATAAAAAGGTAGACCAAAAAGAGATGAATGGATTGTGTGAAAGATGATAACTATGGTGATTTGTGGTGTAGCAAAAGAATAGAATCAGAATAGAGGAGTGTGGATGGGAAAGACATGTTGTTCTGACCCCAAATAATTGGAAGATGGTGAAAGAAAAGAGAGAGAATATTTGACATACTCTCTTTGGTTATTACTGAAGTTTAACCAAAAGAAACCCTGTTCATTATAAGTTGATTGATGACACATATTACAGGTTTATTTAGTTTGCCACATTGAAATTACAAATTGCTATTTTTGCAAACAACAATATGCAACATTATTATAAACTTGGCATTGGTATATTACAACTGTTTCCTATGGAGTTATGCAAAATTTAGCACACCACCAGTACTAGAACCCAAAAATCAAGCACTCAACTTAAAGACAATCATATTGTTACGAATTTGTAGGGGATTTGTAGGATGTAAGGAGAATGTTGTTGGAATTATCACAAAGTTTACTAGCAGTACACATACGTAATTCACAGTTCCAACAAGTATAGCCGAATACAACAAAACCGTAGGGCGAAAAATCTTTATCACACAAATCGCGTAAATTTCGTCGTTATAAGATACTCGTTCCGAAGTGAGCTAGGTAACGCTTCGTTTGCAGTCAGAACACGACTGGCCCATTTCCCCACTTACCGACCCTCATCCATTTGTAAATTGGATATGGCTTGCTAGCAAGATACCGCTCACTAGTTCTTGAAACTTTAAATAGTCGACTTAATGACTTCCATGCATTTGCATGAAATACCAACATAGGAAAGAACGTTTTATGACGTCTTACGGAGGCGTGAACAATAGACCATTCAAATTCAAAGGGGTAATGAAACACCTGCAAAGAATTAGTATCGGCTTGCAACAATATAATACTAAATATCAGGATGTATATACTAAGACTAACATATTAGGATGGTTAGTTTCATGTTATATTTAATACTTGAATTGATGATTCTGTAAAATATTTAGCTGTTGTGGACATATGATTACCTATTAGTTAATATGTAGCGAGCATGAATCAGACCATATAGTATCTCTGAAGCCTGCTCCACAAGATCTGATTGGTTTGGGTTGTCATCCAGATCATCATCTGTAAAGGAAATTAATTTTTGAACAAGGATCACATTTATACAGGATGACCACCTCGATCCATGTTTCTTTCTTATAGATAAACAGAATATAAAATATGGAAAAAAAACTCTTATAAATTTTTCAATGACTAGTCATATCTTGTTTACCCAAAGTGGACAAGATTTCAGCCAAGATGAAGAGAGTATTTTAATGATGAAACAATTAAATGTGAACTATAAACAGTGTCTGTGGATTTTGTAATTAGTTAATGCATAAAATTACAGCACTATTTTTATTACTAAATATTGTCTAAAAATCAAATTCTAATAACCCAACCACATCAAATTGATTAATGATAAGAGTATTAAAATGAAAAAGGAAGGATTGAAACCATTAAAATAGATGTAGACAACATTTATAAATATGTACATTTATATAAAATAGATCAAAACCCATTTATAAAAGTTGACTTGTATGTATATTTAATAATAAGGAATGTTTTCATGATATACACATATGAAGTTTCATAAAGGGAAGCTAAAGGAACTGTTTATACTAACTGGATTTATTTGTGTTTACAATAGTGTAATTCTTGCTCCTTAAGTAGAATAAACTCATCAGATAAAGTTTACAGGAGCAAGACTGAGTTAAATTCTTATAAAGAAATATTATCAAAAATAGATGTGTTACAGCGAGAGGTAGCGGTTAAATAATACTTCAGATGGCAAAGAGTAGTATTCACTGTTAAGTGCTGATGTGAACTGATTTATTTTGGAAACGGTAACCTTAAGAGCCATTTCACGTTTTCGCACGAATTTCTAATATTTTGAGCTCCTAAATTACTATAGTCTGTAACACCTTTTTTAATGTTTAATGTAACACATTTACTAAAAATAACTTGTTTGATCTATAGTAATCAATTTCCCACAACCATTTTATTCAAAAACCGCCGCAGAGCTGATTTCAGAGTCGTATTTCAATCAGGTATACTTATAAATTAAGTTTAAAAAAATATATAACGCATTGAACATATATTTTAATCGTCCTTTAATGTAACAGATTATTGAATTGTATTACCATTATTAACCAATATTTAATTTAAAAAATAAACCAATAGGCCAATTGTTGAGGTTAACATTGCAATTTTATCGTGATTTTTGGTTTAAATACACAGTAATTACAAAAATAAAATTATTCCAAAATAAACTACGTTCATTAGAGAACCGATTTCTACAGTAATATTGGAAATTCTTGCATTTATACTTTGTCAAAATATTGATAAAACTTCAATCGAAATTACAATAAATTACGATACACAAGTGGGTACCGTTTAGTACGGCGCACAGAGTACTTTATATATACGGATAGTACGGCGCGAGCGCCCATCGAAGAAGGACCTATGTTATTTTTTCCCGCGTCCCGATACTCAAGCGTTTGTAGAGTGATACCATTATTGTACTGCGACCAAATAGTATTGATTCGCTTTGTATTTTTTTCACAAGGTAAAGTTTGGTTTATTATCAAGTATAATCTATTATTTCAATTGTTTGTAGAATAAATATATATTTTTGTTTTATTTTATTATCATTACGGGAATTGGTCTATCAAACTTTAATGAGATCACTGCTTTAATGGATTTGCCAACAATGCCATTTCGTTTATACAGTAAAAAACACGACGCTATTTCTGACATGTGGAAGGCTGCTGCTAAAGAAACTATGGTAAATGCTGCTAAACAGGAAATTGAGGCGGCAAAATCACGAGGCGATATTAATAATGCGGGTATAGCCATGATACCGGTAGAAGTGGATTCCTGTTGGGGCAAACGCTCGTATAAAAACAATTATTCTGCCCTCTCTGGTGTTGCAGCCACAATCGGAGAGAATAGTGGTAAGTGCTACACATTGGGGTTCGAAACAAATATTGTGTGACGTGCGCCCGTGCAAACAAAAAGGCCAGCCAGCAAGACCCCACAAATGTACTAAAAACCATTCAGGATTTTCAACCAGCATGGAACAAGCGATATTAGTTGAAGGTTTTAAAAATTCCATTAAAGACAGAAATTTAATTTATAACATCTTGATTGCCAATGGCGATTCTAGTACCTATAAAAGTATATTGGAGAATCGACCATATCCGGATATTCCAATTCAAAAAATTTAATGTACAAACCATTTGTTGTGGAATTATAATGGAAAATATGCTTCTTCAAAAAGATACAACTATTCCTTTGAACGAGCGTAAACTTTTAAATATGGACCGTATGAAAAGGCTACGTACTGCTGTTCGTGCTGCTATTAGACAGAGACAACAAGACAACAGTTCAAATTCCTGTAAAATTGAAAACCTCCAAAAGGACATTTTAAATAGCCCACATCACATCTTTGGGGACCATTCAAATTGTGATAGTTATTACTGCACAGATGAGAGAGAAAAAGAGCCTAATCTAGTCCCACTAATACCTACGCTGTTTTTGAAGATTAAAAAAAACGTATCTCAACTCGCCTATAATTCCCGAAGCCTTATATATGCCTACTCCAATAACAACCAATAACTCCTACACTATACAAGCTGTTATGCCGCAGTGGTATCTTTTAATACCGGCAAGCCACAATACTTATACAATATCATACTTTTTATAAGTCAATTTGTCACACTAGTCCAGGAAAATCATTAAAAAAATTGTTGGAAACCAGGAGATATGCAAAAAATACTTGAGAAGTAATAGCACGTGCAGGTAGTACTCGCAAAAAAAAATAATTTTAATCCTGTAGATGCTCATTATGGAGAAGAATGTGAAAGACCGGATATGGAAGCTGCAGATTATGAGCGAGGAAAACAACTGTTTTTGAACAATTTAAAAGAACAAGCGTTAAACCGCCATGAAATTGAGAGATCTACTGTATTACAGGCTGAAAGCTCTTTGTGGCTCAAACTTAGAAGGTGCATACTTACTGCGTCCTTCTTTGGTAAAATTTGCAAAAGGCGAGCAAACCAAAATTTTGCTCCCCTTGTAAAATCCGTTCTATATTCATATAACCTAGACCACATTACCTCAATAAAACATGGTAGATACAGTGAACCAAAGGCTTTGGCACAACTCAGTGTCCAAGAAAATACTAATATAGATAAATGGGGTCTTTTTATAGACAAAGAATATTTTTATTTAGGCGCAACACCGGATGGATTGTGCAGTGAAGGGTTAGTGGAAGTGAAATGTCCAAGCTCACTTTTTGGAATGGATCCTGATACCGCTTTGCAAGCTAAAAATGTGAAATGTTTCAAAGTGAACAGCTAAACTGAAACCGAGATGAACAAAAATCACGACTACTACCAGGTTCATGGCCGGTTGCACATAGCAAAAAAAGAAATATGTGTATTTGCTGTATGGACTGGGCCTGATTTTCCATTGAAAGTAATAAGAGTAAAGAAAGATGACGTTTTTTGCCAGGAGAAAATGCTACCCAAATTGACTCGGTTTTATAAAGAATGCGTATTACCGGAAATCATAGACCCAAGAAAGGCAAAATCAATACCTTTACGCCAAATATTCATATAGCGTAAGCCTTTAGTTGTTAACCGACAATAATATGTGATTGTTTTTATTTTAATTGTTATTATATTATTTTACATAGCATAACTTCTTGTTTTTCTATTTAACCAGCTTGAAAATTTCATTAGACTAAATAAAATGTGTAACTATTTATTAATCTCATATAAAATCACATTACGGCTCAAGATTGTTTCGTCCGTCTCGGCGCTCGCGTTACACTGTTTGTATTACGTTTGAGTGCGTAGCTACGCACACATAAACAATGATGCAGTATTTTACCTAAACTCGAGCGTAATCATTTTGTGAAATGGCTCTTAAGTACAAATATTAACAAGTGGTACTGCTGGTACAATGTATAGCAGTGTGTGAGCGGGACAGATGATGTCTGAGCGAGATAAAGCAACTATTAATAAATGCGCTCCCCTGTTGCACTAGCCAGTACGTTGTATGCAGCTCCCATAGATGATAACGAGATCATTAAATATAGAAATTCTCCTAATTTAAAATTTTGTGACACCAGCACATGGCTTTTGATAAGGCAAATAAAATTACATCAAGACTATTATAATACCATGATTATGAAAACTAATATCTAAATTGTAATATCTTAGCCTAGACATAACATAAGAAGATGGTAAACTCACCAGGTTCTAAATCAAGTATCATGTCCAGAGCTTGTCTATAGTGTGGCACTTGCTCATTGAGCCCCGTCAGGTTGAATTTATCATTTATGTAGTCTTCGTCCACCTGACAAAGTGAAATAAAATATGGTATATTGCCTGTTTCTTGTTCTGACCTATCGTTCATTCGCCTATTGGTTAAAATTTGACATATATTACATACAAGTAATGTCAAAATTTTATTGAAATGTATGGAAAGCAAATGAATAGTAAGATAAGGAATTGGGCATTAATTAATTGGTATAATTAGCTGAGGATTTTGCTATTAAGTAATTTTATTTGATTATGTATTGTAATGGTTCTTACAAATATTTCTCTTACAAATCTTAGGGATGTAAAATTTGCTCTAGTTGATGAGGACATTCCACAGCCCTCTAATAAGTTACTTTTAAAAATGCTGTCATATCATTGAAGGGATCTCCCTAGTATCACCTCTTAGTTTTAGCGGGTGTGGTATAGAGATACAGCACATTTATTTATTACTTGAGATATAAAATAAATTTTGGGTGGCTATAAAAAAAGGGGCTAAAAGCAGGGGCCCCAGAGAGCTTAACACCCGGTTTAGCCTTCTGACCTATATCAAAAAAGTTCGGATTTGTTCATAATACATAAATGTGCTATATCTACACCTGACCAGTTTTAGCACAGTACTGTAGCTTAGTTGCTATAATAACTTAAGAAGTATAATATTTTTGAATTAAAATCAAGGAATGCCTCCAAAAATAACAGAAGACATTATTGTATTGGCCCACTAGAAGAACAAATCTTATGTAAAAGTGTCTCGATTGTGAATATAAACTCAGATCCTACACCAGTCTCTCATTGAAGATAAATTTCTGGTCAGCTCTGAAACTGGTGGTGGTCCCAGTGCAGGTCATTAGATGATTCTTTATATAAATATGAAGTAAATTAGAACTTTTTAATCATTACAATTATTACCTCACAGAAGAACTCATTGCCACGTAGCCCACAGAACCATGAAATCCATGATACCTCCTCCGAACTGCTCATTTTCCTATAACAACCAATAATGCTAGAAAAACTTTGTATAATTATAGTTTGAAATATTGTAAGAGCACCTACATATATATTTATAATCAGTAGTAAAGACTAAGGGCCTTATAATAATCTCATTAAAAAAGGATTAGCCATCTCTTAAATAAGGGACTCTTACGCCCCTAATCAATGGCTGTTTCAAATAAAACTTGACATCTTGCCTCTTAGCAGTCACTTGAACTACCTCTCGATATTGGTTATTTTTGACAGTTATTTACAAGTTACTTTACCACCACCTCTTATCCTTAAGCGAAGTTTAAAGGCAAGATTTTCATTAATCATTTGCTGAGCAGTTTCTTAAAAATTAACAAACGATTATAAGTTATGCCAACAAAGTCCCAAGATAAGTCATGCTTGTGCAATTGATTTATGGCCAGTTTTTATATTTTACTATTCATTCACTTGCCTTAAAATTGGTTGAATTTTGACATTACTTGTATACAGCTAGCTATGTCTAATTTTAACTGATAACAGAAGGCAAAGGCAAATTAATGGTAGGTAAGATTAATTAATTTAAGGGCATTTAATTTGTTTTGGTAAGAGTTTAAAAATGTATATGTGCTGAAAATAACAAAGAATTTATAAAATGCTGGTTGACAATGATGTTCTTCTCTGCATCACACTCAAATCAAATTCTTTGAGTTTGAACATCCGTTTTTTAGTCTATAAACGAGTGGTTTCATTAGAATATAGTATCCTTTTATTAAGTAAGTGATAAGTGGAAACTCATAAACGAAACGAATCATTGACAGTTGCAATGGAATAATTCCAGCTCAGAAAAACTTAAGAGACACCAAGATATTGAAATATAGAATTGGGCCCCTGGTGACTTTTCAGACCAATAAATCTGTCTCTTTCTTATGTTAAGTGGTTCATTTCTAATTAGATACTAAAAATGATATCCTTAAAACTACTTTTATTTGCTTTTCAGCAAAATAATAATAAATAATAAGGTATAAATATGATTTTTTATAATGTAGCACCAAAAAATATGCTAAATGGATTGTGATAAGTAACTACAAGAGTAAATAAAAAGTGAAGTCAATACTGAGTAATTTTGATGTGATAATTACTAAAATTAGAAAATATACATACTTGTAGTCTGTGATGAACTATATATGTGCTCCTAATTAAAAACAAGTGTGTAACAGACTTTTTAATTACAAAATCAGAAGGAAGTTTTTGTAGCAAACTTGAAGAGGCCATAAAATTTCACACTATAAATGTAACCTATTTAAATGTTGGCCACTTAATTTGAATAAATACTATACATACTACGCTCTAAATTTATCTTTCTCTCATGGAGGCACATGTACTAGGATTTAAGCTGCCGCAGCAATAACGCAGCCATCTTCGTCCATTCAACACATAAATTTTTACAAACGGAAATCGTCTTGATTATAATAATTTGTTTTGATCAACATCAATAGCATACCTGGAGACTTTCTGGAGCAAATTTAACGAAACACTCTCACTGTACAAAATACAAAGGGGTAAAATTAACGCCCGTTGGGTCTACACTTTATAACAATATTCAAAGCTTTCGCATGTTTTCACAAGATTTTTGTAGCCATTAACGCAGTGTAATATTAGTTATACACGCGTTTGTGACCTTTAAAGATGAATATAGGAGAAAATAAATGAAATAAACAGGTGAAATTGCAGTAAAATTATGACAAACCTCACCTTTTCGTGCCTTGATTAGCCACGCTTGACGGGAGGGTTACCTACCTTGGGATGAGGGAGAGAGAAATTTGTGCTTTCTGTGTGTGTCACAGAATATAATTTCAGGCGTCACGTTGTCTATGGTGCTATGAGAGCTGTCATTACTTAAGGTGTCCACACATTACCGGACGGGTTAGTCAACCGCCGCTGACGGACGTGTCCCATAGTGTATGGAGACCTAACACAGTTTCGCAGTTTCTAAGGACCTAACACACTCTCCAGATTGCTGTAGAACGTCCAAACCCTGTCATATCCGAGACTTACAATGTGTACACTTACTACACTTCAATGAACTTTCCATATCTAGATACGTTGTAAGGAACGCCCTTCCGACGTGACTCATAATAAGCACACATCTTTATTCATATTTCACAACAATAATTATTCTAAAGCCGCATAAACACAGAGTCAATGCAGGCCAACGAATGTTCGCGCGGCAATCTGAAACAAATCTGAATTTATGCAACCTAACACAGTAATACGGAAACTTGATGTTTGTTGTGCAGTTAAGCTTTCAAAAAATGTTTAATATTCGTTAAAATAAACAATAGTTCTAAGATACTTATTATTTTCACCGAAGACTAACGCATATTTGTGTTATTAAGTGCTTTTTTGCACTGCCACAAGGATCTACAGGGTTGGATTTGGGTAAGCTGAAAAGGATAGCATAAAAAATTAAAAAAGATAGTATTTGTAAAAAATTATAGTACACTTTATTATTTTGAATTAAACATACCTAAACATTAAATAATAGTAAATAAAAGTAATAATTAGACGTACTCTTAGACGCCTATGAACTCTATTACCTACCTCATAGAGAGCAATATGCAAACTTACTGTTCGAACAATCAGAATGTCACAAGAAAAAGTATATTTCACGGGAACTCCCCGTAAATGGTTCATGGATGACAATTTATAATCTATATTCTTCGACTACAGATTAGACAACGTGATTACATCTCAATGAACTTTTTTTTAAATGTTGGGTTAGCACCGAATGGTATTTAAATACTACTTATATTAGTCATATAGGCAAGGTGTTGAAATTATAGTATTTTATCGTACTACCGTTAGATACAGATAGTATATAGTACGAAGCATGAAATTATAGTACAAATACTATAATTATAGTACGAAATCCAACCCTGAGGATCTATGACTTCTTAGTTAATAATAATAATGAAATTTTTGTGTGTTAAGTGGGTCCCCGGAAAGTTTAGGTTTACGCTAGGACCCAGTAGGTAGAGGGGCAATAGGGTTCTAAATTTTATTGTTTGAGGGCAGGACAAAGTCTGCTATGTTCGCTGGTATAAGTATATATTAAAATGTATTACAAAATGTCATTCTACAGAATCAAACAAATTTTATGACTTTTTCTTTTTTATTGCAGGCGACCAGTAGACAGGCAGACGGCCCACTTGATGGAAAGCGGTTGCCATCGCCTATGGACATTTGCGACACCAAAGGTGCTACAAATGCGCTGCGGCTCTCTTAAGAGGGACTGGATCCTGGTCACTAATGCTGGAACACAATACAAGGTTGTTACGGCGGCATACTCTAGACCAGGGGTGGTCGCCATCCAGTCGAGCATATATATAATACCCTAGCATCTGGCTGTGGGTTGTTTTGTCGCCTCTTACGACAGGCCGCCGGCCGCAGGAAATTGTATTCTTTCTCCGTTCCTGCACGGATAAAAACTATAGTGTATATATAGTAGACTATAGTAGAAAATAAAAAGATATAGTCTAATTGAAAACATTCTTCTTTTGGAACACGTTTCAAAATAGTCTATACCAATATTATAAAGAGGAGACTTGTATTTTTGAGTAACATAGGCTATGTTTAATTTAAATAACGGTGGTCAAATTGTTTTTAAAGGCAGGTTAACCATTTGTTTGGACCGCTAATATATTATATAAAAACATGTGCACGTGAACAGCGACGGCGCCTAAATGTGGCCGAATAAAAACGGCGGTTACAAAATATTCTATTTTCAAAACAGCGTATATTACACTGATGGATATTATTTTAATTAAGATCTTTCACTGCAATAAAATTGGAAATATATAGCGGTCAGTATTTTTAATTTCGCTAATACTTTTTTCGTCTAGCTCCCATTCGCCGGGTAATGTGCGATAAGGAACTTCGTGAGCTTTCGGATTTCGGAATAAAACATGTACTATTGCCCTCTCTCTCTAAGTTTCATAAAATCCTTCCTTATTACAGACTGCGGCAAATATTTTGATACAAATATGCCCGGGACAGGAGATAAATAAAACATGTTATATTTTTTACATTAAGAGAGGGTAGGAATCATGGAAGTATTCTTTTTCCAAGGTAGGAAAAGGCAGTAAATAAGCAATTAGTAGGAATACTAAAAAAATTATATTAAAGTTTATTTTGTTTCAGAACAATTGTTTAAATAATAAAGGTTGATTTACATTGATCCAGCAAGTGATTTGGGGGCCACCGGACTGCCCAAAAATATTCAACTGGGGATATTGAAGTTAGCACTGAATTGGTAGCGCTGTGCCGAATTTAAATCAATTTAAATGTTGCCGGTAGGAAGTCAGAACTGGTTTCCTTCTAATTTGAAGTCTGTAGCTAGAACAATTTAAATCAGCTTTAATGTCTAACCATATAAAAATTATGAAATATATTAAAAACAGAATTTAAACTTAACTAGTAATATTAGACCTATACATAATAGGGGGAGTAGACACTTGTTGCTATAAATTGTAATATTTTTACATTTCTTATACCTACTTCTTACGTCAGAAAGAGGTTCGCTTGTAGAAAATCTATAATACGGCTGGATTTTCTATAATTTTATTCATTATAAAAAGTATCTCAATTGATTTGGCAGTCCACTTCCCTATTATAAAAGCAACATTTAAGAACCTATCTCACACTAGCTTTGTGAGATATGTTCTTAAGTATAACTATATATAAATAATCAATCATCAATCAATCAATAAACAATCTCTTAAAATAGTATTTATTGTTCTACAGAGTGCACTATTTTAATGAAGTCTCGAGATTACTACAGCAAGCTGGTACACTGTCAACCTGCCGCCGGTATGCAAAAGTATCTATTACACAGGCACGTGTTGCTATCAGTAAACACAACAGATATTAAATTTAGCAAAATTATGTTAATAGTATGAACATAACTTAAATTCCAGAGATTTAGGCCAAACTTTTCATTAATTAAAAGCAATCTGTCAAATTAATAATATCCTGACTGAAAATAAAAGTAAGACATTTGAGCTATCATTTCTCAAGTTTTATTTAAATAGATGAAAATAACTGTATGAAACTTATAAAATAAATAAGAATATATTTATTTACTGATTACAATACCAGCTAATAAGAATGAGATTCAGTCAGAAATTCTTGATTATTAATTGTTCTTAATCAGAGTATATTTAAAATATAAATGATTTTTACTTACAATACTATTGCATTTAATAAATCAACATACATATAATAATCATTATACTTGTTTATAGTTAACATGTTCAAAAAAATATTTCATCAATTCAATGTCATTTAACTCCAACCATCCACTGGTTTTAGTTATTTCTGGATGATTTCTAATGAAATCGGTGGCTTTGTGCAATAGTTTTTCCAAATTAAACTTCTTTGCCACTATCGCAACTTCTATTGCATTATCAATGTCTATATGATCGCCTATTATTTGTTGAGCTAGCAAAAATAATGCATGCACTTCGAATCTCTTGGCAATTTCCAGTAGTTGTCTGCCTTGTTTTGATACATTTTTTATGGTGCCTGTGTACAAAAATTGCAGAAGCATGTCCATTGTTGTATCGTTTATATCAATAAACAATGAATTACTGTCTTCTTTTATTAAACTCTTCAGTACAGAACTGTGAGCTGCTAATACAATTTTGTGAGTTGGAAACTGAGTTCCACTAGCTGATGTTAATACAAAATCTGGTTTCTCTTGCTTGAATATTAGAGCACCCAAATCATGTTGAAGTTTTATAGATCTTAATATATCTGGACTTAAGTTTAGTCCAGTTTCACTTCGTATACATATAGGTATTAACAGTGATAAGTTAAGCCAGCATTTAGAGCTTTCCTTAGTGAAGCAAAATGTTTTAATGTAGTGATTTTCGTAACTGTCTACAGCTCTGAATGAATACCATTTCAAATTTTCTGATAATGTCATGATTTTGTTACTTCCATCAGGTATATTAATATAAACATCATCTGAAATCCCAATTGAGAAATTTCTTGGTGTCTTACATCTAAAGAACAAGCTTAGAAGATAAATCTGTTTAGGACATGAACTTGTTGTAAAGTAAAACCAAAAATCAGAGGTCTCATTTAAATATGTGCCTCCAATATCATAACGTCCATCACTAATTAGTTTCTTATTTATGTCAAAGATGCATAGTTTTGAAGCTGCTTCTGTTTCACATCTGTGGGTTCCAGAGACTATATCATTATGAAGCTGAAATATAAAGGTGTATTAATTATTGGTCAACATCTGATACATGCATTCAAGTTTTTGAAGTAACCTTCTTTGATGATTATTGCAGTTCTCAACAAACTTCAAAAATCTCAGTAGGCAACACATGTAGCCTATTCGGACATTTTATCATAAGCGACTTTTGTATCTTAATATTTTTCTGTTGCTATGATATTTGTAAGTATTATTTTGTTTTATGAAATTAAGATTTCTAACTATAATTGAAAGTCTTAAAACAAAATAAAAGTGTTATGAGTTGTAGGACTCGAATTTAAATGCCGTTAGAATTACTACAGAGTTTATTAGAACTACACAAACACGTATAACACAGGTACAAATATAACCAAACACAACAAGTCCAAATGTAATGCAGAAGGTCGTAATTCCATAAAACTCGCAAAGTCCGTCACTACAAGATTCTCGGTTGTAGTACACACGCACTGCTTCACTCGTGGTTATAGCTCGACTGTCTCGTCCCTCCATCGGGTCATTGCTTTATACTGCACAGATGCAATATGTCGTCCGGCCGTATGAACTGAATTTCCTAGAATCAGTTTGTACTTTAAATCCGTAACACCTAGCTAATGACTGCTATAAACGATTACAATTAAACAATGGACTGTTTTCTAATCACAAATTTTAAACATAAAGTAAACCAAAAGAAGTCCAAATGCCGAAAGGTAGCAAAATGTGTTTTGTTTGTATGCAGGTGTGAATTTGTTTTTATCAGTGTCTAGGTCATAACAATAGTTTAAACTACCTTTTAAAACAAAATATATATTTAGATTCAAATATCACTTATGATAAATCAGAGTATTATATATATGATTGTGGAAACAGATTATCTTATGGAAATATGATTGAAAAAGAATTCCATGCTTAAATAAACAGATTTCTTCTACATCTAATTTAATGCAGTTTGTTGAGAACTTAAAGAATCACAGCATGTCTTTCAAGTATCAAGGCCACTTTAAATTATTTAGTTTAATGCTTGTTTCTGTAAATCTGCATAAAGCCAGAATGAGAAATTTATTTAATTTTTCATGTACATAGGCAAACTCTAAAGAACATTGTTTTTTGTACTTGAACAATATACAACATCTATGTACATAGATACCTATGGCTGTGTTTCATCATTTTATCATTAGCCCTCTGACATTGGCACTCATGCAGAGGACCAAATCATTAATCTCTGTAAATTACTAAAACATATTTGTAAGCTCTACTAACTATAATATTTGGATCTAGTTGTCTGTACATTTACATAAATAATAAAAATGAAATCTTTACTTCTTCTATGCTATTATTACTTACATTAGGTATCACAATATCCTGAGCACAAAGCCGGCTAGCAGCATCAGCACTATCTTGCAATGCACACATTATGGGATTTATCTGTAAATAAACATGTTTTGGGTTTTCTTATTTACATTTAAATACTTTGCATCCATATAATATGGCTTTTAAGCATTTTTGGGGCAACTTTAGTGTAATGGCCTCTAAATTTAGACATCAAAATTTTACCATAACTTCAGCATGCCAAAGAAAATTTTACACCACAAAGATCAATAGTTTTCATGAAATAAAATACTTAAAATGACGAAAATATTACCAAATCAATACTTTTTGTCATTCCGTATTAACACTTACATCATGGAAAAATTAACACAGAAACGATAATTTTTTACATTCTTTTAATATTTATCTGTTACAGATCATCATAACTAAAGTTATATAAATAATTTTGTTGGGTTGACTTTGGAATTTCACACCTGAATTCAGGTGGTTGGGATGTTGATGGGGTAAGAGGAGGTGTATGGGAGTCACCCTCCACAATGTCTTTGTTTTATAAATAATTTATATATTAATAATTAATATTATATTTACTTATAAATAGGTAGACTTAGGTGGGAGCTCCCCTTTAAGGCAGATCCAAATTCTGCCCTTACAGGTTAGAGCTTCGCTCCCACTGCCTTTGTTGTTATTTTTTATGACTACCCAGAAATCACTGCTCTTCCCTCCCATTTTTTATAATAAAATACAAGGCTGCAACAGATTGGTAACCATTTAAGATTTGTTTTATACACATAACAGTCGGTTAGGTTATCTTCAGACCAAAGCATACAAACCAAGTGAGTAAATTGAGTGTGCCTTGGTAGCAGACAATGAGAGCCAGAACCAACTGATAAACATTTACTATTTATTTTATATACACGATTTATAGTTTTGTCTTTATTGGCCGCTCTTTTGAATATTTTCATGGTTACTGTTAAGATTTCTGTGAATGTGTGTTTAAACTTCATTTTTGACGACTTACACTGCTTTTTGGTTCTTTCCTGTTAAATACTGGCTTCTTTTTGGACTTCAAACATTATTAAACTTTAGACTTACGATATAAGTGCAATATTAGTGAAATAATAAGTGAGGTTATGTTTATTAAAAAATAATATTTCAAGAACTCCGGACGAGCGACTAGCGATTGTAGTAGGGGTAAGTATGCCTCCCCCATCCTCACTTCACCAGCCACTAATGAAAATTTGTGTATCCGACATCTATAGATTGAGCAGATTTTATAATGGGAAAATTCATTTTTAATTTTCTCCGAAATTATGAGATTTCGCGCATTTTCCTTTCAGCATGACCTTGCTACCCTCGCTCTCCTCCCCCAAAATAACACTGAAATTCAACGGCCGGTAGGTACTAAAGTGGCTCCCATCTTTCCATACTCACTAGAAAGCGAATTCCCAGATTATTTTATGAAGAAATAGAAAAACTATTCAGATTTCAAAGAATTAGTTGTAAATTACCTGCTTTATTTATTTTCAAACTATAGCACGGTCAGGCAGACAGGCACAGTGACTCAGTCAGATGCAGTGTTACCAGCAATATATATATATTTTTTTTTAAATTTATTCATGACCATAGAATCAAAGTCTTTCAGTCGGAAACATGTTAATTAATAGGTCTTCGTATAGTAGCGCAGTTGTATTGCAGGCTACAACCGGCGCCATTCAATGGAGTTCTTGTGAAAACTCGAAAGATCACATCTGACTATACAGTTCACATTTCTCACAAAAACACATAATTTCTACTCAAAAACTATCAATATCCTGCAACTATTGTTCATTTTAGAGTAATTATACACATTTTTAGAAAATAAAACTGCACAGCACAACGTCTCCTTTCAGTTCCCGCCAAAAACTCCGCAATATATATAATTTTTTAAATTAATTTATTCATGACCATAGAATCAAAGTCTTTCAGTCGGAAACATGTTAATTAATAGGTCTTCGTATAGTAGCGCAGTTGTATTGCAGGCTACAACCGACGCCATTCAATGGAGTTCTTGTGAAAACTCGAAAGATTATATCTGACTATACAGTTCACATTTCTCACAAAAACACATAATTTCTACTCAAAAACTATCAATATCCTGCAACTATTGTTCATTTTAGAGTAATTATACACATTTTTAGAAAACAAAACTGCATAGCACAACGTCTCCTTTCAGTTCCCGCCAAAAACTCCCGCAATATATAAAGTACTCTGTGATTACCAGATCAAATATACAAACTACCGTGTGCTAGATAAAAAATACCGTGTTTCAGACTCAAATTACCATGCTTTATATTTAAAACTACAGTGCAATTACTGTGTAAAATATAAGAAAAAACTACTGTGAGATTTTCATTTTTTTATTTAAATTTAAACCATTCTTTACTTAATCTAAAATAACCACTTCTTCAACATATATATCTGCAGTCATTTTCTTTATCATATCTTTAGATGGTACAAAATCCACACAGCTATTTTCATTCCGTTGAATAGATTATTGAGCAAGTAAATACCCCTTTTTAGTTTTGGGAATTAATTTATTCCTCTTTTTTGTTTTTGAGTCATTCACTTGACTAAAGAGTCTTTCACATGCTGCATTGAAATGGGGTAAGGACAAACATGTAACATAAAAGTAGGTAGAAGCTGAAACCTTTTCTACCCATTTTGGTCCTTTAACGGATTTATCTGTAAATAAGAAGTAACAATAGTAAGAAGTAATATGTACCTCTTGCGAAATATCTAAATAATATACACGGTAATATACAATTGGAAATACTGTAGAAACTGACACGGTATTGACTCCTTACCGTAGACCGTGTTTTAGCCAAAAATACCGTGCTTCTAGGGTAATTACCGTGCATCTGGTAACACTGGTCAGATGACAGACAAAGAATATAGAATCAGGACAAGAAGCTTACAGACAAGTAAGTGGTGTGTAAGCTTCTTGATTCAGGATTTCAGGACACAGACTAAGACAGTGTTGCCAACAGTTTGACTTACACCAGATTCAATTAAAACACCAGAAACCAATAATAAAAAAGGCCCATTATCATAATAGCTAAATTTTCCGCTAAGCCAATTTTTAGTTTCTACGTCAGTAAACAATATGTTGTAGCGACCAGTAGGCTGCTTAAGCGATGTAATCATGGCAAGCGGCCTTCGCGTTATCCACCGCCTGCGCCGCGACTACGAGTCTGTCCGCACAGCGATTTTTTACAGCACGATTTTTTTCCCGTAATTCTGTAACACATTGAATATTATAGGAGTAGCCGCACGATAAAAAAATCGCGCGAGAAAAAAATCTGTGACTTGATGCAAATTGATCGCGAAGCGGTGCGATTTATTTTCGCGCGATAATTTTGTACAGTATAGAGTAAGTATGGCTATGTTCGCACAGTGGAATAAAATTCGCGCGATTCGCTCAGTCTCAGTCGTGCAACGTCGATATTGAAGAGATGTCGTGCGCTTCTTCTCCCGCCCGATCGGCGGCCGTGCAAGAAAATGACGAAATTGATGTGGAGCAACTAATCTCGCTGATGCACAGGAGACCTCCCTTGTGGGATAAATTTCATAAAGCATATCACAAAAATATAATAAAAATATAGAAATATATAAAAACTTCACTTGGGAACAGTGCAATGACGCTGAAAGAAAACAAAAAGCTTAGTAAAATACTTTATTAATTAATTGTTATAATTACAAAATGATTAAGATTTTGGTGGAACAAGGGCATAAATGAACTCCATTCTTTGAAAAAAATATCAAATAATATTTTACTGCTATGAACAACATGCTTCCACTCATAAAAGTATAAGGCTGGTTTTATGCATAAAATAATGACTTCAAAGTAATATATAAGTATTTCTCAAAATAAGTGTACATCTAACGAAAACAAAGTGTGCCTCGATATAGTAAAGAAATGACATATATATTTTCATTTATTCATACAAAAAAATACACAGTTGTGAAGGAAAATTATTACTCTTTAAAATAACCAATAATAAACAGTATACGTATTATATAAACATATTTTAGAATTACTTTTTAAAACAATGTTTTCATACAAAACATACCTTCATACAAAAATCAAATTGCGCCACCCTACACCTACCTGTGTATAAAATACTTCATAAAATACGATATGTCATGTTAATACTATGCATTTTTGTGTAATAAAGACCTTGATTAAATGTAGGTTCTTTTTGTTATTTTTATGTGTTTTCATAATAGAATAATTATTTAAATGTGAAAAACAAAATGAGTCGTATGCAGTTACTTTTTCGTTACAACTTTACGTTCTTTAGTTACGTTTTATTTGTACTTCCATATGTTTTCTCAAAGCATTCGTTAAATTAGGACTCGGGCAACCCTAGCTTCATTCTGATCAGTTGTTGGTCTGATGTCTTAGCCATGAGTTTTAATGTGAAAACCAGTAAAAATGTGTTGTGTTTAGTGGGACTACTTTTTCGTTAGAGGAAATGTTATAGCTTTTTTCACAATACAGTAAGTCTTGATTTATTCATCTTTTTGTTATAAGTGTGGTACAAACATGTGATAAGCTTATAACATCTGCAGTTTTAAGTTATAACAAACCATTGACTTTTTAGAACCCTGTTATGAATTTCGTCACGTTACGAAAAAGTATAGCATAAAGCTGAGTGCATACCGTCACAACTTGATTAATAATATTAATGTAGTAGTATATTAATTTCTTCATTGTTCCTAATTTAACTAAGAATACAGAAAAGAAAAATGGTGCATTTAACAAAAGCATGTCTTAAAAATATATTTAATAAATAATACCTAATAATACCACCTATAGAATAACAATTTTTTTTGTAGGTATTCTATACAATAAATGAGAGAGATTTTGGCCGTGTCGTGAGTTAAATGCATGTACATATACAATCAAGTGGGTGAACCCAATGTTCATGACATCTTTTGATACGTCTGTTACGCCGCCTTAGCATTAGATACATTAAAATTTTAGTTCGGTTGTCCATTTCACACGTGTGTCTCAGCCGAGAACTGAAGTAAACTGACAAAAATAGTACGAAATTTTATTCGCAGTGCGTACTAGGTGTAATTCCGGTCGCGAAATTTTATTCGCGCGAATAAAAATCGTGCTGTGAAAAATCGCTGTGCGGACAGGCCCTACGGCGCCCCTCTTCCTTCGACGGCTAAACGCTATCGATAGTTTCGATAGTCTGTCACAGAGTACTTTCATATAGGTTGGAATGGAAATATACTGATAGTCTGTTTTGGTCTGTTTCGGTCAGCGCGCGAGTACAGTCCTGCCGCAGTTATCATGCTTGTATTCTATAATGTAAACTTTTTCAATATAAAATGTGCTACAAATATTAATTTCATTAGACAAACCGGCAACAAACACCACAATGTACAATATTTTCGTTTCTTTTATTATTACGAAATAAAATAATAACAATCAATAATCAATCAATCAATCAGCATAGAACTAGTACCTACCTAAATCAACAAGTTAAGATCAGGAACATAATTATTCATGAACAGCTATTCAAAATAATTCGCCTTCAGAAGAATCATCAATTTTGTCTGCACCATCATCTTCGGTTTCAGATTGATACGATTCTTTGGTATCGAATTGTTTTATAACTTTTATTGGAATTTCATATTCGTACGTAACGCGTTACGGCGCTAGTCCGTCTGGCTTCCCTTTCTCTTACGCATGTTATCACTTCTGTTCGGCGTCCTGAGACGCACACATTTTTTAGTATATTTGCTCTCATTCCACATCAACAAATTTGTCGCCACTAATCATCCCCTCTTGCTATAAATTTTGCTTTTATTAAATTGGGTCATTAGGCTAATTAGATTTTCTTTGTTGTGATTAAGTGCTTGTTCCACACTTATTCGGTAAAAAAAAATTGACGGTAATCTGTTTTTTATTTCTTCAATCAGACTTCCTATAGTAACTTGACTAGTGTTGTTCATAGTAAAAATAATGCTCCTGAAAATTACATAAAGTATAATTAATATATTTCATCACGTGTAAGTGACTTAACGGTGCAGTGATCGCATTTTCAGTAATTGTGTGATGTAATAATGTGTGTATACTGTTTGTGTTTATAATAAAGACAGTCTTAAATCATCTCTCGGTAGTTTCACTCGTATACCCAGCTGCCCCCGCAATACATGGCGACTAGGCTACACGACCGCGCGCCCGCCCTTATAAGGCGAAGGCATTTCAAGCGGCATCGCGGCCATGGATTATTTTTGCGTCTCGCAGTATATTATTAATATAAAAAATATTATTTTCAAAAAATGAGTACTACAACATCTAAAGAAGAAGTTATAATTGCGCAAACCGCTAGTGCTGGAGGAAATAATTTTGCCCAAGCAAGACAACATGAAACCACAAACATAATATTGATAATAATATGCATCATATTAGTTTTGGGTCTCATTATCATTGGATATAAATTTTATAAAAGGTGCCACGATAAGCAGATTGAAATACGAGTTAATGAAATATATTTAAGGCGATATACAAGCTTTTTCCGAAGAATGCAGTCTAATGATCGTGTAGCGGGTAGCGAACCAGTTAGAGCAAAAGAAATCCTGTAGCGTGGAAATCACCAAAGTGCGGTAAAGTGTGTGTTTAGTATTTCGGATTTTGGTAAAATAAACCGAACTCTACTAAGCCACTAAAAATCCACCAGCCACTAAAGCAAAATATTTCATCACTAAAAGAGAGGTCAAAACCACCAGATTAGTGGCAAATCCACTAAGTTGGCAACACTGGTTAGAGATTGTACTACCGTACTACGTAATACACATTTTTTTGATGCTCAGAATAATTCGATACCTCTGGGCTCAAAGGGCGTAAAGCACATTTTGGGGCATATGGAGTTAATAATACCATCGTATTCAGTTTTTCATTCTCTATCGATTGGTATATACGAAGTTGCCAAATTCGCAAAAAAATGTTCTTTAAGCCCCATCTTTTTGGGCTGCTAAACCAAAATGAAACAGGAAATCGGGCTGTAAATTACATTACTGCGCAAGTTAAAAATGTCCTAGGTTGTATAGGAATCCAATTATGAGTATTAAGGCGTATAACGCATTAATGCTCATTATTGTTCTTTACAACCATTCAGCATAATCAGCAACTGTACCATACTACCTCAAAACTATTGTAAATGCATAAAGTATTTTGCTGATTTTAGGGTGTAAAGCACATTGTGTTTGACAACTGTTCACTGACAACAACTTCACGCCCTAAATATTAAAAAGATAACGATTTAAATGTACCTTACTACCTAAAAAAATAATTAAACATAATTTTTTGTTCGTCTCATTTGTTCTTTACTTCCTTACACTAAAGTTTACTTTGTCTTTTACTATGTAATACAACATTTTTAGCCCTTATTTTCATGTAGTTATGGTATCTATTGAAAAAGATGTCTGTCTGTTTTTGTTTTTAGTATTAAAATAATAATAAAACGACTAATTTCGATTTAATTTCTTCGAATTCGAATTGATAATAATTTAATTAATATCAGTTTTACGAGTAGGTATCCAGTGTGTTTAAGTTTTAAGACTGTGGTTTACAATAGTAAATAATTTTACATTATTGTCCTTTACCATTTAATATTTTTAGTTTGCTCATACAGTTTCAAGTAATAGTTTTTATAATTATTATTCAGGTTAGATAATATTTTATCTGCGACAAAAAAAGACGTGTTAGGTACTTATATTTTATGTTTTATAACTCAATGGTTTTACGTGTGTATGTGTACTACCTATTTACCTATCAGTCTGTGGCATCACAGTTCTTGAACAGATGAATCGATTTTGGTTTAGTTTTTGTATTTGTTTGTAAACACCTGTTCAAGAGAGTTTTTTCTATGTTTGAAGAAAATCAGTCGAGCCGTTTAAAACTATGGGGGGGGGGGGGTCTGAAGGTGGGGATAAACAACCCAAAACAGGAAATACACTCGAGTGGGATATCAAATGAAAGGGCATAATTTATATATTAGTTCAGCCGGAAGGCAACTTGAATTTCAATCGAATATTACTTTGAATCGTTTTTGTACTTATTTCAATTTCAGAACACACACAATATCTTTTCAAGAATTATTATTGAAAGATAATAAATATATAAGGTTGGGGAAACAGTTTCTTCGCATTTTATATAAAAATTCATTTCATTTCATTCAATTCGTTGGTGCCCCTTCCCATTCCCGATCGGGTTCAACCCGCTGGGCGACGGAAGGTGTGGCGATATAGGTCAGCAGATTGGGATGGACTGCGTGAATTTTATGCATCCTACCCATGGAGGCAGTTGTGTTTCTCATCGGAAGATCCTGATGCATGCGCAAACTCGATCGCTGATGTGGTGCTGCAGGGAATGGAATGTTTTATTCCAAACTCAACAGTACCCATCGGTGGTACGAGTAAACCATGGTTCGACAAGCCTAGTGCTGAGGCTGTAAAGCTGAAGCAACAGGCTTATCGGTCCTGGACCACAGCGCGGGCTCGTCAGGATCCAAGAACTACCGACCTGAAAAAGAGTTACAACGCTGCCTCCAGGTTCCTCAAAAAGCAGCTCGCGAGAGCAAAATTCGACCACATCGGTAGAATTGGCGAGCGCCTTTCAAGCTACCCCTCCGGGAGAAGAGCTTTTTGGGCCCTCGCCAAAGCTGTCGAAGGAAACTTTTGTCGCGCGTCTCTTCCATCTCTGCGCACAGCGGACAACCGTCTGGCACACGCCGCCAAGGATAAAGCCGATCTTCTGGGCGAAATCTTTGCGGCCAATTCAACTCTTGACGACGAGGGAGAAACTCCACCTACGATCCCTGAGTGTGAGTCCAGCATGCCGGAGATTCGCTTTACTCAGAAAGCAGTCCGGCGTGCCCTCCGCTCCCTCGACGTCAAGAAGTCATCGGGTCCAGATGGCATACCAGCAATTGTCCTGCAGACGTGTTCAGCTGAGCTGTCTCCAGTCCTTGCCCGGCTTTTTACTCTCTCCTATCGCAGTGGTCGTGTCCCCGCTTCATGGAAGATCGCTCATGTACACCCCATACCCAAAAAGGGTGACCGAACGGACCCGTCGAATTATAGGCCTATAGCAATTACCTCTTTGCTTTCAAAGGTGATAGAGCGAATTATCAACGTGCAGCTCTTAGGGTACCTTGAAGATTCCCAGCTTTTAAATGGCCGGCAATATGGCTTCCGCCATGGTCGCTCCGCTGGGGATCTTCTGGTGTACCTCACCCACAGTTGGGCTGAAGCCATTGAAAGCAAAGGGGAAGCTCTGGCTGTCAGCCTTGATATTGCTAAGGCCTTCGATCGGGTCTGGCATAGGGCTCTTCTATCGAAGCTACCATCTTACGGGATACCCGAGGGACTTTGCACCTGGCTATCCAGCTTCCTTGATGGGCGCAGCATACAAGTCGTTGTCGACGGTTGTTGCTTTAGCATCAAGCCCATCAATGCTGGTGTGCCCCAGGGTTGTGTGCTGTCGCCGACGCTGTTCATTTTGCATATCAATGATATGTTGTCCATTGACAGCATTCATTGTTATGCGGATGACAGCACTGGCGACGCGCATTACTCTGGACGTGCAAACGTCCCTCGATCATTTGTGGAGGAAAGTCGGGTTAGACTTGTGTCTAAGGTAGAGAACTCCTTAGAGAGAGTCGCTGAGTGGGGAAGACAAAACCTTGTCCAATTCAATCCCACAAAGACACAGGTCTGCGTATTCTCAGCCAAGAAAACCCCATTCGTACATGCGCTTCAGTTCCAAGGAACACCCCTTACCACCTCGAAGAGTATTGGGATCCTTGGTGTCGACATTGCAAACAATGTACAGTTCAGGGGCCACCTTGAAGGCAAGGCAAAACTTGCCTCCAAGAAGCTGGGAGTGCTAAACCGGTCCAAGCAGTACTTCACTCCGCGGCAACGCCTTGTGCTTTACAAAGCCCAGGTGCGGCCGCATATGGAGTACTGCTCACACTTGTGGGCCGGGGCACCCGCTTACCAGCTAAATCCCCTGGACAGTATCCAACGTCGAGCCGTTCGCATTGTCGACGATCCCATACTCACAGACGGCTTAGATACGCTTGGCCTTCGGAGAGACTTCGCGTCTCTCTGCGTATTCTACCGACTATATAACGGAGAGTGTTCCGAGGAACTGTTTAGAATGGTGCCTTCGTCTTCTTTTTACCACCGCACCGCACGCCATCGGCTGGGCGTTCATCCCCATTTCCTTGAGCCGCTTCACTCTTGTACGCAACGGTTCTCTAGAACGTTCCTCTTGCGCACCGTGGGGATTTGGAATGAGCTCCCAGCCGTGGTTTTCCCACAGCGCTTCGACATGGGGTTTTTTAAAAAGGGTGTCATAAGATTTCTTCGAGGCCGGCAGCGCGTTGGTGACACCTCTGGTGTTGCAAACGTCCATAGGCGACGGTAACCGCTTTCCATCAGGTGGGCCGTCTGCCTGTCTGCTGTCCTCTAGCGATAAAAAAAAAAAACATTCAAAAGGTTTTTTTTATAAAGTTTATTTACATTTGCCTAAAGTATGTAGGTGCCATTTTGTTGGATAACTTTTTGCCATCTTGTAAGTAGGGACGTGATCCCATTGCTATAAAAAAATTTGGGGTTTCTGATCAAAAAACTGCGACAAGTGGTTTTGGCAGTCCTCTCGTGATGTTAACCTGACACTGCCTAAGGAACTGCAAAAACCGAAACAGGTGAAAATCTGAAGGTGCAAGGCCAGGACTATACGGCGGATGCATTAACACCTCCGAGCCAAACTCTCGTAATTTTTGCTGAGTGGCTAAAGATGTGTGAGGTCTAGCGTTTTCATGGTGAAAAACCACACCCCTTCTGTTGATTAATTCTGGCCGCTTTCTCTCAAATTTTTGCTTTAATCTCATCAGTTGTTCGCAGTACAGTTCAGAATCGATGGTCCTGCCTGGCGGTAACAGCTCATAATGAATAATGCCCTTCCAATCCCACCATACATACAGCACCACCTTGTTGCGAGTTAACCCGGGGTTCGCCACAGTCTGTGAAGCCTGACCGGCCTTTGACCACGATCTTTTTCGCACGTTCTTGTCGTACGTGATCCAATTTTCATCATATTCAGTCAATTATCAGCGTCTTCAAAAATGGTTCGGTTTTATTACGTCGTAATAAAGAATCACAAATAAGTACACGGTTAATTAGGTTTCTGTCAGTGAGCTCATGAGGCACCCAAATATCGAGCTTTTGTGTACCCAGCTTTTTTGAAATGCGCCAAAACCGTTTTGTGGTCAATTCCCAGTGCTCCAGCTACATCGTAAATACTAATACGCCGATCTTGCTCCAATTTTTAAAAAATGGCATCAATTTTGTCCGTAACAGGGCGACCAGAGCGACGTGCCTCCTTGATATCAAAATTTCCGGATTGAAAACGCTTAAACCAAATTTGCGCCACTCTCACAGATACTGCATTTGGTCCATAAACATCACAAATTTATTTCGCGGCTTGTGTTGCATTTTTACCTTTTTTATAGTAAAATTTTAAAATGAATTGAACTTCTTCATTACATTCACTCATTTTAACAATAAGAAAAACAAATGAAAATCACACATTTTCCTAATTTGAATTTGGAGTTGTCTTCTTTAAAATTAAAACTTTTTAATGATACCAAAACCAGCCAGATACAAATGGTATAGCCAAAGAGATCTAATTACAAGTTCATACATACTATATGCGAAAAGATTTTTTCCTCAACCTATCTCAGATCGAGAATCAACGGAACCAATTGCTTCCGGTACCTATGTTAAATGATGTTAGTAATCCTCTAGATCCAAATAATCTAAGTAAAATAGCGATATTATTGAAGATAGTGAAGAAGAAAATTTTATGAAATGCTGTAAGCCAAGGATGTTTATTACTTCTAGTGCTGATGATGAAGTTAATACTTCCACATCCTCTCGATGGGGTACCCCCCACCCCGTTTAACCCTTTTTATTATGAAAATTGAACAATTTTAAATGCAAACTTTGTGATTTACAACACAATTAAACATTGCTATTATCATTTACTACCTAATATTATACAACTTTTTTACGCTAGGTTATATTTACTGCCTAAGTTAATAACGTTAGCTGTGTTTAAATGGGTTTAAAGGACATTTTGTAGTTTTTTTTAGGTAGTAAAGCAAAACTATTTTGGAAACTATTATATTTAGGCTTCATTTAATAATATTTACTTAAAATATAGGAAAATGTAAGTATTTTTCTCATAGATTGTTTTTATATAATCATTGAGACAAAAAAGTTATAGCTAATTTTGTTTTATTTTTTAAGTTTTTTGGCTCTCCTGAACAGTAGCTGTTTTGTGCTATACGCCCTTTGAGCCCAGAGGTATCGATATATTTCACATCAAACTTAATCCCTCTCGGCCATAGATGATACACTATATATAGAGACTCTCGGCTCAGGCTGTGGGAATGGGAGGGAACCGCGGCGATAAGCGATGCGCAGCGTATGCGAGGTCTATGGGCGGAACTAACTACTTCGCTAAACGTATACCTGCGTCATATACCAGTTGTTCAACCGTGCCTCAAGCTCAGGTCACCCATGCAGATGCACCCGAGATGCAGAGTGACCAACCCACCAAAAGAGGTGGGACCCGTCGCATCCCCACGACGTGCAGACCCCTGCGATGGAATCATGGGAGGTAATTTTGCGCATACCTGTGTCTCCGGAGGCCAATCTGACGACGGCGTCCGGAGAGCGCCTGCGCAGCTCGCTCCCTTACTCTCTCAGCGGCTTCCTTGCGAGACTTTGCTGCCTTGCAAAAGGAAGAAACCACTGACCAATGATCGTCGCTGTGGAGCATAGCCTCAAGCATAGCCCTCAGCGAATCGATCAGTCCTACGATGGCCTCGGCCTCGAACTTCTAAACCTTTTTTGTAAAACAAATTTGGTCTCTAAGTCAACAGCGTTGCCCCAAAGTAAAATACCATATGACATGAGTTGACTCTATGAAAATAACTTAAATAAACTAGTCTAGCAATCTCTTCGTCAGTGAACTGCGTAACTCTTCTGACTGCATCTATCTATTGCATTAAGCCGATCTTAGACTGATCATTTCTGTCTTTCAATTTGGACGAATCAACTAAAGGGATTCATATTTAATACATATATATAAAGTTGAATCATTCAATGTCATTGAATACCGTCATGTACTTTCAGTTCTGTGGTTTTCAACCAAATTGCTTCAATTCAACCAAATTCAAACAGTACTTGTCTCTCAAGTTCATCAACCTATCACATCCTAAAGGTTGGTAATGCATTGGCTTGGTCATTGGTGTTGCAAACGTCTTTATGATATGGTAACCACTTTCTAAGAGCTGAGTCGTCTGCCTGAATGCCAACTTTGCTATAAAGAAATTATGCCTTTTATAATCTTTAGCCAGAGTAGAATATTAGAACAATCAGCAATGATACTCGGACAAACACTGGAGTTAAACCATATCAGAACCCCCTAAGAAAAGTGTATATTTGAGGGATTACACTGGGGTTTTTTTAAATAACAATCGGCAAAGAAACATATTGTATATTCCCAAGCTAAGCTAGTTACGCTTGTATTATGGTTGATATACACTCTGGGACCGAACTCAGACACCCAAATCATAGTAAGTAACTTAGAGTTCGTTGACGAAATTTACAATGCACGAAATTGAACACGAAGCCTCACACCGTTTCAGCAAGTTCGGCCGGCTGAGACTTAGCCCGCTCAACAACAGAGGCCGTCAATTAATTGTAAACAGTAGAACTACAAAATTTAAACTGCAAAGCCAGCTCTGACTATAAGTATTCGAGACTGTACTTTCTATACAAGATGATAAGACCTAGGTTAGAAAAGCCGCTGGACAAGCGTACTTCTCATATTGGCCACATTGGGTGCGTTAAGCTACATGCCTAAAAAAATATTTCTTTGTTTTGACCAGTACTGCAAATAACAAGGACACTACAGGAAAGGAACAATAATCTAAGCTACCCTACAAGGGATAAAAGAAAGAGAGAACTAATTCGATATTATGTCCATTTACCATGGGTGCCCACCTGCATGTGACAGCAGGCGCAATATAGCGCATGCGCGACCCCGGGATTCGCCCGGAACTGCCTGGCACCACCCCCCCCTTTTAATCGTAGTGATGGAGCATGGGCCGCGTTGCGAAACCTATCTTCTAGAACTTATTAAATTCGGTTTGATTGTGTTCAACGGAATTTTTGGATGATCGCATTTCTAGGAATTTTTTATATTTTATTTATAGAATTCGAGTAGAATAAAATTTTTAGCGTTACCGGTTTGAATAAAAAGGTAAGCGAGTGAGTTGATGACTATTAGTCCTCCAGGTCTTTATACTTAAGAGGAGTGTTTTGGCGGAAATTGAAAAGAGACGATGTGCTGTGCAGTTTTATTTTCTAAAAATGTGATATATTTTTAGCTTTTTTTAATAAGTAATTGTGATTTTGTGAGAAATGTGAAATGTATAGTCAATTGTGGCCTTGCGAGTCTTCACAAGAACTTCGTTGCAATTTAGGCGCTACTTGTAGCCTACAATTTAACTGTGATATCTATAAGCAGACTTAGACTTTAAGTTAGACGTATATTTTTTACCCATCTAGAGCCGCATAAAAAAAATACGCAATTAAAATTGGGTTTACTATGGTCATGTCACGTCCTATCTATAAGGGCAAATAGTCTATGGGCTCTTATCCACGCTGGAGGCAATTAGAAAACCGATAATTCGGCACGCAGCATCCCTCTGAATTCGTCTACCACGTTACATCACTACGCTGCACCACTTTCAAGGTTACATCTTTCAGTGGGCTGCAAGCGGCCGGCGAGATCGCACGATGCTCGTAACGAAATGAGCTCGCCACGCGACAGGAACGACAACGTAGAGTTATTGCCATTGAAGTCTGCCCTTGTTAACAGCAATCGTGATGATGACACGTACTATCCTCCTACCAATCACAACAATAATCCATCGAGCTCGAACGCTGCCGATTACATGTTATTATCGAAAAGGACGCCGGCGTCGAAAAGGTATTCTATTTTTGAATGTTTTGTTTTGTTTTTCTGACTGAAATGAAAATAATTCTGCGATAGATATTGTTAAGGCATCTATGTTTTCTTGGTGGTTTTTAAATAAAATTAAGTACAATAAAGAAATAAATTAACAATATTTTGACTATAATTGATATTGGAGTAACGGCGTTCGAATTTGCGAGAAATTGAATATAAGTAATAAGTTATTGTAAATTAATATAAGTTAATGTACAAAGAAAAATATTATTTAGGATTAATTTGGTGGTTCAGTGGTCAAGGGATGCGAGCGTTAGCCGCTTGACTTACAAGCTTTGTTTTTGGTTTAATCCCGCTAATGTAATTTCGAAACGGCCTTTTGTAATGCAAGCATAACTGAATTATTATTATTTTGGCTATAGTAGAATACATTTCAAAACAATTTACGTTGCAATTATTTTTATAGATCTACAATTTACAATGTGTTGAGCAATGTCCATCGCATATTTCGAAATTTAGAGGGTGGGAAAATACACAGTAACGACTTTGGGGGCTAATATATATATATAATTTTATATATATATATATTGCTTACAACTTCAGCAGAAAACCATTATAAAACACCGTTATGATTTTTAAGATCTGACCAACGATTCCCCATACGATTACGCAGCACTAATTGAGCACTAAATTATTAGCTGATGTGCATCTCGCTCCAACTGTATCATAGCGCGGTCACGAATAGTACAACTGCTAGCTTAATTAAAAGTTAGCAGTGTTCTCATTTTTAGTCCACCTATCACAGCACCAAATATCTGTTATCAGCACTAAATTACCACTAAATTTTGATAAATAAAACGAGTGATTCTGCTGACTTGTATTTCTAGCTTTACAGACGTGTAAAAGTGGCTTGATTTTTTAAGTTTGCGGCCAGTGATTACATTTATACAGTAGATAGTATACAGTAATATAAACACTTTTTGTTTTAACGTTTTTGTCTAACATACATCGGACCCAAAATATGTGAAAAAAATTGAACCAATTAAAACATAATTAGATTTTGGGTTTTCATGCACAAAACTTTTTAATCTGCAGTTTATTCGTTAGTAGTATTAGGGTAATAGTTCACTTTAATTAGATATTGTTACGTACGAGCGGGGTACGCACTTATGGATTGGAAGAAAACACCAGTTTTAAATTTAAAAGCTTTTATTAACTCACACAGCCGCACGTAGTACCTCTCTGCAGGGTTGCCCCTATACGCACGACCAACGATGCACAGTCCCAACAATAAGTTGCCACACCCTCAATACCGTCGCCGATATTGCGCGGATCACCTCCAATATTATCGCGCCTAGCTCGCTTCTGGTTTCCCTCTCGAACTACGCTACACACCTCCTTTGCGTATCTGTCCACCAAACTTCTCACTAAATTCACCACTTAGTTCGTCTCTGTCCTCTATTAACGTTCTCTAATATCGCACTTGTCGTTTCACCGTCTAGGACTGAACTCAACTTTAAACTGCAACTTTCAACTCTAAAAAGTGCCCGGTAGGCGCGCCTTACGCTGTTTATATACCCGGAAGAATTTTCTAGAAACCATATATTTATCTCTGTCTTTTCTTTCCCGAACCTTCTGTTCGGGAACTTTCGTTTATACATCTATCCCTTCCTAACATCTATCTATCTCTTTCTCTCTTTTGTCGTCTATCTCTTTCTAACATCTATCTATCTCTTTCTTTCGTTTATCGTCTATCTTTTTCTAACATCTGTCCGTCCTTGTCTTTTCCTTCCAGAAATGTCTAGTATTTTCTAAAAGTTCTAAAACTGATTTACGCTGCTGGGCAGTTCCACCCTCGGTCGCCACAATATGTTATATTATTTCAAAAGCCATGCACAAAAACATGAATCTTGCAACAAATAACCTTGCATGAAACTGGTACCGTAAAACGGGGTCGATAGGCACGTTTCGTAATTTTGTATTCGATTATCTTTAATTATTTTTATGTCTGAATAAACGCTTACATTATTTTCAAATGTGTCTTATCGTTAATTTTATCATTTTATAACAATTTCATTGCTTTTAGTAATACATTTAGAAATAAATTGACAAAATATAAAGGGCTTTGGTCGGAGGTTGGCATGATTTTTTTATGAGCGGCCACTTTTTTAACTATTGCTATTTTATAGTTCTATACTTGAGATACAAGACAATTAAAAAAACTTGGTCCTGAGTTACATCGGAGCCGAGCTATTTAAGATCAAAATCGTACTGCGTGAACTTAAGGTATCAGTTTTATGCAAGGTTGTTGTTGTTGCAAGATTCATGTTTTTGTGCATGGCTTTTGAAATAATATAACATATGTAATTAAAGTGAACTATTACCCTAATTGAACATGTTTGTTATTAGAACATAGGTACTTATACACATAATAAAATGTAGTTGTTCTTACAATTACATTTATTACACAAAACCTTTTTACAATTATATTTATTAATCCACTAATTACATCCTATATATCTATAGTCATACGCGAAAAAAAGAAAACTAAATAAAATGCTCACTATAATGACATTAAATGTGCACTTTATTTAGTTTTCGATATCGGGTTCTTCATACGCTTCGTTCTCTACATCATGCCTGATTATTGTATCTAGAAACTGAGCAGGAGAAGACAAATGGTTTTGTGTGGAAACCACAAGTGGAAAAACTTCAACTGACAAGTGACAAAATGAATCGCAACAAAAGTTTAACTTGAAGTGTTACGGGCAGATTGTTAATGTACTTGTCCAATTTGAAAACCTGCCCGTAAAACTTCAAGTTAAAATTTGTTGCGATTCATTTTGTCACTTGTCAGTTGAAGTTTTTCCACTTGTGCGTTGCGATTCGTTCTTCTACTTGTCCCTTGCGATTCATTTTTCCACTTATCCGTTGCCATTCGTTTTTCCACTTGTCCGTTGCGATTCGTTTTTCCACTTGTCCGTTGAAGTTTCACTTCTAATATGTGTCCCAGCACACATTTCAATTTTTCGCAGGTTTACTGCAAATTATGATTTGGTTAGGTTGCATTTTTTATGTAAACATATTTTATTTTATTAAACAAAAAACTGGATTCGATCCGGAACCAAAAAAACATCCATAGTCTACTCTAAAATGATACACATACAACGGAACGTTAACAAATGCCCATCTTTCGTCATCAATCTTCATTCGAACCTCAAATTCTGTTAACAGAAAAATATTTCCAAAAAAAATTATTCAAAAATATTTCGTTTGCTCAGTTTTGATGAAGAGGCTCCGAAACTACTGAACCGATTTAAAAAATTCTTTCACTGTTGGCAAGCTACGCTATTCCGGGGTGGCATAGGCTTATTATATTTACAAAAAAATTAGGGATCCTTACTAAAACTCCAATAATGATACCCAAGGTGATTTTTTATTCCTTAAATCGCTTGCGCTGCGAAAACTATTGGTGATAGAATAAAATAATGTACTACGACTTTGTAGAACACATCATTATTTACAAAAAGTGTCGCGACAGCATATGTCTAGCTATTATAGTTATGCCACAATAAGTGTTCTTTTATTTTAAAATTTTAATTAAAATGCCGCCGCTAGAAAATGCTCTTTTTTGTATCTTGGTATTAATCCTTATCAAAATAAATTACTTCATATTCAAGACTGCTTCAATACCTTTATATAACTTTTTGAGTTATTCAATTCGGACATCCCATTCGAAAGATATAACGAGTTTAAAAATGTAAGAATTAGACCACGTGACTGTGACGCTTTTTCGTGAGCGAAAATTCGTAAGACCCCCTCTATATAGAAGTTTCACTTCAAAAAGTTTCACTTCAAAAGCAAAGAAAGTAAATCCAATAACTAATATGAAAGAAGGACATAAAAACAAATTTTCAGATAAACCAAAAGCTGTCAAGATCGGGGCTAGTCGAGATTGCTTCGGCGAAAGGCGCAAATTGATACAACAACGTAATCGAAAACCTAACGCGACTGTTTGAAATAAATTAGATTTCTTCCAATACAAATATTGTTTGAAAATCCAATTAATTTCTGAGAATGATATTAGCTTTTTGTTAGGGTACCGCGACCATTTTGGTAAAATCATAAGGCTTCTACCTCCTATTTCATAGTTCAATAGTAGATGGGTGTCATATTTCAACGACTTCTAAAGACAATTATTTATTTAAATAAACGTTATTCCTTATGAAACCCACCTTTCGAAAAAAAATACAGATAGATCGATGTACCATTCATACTAATAAATAAATATAAATTCATGTTTGGGCTAAATCATAAATCATGGTAACACTGTTACACGTCTATTTTTTGATTAATTTAAATATATGGGATAAACTTATCATGTATGTAAGTCCGTTCTTATTCGGCTCGAAGGACCATTAATAAAATTGATCGGATTGTATGGCTGATGTGTGTGTAAGTTAAATAAATGAAATGTAAAATTGCTCATAATTGCCTGCCATTGATTCATTTTCCTAGCGTGTTGTACAATATTTTTATCTTACAGACTGCTCTCACGAGCCGCTCAGCCGGCCCCGACGCCGATGCTGACACTGTGCGGGGCGCCACCACCTTCCAGAAAGCGCGAGGAGTTGGCGGCGCTTGCAAATCTGCGTAAGAAGGTCTCACCTGCTTTGCTGCAGCATTACAGGTTTGCTCCACATTTTAAGAATTCTATTCTACACTTATGTGTGGGTGGTTGTTAACGTGACGGGCACGTAGGTACCCCCGGCAACGAAACTCAACGAACACGCGCACATTTAATAGAAGTTTCTTCTTTTAAATCCTCCATGCGAGTATGGAATACTCCAAAAGTCTCTTGCCAAAAAAAGGGAGAAGCTATGGAGCTTCTCCCTTTTTTTGGTCGCTGCTGTTTTTTGTATAAATAGTAGGCTAGAATAAGCTTCTTCTTTGCATTCGAGATAAAATACGTGCACTTCTTTGTCCTTTTCGTACAGTCTACAAAACTGATATCGATAACAACGGACGCGCACACGTTGTATTTAGCGGATCGTGTACAAAGGTAACCGTTTGGTGTCGGCCCGTTGACAAAAAGTTGTTGACAAGAGGCCCTACTTGCCGATATACTAATGTGATAGTCATCCACTAATTTATAAATCTATTTAATAAAATAAGAGTATCTGTCTGTCATATCATAATAAATGTTAAACTTTCAAGTAAAAACTGCTATTTATATAATTAATATAATAACAAACGGTATTATAATTTTTGTCTGATACCCTGAAGTCTCGAATAAACTCCTAAACGGTTCAATAGATTTCAATTAAAAAATGAAAAATGAAAAAGGAATCTTAAGTTTCCGTGTATCTTCCATTATCATATCTTGCAGGGCTCAGATATAAATATAAAAGCTAAGTGAAGCACACAAAAAATAGTGTGTACAGCTATAATAATTTATTTATTTCAATCCAATATATATCCAGATAACACAGACCAATATACACAGATAACTACACAAATGAACACACGCAATAATATTAGTATTTTTTCCTTATATCTATGTTAGTAATTAGACTGATTAACTATTATTTGACTAACACCGATTTCGTCCTCTTAATAAAGGAAGGACCAAGTCCAAGTGGGCAGTCAAATTTATCGGCTGTTCACTTCAAGATGCTGTTACTGCTATCACGCAATTTGCTTATTATCTATGCTGTTTTTTCCGCTATAAAGCATTAAAGCCATCATCTGTGTGCGCTTCGGCGAACATAGACGACGGTTGCCGCAACAGCACCCAGAGGGAGTTATTGTATTGGACTCGTAGAGCATTATAAGGTGTTTGGCTATATTTGAATCGCAGACTAGACTAGTACAAAGAGGTACAGTAAGTCTTAAGCAAAGCTATTTTAAGCGTATCTACACCGAGCAAATTTGTAGAGCACTATGTTCAGTGATCTCAAACGTCATAGAGCGAGATCGGTAGTTGCCAGTCGGTATATTTGTACCCAAAATCGGTATTTGACAAAAATATACAATATTCAATCAAATTCGTTTACTTATTGAAAAAAAAACTTACAGACTAATTTATAACAATCATGCATGAACGTCATAACTTAATAATCTTATTTTGTAGGCACTCTTTACGAAAGTTACTCTCTTCAAAGTTAAGAAAATTAATGAAAAAATAAAACCGAATTCCTGTTTATATAGTCTGGACAGGTAAATTCCCGAGCGGGAAGCCCCTTATGACATCAAGTGTAGGAAACAAGGGTATACCCCAAATGGAACATTCTGCATTAGGTCCATCCATACTTACTATTGAGGGCTTCCCCGTAACATTCATCATAAATTAAAAGGGTTGCCAACTTAAAAGTGTAAAATCGGTAAAAAATCGCGAGAATTTCCATGTATACTCTGAAATCGTAGAAAAATCGTTATATTTCGGTATGTCGGTAGAACAGAGCCCATATCGGTAGAAATACCGAAAAATCGGTAGGTTCGAGACCACTGACTATGTTTGACCGGACTGACAATGTCCTACGCCTACTGCACTATAAAGCGAAGAATGAACGAAGAACACTGAACTGATTAGTGGAATAAAATATAGACTTTGCGATTGGTTTTCGTTTCATTTTTGACCTTGGACTGCAATGCCACTTTGTTTGCCGCATCTATGAGTTCGCAACACGCAACCTTCGCGTCGGTAAAGGGTGAAATTTGCAAATTCGATTTTGCTTGTTACCTTGTTACTTGTTGTTGTTTTGGTTGACTTGTCTCATTAAAAGAGGGTTAACATTATGCGGTCAACAATAGTAAAATATATATAAAGATTTATTTAAATGAATAACGGCATTTAAATTGATTGGTGAGTTAATTATAATATTTATTTTATACAGAATTAGGCTTAGGTATTATATAGATATGCAACATAGAATAAATATAAGTAATTTAAGGAACGTGCGGCTAAATTAAGTAAATTGTCACTATTATGTAGTTTAAATAATATTTAGTGTGGTAAGTTTCATTATAAATAAATCACAAGGGATAGGCACAAATCATTTTTCTTGGCCATATATCCAGAATATTGTTTAATGGTGCATAAAACTTTTTAAAAAATATAAGTATAAAAAAAATTTATTTTACTATTTAAACTGTACCGGTCTTATTCATTTTGAGTTAGAGTAAGTTTGTTGGCTTCTTTAAGGTTCTTATAGAAACATGCAAACTAACTCTAACTAATATGAATAAGCCCGTATATATATTACAATGGATATAATTAAGACATACGAGTAGTTACTCATTACGCTCATATACAATCAAGGAGACCGAGTTGTCAAGACGATGATAATTGTCAAGTTGATTACACTGTCGGCTTTCTTATTAATTATTATCTTTAAGCCGATGTAAGATTGTTCATTACTGTCTTTCAACTGTTAAACATAAACTTGAATCATTCAACGTCATTAAGCACCAGCGTGTCCTTTCAGTTCAGCGCCTTTCAACAAAATTACTTCAACTCAAGCGGCGCAAATATGCAACCCTCAGTAAGGGACTCTCCATCACCTTGTCCTGTTCCGCACGATTGCGTCTCTAACTAATTTCATACCGAACTTTTCCAAGTATCTGCAATCTATTTGTACAGTCAGAGACAACATGTCGTATGTTTGTGCCGTTTGCTTTTGTAATGTAGGACTCATTGACTTGTAATAAATTTAATTAAGTTAATCCGTCTAATCATAATCCGTCGTCCATACGTGAGCACGTCCCGCGGTTTTCCCAGAGCGCTAAAATATTATGGGGCTCTTCAAAATGGGCGTAAACAGATACTAAAGAGTCTCAACGAGGTAGGCAATGCATCGGCTCCCTTAGTGTTGCAGATGTCCATGGGCGACGGTAGCCATTTGCAATCAAGTGGATCCGTCTGCCTATAGGCAAACATAAAAAAATATCAGCTTAACGTAAAAAGAGCACTTCAACATAACGGTACATACGCACCCGTATTATGACTATAGACGTCATGCAGAGAAAACGAAATCTTATTATCGACTCTCAGGACTGTCACAATAACCCAGTAATTTGTCTTTCAATAGGAGCACAAACAAGAACAACCACGAGCAAACAAGTAAAGATGACAATGAAACCGAGCACCTGGATAACCGGCCGAAACTTTTACAAAGGGTAAGATATATCTACTCATTTAACTACTACTATTTTCTTTGTGTGAGAAAAGTACTGAACGGATTTTAATGAAACTTGAAATGAAGCTAACTCCTATCCCGGGGAGTAGCTACTATTATCCCGATAAATGACGTCGTTTCCGTGGGATAGACGAAAAGAGCGAAGGTGTCGCTGCGATCGCTTCTTTTTTGAAAACTACTGAACGGATTTTAATGAAACTTGAAATAGAACTAACTCCTATCCCGGGGAGTAGCTTAGGATACTTTTATCCCGATAAACGACGTCGTTTCCGTGGGATAGACGAAAAGAGCGAAGGTGTTGCTGCGATCGCTTCTTTTATGAAAACTACTGAACGGATTTTAATAAAACTTGAAATGGAGCTAACGCCTATCCCGGGGAGTAGCTTAGGATACTTTTATCCCGATAAATGACGTCGTTTCCGTGGGATAGACGAAAAGAGCGAAGGTGTCGCTGCGATCGTTTCTTTTTTGAAAACTACTGAACGTATATGAATGGAACTCGCCATAGTGCTGGCTTATAGCCCGAGTCAACACTAAGAAGACTTGAAAATAACTTTAATATTAGATAATGAAGCAGTTGGGAAATTAAAACTAACTTAAAAAAATTTAACTAATTTATAAACTAAACCATCTTAAAATTAATCTACACTACAAAAAAAACTTAAAAATTAAACTAAACTAAATAAAGCTATACTTACAAAATAACATAAATCTATAAATAAAAATTTGACTCCAAATCGCTGTTGGCGGGGAGCGTGCCCAAAATGCTGGCCGCATTTCCGCGTTTGATGGCAACGCTAAGTGCAAGCCAGCCTTTTGGTCACGCGAGACCTCAATTAGACGCGTTGAGAAGTCACACTAGAATACATTTTATTCTAATAAATGTCATTTTTTTCCTTGGAATAGACGGATTAACAAAATAGATGGCATTGTTTTTTATTCGCCAACAAAAACCTTCGTTGTCATAAACAATATGTCCTTTATTGCATTACATACTTCAAATCAGGTTGGCTTCGACTTACCTTTATATTATGCTGGGTAGTTGTTTAGACTATATGGATTTAATTTCTTTGATATACATTTGATAAACAATTATGTTTTGTGTAAAAAAAATATCAGTTTTTGTGTAAGTAACATAAAGCTGTACAGGGCAAACTCTAGTAGGTAAAATATTTTTAGGCAAAAGTCGCCTAATTTTATCGCGTTAAAGAGATCTCTCTCGGCGACCTATTTTAAAGGATATTCTTATCTAACCAAACGAGCTAGTTGTAAGTGTTGCGTAAAAGATGATATATATTATAGATAACTCTTTATTGTACTTTGGTGTACATGTGTGCATAAACAAACCAAAAATACAAAAATAAAAAAGATAGTACAACGCGCGGTCTCTTCCGGCTACCCTTAGTAGGTAAGGATTGATAGATTTTGACGGACTATTACTGAATCAGATATTACTGAATTTTTAAAATAAACTTGTCGAAGCCGATTTCGCCAAAAAATTTGCTTATACTTAAATTGGCTATTTTTTTAACTAAACAAACAGTACAATTATAAGTTTTAATTGTTTACTACATATTTCCTAATGTAACATAATAGAATGATATAAATGTGCTGAGTTAAACAGAAAACGAAAAAGCAGTAAGCACAATAAGTGTATTGTATTATCTAAGTATTGTTTAAAGATTGAGGACTACGTTCTACTTATTTGTGTTATTGTTATACTATAAAGTAGCACTAACAAGAAAAGTTAAATTTTATAAGGTTTTGTAAAAGCATTATTCAGTAAGAAATAATAAAAACGTAATATTTAAAGAGTATATATACTTTTTCAACTTACTATTAATATAAAATGTAACAAGATATGCCGTAGCACGTAGCCAGTTAACGTAGCGGCGTAGCATCCCATCTGCGACGCGACGTGCCCGATAAACGGTAATATATTATATAATACATACTTACATTTCTCGTAGCTTAATACTGTAAGTACAAGGGTTCAAGAAAATATTTTTTATTTGAACAGCAAATATTTAGTTACAAAGCTGTTGACTTCTATTTTTTATAATATTATCGATGATTTTATAAACTGTTGATAATATTTATATAATCATCGAGATTATGTAATAGAGCCAAAAATCCGCTTGTCAGCGGACTCGAGCTTATTTGTTATACGAGTATGATTTCTGATTTGTATCTTTAGCCTCAGCTAAAGTGAAGGTCTTTGACAGACACCCGACGAGAGACTGAAAAAGCACTTTTCACTACACAATTAGGCTTTTCAACACGCACGATTCTTCGTTAAAATCGATCATTATCTTAAAGTTATTGTCTTTTTCAACCAGTGTTTTTGGAAAAAATACTGCATAGTAAAACATCACCCTTGCCCTTTCCTTTAGGCTCCCGTCAAAAGCCTCCAAAGCCTTTTGAATACCCCCTACTTTATATCGTGGTGGGTGTGACGTACATAACACAACATCCCAAATTACTGCGCCATGGGACTCCCTTTGCAAAGTATATTTATTCTAACCTGTTTTGTTAGGCAATATTTACTGAAATTTGCATATTGTTATCAACATGTCATTGCATAATTCATGCCCTGTAATGTACTTGAGAATATGTAATTAAATCAAGGCGCCCTTTTCCAATTTAATAGAAGTGCTCGAATAATAATATTTTATAGGCTAGAAAATCTAAATAACAAAGAGTTTTATTTGCTTTTTGCAAAAGGAATAGAGATATTTTCGGAGAAGTGAAACTCTTATAAAATCATCAAGTCTCCGTCCGTGTATATTATTATATACTAAATATCAAGCAGACACAACTATTACCTTCTTTTAACTAAACTAAATTAGCTAAAGATTATTATCTCAACTATACTATTATTGCTTACTTTTATATGTATATAATATTGTTACGACCGAGGTCCCGACATAAGTCAAATTCACACCTGCATTTTATTACCTTTTCGGCATTAGGACTTTTTATGTTTGCTATGTGTTTAAAAGTTGTGATGGGAAGAACAGCCCATTGTGTATTGTACTCTTTTATGGTAGTCATTAGCCAGGTGTGATTCTTGGAAATTCCAGTCCACGCGGCCGAGCAGAAATATTGTATTTGTACTGTATAAAGCAATGCCCCAAGGGAGGGATGGACAGTCTAGCGATAGCTACAAGCGAAGCAAGACGTTAGTGACGGACTTTGCGCGTGTGATTGACTCGTGCATTGCTTTTGGACTAGTTCTGTACAGTTATATTTGTACCTGTGTTATACATGATTGACTTGAATTAAAATATATGATAGAAAGAAAGAAAATATTTATTTCTAAAAAAAAGCCAATTTCCCAGAAGCGATTTGTAGTTGTCGGGCGTAGAACAGTTGATTTATTCCGGCACAGTTTTCATTAAACCGGGGACCGGCTAATTATGTGGGGAACAAATGTCTAGCCATGCCACCTCCGTCAGGTCCCGGTCGAAGGGGAAGGCCAAATAAATGTTGGCTTGACGTCGTGAAGGATGACATGCGTGCCAATGGTCTCAAAACGGGGGATGCCGAAGACCGCGCGAAGTGGAGTAGAAAAAGTAGGAAAGCGGACCCTGGGCGTCGGAGTGAACGCTCCGAACACAACCGGGATTTAACGCTCGGATGATGATGAGTTTTCATTAAAATGATAGCTTACATACTTTCTTGAATGTGCGGTACTATGTGTCTCGGGAATCCCGCAGGAATTTACTTTATTTAATTATACACCATTGAATCCTACGACATAGCAAAAAGAGACAGTTAATTCAAAGATTTCTCAGCACTCAAAGAACTCTTAAACTCCAATAGCTCGTAAAATAAAGTGGTCAGCTTTACGACTCTTAGTTCAAATAGTTTTTAGATATCGAAACACTGGAGTTGGGGGTTCGTTTACGACTCCCATTCGTTCAGGATTCTTTTGAATTAAAATTTCTCGTGGACGAAATGCTTATATCCTTATACCTAAAATCTCAAATCCGTCTGATGCAAAAGACCTTAGACCCATAAGTATATTACCTTGTCTATCCAAAATTATGGAGAAAGTTGTCTGCCTAGAAAATAATCAGGTACTCCCCGAATTACAATCAGGTTTCAGGAAGGGTCGCGGTACGGCGACTGCACTTTTGGATGTTACCGATAATATACTTTGTGCGCAAGACAAAGGATTATGTACAATTTTAGTTTTACTTGATTTTTCTCGTGCATTTGATTCAATTAACATTGCTTTACTTCTATCTAAACTCAGTTATTATGGTTTTAATACGAACGCAGTACAATGGTTCCATAGTTACCTGAGTAACCGTTACCAATATGTAAAACTGAGTCATAACAATGGTTCAGCTATGGTATCGGATAAATTACCTATCATTAGAGGAGTACCTCAAGGGTCAATTTTGGGACCAATTTTGTTTATATTGTACTCGGCTGATATATAGCAGCGCATATAAAGTATTGTAAGTTCCATATTTACGCTGATGACACACAAATTTATATTTCTTGCAAGCCATCAGAAATAGATGAAGCCATAGCTAGACTTAATGATGATCTCTCACGGGTGGTCACCTGGTCCAAAAATAACTCATTGCTTTTAAATCCAGCAAAAAGAAATACCTTGTTTTTGGTAGTAAACATCAACTTGCCGAACTCAATCCCTTAAACATAGTGATGCTAATGGATAAGCCAATAGACAAGATCTATGAAGCACGTAATTTAGGTTTGATTGTAGATTGTGATCTAAGGTATGAAAAGCACATAGCTCATTCTGCAAAAAGCTGCTTTTATAAACTCAATATTTTGTATAAGATAAGGCCATATTTAAATGAAGCTCTTCGGGTTAAATTAGTGGAATCTTTAGTTTTGTCGCGATTGAACTATGCTGACGTAGTGATTGGCCCTCGTTTGCTATCCAGAACTCAGCGGTTTATCCAAAGGGTTCAAAATTCTTGTGCGCGGTTCTGTTTTAATATTCCATCAAGGGCTCATGTGACATCCTATTTGAATAAATGTTCAATGTTAAAAATGAAGCATCACCGGAAGCTCCACTTGGCGTGCCTCCTCTTTGGAGTTATAAAGCACAAATCTCCGGCTTACTTATACGAGAAGCTCTCATGGGCGTCCAATAGAAGGAAAATTGAAAGTCGTCAGTGTGCAATACAGCTTACAATGGAACGTCACAGAACAGCTGTATTCAGAGGTAGTTTCCGTTATGCAGCAACAAAGTGCTGGAATAACATTCCTCCACCTATAAGAAACGCCTCATCAGTGTCACTCTTTAGGGTCACACTAGAGAAATTCCTTTGTGAACACCAAAACGCACAAAGTGACTTAAGGCATGATACAAGTGCTTTATGACCAATTTTACTAATACCTATGATAGATAACATTAACAATAATCTGTTTATTTTATTTACATACTTGTTTTTTGTTCACGTACCTCACTGTTTATTTATCTATATATTAACATTTCGATGTAAATATGTCTAATTATCCGTTTCATTTTTATAAATATTAAGCTGTACCGATATATTATTTGTGTTGTATTATCCTCCGTGACTCTACCTGCTGGTCCCAGGCGGAAGAACAGCGCTGGCCTTAGCAGCTAGCATTACGCTGAGTCTGGGTCCAATTTTAGGACTTATATTGATACTGTTATCTTTTACTTTACTCAGTGTTGTTAAAATGTTTATTTGTCCTAAATAAAATAATTCTTTCTTTCTTTTTTTCTCTATAACAAACTAGCAGAACTAGCTTGCCGATCAGGTTGAGCAGCGACCACGCAACTTTTTTCTAATACATAAATTTTTAAACTCGTGATATCTTTCGAATGGAATGTCCGAATTGAATAATTCAAAAAGTTTTGTAAAAAATATTGAACCAGTCTTGAATATGAAGTAATTTATTTTGATAAGGATAAATACCAAGATACAAATATAGAGCCTTTTTAGTGGCGGCAATTCAATTAAATTTTTAAAATAAAAGAACACTTTTATGGCATAACTATAAATGTCGCGAAACATTTTGTAAATAATGGCGTGTTCTGCAAAGTCGTAGTACATTATTTCATTCTATCATTTTAAATATTTATTAGGTAATTATTTTTACACCTTGGGTTTACAATATTGGAGATTTAGTAAGGATCCCTATTTTTTTGTTGAAAATATAATATAGCCTATGTCACCCGGCGATAAAGTAGCTTGCCAACAGTGAAAGAATTTTTCAAATCGGTCCAGTAGTTTTGGAGCCTATTCAATGCAAACAAATAATGAAATCTTTCCTCTTTATAAGATTAGTATAGATTAATTAGTCTTGATACTTAGTATATAAAAAAAGCTGCAATAGATATTAAGATTTTTTATACACCATTACTTCGTTTAAGCTTAATTGCATGAGATCAACAGACAAGCGAAAATAGCCCACCTGATAAAAAGCGGTTACCAGCGCCTATGGATATTTCGACGGGTGCAAAGTAAAAAGAGATATCTGCAAAATAGCTACTTTACAGGAGAGCGAAAAGATGATTGTATTAACTTCAAAGAACATACGTAGCTGGCTTTTTTATGTACGAAAATTTATTGCAATAATGTGATATATACAAAACAAATAATGTCATATTGTAAAGAATTGTTTTATTAAAACGATTGTACAATAAACTAAAAATCATCATTTTGTAGATAACTTTATTTACTTTGCACCCGTCGATTTGTAAAAAAGGTAATGTAAAGGTACTGCTGAAACTCGCACACAATGATTATATTACACTGATGTTATGTAATAGACAGTAATCTGAGGTCATATCCAGACACCCAAGCCAGAGAAAAGTAGGTATAGAAAATTTATTCACGAAATCGCCTGTGCCGTTAATCGATCGTAGGCCCTTGTGTTATATTAAATAAGTAAAAACACTTATGGTCGTATTCATAGAGAGTTGAAGTAAGAAGCGTTCATTCTTTAACCAAATAGAACCGTTCACAGCTATTCTAACGCTTTATCAATAAGACATCAATAAGTATAAAGAAGTTGTGAATATAATAGCCCTGTAACAGCCCAAAGAATGTTGAGATGGATATGTGGTGTTACAAGAATGGATAAGGTGAGAAATGAGTACATAAGGGGGTCTTGGAAAGTTGCACCCGTGACTGAAAAATGGAGAGGATGAAGACTAAGTTGGTATGGGCGTATAATGAGGAGGGACGTGAGAGTCACGTGACAAAAAGAGTGTTAAACTACGAGATGAATGGGTACAAATTTAAAGGTAGACCAAAAAAAGATGGAAGGATTGTGTGAAGGATGATATGATGAAACATGTTGTGACAGAAGATATATGTTAGAATAGAGGAGTGTGAAAGGAAAAGACATATTGTGCCGACCCCAATTAATTGCGATATGGTGAAAGAAAAGAGTAACAGCCCAAAGAAGCGCTGAAGTCTAAATTCAATACGGGTGAAACCATGCATCTAGTGTACATGTAGCGAGAACAAAAAAACAGCTTAGCAAAAGGGTATAGTCACGTACCATTAACATTGTTACGCAAAGGAAATGCAATTGTGAGAATCGGATACGAACCTAAACTTCCTAGCATAATGGCCTGCAATTTCCGCAGGGTCATTCACGTCGTACTGAATTGGCTGTTGTCGTAAGTTGGGTAGGGCCCAAGGTCGAGGGAAGTTCCGCATCAGGTCAAGGACGCGACTACCTCGCGAGATGATGTTATAGATAGACTTTATTATCTGAATATAAGCTATGCGATATTTGAGAAGTTTGTTGGTTGTTTATTATTTTTTGAGCGGCGATAACAATGATGTAATTAAATAAGGAAACATTACTTCAACATTTTAACAATGTTCTTCAGTTCAAGTTTTCATAACATGTGCTTCTGGTATTCTTCAGCATCGATTGTGTATTTTCCAGATATTATTTTTTATAAAAATAGCTTCATTTTGCTTTCATCGGTGTATTTAAGTCACAGAATGGTATAAAGATACAAAGAAACGGAGCAACAAAATACAAATTTTAATATACCGCGAAACACAGCTAAGTAGTCTAAAATATAGACAGGTACTATATTCATAGCTTTTATTTCTATTAGCTCTTGTGAAAGCTGTTGAAAATCACGAAATATTTCGCCCTTTTGATAAATGACTTGGCATTTGCCCTTTCGAAGCCCTATTGATGGATGTTCTACAGCACTGATATTGGCCCTATTGGTAGGAAGTCGCGGGAGCGGAGAAGTTAGCGTTTTTAATTGGACTATGGTTATAGAAGATTCTGTAAAGCTTTGACCCAATTCTCATTACTTTAAGACCCATATGAGCAATCTACAATCGTGAATCAATTTTTAAGGGATAATGTTCAGTACAAATATATAAATATCCTGCCGACAATTTCAATTTAACTGCAATTGTTTTTTTTTCTTCCTCTCAATCTGTTATCTAGTATTGTGAATTTTTCAAACTTTCGTAGGGACATAGATTTTTAAAATAATTACTATGTGCATGGGTGGAAAATCACAACATTCTGCGACATCTGAGTTTTTGGGTTGCCACAAGAACCCAGTTTTTGTTAGTCAAGAACAATAAGTATGGGGTCATGTTGCAATAAACGCTGTAATTATTTATGTATAAACCATAGACCGGGCATTATTAAAATAATATCTTACAACTTAGCTTTGAATTAACATTATAGAAATAATTTAAATTGCTATTTATACAATAAATAACATTGTCAGAGTCAAACGCTGAAAAATATTACTTACATAAAAAAGGTAATTAGATTTTTATTTACAATAAACCTTCAGTGAATTATGTAACTGATGGTGAAAACCGTTAAAAATCCGTTGCCAGACATACAAACAGTATGTCTGTAGACAGTGTCTGTATTATATGTAAAGATGAATGATAATTTCATTCCTTTTACTTGTGAAAACTTATAATGTCAGCCCCATATACCGAGCCCAATTGTGAATCTAAACTATCCCGGGACACGCTAAAACACACTAAAATAATTTCTCATAAATTCTGACACCCGACTGCAGCGTCACATACCAGGTTCAATTGTGTATCTAAACCACATACCGAGACCCACTTGAACAAACACAAAAAATAATTTCACCTAAGTCCTAGAACCCGGTTGCAGCGTCATCTGGTTTAAATTTGAATCTAAACCATCTCGGGACGCACTAACACACAATTTTTTTGTACAAATCGGTTCAATCATTTACGAAAAGTACAGTGACATGCACACAGATTTTTGGGTCAGCAACCATCGCGGGCGTCCTCAGAGCACCCTACTAAAATTTCATCAGAATCTGATCAATCGTGTAGGAGCGTATCGAGGACAAAGATACAAATATTGATTTTTATTTATGAGAACTAGTAGTAGACATACGACCATAATTAATTTAAATTATAAGTTTGAGCATTATTAAGGTTCTGTTGTATACTTCTATAGAAAAATGCTACACATAAAAAAACATTACTCACGTATTTATATATGTGTGGGGGTGTGTCAAAAACATCGTAGTGTGTCTTCTCCATATATTCAATGTACTCTTTGGTGTGTCTAATGTTTTTTTTTATTGATTAGATGTATTTTTTATGCATATTTAAAAAAAATAGTAATCTGCACTCCTTCTCATAAGTGTGCGAAAATTCATACTTCTCCGTCCGCGCTATTTGCGTAAAAAGGGGTACAAAGTTTTTGCTTCACGTATTAATATAATGATATACTTATTTAGTTAGAATGCAAAACATGTACATATATGTGTTCGTTTAAGCCCCTAAACTAACTTTTAACGTTAATAATCCGCTCTCATTGCCGCTGGTTGTATACACAAAGCCTCGCTTTTGTAGATATAGCAAGTGTTTACTACTGTTTGTACAGGCCTGGCCGATCGGTATTGAATTAAAGTGCTATTGAGTGATTAACACAGATGAATGCGTTAGGATATTGAATGTTCTAATGGATTTGAAATGTAAAATCTCATTTCATTTAACAGCTGGGGCAATTTTGCTTGTATGTACAGTGAAATGTGTAGAGCAGGCTTGGCTTATTACATCGGTTGATTGATTTTTACTCTTTGTGAAATATTGTAGACTAGTGGTCGCCCGTGGTCGAAATTCGACCATAATAATTTGTTGTCAAAGACTATACTTCTATAGTCACAAGTTTCGCCAAGGCTACAATGTTAATTTGACTTTAACAATAAACAAAAGAGTTTATATGCGTGTGAGTGTCAAATATAGTGTGTGTAATGTTTTTTTATTGATTTGTTATATGTTTTATGCATATATTTTTTTTAAATATTAGCATTCGTCGCTTTTTCTCTATATAAACTAAAATATGTAATTATGAATGTCAAAGAAGCAAGTGAGGTGTGTAAGAATAAGCCTGTATGGCGCTCTGTTGTTCGTGCCTACCCCGCAAGGGACCTGGCGTGAAGTTATGTATGTATGTATGTAAACTAAAATAGGTGTACAAAATTTCATACTCTTCCGTTAGCACAATTTTCGTAAAAAGGGGTACAAAGTTTCTGCTTCACGTATTTATATAAAGAGAAGATTAGGCAAAATAGCTCTACGACCTAAAAATAAGGTGAAAAAGAGATATGTAACAGTTCTGAAGGGAATATGGGGATACCTGGACTTTGCGTACTTGAAGTTTCGCGATTTTCAAATCTCGTTGATTCGTTTGAGCGTCACAAGTTCAGAACTTCTCCATAATATATACATACTGCGATATGCCCGCGTCTTCGTCCACGCTTAACTTGAAATTCCCATGGGACACAAATTATCGCAGCTCTGGTTTTAGTGAAATCTGTGTTAGAATAAGCAAATTTGTATGCACCCGAGAAACTAGAAACCGCTCCCGGGAAAATTCCCGTGGGATTCGGGGATAAAAATATCGTACATATTATTACATTAAATTATAAATTATAGCTATCGATTAGTAAATAATCACATTGGAATTCGACCTTTTTTATTTGGCCATTTTAAATAATTCCCAGAAAATTTCAGGATAAAAAGTAACGCAGAGCTTAAGTCTAAGAATTAACTGTCGATCAGCGAAAAAAACGTCTAAATGGGCCTAGTAATTTTTACGTGAATCCCGAACAAACAGATAAATAGACAAGAAGTCTAAAAAAATAAGCTACGAGTTCTCCATCGTTCATATAGTCTATTCCAGTTTTTTTTTAATAGCTTCAGTGTACACATACGGCATGTTTATCAATTTATAATATTATACATTACACCCCACTTCACAAATTCAACTTATCTCGCTATCACTCAGTCTCATCTATCTCTTAAGTTCGATGTAATACCATGGGAATACTGTTTTTAAGAGAGGAAGCCGGTCTACAAAATCTTAAAAAAAGAAGAAGAGAAGAATCATAACCTACACCTGCTATATCTACCATTATTTCCATCATAGTTTAGGAAATGAATCGTTTGTCATGAAAGTTGATATCTGTGTATTTTTGATAACGAGTATTAATCTATACGAATATTATAAAGACGTAAAGTTAGTGATTTTGTGACATTGTAGAGGGTAATCTCCGAAACTACTGAACCGATTTAAAGAATTCTTTCACTATTGCCAACTTTTTTTTTTGGCGGGGGAAATGCATTTTCGCACATACCCGGTCCTTTGCTAAGGATTAGACCGTTGTCAATCATGGAGGCATTCCACTGAGGGCAATCCAAACAGTAATCGACCGGCTTGTGTAGAGACTCGAACCAATGGACAGAATGCACAAGGGCTAATACCCCACTAAAACCACCCTTCTCCGATGCCCCGCGCTTATGGTAGGAAAGGCATGAGACTTAGAACGTAGTTACGCCAACGCCGATCCTAGCGCAATAACTGCATGAGAGTGCCCCTGGAAGAGCAAACTCACTTCAACGACAGGGGTGAAGACTCCTCTGCTCTCTAGATGCAAGAGGGCCCGAGAGAGGGCTGACGCCGGCGCCCGTGAGGGGCGCAGAAATACGCGCAATTCCACTTCTCTCCCTATCTCGTTCCGCGGCCTCCTTTTGAGACATCACTGTCTCGCAGAACACTATACCCGGTTGACATAGGCTATATTATATTTTCAAAAAAATTAGGGATCCTTACTGAAACTCCAATAGTGTAACCCAAGGTGTAAAAAAAATACCTAAAATCGCGTGCGCTGCGAAAACAATTGATGATATAATAAAATAATGTACTACGACTTTGCAGAACACATCATTATTTACAAAAAGTGTTGCGACAGCATATGTCACAATAAGTTTTCTTTTATTACTAAAATTTAATTAAAATGCCGCCTCTAGGTATTCATCCTTATCAAAATAAATTACTTCATATTCAAGACTGCTTCAATAGTTTGTGAGTTTGTGACGTTGTAGGGGGGTTATCTCTTGATCTACTAAACCGATTTTGAAAATTATTTCACCAGTGGAAAGCTACATTATGCCTGAGTGTAATTTTCTGATGCCCAGCGAAGTGGGCACGGGTCAGCTAGTGTAGAATACGTTTGTACTTTTCTACCTGCAACAAAATAACTCCCTCGTTTGGCATCAGTCTAAGATACACTTTTGGAGCATGTTCCATTTTAGGTAATAATATCTGTGCTCTACATCGGGCAAGATAATAGTCAAACACGACCCTATAATACTATTTAAAAAAAACATGAAGTTTTCCCACAAGACTGCCATGTTTGACTTAATCGTAACATATTGTACGGTCATTTATTATATTTAGAAGCTAACGAACACGGAACTACAATCCCGGGCAATTTGGGTTGATACAACGTTCATTTATCATCCAGTTTTCCTAACCCAATTTCAGTCCGACCTTTCCCTATTAAAGTTACCACCAAAATAAAAGGGATATATTTGATTTAACTAAGTGCAAAAAGTAATTTCTGTGCCTTTTCAAAGCTTAATTGTAAGGGAAATAATTGAAAAAGGTTAATTTGAAACGCTGCAGGAAGTTAGGATTAACAATTTTTACTTCAGGAGGAGCCCATAGGTTGCGTAATTTTTTTTTATTGCAAAGCTAGCAAACTGGCATATGGCTCACCCAATGAAAGTGGTTATCGTGGTACCGTTACCAGGGACGAAGCTTGCGCGTTGCCACACCTTTTATTTAAGATGGGTTAGGTGGGACGGGATGGAAGAGGCGAGATATAGTGGATGGGATAGAGTAATGGAATACAGGGATTGGTTGCTCCGAGGTCCGAGGAACACCTCTTTGTAAATTCTTCCTCCCCATCCTCGCCATCAAGAAAAATAATAAACTTTGAATGAAGAAACCGCAAACAAGAGAAACACTCACGTCGTGCGAGTGCTGTCACCGTAGAATAAATAGGCTACGTTCCGGAAGGGACTCATAACGACCACGTTCACGATCGTTTCCCGTTTCACTTGCTTCCGGACGTTACAATAATAAACTAGTGGAACGGATTATGGGGCGTTGATTTCATAAACGACGAAATACACAAATGTCATTGGTTGATTTGAAAATCGCGCCTTTTTCAATGTCAAGAGGTAGAGAGAATTAATGCTTTGTGGTCAACTCCCCCTTCGACCCACCTATTGGCATGGGTCGTTGTGAGGGCTTTGTGATCGAAAATGATGACGTCATTAGTGACGTTTTCGCCACGCCCCTAACGACCGCGGTCGCCTTGTGGAACGGCAAACGGAGCATTTTAGGCGTTGTGAGATACTAAAGAAACGCGTTTTTTTGTTTTAGCTAGTACAATATATAGCATAATGTGTAAGCGAGATAGATGATGCGCGAGCGAGATAGAACAATTATTAATATGCGGACTCCAGCGTTGCGCTAGTCCGGAGTTGTATAGGATATGATTTTAAAATGAGTTTGTAAGAGTAAAATGACATTTTGTATTGAACTAGTACAATGTACTACTTCAAATGAGGCGAGGAGATTTGTATGGTTTGTACCGCGGCAGTACATTTGGAGCGATGAGGCCAGTGAGGGGGTGAGCGTCATTCCGTAATTTGTCCCATACAAAACTTCTAGTTTGGAAATGTTCGTTAAGAATCAGATGTGATTGGCCTCGACCACCTCAGTTTACTAGCAGTCGTACATGTTGTGGTGTCCCTCTTTGTCATGTGAATATCTGTAGAGGCGTTATACTGTTGTCCTTACATTTCAGGCGTGACAAAATTTTTGAAGTTAGCACATTTTCAAATTAGTACAAGTGTATTTTGTACGGGACAAATGTACTGGCTCACACGTAGTATACGTACTGCTCATCACTATAGCCGGTATTTCGTTGTCCTCTGCGATGACTAGATGTATGCAGCTCCCATATTACATTCAGGTATTTCACGTTTGTCTCCTGTTTTCTCGAGCTTCGCGCAAGAATGTGTAGCGCTTATTGAATACAGCTCTTTGCGTATTAAAGAGTGGGTGGGAGGGTGAAAGTTTGGTCCCTGGACGCGGGCCAAATAACTTACATTTTACCAGTCTCCCAATCCAACTTCGCACACCAAGGATTCCACTCGCGAAAGGTCTTCGTGACATGTTTATTTGGAATCGGAATGCTCGTACCTGTCACACGGAGTGAGATACGTCTTTCGCAACAAGATTTATATACTACTTACAATTTTTAAGGTTCAATAGCTTTTGACTAAAACAGAACGCTTATGAGCAGCGTCTTCGGATTGAGTTTTGGAAATTTTCCCATTTTGATAAATTTATTATGCCAGAAGTAACGTATCCAAGCTTCTCAGTCGTGAGACCAAGATACGTATATATAAAACTGTTATACGTCCAATATTGATGTACGGATGTGAGGCTTGGACGCTAACACTGAAGGAAGAGAACAAACTGTTAGTGACTGAAAGAAAGGTCCTAAGAAAGATCCTGGGTCCGACACGGGGAAGCGATGTCAACTGGCGGATCCGTAAAAATGCCGAAATTGAAGAACTGGTGGCTGAGCCCAATATAATAGGTGAGAGCAAGGCACATCGCTTACGCTGGCTTGGCCATCTACACAGAATGGAGGAGGATCGCGCTGTGAAAAGAGCCTATCTGGGCAAACCAGCGGGACGGCGACCAGTTGGTAGGCCCAGGTATCGCTGGAGGGACGTAGTGGAGGCTGATCTGCGCGAGCTTCATGCCGATGACTGGCAAGAGACAGCGCTGAACAGGAAGGAGTGGAATATTCTCGTTTCGGAGGCAAAGACTCATTTTGGGTCCGTGAGCCGCAGCAGTTAGTTAGTTAGAAGAAACGTGATTTCCAGATCGTCGTTTCATTTATTAGATAGATTTTTGGTGCTTCGCTCGAATTATTACATCCGAGTGTCAAAATTTTATAACTACCTGCCTCAAAATTGAGCGGCAGCACACTAGCACACGTGGCGGTAGCACGGTAGTGACCGCTAAGCATCCAGGTGGGCCGTCTGCCTGTTTGCTGAACTGGTGCAGTAAACAAATATTGAACTCAAATAATCGATTTTTATTAAGAAAACTAGCTGTCCCGGCAGACGTCGTCCTGCCCGGAAAAGCTTCAATCGAAATGCCGACAGCATTAAGTTTATAATTAACAAATAAAAAATAGGGGATCCTGTCAGGAGCTTTAAGAACAGACGAGCGTGCATGACAAGAGCTATGAATGTCAAAGAAGCAAGTGAGGTGTGTAAGAATAAGCCTGCGCTCTGTTATTCGTGCCTACCCCGCAAGGGACCTGGTTGATCGTAGAGAGAGAGAGACATCGTAGGGTTGTATGTATTTTGTTAATGCTGTATCATAAAAAATAAAAAACTATATAAAAATTAAAAATAAAAATAGTGGTGGATTACCCTTAACATTTCGGGGGATGAAAAATAGATGTTGTCCAATTCTCAGACCTACCCAATATGCACACAAAATTTCATGAGAATCGGTCAAGCCGTTTCGGAGGAGTTTAACTACAAACACCGCGACACGAGAATTTTATATATAGATAATTCTCTTTTAAATGCTGAAGACCCTGCTTATAAGTTTGTCAAGGGTATTCGTCGTTCTATATTACAGTGATGTTTCCCGAGAACTACTGGTTCTAAATGTAACGTATATGTTTACTACAAATAGTGACTATATTTTTTTTAAATAATAATTTTGAAAGAAAGAAAAGTATTTGACTTAGGACAAAAACTAAGTTAAATAAATAGAAAAAGAAACAAAATAGTTTTAAATTGGACCCAGTCTCAGCATAATGCTAGCCAACAAGGACTAGCGCTGTTCTTCCGTCTGGGACCATAAAGTGAAGTCACGGTGGATAATACAACACATAGCAACAACAATATATATAGTATAATGCAGTTTAATAAAGTTTAATGAAATGCGGACTAATTTTTTTAAAATCTTATTAGACCATGACCAGGTATTTAGTAGTTTGTCAATAGTTATCCACTCATAATTATGTCGAATTGTAAACTTTAGGGACAGGCCCTAAAGTTTACAGCACAGCGATATTTCAACGCGAGGTTTTTATTCTCGCTTATTAAATGCCGCGAACGGAATCACACCTAGTACGCACTGCGAATAACATTTTGTACCAGTGTTGCCAGATGGGGGGGACTACCTGCAAATTCGGGGATAAAGATTCTTTGGGGGGACATGCGGGGGGAAAATTTTTCCCCCCGAATGTTGAGAGAAATTTTGGAGATTTTTTAAGTACCAGTAATTCATCTACAAACACAATTCTCCTCACCACAATCATTATATCTAAGTTATAATACAGTATTATTACTTAATCTTAGGATTATATTTTACTAGTGAATCATACTTCAATTTAATAGTTCATTTTAATAATTCAATTCATTCGTTCGTTCGTTCATTTACGTCATTTATTTATTATGCCGTCTCTACTCGTATACGTCGTATCCTATAGGCTATGTTCCGTTAGACACTCACAACGACCACAACAACCGCGATTTTTCCCTTTTCTTATATACTTTTTGCTAGCGTCACAATTGTAAGCTCAAGTAGAACGGTTATTCGACCCACCTATTGACACGGGTCGTCGTGAGCGTCCTGTGAGCGAAAATGATGACGTCATTAGTGACGTTTTCGCTACGACGGTTGTTTTGCTTTTTAATTTCTCCTTTAAAATAAGTAAAAACTGTTTTGGGGATTTTTTTTTCAAAAAGCATAAATTTGGGGGTTTTTGAAAAAAAATTGGGGGATAATTGACATGGTCATCTGGCAACACTGTTTCGTACTATTTTTATCAGTTTAATTCAGTTCTCGGCTGAGACGCACGTGTAAGATGGACAACCGAACTAAAATTTTAATTAATCTAATGCTAAGGCGGCGTAACAGATGTATCAAAAGATGTCATGAACATTGGATTCATCCACTTACGGCATTGAGACCTATGAAAGCATTTTTTTACATAAAATATCAAGAGTTGCGAAAATGCAGCAAAAAGTTTTTTGTCTATTACAGAATGACAAAAAAATCATTCGATAATTTACTACAACTAGTTCGTCCAGCGACGTTGCACGACTGAGCGAAACGCGCGAATTTTATTCCACAGTGCGAACGTAGCCATACTTACTTTATATTGTACAAAATATTAGCGCGGAAATAAATCGCACCGCTTTGCTTTCAATTTGCATCAAGTCACAGATCTTTTTCCCGCGCGATTTTTTTACCGCTAGTGCGGCTACTCATATAATACTAAATGTGTTACAGAATTACAAGAAAAAAACGTGCTGTGAAATATCGCAGTGCGGACAAGCTTTACTTCTGAAATAGATTTTTATTTAAATAAAAAATAATCTTTTTCAGAGTTATCCTAATTTATAAAGCAGCAAACGTTTTGTGAAAATATGAATAGAAATTCATTAATCAAACAGCAAACAAAAAATATAAATGAAAGCGGAAAAAGCCAACTGCCAACGTTCCAAAACCGGAAAATTTGAGCGAGCAGGGATGTGCAATTTGCATTATCGGCATCTGTGAACCGAATATATTACATAAGCCGCATTTCGAATTGGGTTTCAGAAAAGATCTGTCACATGTTTATATTTTACATCATATATTGTATCGCCTAGAAAATATTGTAAATATGGTCTGTTTTTGTGATTGTATGTTTTGGTGTGCAATAAAGAGTTCTCTCTCTTTCTCTCTCACATATATACGTGTGTGTGTGTTTTCTATAGTATATATTCTTATTCTGTAGTTACTATTTTTAATAAGTTTATATTAGTTACTAGGATATATCCACGATTTCGTCTACGCTTGACTTGAATTTGCCGAGGGATTCCCGGGACACAAAGTATCGCAGAATTTACAAAAAGAATGTAAGCTATCGTTTTAGTGGAAACTGTGTCGGAATAAGCTAATTTGTATGCATCTGACCAACTTCAAATCGTTCCCTTTATGCATCTGAAAAACCTCCAACCGCTGCCGGGAAAATTCCCGTCGTCCATGGATCAGTGCAAAAATCACACTGAAATCCGTTTTTTTTTAATCTGGTCATTTTAAATAATTCCCAGAAAAGATCCCATGGGATTCCCAGGATGAAAAGTAGCGCAGCTTTTAAATCTAAGAATTTGCTGTCGATCAGCGAAAATGCCATCATAATCGACCCAGTATTTTGACGTAAATCCCGAAAAAACAGATAAACCGACAAGACATCAAAATAAAATTTATTGTTTTCTCCATTGTATATATATTCTATTACAGTTGTTTTTTTACGTAGCTTTCACGTACAAACACGGCGTGTTTAGAACTTTATAATATTATAGATTAAATAGTTGAATCATAAAATATGTGTTTTTCCCCTTCTCGCTGACTTATTATATATAACGCTTGTTTGCTGGACGAAAACTCTTTTATGGTTAAGCTCGCCTTTGTATATCACCACTATTCTATAATTTTGTATGTAACTTTTTGTGTACAATAAAGAAAGAATAAAAGATCCAAAAATCTAATACCCTTCTTGATTTACGTTATAAGGTTGTACTTACATTGATTTAACAAAAAAGTTTGTGTTTGGACTTAAAGCTGTTCTTAGTCTATTCCGAATTTTGGTCACGTTGGGCAGATGTGTTATTCTTGTCCCGTTCTGAGAGATTATTCTTTTTTTAAACTTCATTTTAATTCGTTACTTGGATAATAGGTATTCGTAATTCCATAAAAACATAGGTTCTAATTCCAATTTAATTTTTAAAATATCTAAAGATCGTGATTGTTTCTAAAAATATAAAATGCAAATAAAACAGATTGATTTTTCTCATGCATTACACCAGTCTGTATCGATATCTCTACTAATAATATTATAATGAGAATAGGTTTGTATTTTTGTATGTTTGTAGGTTTGTGTAGAATAAACTCAAAAACTACTAAGTCGATTTTAAAAATTCACTCACCATTAGAATACTATATTATCCCAGATTGATATCGGCTATATTTATTACTAGAAAAAATTAGGGATCCCTACTAAAACTTCAATAATGTAACCCAAGGTGTAAGAAAGGTTTGTGTTTGAGTGGGTCCGGGGATGGTTTTAGATTAATCTTATGTTAGTGGCGCTGGAATTGGGTTCAAGATTTTTATTTTTTTGGGGCAGGTCAATGTCAGGACAATATATTATAGACTCTGCATTTTTAAAGAAAAATGGCTATAAAATGCATAGATGGGGAAAATTAATGACGATTTTAAGAGTTCCCTTTTTGGCAATTGGATATTATGGAATCTTCAAATTGGCACACTTTACAAAAATAGAACGAGCAATTGTAAGTAGTGTAATATTTTTTTAAAGCTCACAAGGCCACTCGAGACGAGAAGTTCTTGAAGAGTACATGTACTAGTTTTCGCAGTAATGAGGGCGAACCACTCGTAAGTTCCCACTCGACTCGGCATTCACACAACCCAGTCCGACACTCATGACTTTTATTTCTTTGGAGAACTTGCACATACCTTAGCTAACTTATCGCTTTAGTACCTATCGAACTGCTTTAACTTTTTGTACATTTAAAATATTCTTCTTGAAATGTGTCGATAGGCTCCGTAGGTAATAAATATTGTTTCTTTATACGAGTATAAGCCAGGCCCTCTTTTCAGATGAAGAAAGATTACTTTGATTTTTTTCAAATTGTTCGGTCGATTAACTTAAGGTCTGGTTAAACAGCGGACGGAACGGGACGGCGACGCGACGCTGGCGGGACGTGAAGAGTTGTAATATATTAGTTAATGTAGAATATGTCACATAGAGCCGTCGCGCTCGGCGCTCGACTAGCGGTCGCGTCACGTCCATCTATGTGACATATTCTACATTAACTCATATATTATAACTCTTAACGTCCCGCCAGCGTCGCGTCGCCGTCCCGTCCCGTCTGCTATTTGACCAGACCTTTAAGACATGAACATCCTTAATTTTTTAACTTTTTCGAATATAACTTATGAGACGCTTGGACCGTGGGGCCCTGAGGCCATGAGCCTCTACCAAAATTTATCAAAACGACTCGGACTCTTCAGGTGATCAGAAGGCGTACCTCGGGCAACGGATCAGTATGGCGATACAGTGAGGAAACTTAGCCAGCCTTCTGGGCACCTTACCCATAGAAGACGGCGATCTAGACTAGGTTTAACTTATAGTTTTGAGGGACTATGGGTATAATACAATACAAGTAAGTTTTCTTTTATTGTATTCGATTATTTATAAGGGTCTGTTATCAAAATAAATTAACTACACTGATAACATTAAATATAACGTGAAAATGTTAAAAATAAATAAACAATATTTTTGAAATGATTCACATGATGATATTATTTAAATTTCAAACTTTCGGTCGCTCTTTTCAATATTTATAAATATATTTAGGTTTGACAGATCTGACAATATACCACAGAGTACATAAATATACGAGATTACAATAAGAGAGAGCAATACACATAAATGATGAAAATGATTAATGATATTTTCATATAGGCTTATAGATCCTGGGATATTCAGCTGCCTACCAACAATCAGAAGATACTGTAGTGAGATCATAACATTCTTTTACAAAAAAAAATTAAAGTTCATATTGGAAATTAAACTATACATTCAATTTAATACAGCTGTTGTATTTTAAAGAAAGTAACGTAAATTACGCGAGCCCTACTTGCATACACACGTTTTCTTATTATAACGTGAACACTACTGTAATTGACAGTTAACAATACCAAACTTCTAGCAAAGCCTTGCGACAGTATAACCGAATCAAACAATAATTTAATTTAAAATGCAAGAACAAGCAGTGGTGTGCTGGGCTCTCGATTTATGGTCGCGTGCATCATGACATTTCGTGCCAATTAATTTACACGAAAACTGCAGTTAGAGGACATGATTTAATTCCAATTATGGGATATTGTTCCAATTAAAAGGCCATCGTGTTAGCAAATTATAGTTTTAAGTATGAACTTGATATTATTATCTAGCTAATGAAGTTTAGTATATAGAATATAAAAAAATATTAACTTCTGTAAATACAGTGATAAAGTAAATCGCAAATAATTTATATTGATGTAAAACAGCGAACGGAAAATATATACATCTAACTGGGTAGTAGCTAAGATTTTATTATTTATTGATGTGTATACGCAAAGTAGACGTCTGCCGCGATCAATATACGTTTAATAAACAAAATATATCAATGGCAGATCGGGTCAATTACTTTCAAATTTTTTTATCATTTTCAAAATAGTCTGCCACAAAGTTAACCGCGTGGTAAAGGTGGTCTGCCATTCTTATTTTCCGATAATAATAAGCCTATATTTTCAAATATCAAAACGGCAGCCCTGGTCAAATGGATTTAAAATTCGTCAAAAATCGATACTGTCTTACCTCAGCGCTCGTCGCGTCCACCACTTAGAGCTTAGTGAGTTCCCGTACCATGCATGGTAGGTAAAGGTGCTTCAATGTACAAAACCTCTGGTCTGGTCAAATACATACAGGTAGCCGATCACTGGCTCTTAAGCTATCTGTACCTTCAAATACTCTACCACCTTGAATTTACACACCCTAATTAAAAAGTTAAAGGGACACGTCACATACTAATGACTGTGGAGGCGAAAATGTCTCCAAAAGTTTTTCATTTTAGAAGCGTTCATGTTATCTGCAAGATACTTGAAATAAAATATTTTCATTTCAGCCCTAATAAAGTAGCGTTCAAGGGTAATAGTAATAAAGGGAGTTTCTGACTATTCATATTAAATAATAAGATCGCCTGACCAGTGCCCACTACCTGGCCATAATCCATCACATTCAGTCAACAGTCGCTCTCACTCCTTATCAGATAATTAACTTCATATTTACTGGACGTGAACCTTTCCTTTTTACACATATTTTTGTGTTTCTACCACAAATAGCCTTGAGCCATTTATTTAAATGAATGACAAATATTAATTACTAATTTGTTAAAGGTTTAATTGCGACATTCAAAACTGAAATGTAGTATGTAAGCATTTGTATTTGCACACGTAGCATAAATGTATTAGGCTTACAACTTTGCTTCCGCCGTTTTTTTCCGAAATTTGAGGCTTTATTGTAAAAATCTGGTTATACTTTTATGATTCAAAGTATTGTGCATCGCTAGCCACTGCTTTCTCCCATCTTTCGGGCAGCATACGAATCCCGCGTTGAAAAAACTGGTCATCTTTTGAAGCGATCCAGGAATCGATCCAATTTTTTACTTCTTCATAAGACCGGAAGTTCTGGTCAGCCAGGCCGTGTGCCATTGATCAAAACAAGAGATAGTCCGAGGGAGCAACGTCTGGAGAATACGGCGGGTGGGGTAGGACTTCCCATTTCAACGTTTCCAAGTATGTCTTGACCACTTTCGCAACACAGGGTCGAGCATTTCCGTCTTTGCCTTGCAAGCAGCTGTTCACAAGCAAACAAACGCCGTTCAACATCTCTCGGCTTCAACTCGCACGGCACCCAATTTCCTTGTTTCTGAATCATTCCCATGACTTTCAGGATTTTTGAAATGGCTTGTTGCGTCACTCCTAATGATCCTGCTAATTCTTGTTGCGTTTGACACGAGTCTTGATCAAGTAATGTCTCCAATTCTGCATCTTCGAAAACCTTCTCTCTTCCACCGCCATGCTGGTCTTCGATTACAAAATCACCGTTCTTGAAACGTTGAAACCACTCTCGGCACGTTCTTTCACTAATAGCGGCCTCTCCATAGGTATTTGAGAGCATTCGATGAGCCGCAGCCGCAGATTTCAAATGACGAGAATTTGGCTCGTAAGATGACATGTTCAATCGAGAATAACTTTATGATGCAGACACAAATCGACTAATATTTCGATGGCGTTATGTTTACAAATACCTAAGCTTATTGTATGATATCTACGATCTATTTATTTCGACTACCACTTACCGCTACAGCCATCTATCGCAAAACGGCGGAAGCAAAGTTGTACACCTATGTAGTATATAAGGCTTTCATTTTGTTAAACACGACGAGAACAAAGACATCATTCATATTGGGACGATGTAGTTTTAATACTACTACCACCTCAGACTACGTGCAGCCCTCGCGCATACCACAGAAATCTTTACATTATGTTACGAAAATTTGAATTTATAGATAGATAACACTTTATTACACATCAAAATATAGAATTACAGAAACAGACCATTTACTTTAGAATCATCATCATTGGTCCTCAGTTCGTTTGAATGAAGTTGGTTAGGGTGGCCTACTCTTTCCCCTCGTCTCAAACTCGGCGCTCAAAGAGTTTCTATTGACGTGCTTGTCAAGCCGTTGGAGGCTTTCTGGTAGTGCTATTAGTGATATATACGCAGCATGTAACGGCTAGGCGACAGTTGCAATTCAGCAGAAAATGTTATTGATATATTGAATCAATTTTATATCTCCAATTCTACCCTACGCAACAAAATGAGTGAAGTTGGAGGTTAAGTATATAACATCAGAGAAAAGCATCTAATAACCAACAGAGGTTCACTGTAACACACAGTAATAATTTGAAAATCTTATTAGGTCCAACCACAGTGTGGACCTAATAAGAGCTGTTCCGTGGACTCCAAATAAACATTACATTACTCAACGATATGTGTATCAATTAGGTAATGGTTTCTATAATTTGATTAGTAACCTTTGGCCACGGCAAGAACAATCACATCGATCTCTTAGTTCACAATCTACTAATTACGGGAAAAAGGTGGTGTAATTACAGACGATAGTGCCCAAACTTTAAAGTTACAATTTTATTGACAAAAAGAATGTAATTTATATGATTGTGAACTAGGATATCGAATTGTAGAGGGCGGTAAGGGTGGCAAAATTTTAATAGCTTATAGGCGGCAAGTGTCTTAATCCGCCCCTAGTGGTTTATTTGAACACGGAGAATGACGTCGGCTGATTTGCTGGTTTCGGCGGTTTTCGCGTAGACTGCATCAGGGGACCCCTTTTGGAGTGAGATCAAACGCCCCATGACGCGAGGGAGAGATAAGTTGCCGGGGCTTGATTCCCCCCGGCTCACGGTGTTAGTGAGACCATTTTCCCTAAGCCCTGGTATAAGGCAAAAGAAGAAACACCAAGGGAGCTTGTGGCTGTCTCTGACTCGGGTGTGTATAGCCTTTTGAAGTGAGACATATGTATAGACGGGGGGTAGAGTAGGATATTTTCTGTTACGGCCGCGTGGAGGGGTGGCATAATTTTAGAGTAGACTATGGATGCGTTTTTTGGTTTCGGATAGAATTCAGTTTTTTTGTGTGATAAAATAAAATACGTGTAAATAAAAAATGCATTAATTAAAATGTACCTAACCTAACCAAACCATAATTTGCAGTAAACCTGCGAAAAATCGAAATGTGTGCTGTTACACATAGTAGAAGATTGCTAATGTACTTGTCCAGTTTGAAAACCTCCCCGTAAAACTTGAAGTTAAAAAAATTTTGCGATTCGTTTTGCCACTTGTCCGTTGCCATTCGTTTTTCCACTTATCCGTTGCGATTCGTTTTTCCTCTTGTCCGTTAAAGTTTCACTTCTACTATGTGTCCCAGCACATATTTTTTTCGGGGGATGCTATTATGGGGGATGTATTACTACTACTACTATTATGCAGCTAGTTGCACTACCTGTGAGTGTGTAAATTTTGCGATTTTTTATATTAATAAAAGGCTGGACCCTTCATAGTTGTAATGTAGTACATGTGGAGCGATAATTTATGAAACAGGCGTCATATGGAAAAACTTTATTAGCATATTACAATACATTTCTTGATTATCTTATAATTTTAATTTTTGACTAATAATCCTGTATGCAGGTATTACAAACAAGGCCTGTAAGCATGGTGGTGCAATGGAGCGAAGTGCGGACGGCGTGGCAAGATAGCGACTTCATAACCGAGTGTCTCTGTTGGCATAATGTGTACAGGCAAAGACACGGAGCACCGCAACTGTATATGGCACCAGAGGTATGATTTTTTTACTGGAAATTGAAGACTATATTTTGATATAGTTATACTAACCGTGGCCAAACCACAACTTGGGGTTTATATACATATATAACAATATAATCGACACCCAAACATTCATATTATATATCCCCAAGCTAAACAAGTTGCGCCTTCCTTACTTTATTCCAAATCGTATGATTTATTTGTGCAAAACAAGTTCTAAGCCTGGTTTGCTTTTTGTAGGATTCAGTTTAGATACAATATAATATAATTATATGTAGGTACTAGTGGTCGCCCAGTGGTCGAAATTCGCCCATAATTAATTTCAATTATAAGTTTGAACATTATTAAGATTCTGTTGTCAAAGACTATACTTCTATAATCACAGATTTCAACAAGGCCACACTGTTAATTGGACTTTAACAATAAACAAAAGAGTATATATGCGTGTTGTGTCAAATACATGGTAGTGAGTGTAATGTTTTTTTATCGATTTAATGTATTTTTTATGCATAATTTAAAAAAATATTAGCATTCTGCACTCCTTCTCTATATAAACTATTAGTGTGCGAATTGAAGTGAAGTTATTATTTATAAATGTTATGGCTATTTGTTTTTGTGTTCCGTAGCTTTGCGACTACGCGCAGGCTTGGGCCAATCATCTCGCTCACACCAATAGGTTCCACTATAGGAACGACAGGGACGTCGGTCACAACCTCTACCAGAGGCCAGTAAGCGCTCTTCAGCCTGATGTGACAGGTAATTATTTTTTTCTAGTGAAAGGAGTTTTTGGCGGTAACTTGATGGGTGATGATTTGTTGTGCAGTTTTATTTTTGAGGCATGTTCAACTTTAATTAAAAGTGCTTGCGAGCTCAATTGTTTAGTGAAATGCGCCTATTCGAGCTGTTACAAGGTGAACGTCAGGGCGTTGTGTGACGTTAGGTTAAAATTTGGCCAATATTTTTTCTTGAAGATTATTCAAAACTTGAATACTCGTGGAATAATTGACTTCGGATAGATACACAACATTATTAGCGCAAGGAAATGACGAAAACCGTGATTTGATCGAATCCCTAAAGTAGATGATCAATTCACGCGAGATATCACAATCACAACTCTATGGGTGATTTCCATGAAGAAAATTAGTGATTTGATCAAATCTCTGAACTGCTTTATCCATCCATATCCCTTTACTCAGTAAACCATGCATTATGAAATGTGTAGTTAACGCAACGACGTTTTAGTCCGCAGTGATACTGCTGAAAGGCAGCGGCTGGCGAGTGTCACAGCCGACTTGTAACCGTCGTATAGATAATATCAATGAATAAATGATGACCAATCTGTTCTGGCACTATAAACTTGATTCATTCAATGTCATTAAATACCGTCATGTCCTTTCATTTCTGTGCTTTTCAATCACACTGATTGAATTTGATCAACCCGACTAATATCAGCATAATCAACAGCCAACACTTTAAATTGTCGGTTTTTGTCTTTAGTTCATTAGTCTACGATAACTTTATTGTCTTCTGTTCTGTTCCAGGTCAAGAAGTGTCTTCTTATTGGTATGCCGCTGTGAGGCAGTACAACTTCTTCAAAGAATCTGATGTTCTTCATGCTAATGTCAATGCTGGTATGAAATAAGTAGTATTTGCTCGTTAGTTCGCAGTAAACTTTCAACTTCAAGTAGATCTTTTTTGTATGCGCGTATTGCATTTCAAGAAAGGATTATAAGGTAGCTTGGAAAAATATAGTAGGTACCTATTCCTCTTCCGTGGTGGTAGTAAGTTATTTAAATTCGAAATATCTAGTCGACCTTTAATCGGACGAATACTACTCGTCCGGTAACCGGCTGACTAGGCAATGCTTTTTTTTAAAGTATTTATGGCTTGGCAACTAGGCCACTAGGCAATGCTAAATCGAAGTGTCTGCTAGTCCGGTTACCGGACGAGTATTATTCGTCTGATTACCGGGCGACTAGCAAGATCCTATTTAAATATTGAAAACCGGTTTCTAAAGGCCTTTTAATGACGGCGCGTAAACAGATATAAAATATAAAGTCTCAACGAGGTAGGCAACTCCTCTGCTACCCTGGTGTTGCTGATGCCCATGGTCGACAGTCAATATTTACCATCATGTGGACTGTTGACAAATAGGAAAATGAATCCATATTTTAAAATTGTAAATATGAAAGTAACTCTATCTGTCTGGGATCGATAGATAACACTAACGTACACCGTCACAGAAAACTAACGAACTAGTATTATTCTAATTATATCCAAAGGGCGGTCTTATCGCTAAAAAGCTTAGACCATTTAATAAAAAGCGATCTCTTCAAGTTAACCCGTGGCTAAATATTGCTGATTAGGAGTGGCGATGGTGGTATACATAATTATTATGCGATTAATTACATTTAAATAATAAATATATAACTATACTATGTATACAAACATACACATAAGCTATATACATATACAAGACAACTTGTGTGTGACAACTTCATGGAAGAATCATTGTAGTGATTTTGTTGAAATTTGGTACATATTGTCTCAATATCAAGCATAGACATAGGGTACTTTTTAACCCGTAAATGGGAACCCGGAAAAAAATTAGGTAAATGTTCGAGCGGGAAATGGGGCCTATATGACAATTTCATGTAGTATAACCTCTGTGAATGGTTGCTCTTATAATAAACTATAGTTTATCAGGGATGTCACGGTGGCGAAGCACTACTTCTTCTGCTGATAGAGGGATGTTTGAGTGATAATATCTTCTTATATGTACAAAAATGAATCGTAGAAACGTGCATAACTTGAGAATGACTTTACCGATGTTTTTTTTTTTACATGTTTTAGTGTATCTACAGATGATTTAGATTTATAATTGGAACCGATAGGTGACACTGTGATCGGGTCCTAGATTTTTATTTTTTTAGGGTAGGACAACGTCTGCCTAGACCTCTAGTTTTTACATGTATGTATTGCAGGCCACTTCACCCAAATGGTGTGGGTTGCCACTCGATTCTTCGGCGTGGGCAAGGCGAGGTCTCGGGCGGGCAAGGTGATAGTGGTGGCCAATTATTCGCCTCCCGGGAACATATCCGGTCAGTTCGAGACAAACGTATTGCCACCACTTCCGGAGAACTTCCCGGAACTCCTCCCACCGCCGGAACACTGACGGCGGCTGTCAATACGCGGCAGACGGCTCAAGATCGATGCCACGTTCGTCAAATAGGTAACATCAGTGGTCTTCCGCTCCTTTGGGTGGAACTGATTGGGTTGCCGAGTGAACTCATTGTAATTACATCACTCGTGAGGTTAACAGGAAATTTTGTTAACAATATCGATAGTTATTTTAAATATTTCTTATTAACTTTTGCATTCCATGAACTGAAACAAATGAAAAGTTAAACTACCGGAAAGTTTAATTGTTTCCGGTACTTTGTTATATACTGTTGTATTCATTATTTTGTTATATACTGTAAGTCTTCCAGTTCTTCGACTTCACCGACCCCTGTAAGCGGTGACCTTGACTTAAATACAGTAAAATTTCGATTCTTTTTCGAAGCAAAAAGTATCGACTTTCGAATAAAAAGACAAAAACATAATATTATAGTTATGTTGATAAATCGCATCACATTGGCTGCGCTCAATGCGCAAAGCAACCCTTGCCATTCTGCCGACCACTCAAGATCCGTGCCGAGAACTTTCCATAGGTTTCTCCAATCCACTCGGCAACGATACATTCATGTTGCAGGACGTTGCAAACTACATTTTTTAGTGACATTATTTTTTCACATATGTTGTTGTTACATATGTTGTTTATATCACAATATAATTATGTGTTAAGAGTTTTATGCGAGTGTAGACAGGTAGACATAAATAAGCTTGTAGACGTTTTTTACGTTTGAAGTAGTGTTAAAAATAGAATACAAGACTACTATAAACTTTTAAACGTCTTCGAGTTGATTTTACCGTAGTCGCTGTTCTATATTATGGGTGCTTTACATTCTCGCGAGAAAAGAACAAGAGAGCCCGTTCCACATTCTCCTTTGTCACAAAAATGTAGAACGTCCACGTCCAACTTCCCTCCGATGGCATAATCTTGGAGTTGCAACTCCAATATGAATAAATGTTAGTGAAATTGAAAAAAAAACAAAGAATAAATTTTATAGATTTGGATTTCTGCAGTCCGAAATTCTAGCACGTTTGTTGAGTTTTTTAGTTATGTATAATTAATATATTAGAAATATAAACTCGTATTGAAATACATCGAATGCTTTATACGTAAATGTTATACATATTTGAGTAGCGAATCAGACTTTAAGACTAAAAAATAAAATATTTGTTTATTTAAAAAGAGAATACTTTTTAAACTGTTTAGCGCCGTCCGTGTAGAACGCATACATTAAAAACCATTTCAACCTTAGAATAATGCCTAAATAAAATGTCCATTAGCTTCGCTCTTAGATTTCAAGTCTTAGAACTAATGTTGGTTGTTTTACTCGAGCTTGTACTTACAATTTTCGTAATATAATAGAAGCAATGTTAAAGCGCACATTAGACGTTTCGTAATAAGTATTTCTTAGGTACTTTAAAAAAAAAGTATCTCGAATTTTTAAATCAGATATTTTGTAGTTGAATTAAAATAAGTATTTTGTAGAAAACGTAGCGTTTGCCCGGAACCTCGTCACGTCTTCCTTGAAGTTTGATAATTTTTCCACCTTTGCTCTTGTTCCAAAACATGTCGAAATGACCTTTCGAACGATATTTATGCGCAAACCGACGCTAGGAATGATAAATAAGTAGTAGTAATAATCTCTATTCCACTGTTTGATTTGGGCAATGATTTATATAACCAACATGCTTATCCAAGACGGTTTCGCGAGTCTATTCTACGATGTTTTCCTCCACTGTAGTTCCGTGCAACTGCATGGAAGATATGTACTAGTAAGTTTTGGAAATAACTATGACTGACTGAAATTTTAATTTGGTCTAAACATGGTCTAAAGATGTTTTATATAATAGATAATAAATTGACAAAATACCTGAAAAGAACGACTGTGTAGTCATATGGATATTAAGTTAGAAAAGTGCTGCCAGGTGGTAGGGTGTATGTTTTTAATGTGGTGCCAACGCCTCGTTTTTACATGCGCCTCGCTCGCCATCGACGGATGTTCACCCCCTTTTCCAGGAGCTCCCACGCTCAACTACGCAACGGTTCTCTAGAACGTTTATTCCGCGTACAACAATGATGTGGAGGGAACTTCCCGCCGAGGTTTTCCCTCTGCGCTACGACATGGGGTTGTTTAAGAAGAGCGTTATAAAATTTCTTAGAGTCTGGCAATGCGTTGGCAACGACCCTGGTATTGCAAACGACGGTAACCACCTTCCATCAAGTGGGCCATCCGCCTGTTTGCCTGCTTTAGGCAATACAAAAAGGGTATTTGCTCGTCTGTATGGCTTCAACCCCTGATCTATTAATTAGTAAGCCACCCACCAAATAATGAGATACAATCAACAAGCTGTGAATAATTTTTAAATGAGTCGGATTACCGCTTTAAGTCGGTTTGCGCTTCAGTATTGTCTTCTAAAATACGAACTTCAATGCTTGTCTCTCGGTAACTTACTCTCAAAACCCTTTTGCCGTTTCTTTTTGGATAGATTCGACAAAAACGATTAATGGAAAGCTTTGAACCCTCTGGTCTATAAAATTGAAGATACTGAATTTTGTAAGCAATCTACTATCCACGTGCATAATATGTATGTAAATATTAAGCCATATAAATTGATACGGCTCTTCCTTTGTTTTAACCCGTCTTCCTCAAAGGTTGATGATTTGATATTTTCTCCGCTAGGCCACATTAGATAAGTGTCGACCACACGATAGCGATTCATACTTATTCACAATACGTTTTTGCTATAAGGCATTTCAAATAAGGAATAACTTAAAAGAAATAAATTCCATATACAACAGTGATGTAGCCACTGCGATAAGTGCGATGTGATTACGCTTCCTGTAAATTCCTGTAAATTAGCGATGCTGGATGACGAGGTGTTCAATTCGATTGTTGAAACATCTCGATGATTATCGAGTCTTTTTACTTGTAGTCAATAGTTTCCATTCCTAATCGGGTGTCGTATCCAAGAAGCTTATTGGTCGTATCCGTGTCGTACTTGACATTGTTCAAGATTCGATCGATTAAATTGTCTCAAAAATCTCTAAATAACCGAGAAATCGTTTAAGCACCTCGTCTCGGCATCGCCCATCGGTGTCATAGATGATTATGAATATGAACCCATTATCTAAATAAATTAGCGATTTTAATGAATCTCTTCATATGAGTATCAAAATTAAATGTTTACATTGTTTTCCCGTCGCTCAGTGTTGATTGTCGCCTCGGGCTAATGACTTTGTGAATAGACCGAAATTAAAATATAACTTTCATTTGAACTGCTACAATTATACGAGTATACGACACTTGTGAAAAATATAACCTAGCCTGCCCAGGTTTGCAGAGCAGAAGGTAGCATGCACAAGTTGTAGTCATTATACTTTACATTGTTAATTTATTATGAACAGAAATTGTATGACAAATAAATCTAGAAATACATAATAATATAACGTTAAAATTAACTTAATCATAATGGGTATTCAAGAGAGAATGTAGTGATTAAGAATATAATTCTATAGGTTGTGTAGGACATTAGAAAATTAATATAGACTTCAACTTTTACCCTTCTCTTCTTAACGCACCAAACCAGTAGGTAGTAGCAGTGTGATGTATAAGTATAAGTAAAACCAGAGATGGCGCATGGCGCTTTACGTCCAGAAAGCGGTCGCAGTGAACAGTGAGGGCCAAAAGAATACTATTCTTTCTTCCATGGCCATAAGGCTCATTGATTTACTAAATTTTCATCCAAAGATGATTAAGGCTAGTCACAGTCGATTTTCATATTAAGTAACTATACGGAAATTATGCTACATTTAAAAATGCATGGCGCTGTGATCTAGTATGGATATATGCAGGGACCGGCTATAGCAATAGCAGATGTGTTTACCAAATACTTTATACTTCACAAAGATAAAACACATTTCTATTTACCTATTTCTCTGTATTAATTACTTTTCAAACTTTAAAGATCACTTGCATAAAAATCCATCTTGCGCTTAAAATGCAGTGTAGTTTTTTAGATATTTTTATTAATTTTCTACCTTCGTTTCTATCTATTATTAGAGTAAATTATATCATAGATTTTACATTGCGTGGGTTGTATAATATACATTTTAGCAGTTATCATAAGTTTAAGACTAGAGTAAGGCCTAAGCAAAACCCCTTGTTATAAGCATTTTGTAGTGATTTAATTGCAACGTGCCAAAGGTGAAAGTTTATAATTCCTTTTTGGATAAATCCTTCTTCATTTTACCTAATCCGTTGACTCTCTAATTCAAAGTGTGCCTTGCTTCTAAATCAAGAACACATAATTTTACCTTTTTGTTATTGCTGAAGCACAATAGGCTGATGGCCCAACTGATGGAAAGTGGTTACCGTCGCCTATGGATATTAGCAATACCCGAGGTGCTGCCGACCATGAAGGAGAAACTGGAACTTGGCCACTGAGGCCAGAACACAGCTCAATGTTGTTACGGCGGTATATTCTAGACCAGGGGTGGAGTGGTAGCCATCCGACAGGCAAATGTCTTACTACCTGGCTGTGAGTTGTTTTATCGACTTAGGGCAGGCCGCCCCAACGCAAGAAATTGTATTCTTTTTCCTTTCCTGCACGGAGATAAAATCAGATTGCAGATCCGATATGAGAAGATCCCTATCCTGCACAGTTTCTTGCCAAATATTATTGGCTCGAAGCACACACAAGTCCGGCTTGCACTCTTGTTTTTCCAGATTTCTGTCCCAAAAATAATGCTTTCCTCACACTTTGATCCCGTTCCATCCATTCTGTGACTAAGCTAGCGGAGGCGGGGAGCTTTTATCTTCTTTAAACTGAAAATGATTAATTTTAGCAAACTGCTTTCGACTTTTCGACTGCTAATGGTGTTCAAGAATTATTACTTCTAACAAAATATTGACTCATTTATATCTTCTAATTATTATACAGTTCTAAGATTATCTAATGATACATTATTAAAATATTGTTTTAAAGACACTGATGTCTTTACATCATAAAAATCACAAAAATTATTTTGTGAAACATACTTTATTTTATTGTTTGTTCTTTGAGACTGAGGAGATTTAAAAACACACTTCTTATCATCACATAAGATTATTAATTCTGTATTGAATTCATGCCCTGGAAGTAGTAGGGACCCACATACTTTCCGTGATGTAAAGATTCAAGTTTATGTCATCAAAATTTAATATAATGTTTATCTCAGGGTTTTAAAAATTGATACCAGCAATGCCTCGAGGAAATATTTAATACTAACTCAAAACAGTTTTCTTGTCACCATTTGGATATAAGTTTCCTAAATATTAAGTTTTATGAGTATGAGTTGAAAATTGAATTTGATGTTCAATTCAGAAGGTCTTAGAAATGATTCATTTCATAATTTTTATACCCATACAAACATAGGGCTTCACCTGGGATACTGTAAAAGATTTAAACCCTTTCACACAGATAATGTGAAATAGATTTAAGGTGTTATTTGAGATGCAACATTATTAATTATGTTAAATATTGACAGATTATGTGTGTATATACACTAATGGTCCTATGCATTTGCGGTGTTACTTTTTAATTTAATTATTTAAAATAAACCTCATTCAGTCACAGCCTAAATCTTAATGCAGATGAAGCCCCAGCATGATAAGAAAAATTTAAATGAGTCTGTACAGCCTGTATTGAAAAAAATATTACTTGTGCTAACCGACACTTATTAACATTAATAATTATAATCAATACAATAAAATTGTATTGTTTTTAGCTATACATATGGCATTTTTAAATAATGTTGTTATGCTGATAGTTGCAAAGTAAGAAAATGTTCTAATTTGTTATTAATAAACTAAATATATTGAAATTTTCAGTGATGAAAATATCTTATATACTTAGGCTTCTATGAGTATATTGATATTTTACAATTATTTCATGTTGTTGTTGTATATAAAATTTTTACTTTGCAACCATTGAATAATCAGGAAAAAAGTTGTATCATTTTATAATGATGGTGTTTTTAATTAATATTACATGATCAATGGCTGTGAATTGTTACTGTTATATTAGATCAGATGCTTGGCAATATTTTTAGTTATTAAATGAAGTTTAAAAAGTAATAATTGAATTTTATTTCCCATTTGTAATTTTCAAACACTTATGATGCAGAAGTAGACAAGCAACACTTATGATTAGATGAAATCATTATTACTTCTTTTAGTATAAAAACCAGTATGGATAAGATAAACGCCCTACTGCTGGGCTCAGGCCTCCCAATATTAGGGAATGGACAGTATACCCGCTATGCTTTTCCAAGGTGGCTTAGCAGGTTGCATCAACACTCTTAACAATTCCTGATTCGTACCAAACATTCTTTTGTCTTACTATCTGTTAAAATTTGTCATCAGTAAGGCAAGTGAATGAATAGTAAGATATAGGAACCAATCATAAGAGACTTTGTTCATCCATCACAGCAATAGATATGAACTTAATAATTTGATTAGTTTATATTCTTATTATAGTTCTAACAGTTTTAATACTATTGCTTTATGAGATATACATGACATTTTAGGCTTCAAAGAAAAGGTACCCAATTTAAACATAGGATACATATAAAATCATATATTTATTTATTTTAAAAATTAATATTACAAATATTATTATTCACTCAGTCCATCTATGCTTACAACTTGTACACACGTAATATAATCTCATCTCCTCTTCGGCACGTCTTGTCTGGCCCTGGAAGAATACTGCCTCCCTGTGATTGCATTTTGGACACATGTGATCCTTAGTCCTAGGTAACGTCGGATCACTTACGACGTCAGGATTAATGTGAGTCAATTCGTCGACTTCGTGCATAATCTTGTTAACATACACGCAGTTTGAATCTGCTAGTTGTTTATAATCACAATTTCTACAAGCGTAAAGTAGAACTTTGTTGTTTTTATCTTCACGCGGGTACAGCATGTTATTGCATTCTTGACAAAACTGTATACCCACGTATCCTGGACCTCCGTCCTTTCTGCCCAAGTTGAGCGTCATGTTTATTGTTATAAAATATTTCTATTTTATTAGATATACCTATATCAGACTTCTAGAAAGAAATCCGTAAACAAATTCCTATCACATCCACAATCAACAATTCATCACAACACATGACCCACAGAGTACTTTATACAGTGTTGCCAGATGACCATGTCAATTAATCCCCAAATTTTTGTCAAAAATCCCCAAATATAAGCTTTTTGAGAAAAAAACCCCAAAACAGTTTTTACTTATTTTTTATATATATTGTGACGCCAGCAAATAAGTGGGACGGGAAAAACCGCGGTTGTGAACATAGTCGTTGTGAGTCTAACGGAAAGCCTATAAGATACGACGCATACGAGTAGAGACGGCATAATAAATAAAATTTATGATGTAAATGAACGAACGAATGAATTGAATTATTAAAATGAACTATTCAATTGAAGTATGATTTACTAGTAGAGTATAATTCTAAGATAAAGTAATAATACCGTATTATAACTTAGATATAATAATTGTAGTGATGATAATTGTGTTTGTAGATGAATTATTAATACTTAAAATATCGCCAAAAATTTCTGACAACAAAAAATTTCCCCCCGAATGTCCCCCTAAAGAATCTTTACCCCCAAATCTTCCCCCCGACGTCAAAAAACCCCCCGAATTTGCAGGCGATCCCCGCCATCTGGTAACACTGACTTTATATATACTGGTAACATGACCAAAGACAATTACGATTACTGTCAAGTGTCAATATTGTCGACAGTCACAGTAAAATGTATAAATAAAGCGTAAAGGCTGGCATACTTTTTGTGAATCTCTGTCCCCTAGAACTCCCTCTACTATTGTGTGGAAGAAAATAAAAGCCTTTCGCAAATCTCAAGTTGATTATAATGTGACCTCTAACAACCCTACCTCTTGGCTCTTTGACTTTCTGAATAAACTTTCTCCTCCATATGTTCCATCGGACCCATCCCCCCCTATTCACTATTCATCTACTTCGAACTCTGGATCCTTTAATTCTCCATTTTCTTTTGAGGAACTTCTTTGTGCTCTTGATCACCTCCAGGATTCTTCTCCTGGAATGGATGGTATCACTTACTCCTTCATCACCAAATTGACAGCATCCTCAAAATCCTTCTTTCTTTCCCTCCTAAATCACATATTTTTATCCAATTCAGTCCCAGACTCTTGGAAACACCAGATTGTTATCCCAATACTAAAACCTGGTAAAGACCCAACAGACCCCAATTCATATAGACCCATTGCCCTGTCTTCAGTTATTGCCAAAATCATGGAGCACCTAATTAAAAACCGTTTGGAGTGGTTCGTTGAAAGTAGAGGTCTGCTTGCAAGAAGCCAATTTGGCTTCAGAAGAAGCATGGGAACCATGGATAGTTTGAGTCTCCTTACGTCAGAAATCCGCCTAGCCTTTTCCCGTAACGAACATGTATTAGGAGTTTTTCTGGATGTCACTGCGGCTTACGACAATGTTGATCTTCATATACTCAGAGAGAAAATGCTCCAGCTGAGTATACCTTCGAAGATCATAGACATCATCCATAGTATGTTTATGGAGAGAACAATCTCTGTTCGCTTTATGGGCAAAGTACTTCCTCCCCGCCTGATATGGAAAGGTCTTCCCCAAGGCTCAGTTCTGAGTCCGCTACTCTATAATATATATACTGCCGCAATTAACTCTACAGTTAACTGTTTCTGCAAAATCCTCCAATATGCCGACGATATTGCTCTTTATGCCACCTCTAATTCTTTCTATGATGCCTCGTCCCGTATTAACTCCGCACTTTATTATTTAAACTCATGGTTATTTGAGCACGGTCTGTCCCTTTCCGCCCCTAAAAGTTCGGCAGTTGTTTTCTCGCGTAAAAGAACGGTTCCGGAACTTCATATTCATGTATTCAATCAACCTATCCAAGTTATGGATAGTGTTAAATTTCTGGGTGTATTTCTTGACAGCAAACTTTCAGCAGTTACACACTTAAATTATATTTGTCAAAAAGCAGAGAAGAACATAAATATCATGAGGGCATTATCTGGCATCAGGTGGGGATCTCACCCTTACTGCCAACAACTTCTCTATAATGCAATTGTTAGGAGCCACTTAGATTATGGTTGTTTCCTACTGGAGCCCTGCAACAAGACGGGCCTCTCGAAATTAGACAAAATCCAAGCCAAATGCCTCAGAATTATCACAGGCTCTATGAAGTCTTCCCCCATTAAGGCTCTCCAAGTGGAATGTTCTGAACCCCCCTTAGCTCTGCGTAGACAGCTTCTATCTGACAAATTTCTCTTTAAAGCAATGGAACTTTCAACCCACCCCCTATTAGATACTCTTGACCAATTGTTCCATCTCACTGCTTCCCCCTATTGGGCTCATAAGACACTTCCTCTCCTTATCCATTCCTACAAAAAAGTAATTGACCTCCCTTCAGGTATTTTTCAAACATATATGCTACCTTTATTTTAAACTAAATTTGATTGCCTTATTTTTACTCCTAATGTCATAACTGACTTAGGCATCTCCAAAAATTCTTTCGATGCTGATCAACGGTTCCAGTCTATTGTGCAGAATCGCTGGCCAGACCACATCCAGTTATTCACTGATGCCTCCAAAATTAATCCCAGTGATCATGTCGGAGCCGCCGTGTGGATTCCCAAGTATAAAATCATTTTGAATTTCAAAATCCCCCCATCCAGTTCCGTTTTCTCAGGTGAATCCATTGCGCTCTTGGAAGCCATACTTTACATTGAGTCTCACAGCATCAGGAAATCGATCATTGCTTCGGATTCCTTAAGTTGTCTCCAGGATGTAATAAAGATGCCCTTCCATTCTAAACACAATTCTCATATCACAATCAAAATCAGAGAAGCTCTCTATCGATGTCTAACTGCTGGCCTTGAAATAATACTAATCTGGATACCTGGCCATTCAGGAATCCGGGGCAATGAGATTGCTGATAGCTGCGCCAGGGATGCTGTACACACAGGTGTTGTTAAACATAGTAAGAATTTCCCTCATGATCTCCGCACACTATCCAGACCCCAAATGCTTCAATCTTGGAACGATACGTGGCAAGTCTCTCGCCAAACTGTGGGAAGACACTATGGCTCCCTACAACCAACAGTCCAACCCAAACCTTGGTTTTTCACCCACCGCACATTACCCAAAAAGGACATTTCATGCATAATACGTCTGCGTCTTGGCCACTGCTCCTCACCGGTTTTCCTTGCTAAATTAAGAATCCGCGATCACTCTTTGTGCGAGTGCGGTATGGCTGAAGGGACATTGCAACATATTTTTTTAGAATGCCCAAATATTGTTTCCCCTCTGTATGAAATCCTACCCAAAGACTTCCCCCGTCCTGTCAATCTTAACTACCTTTTAACCCTATCTAATAAAGAACATGTATATATATTAAGCAAATTTCTATCTATTAATAATATCTATCTATAATATATATTTATACTCTAACATATATCTGTATTGTTCACAGGTTAACCGAAACACTATGAATACCGACCAAATTTCTCCTATATAAGCAGAATAAAGCCCCTTTACTCATCTGTCGTTTCTAACCTAACTGTGACGTTGGCAAAATCAATGCTGGATGCGTTGAAGCCATAAACTAAAAAAAAATAAAAAAAATGTATAAATAAATTGATATTTATTCATAAAGTGCTCTCCCCATTCTCACAAGACCATTGCAAGAACGCGTCAAACGAGAATGTAGAGAGCTTATAATTGACTCTTATTTTGAATAGCAACATTGTTGTTAGTTTTCTACGTTTGGCAGTATTGTATTTTAAGGCAGTGGTTGGTTGACTGATTTGATAATTTCTTTTCCCATCCGTAGCCGATTGGTGTCGTGCTATCATGGGTAAGAAATAGTTTTGAGTTAAAAATTGTTGTGTTTTATTTGTTAATTATGGTTTCAAACGTCCTGTTGAAGTGAATTAAATACGCATGCGATATTGAAGTGATGTTATTACGATTAGTATGATTCGTAAAATAGTATTTTCTTGTGCACGCAGATATGTCGGCCATGGTGCAGACATGTTTTTCTCGTGGTGTAAAATTAATCTGTATTCATCTCGTTGTTGGAAAGTTATTTTCGAGGTGCAACGAAAGTCTCCCCATTCATGATATTCAGTTAAAAGTTTGGTGTGTCGATTTATGTGTTTCGTAAACATTAGTGGTAACCGGCGGCGGCAATAATTTCAGGTAAACCCCGTGGTATACGTACGGCGCGGAAGCACGTGAACCATCGCCGGGAGCAGCGATGGGCGGACAAAGATTACAAAAAAGCCCACATGGGGACCAGGTGGAAGGCTAACCCCTTCGGTGGTGCATCACACGCTAAGGGCATCGTCCTGGAGAAAGTGTAAGTACGTTCAACTTTATATACGTTCAAGTAAGTTGTTTGTCTTGAGTTGTGATCGTTTTTGTGTGTAAATTAGTATTTGAATCATGATTCGAAGAGGATACGTGACTCCTGACATGTTTCCTGGAAGTGTCACAGTTGACGCCGCCCACTTCGTCTAGGATGAAGCTATGAAGAAGATTAGCGTTTACCGCGCGCGGTATTATACCTGTGAATGTGTTATTACTACAATCACAGGATAATACTGCGAGTGGTTACGTTTCAACGTGACGTGATTTAAAAATGCCATAAATGAATGAAAGTTCATGAAAAGAAGCATTGAACAGTTAGTAAATGCATGCCTTTATTTGTTAACTTTTCCTTACACTTACTCCTAGTACATTGGTAGTAGCAAAAAATCAACTTGTACTTACTGCCTACAAAAATTTTTTTGGTATTAAACATGAAGTTTTATCTATGTGGTGGTTCAACTTTTATAAACTCAGATATCATCAGAAATAGTAATTTTTTTTAAATAAGTTAAAATTGGAGATTATAGTATAGAAAAATTACATACATACTATCACAACAGTTTCCTTGTTGGGCAGGCAAAAAAAGGCAGTGATAAGTCTCCACCTGTAATGATGATGTTAAATACTTCGACTTTCATCAATTTATGATAAAATAAAAATATCCACAATGAATATCGTAAACAATTATTTAAAAAACAATAGCCATTTATTTAAAAAGGTAAAAATCTTTCAATTGTTAATTAATTTATTTATGTTTCCGTAATGGGGGTGATATGACTTGAGAATATGTAGGTATGTAATTTTAATGTTGTAACCTAGAAATCACAATCACTAAGGTGATTTTTGTTGCTTGGATATACTGTGATTGTCTGCCAATTTTCTAATATATAAAAATGAATTGTAGAAATGTATGTAAGTGCATCAATTGAGAATGACTTCAATGATTTTGATGACATTCTTTGTATGTATTTGAGTGGGTCTGCAGATGGTTTAGATTCACAATTGGAACCAGTACGAGGCACTAGTATCAGGGCCCCAAATGTGTCATTTTTCAGGGCAGGACAATGTCTGCCGGGTCCGCTAGTTTATTATAAAAAAAAAAGTGTCTCCTACTTATGTAGCAGTGTTCAAATTGTTTCACTTTTTCATATATGGTCTTGCTGATGAAATCCCAACATGGGTTGTTGAACTGATTGGCTATAAATATTCATGGTTTTTACTGTTGTGTACAGTTATTTTACACATGAAGGAGTCTGCATTCTATTGATTTGTGAAAATGCATGCTTTCTGTACAAGTGTGCATGTTGCATGTTAAGTTTGGACAAGTGGCACACTGAGTTTATTTATTCATAAAACAGGTGTTTTTATTTATTATTCATATCTTCTGTTGTTTATCAGGTTGAAGTATTACAATTATTTTATAACCACATGTTGGAATGACTGATTCTCACACTCCACAGAGTGTTTAAAGGGCAAATGTAAAACTGGCAACTGAGTTACTGACATTACTTACTTGACATGAATTGTTGAAAAAAAGGGAAATCAACTGTAGCAAAGAATAAGGCCACCTTAAAACAAACTAGCGTTTGCTTTTTTTAAATCATTATTTTACTGTTACTATTTCACTGTTCATTCAAATTTCTTAATTTAGTTAATTTAATTTTAAAGTTGTTAATTGGGAAAATTAAATTTACTCTATACAGTGGTGTTGAGGCCAAGCAACCCAACTCTGCCATCCGCAAGTGCGTCAGGGTACAATTGATCAAGAACGGCAAGAAAGTGACGGCGTTCGTCCCTCGTGACGGTTGTCTCAACCACATTGAGGAGAATGACGAGGTGCTAGTCGCGGGATTCGGTCGTAAGGGTCACGCCGTCGGTGACATTCCTGGAGTCAGATTTAAGGTATACAAATTCATCTACAACGAATGTTACTGTTATTTTTAGAGTTCTTGTATTTTTTTTTATTTAATTAAAGTATAGATGGAAAAAATTTACAGGAGACAAAATGAGTAAAGATATGGTAAAAAGTGTTTAAGACTTGATTTGTGAAATTAATATAGAGAATTAATTAAAATTGTTGAAGAGAAAGAAAGATGCATGCCTTGGAAAATAAAGTTCTTTTTATTTATGCCTACCCTAATAAGGGTCAGGTGTGTGTAAGAGTGGGATGTATAAAATGAATATCTAAACATTTGCTACATAATTGAATTGTTAACTATTGCTAGTTCCTAATAAATTGTTAAAATTTCTAAATACTGTCTTTGTGACACAGTGTGTGAACATATCGCGGGCTTTAAGCCAGAGGGGTGTATAAGCAAAAACCAACTTTACAGGAGATACAAAAAACTTAATAAGTTTTTTTAATTTATTTTATGTCTGTCTATGAAAGTACTTCTACTAGTATTAACCTACTATTAAGACAAAAAACAGAGGTGGTGTATCGATAAAAATATAAATGATAGATGAAATAAAAAGAGACATTTTTTATATGCCCCTCTGGCTTGAAGCCCGCGATATCAAGTTTAATGAAGTAATAAAGAAGTTTTGCATACAATTTTCCCACAAACAACAATTTTATATCTTAAAGCCATATTTCTGTGACTACATAAAGGACTTCAAGGATATTTGGTATAAGAAACATTTGACTTGTCTTCTATTATTCTTTAGCACTATTATCTGAAGTATAAATAGACTGCATTCTATTTAAAATTAATTTTGTCATAGGGCCCATCTATGTTTATCCAGTATGGCCAATAAATAGTGTCATTTCTTACAGAATATTACTACAATTAATTTTAACTAATTCTACCGCCAGAAACTTCCACTACCAATAGTTGGTTACTGAACTCCTTGAGAATATCTATTTTGTCAAACTGAACAAGATTAACCTAGCTTTTTAGCAACTTGTAGAATTAGGAATCCTGAAAGATTTAGCATTTTTGGTTTACGCTGACTACACTAAATGATGATTACTATTATGTATTGGAGTATTTGCTACGCTGAAGAACGCCATGATGCAGTCAGCTATACTGATTTCAAAGCTTATTCAAAATTTTCCTATAGTCTCATGTTCATAATTAAACTTTGTTTCTACAACAGGTGGTGAAGGTGGCCAATGTATCACTCCTAGCTTTGTACAAAGAGAAGAAGGAACGCCCGAGATCATAGGCAAACACTGTGATAAGGTAATACAACACGCATTATTAAGGTTTTAATACATGCAAGGGTTTAAGGGTGTACATTTAATTATATTTTAGATGAAAATGGTGGCTGTGTGCACATTTCCTCTCTGAAAGTTGTAAACGTTCATCATTTCATTCATGCCTAATTTAGTATTCCGCTCACGTTCAAACTTTTCACGCCACCGTAAAGTTATAACAACCTATATTGAGCTTTTCTTGATTAAGAAGGAAGGATCTATGTGGATTATCTAACTACGTGATAAGATATCTAACTACGTATTTCGTTCTATTTCTTTATTAAATACTATTGACCTTTAGTGTCATTGAACTGTTGATATTAGTTCAATTGTATAGCCCTTTAAAAGATAGTACTATGCAGTCTGTAGTGCCCTACATTGACTGAAGAAAATGCATATAAGTAACAAAAGCGCCTGCCAAAAATGTATTAATAGTTTTGCTAAAACTCTTCTTGGTAAGCAAACTAATGTAATGTTATAAAAGAGGTGAAAATGATATACACAAATTAACACTTAAATTCTTTAATTGAATTTTATTTTGTTTGCTCCGATCAGAGGTGGTATAAACGAAAGAAAAAGAACATGGTTTGAATTACAATTGTATTATTTCTATCCTCATAAAATGTCTTAAGGCGGCGTATATTATAGTATAATCCATTCTTAGGCGTAAACTCAAAACGAATTCCACACGCATGTGAATAAGGTCATATATACACGAATAAGATAAGATTGAAGATTTTCATGAAAATGTAGCATCGATTGATCCTTTACTGTTGGGAATTGAACACGTGGGAGCGCGCCACGCTTGCGAACGCACCGGTGTGTAGAGTGGGCGTGGCGTGACGCGTCGGAGCGCGCGTCGCCGCTATAAGGGTGACGGCAGAAACCAGTTTTGCGCAAAAAGCACAATGGCACGGCCATTGATTAGTAGAGTGCGTTGACCTATTTCTGACATGTGCTCGTCGCTTAATTTCTAGACTTTTTTTGTGTCATTCACTTGATGCTGTTACAGTAAACTTGGTAATTGCGTGTTAAAAGATTGTTGAATTTTTATAATCACTACAAAAATGTCCATATTAAGAAGTTGCAAGTTGTCTCTCTCGGTGGCAAAACACTACTAAAACACGTTTTTGATGTGTTTTTCAAAAACCCAATGGCATTCCGATTTCAACATGTTTCCTTAAAGTATCAGGATGCAGTAAAATTTCTAGATAAGTGAAGAAATTTTTGAATGATGCTATCAACCTTATTATTTGCTACTGCTGAATGCCATGACGTCAAAACCTATCTGATAATATCGCCTATTTGTAAAATATATTTTCATTAATGAAGTTGCTAATTATCGTTTTTTTTTCTTGTTTCCAGTGACCTACTACTGGGAAGCTGTGTTGTTTATAAGTGGACATTTTTGAAATGTTAAAATCAGTGCATAAATAAACTTGTGTGCGTCATTTGTTTGGTTTTTATTACTCTCCTGTCTATTAGAAAATTATAATTGTGTGTCTCAATACACAGTAAAACTTAAATCTGTTTAGGTTTTTTTAGTTAATTCCGACTTTTCATTCATCAGATTAATTCAGACAAAACCGTTTGAGTTAGTGTTATAATACTCTTATAATAATAAAGTGTAGTGCTATGTGCTAAACATTAACAAAGAACACATGATCTTCTCCTTAATAAAGACAATAGGAAACGTCTTATTGGACACATTCTTAGTTTAAGTTATATCTAGTTATTTTAGGTCGGATTTAAATTACTCATTAGTCTTATTTCCTAGATTAGATTGTAATTTTGATGTTGTATCACTAAGATGCATCATTTATAAAAAAAACATTAAAGTAATCCATCAACTAATTTATTTCTTTATAATAATATCAGCCCATAAATGTAGCACTGTTTGGCTCGGGCCTTCTATTATAGGAGGAACGGAGAGTATACCCGCCACGCTTGTCCAAGACTGCTTGGCAGGTTGATACGTGGGTTATCTCGATGTGCAAGTTGTATCACGATGTTTTCCTTCACCGTTCCACATGGCAATTGTAACAATATGCACATTAGATCAGCAAGTGTTGCATGCGTTCGGGTCAGGATCAAACCCGCGCCCTTTCCGAGTTAGGGACGCGTGCGCTAGCCTTCACGCTACCACAACTTATTTAAAAATAAATTATTACGGTGGGGTGAAAAAGGAAAATTTATTTACACAATCAGTAAGTAGTTTTTGAGATACGTATTATTTTTGGTTTCAACAAAATGCGTTTCTTGCTGAACTTTTTAATGGAACTCTAACAAATTGGAAGTGAATGATAATAAAACAAAGATGGGTAAATAATAACCATTACTATCTCTATATATATTTTCATTGTTTCGATTACATAACTATATTAAAATACTTGCAGTCTAATAATTATGCAAGTCATTGTGAACCGGTTTCATATATGTGTATATATATACCAAGGACGTGACCAAATAATACGAGATTCAGTTAAATCTGTGAATACAGTTTTTTATTTTCCATCCATTTGAAAGAACAGATACCTAGTAATTTTTGAGAAGAAACAAAATTCGGATAAATATAGAAAAATAAATTTTCTATTTACTTAACAAAGACGCACGTTCATAATGCTGAAGCTAAACACTATTTATTAGTATAATAAGTTGCAAAGAATGTTGTTCATTAAGATTGACGTTTTTTATACACCCCAGTGAACATATTTTTAAGGAAATATATTCAAATGATAATTTATAAAATTCATGGTTATGACAATGTTGTAGGAAAGAGGCGACCCTTCTGACTTTAATTATAGGGTGAATGTATCCTTGTTATGTGAAAAGTTCAAGGGGAATTGAAAAACACATTCGACCGAGCATGGTTAGAAGTTACTTCTATGTATTGTATATACGACTGCATAAGAGCCTCTAACTTGAAGCTGCGTCGGCTCCTCTTACAGCCCACACACAACCTTTGCTCGGATGATTAGAGTGACAACCCGAGAAGCTTTATTGAGAATGCGGCAGTTACCGTAAGCCTCGCATTGCCTATAACGGTAAGTTGTCCATAAATAATTTACCCACTTTGACAAAAGGAAATTATGGGATTTCAAGGTAAGTTTAATGACCTCTGGTTGAGCTGGGCAAACTTGCCCCCGGAAGGAAGAGGCCTGTGTGTGAGGCCCACGCCTCCCAGGGCCGAGAATCTCAATTACCCTTGGCCCTGGTATAAGGCGCAGGACGGAACACCCAGGGGTTTTAGTGGGTATCCCTAACTGGGAAGTGGCACCAGCTCGGACTGAGCACGCTAGTGCCACCCTCGATCAGACGAATCCCACACACGGGTCGCGAATTATTCCTCCAGGCTTCTGTGCCTTTCGCGGCTTAGTACTCAAACGGATTTCCCCTCGCTGAAAAAAAAGGTAAGCTTTTGCCGGCCTAGCTCACTGGGACCTAGTTCCGGGTTCCTGGTAAACGAAAATTCCAATGAAAGTTTAGAACGAAAAAGATTTATTAGAATTGAGGAACGTAATTTTGCCACGTCGCGTAGGTATAAAAGTTAGTTAAATCTAATTCAACAAGAAAATGACCCAAATATCTTATGAAGTAACATTTTTGGTTATAGTCGACGCCAAACTAGGCTCTCGAAAACAGGCGGCTATGCACTATACAGTTTACAATATAAAATCTGTTATTGTTCAGGGCTAATTACATTTAATCTGGCCGTGAATTATACATATACTAACAATTATTTTAACTGATGACTGCCTTAAATTCAGCTTCATGAATGAGCGTCATTTTAATAAACACTCCTATTTACTAGGTAATATTCGTAAGATGTCTTGCAGTAATTTGGGGGGTGCGTAACAAACCAGTGCTTCAGTACAATTAAAGTAACTTAAACAACTAACGTTAATTTTAACATATTTCTACAGTTCAGTTAATATTTGAAAAATATACAGCATATATTTTTGTACGTATTCATTAGAAATGGTGTCTTGAAATAGACGAAGGTGCTTTCGAGGGTATTTTGTTAAATTGGATTAGATTTGCTACAATTTTTTAAGAGGAAGTAGGATGTTCCATACAGTTTGATGAGTACTGGCCATTCTTTTGAACTCTGTTAAAGCCAAACGTCACAATCGTTATCATTAATGATTGCTGTAATAACATACACATTGTAATAGTATCATATACATTATATTTTTTTTGTATTTATTTTTATACAGCGGTTACATAACATATTATGTTAAAAACTTATATTTTAAAAAAACTGAGATTTATTTATTGTACAGTCGTGGTATGAAAAGGTTCACCGGTTATCGAAATGATTCATTTAACACAAACACATGTTACATGTCACAAGTCACAGAACAGACGTTTCCACAGAAAATTATGTTCAGCTGTTTGACAATAATGTTGAATTTACATTACTTAGATCAAAGATTGTTTAGAGATGTAAAACATTTATTGGTTTTAATATTCATGATAAGCGTAGTGGTTATTATATCTTCTTTGTTTCGAAAGATTAAAACTATTGTTAGTCTCAGTATCTGTCATTGTCAACATTGCAATTTTCTCATCACCTTTCTATATTTTATAAAAGTAACAAGACGTAACATTTATTCAAATGTTGGCAGTACAGTTTCTTGTACGTCGACTTTAAAGTGACGAACCTTTTCATACCGCGACTGTACATAGTGTATAGGTATCAATTAGCATTATAATGAGCATGATAGATAATCGACTGTTACATTTAGCCTTACGTTATAAACATAGTATCACCACGTGCCGTTGTGTAATATGGACAAGAGTCAGCCCGCGGGTTTTCCAGAGCGCTACAATATGGAGCCAAGTCCCAACGAGATAGGCAACGCATCGGCTCCCTTGGTGTTGCACATGTCCATGGGGAACGGTAAGCACTTGCTATCAAGTGGATCCGTTTTCTAGTTTGCTCTACAAGCAAACACAAAAAACTCACAGTACAGTAATTAATTACTATAGAATATACTGTCACCGCTTCCTTAACAATATTAATTGTCTGTCATACTTTTAAGACCGATTAACACATTATTACTATTGTTTACAATTTGTAGATAAACTGAAAAACCACTATTAAGATATTATGATAAACTAGCTGTACCCGAGGCGTCGGCCGCGTGGAATTTGTTTCCAAAACCCCCCCATTTTGAAACATTCTTCAATAGTGCTCCGCTCCTATTGGTCTTAGCTTGATGATATATAGCCTATAGCCTTCGTCGATAAATGGGCTATCTAACATTGAAAGAATTTTTCAAATCAGTAGTCCAGTAGTTCCTGAGATTAGCACGTTCAATCAAACAAACAAACTCTTCAGCTTTATATATTAGTATAAGATACTGAGGACAAACAAAAATGTTTACAGGCTATCTTTATTGTTTATATAATAAAATATCAATTAGATCTGTGACGTGTTTCCATTGAAAATTTCATCAAAATTGCATAAAATATAATATAAAATTACACGATAATTAACGTACAACCAATAACAGACTCGCTTCTTATCCAACCTATGTTTGTTCGAGTCTTCCCTGGAAAGCATACACCGCTTAGTGGTGCTTAGGCAGTTTTCCTGGTCTAGTGTCAATAAATACTGTATAATACGGATTTTACAAAAAATTAAAACAATGTACGTAAAAAAGTGCACGTTTATACTTTGCTATCATTTTACTTTCAAAATTTAATTACAAATTATTTTAAATTAATGTTTGAAGAATAATCAGTAAGCAGGTGTTTTGTAAGTCGTGGTAGCGTAATGGCAAGCGCACGCGTCCCATATTCAAAGGGTGAGGGTTAGCACTTGGTCAGTTTTCTGACCTAATGTGCATATTGTTACAATTACCACATGCTAATAACGGTGAAGGAAAACATCGTGATGCAACCTGCACATCGAGATAGCCGATGTGTCAAACCTGCCAAACCGCCTTGGACAAGCGTGGCAGGTATACTATCCGTTCCCCTACAGTGGGAGGCCCGAGCCCAGCAGTGGGACAGTTATGTTATAGCTGTTATTATATATATTACAATAGTGTTTTGTATGCCGATAAAAAAAGTATATCTTCTTTCGACTTTTAAGTACGCGATGCTGACAGTAATGTCTAAAAGTGGGAATGCCCGAGCGCAGCAATTGATAGTATTATATTTTTTTTACCGATAACCGAGAAAATCCGGGGACCGAAATATGTGGTACGAAGGGAGCCCTGCAGTAGACCGAAATTGGACGACGAGCATGCTAATGAACAAAAGGTATAAAACATGTATTGAATATTTAAAAAAGCGTTGCAAATCTACATATACTATGAATAGAAACCTATTGTCGGTGATAAGTTGTATTTTGGAACATACGAGAAATAACAATTGTACCGATGATAAGCCCCTAAATCCTATATTTATAGAGGCGACGCAGAATTTACAATTATATAGATAATATTTTTATATTTAAACTAATTTTGCAATCAAATCGGTCAAAGTTTGAAATCAAGTAAACTGAAAACCAGTGGCGTAGCGTAGTGGGAGCGCCCCCCCCCCCCCAGGTGGAACAATAGGGGGCGGCAAAATTTCACAATAAATAATATAAATATTTGAACCTATTCATATTTTTTATCGCAACTACAAATTCGGACCGATTGAAAAGAGTAGGGAATCTTTCATTACTTATTCTGTGACGAATTTGGGGATTTATTCTTTGAATGATATTTTGTAGCGACTGCTGGCAACACAAAAGAAAAAGAATTTTCAAAATTGGTTCAGTAGATCCAGGGATTACCCCCTGCAACGTCACAAACACACAAGAAAATATTAGTTACATTGCTTCAACCAGCATCAACGGCTTCAAGTGTAACCGTCCTCAATACTACTTAATACCATTTATAAATGAGTATTCTCAGATTAATAGCGCATATGATTTCTACGGTATTATTATGAAAGCTAAAAGAAGCCTTAAACCTCGTATAAAACTATCATGAATTTGGGTTAGACATTAATTTTTGACCAAGGTTGATTGTTCAATGTGATGTTCTAATTTTTTTGGATAATAAAGAGTCGGTTAATAGTCTAACTTGTGGCGCCATCTAATAATAAAGTATTTACGAGCTTGATTAAATTTTATTCTTCATTAGACTATTGTTATTGCTTCTTGTTCCAAAGTTATATGATTTTTAGATTATATTCTAATATCCTGCCTATACGATTATACACTATCACTAAACATCTAACTTACATACTACTTTTTATATGTTCAAATAAATTATTTAGCAAATATATAATGCCTCTTATAGATATAAGAAATATAATTAATTTTCATCTTAACGTGATGATGACACACTGCTAATTTTTATACTGAACAGCATCAACTTAAATAACTATTTATTAAAATCTTTTATGATTAATCCTATAAAATGATTTTAAAATAAATGTACAGTACGCGCAAAACTTAAAAGCGTCCATGAAGTTTGTCCAAGTCATTGCACAACAAAATTACGAGGTTCGCGGTGGTACGTAGAGGAAGTATTGCGCTCTCACTCGTGCGCTATTCGGATTCGTATAGTAACTCATTCAGGCTTCTCACTGTTAGTTTTAACAAAGGTTAAAAGTTGACAGGACGCATGACAGCAAAGTCACGTTAGTTACGTGACTTTGCTGTCATGCTTCTGTTGAGACGCATTTATGTTTTGCGCGTACTGATTTCCTAAAACGAATTAATGATCTTTTGTTTATATTCAAAAAGAAATGATTAATTTAAAAGAATAATTCTTATTGAATAGTGTAAATAAAATAAAATAATTAAAGTATATCTATTTTGATAAATTTAAATTAAAAAACTTTGATTTTTAAAAGATTTGATATTTAAGTTGAGGCCGTTAAGTATGAAAATCGAATGACGTTTCACCTTTACAATCCTTAGTTAAAATCCTACCTTTAAAAAAATACAAACTCTCTTTCAAATCGAGTATCATTCAACTCTAACATCACAGTCATATCAAGATGGTTATAAAGAAGAATATATACTAATCAGTACAATATCAGCCATACATATTTCGTGTATACATAATTTCCTAGTAGTGGTAGCTTAGTTGCTAAGGCCACCCATTTTCTTTCAAATGCCGTGGGTTTATTGGTCGGAGAATATGCATAAAAGCTGGTTTACATTGATCTAGTTACCGACTTCAAATTCGAAGGAGGCCAAAGCCGTCTTTATACTGAAATTGTGTTAATTGATTTGAAGTCAATACAGCGAAGGGTTGCCAATTATTTATGACAAAAATAACGTATTACATTTTTAAGTACGGCAAAAATAAAGTATTTGGAAAAAAATAAAGTATTTTCCTCTATTTTATTTATATCTTCTCTTGGAGATACTATTTTTCTGTGCTCTTAGCACACACTAACATGTTTTCATTGAACTTAAATCTTTGTAAGCTATCTTTACATTCCCAATTTTAATTTAAATAAACAAACATTTTCATTTATCACATCATCATTTTTTATTAAATTTATGGATGTCCTGTACCTTTCTTCTCGCCATTTTAGATTCATTACTGAATAAACTCTTTTAGTGAAAGCTGGATTGATAACAATTCAGTAATTATCCAAATAAGTGTTTCATTTTACGCATCAGAGTAAATATTGGAGATAGAGTATTTGTAAATACTTTATTTTTATGCAAAAGTTATATTTACCAAAAATAAAGTAGGATATGTTATTATAAAGTATGGTTGGCAACTCTAGTACAGCGCTACCAATTCAGTAGCTGAATCAATATAAATCAGCCTTTTATTCAGGCAAATTCACTGACTTAACGGGCCTATTGTTACAATTACTAAGTGTTGACGATAAAGAAAAAATGTGAGAAATCCTTAAATTTTTATTATACTATGATTTCGATGTATCGCCATGTAACCATACCACCACTAAATATTTATGTGACCATATAACATTGATATCGATTAATGTTCAAATATGACGTGTATTTCAAGAAACAGAATTAATTTGTCACGTTGAACATGTCTGACAGGTATCCTGAAGAGAAAAATGGAGAGGTCCAAGATCCCTACACAAGCTGATATTGTCCGTTTAAGTTTAAATCCTCCTTAATGCGTGCGCTTTACCGAATTTCAAATTATCATCCTCTTACATTATATTTAATAAAAAAAAACCCTTCATAACCTCATTGCGAGAGCAACTTTTTGAATGGTGCAATTTTACGAAAACTTACATTAAAGATTTAATAAAACGCTACTGTGAAAGTGTACTCTGTGAAGGATTTAATTTGAAAAATACTACTTCGTAAAAGTAATTATTATTTGTAGTGATTTTTTATATTGAATAAAAGAAGTTCTTTTTGGAACGGTTGTTCTCGCAGAGATGATATAAGTTTTGCGTTATATTATTCGATTTATATATATATATATAAAAGAATGTAATTATTATTATATAATGTAATTATACAGCTAAGAGTATGTGTTTAATATGAATAGGCCATATATACCGATAGAGCCGAATAATTATATATTAAAATGCTCTAAAACTACGCCCTATTAATTCAAATATTGTGACAGATATCTACTTAATTTTTGTTTATTATACTCAGATATTATTGAATACATTAGTTTTATTATAGAAACTAATTAAGTTAATAGTTTTATATTACATCAAATCGGTATTTACTATAAGTACTAATATTAATTACGCCAAAATACACTAACATGCACTAAGCTTTGCTACACTTTTTAAAGCGATATGTTTATAGTTTTATACCTATTGGTTTGTAGGGTAAATTATACTGTGGCTGGCATTCTTTGAATTGAAACTCTTGTCAATTTATTAAAGATATTAAGACATTATTTTAACCTTTAACACTGATAACCAACACAGATTTGTTCCCTGAACTGTCACACACGGCTAATTGGAAAGCAGCACCAAAAATTTGTGGTCAAATACAGATAATTGAAAAGAACGTTGAACTGATGCTTTCTCCCTCTTAACTACATAGAATTTGTATTAGAATAAAAGAGACGATATAATTCTCTTGGTTTTGACACGGCAATTTTGATCGCAGCTGGCAGCTTGTGGAATTTTTTTTATTGAATTTGGCCCTTATATAAGGTTAATATTCTGAAAGTAGATGAAGCGAAAGTTGTTTGTCAGGATCGTCGCAAGTGGAGATCTATAGTCTTTGCCTACCCCCATGGGAAAAAGGCGTGATAATATTTATGTATGTATGTAATATTCTTAATTTAGTAGCCACCTAAAAATATTACTATTATCATTGTATGGCTACAAAACAAAACGATTTCTCAATTGACAGACGCACCCAGTAATTTGCTAACAATGTATATTTTACCCTCATGCAATAAAAATATATATAGTTTATTTAAATAAAGTGGGTATTATCTCGTAATAATATCATATTTAACCTAGAAGTAATACTAAAAGAAATTGAAATTTTTCTTTTTGTCTTTTTGTGTAAATATTTAAATATACGGATGATTAATACAATTTACATCAAATTTTATGATTTTTTTACGAAGCCGATACGGAAAGCAACTTTTGCCTTAATTTTTTTTAAGTAAATTCTATTTTTATAGTCGCAAAAGTGTACTCTGTACCTAAAAGTGGAGAATTTTAAGCGACTCTTTCATTAAAATATTAATTAATGTTTTAGGCATATTGTAAATAATAATTCTAATCTTAAGCATCCATCTCTAAAAGAAACAAATGAATATATCAATATGATCAACGCTAACAACGTCCCGGATTAATCAGTCTGCATAAGCCAGGTGGCTATGAACTAGGAAAGCATATAGCTAGTGCATGTTATAATAATGAATAAGCAAAATGGATTTAAAATTATAGATAAGGTTAGGTATATCAATACAAGAAGAGAAGAGAAAAGATTATGATACAGATTATTATATTACATTTAAAAGAACTTTACTATTGTTAGCACCTTATTATATTATTCAAAAAATAGCAACAAAAAAGATAATATTTAGATTTTTTAATATACTGAATAAATAGTCTAGGTGCCAATAATAGTATAGTATACCTTATATTGGAATTATCGATTTAGAGAACATCTCCACGTGGCTTAAATCGAGTAAACTTCAGATTGGTAATCCAAAACTGGAAGGTGGGATACCTTCCATATTAAAAGAACATTATATGTTTATCTTTTCTATGGAACATAAATGTGGAATTTCATGATAATCGGTTCATCTACTAGGTCGTTAAGGAGGGGCAAGAAAATTCTTCAGTCACTTTTACATGTTAGCTTGCCGTTTGACATTCCTTTACAGAAATTGATCCTTATACAGTATGTAATTCTTTGTGAAAAATCCGCAGGTTCGTTGGAAACGAACGAGTAGGGTCTTAAAAATTTCATTATACCACTTTAATTTTCATCAAAATTAGCCCCGAGACCCATTTGTAAATTTTTCGCTAGATCTTATAGGTCTTTGTATGGATACGGTTAATTAAGGCTTTAAATTGAAGCAATAGTACCAATCAAAGGATAGTGCTGTGCAGAACTAACACTATTATATTAAAAAGTAACTTACTTGGTTTCACTCGCTAGCTATTTCAATTACACCTGAATTGATTGAAATTAAACTTTGAACATTTTCATTACAGAACTAGAGATAAACATGGGATAATTTTTATCCCAAACAAATTAAGTCCCCTCGGTATGGGTCCGAAATTAAATTAGACAAAATCTCGTCGAAAACTCTACTACTCTATAATTCTAAATCCATTGAAGTTGTTATTACATAGTTTAATATACATATTTACTAAGCAATGCGACTAATTAATAAACCACTAAATATTATACAGTATAGTTATAAGAAGAATACGCGTAAGTATTACACTGCCGAATTAAATATATATGATAACATGCATGAGTTTTACATGATTCGATGTATTCACAATTTAGACGGTGTGGCGACGCTCGCGCACATGATAATACCGATTGGTTATTTTTGAACCGTAGACACGCGCTGTATTCTGTAACAATTGAAATAATAGTTAATGTTATATATTTTTTTTAATTTTCGTATTACTGTTTAACAAATTAACTCCGATAATAAAGTATGATTAAATTTTTTATTATTATAACGTTTTAAACTTCGAATATCATCACCATACTTCTAGCTGAATTTAAAGCCACGGTTGCAGTGTTTTCCATAGGAGCATTTGTCAAGAATACAATTTATACTCTATATAACTTTTACTTAAAACACGCGACGTCGCGTGATTACTGTTGTTAAGATATAGTATTATAATAAATATTTTTTAAATGCTATCAGACTGCTGTAATCAGACATAATTAAAAGAAGTCATTTTGACGCGTTTGTGTTCATATATGCATTTTCTTAAATTACATTTTTTATGAAACCAATAGGTAGCGAAATATTAGCTCCCTAAAGTCGTGAAAATTATGCTACCTCCCCACCTCTCTAACCTTCAAATTATGGCTTGGGTAAATCTGAAGAAAAAAACAGACAGTGTACGTTTCGGGACGCCCATCAGAAGTGACAACTTAAACTAATCTAACGAGAGATAAAGGGTAGCCAGACAGACTGGTGCCGTAACGCGTTACGTAGCGAAGCGGTTTACCCTCCTATAAGAAGTTATCACTTTAATAAATTGAAAATAGTAGATGTTCATATTTGCAAAGTAGAAGGGTCACTCGACGTCGCGTGCACGTCGTACAAAACGCGTATGGATGTGTAAAGCTCGTTACCATGCGCGTGTGCGTGGGCTAGGTGTCGTGTTGCTCCTGGCGGGGGTAGTCCATGGTCTTGATGTAGGCGACCGCCGCGCAGAACTGCGTCCACCAGTACAGCGCCTCGCCGTGCAGCGAGGCCGCGCCCAACGCGTTCACCAGCTCTATGGTCGATAGGAGGGACGGCGGATTCACCTGTCATGATAAACGCGAGGTCGTGAGTTGTTGACCCAAAATTGAAGTTGAAATAACAAGTGCCATTCCCATTTTAATCTATTTATTATTTATGCTCAGCACCCGATACTTTCTAGTTTTAAACCAATTACAATACAACGATAAAGTAACATTTATGTCAAATGTATTGTCAAAGTCAAAATGTATTTTATGCTGAAATTTATTACAAATTAATGTTTACAGATTACCTCTGTTCTGTAATAAACAATAGATTCTAACGTAGAATGATACTAAAGTCAAGTTAATTTCCATATTCCATCTTTATTATTGAAATCTTTATAAATCACATGATAAATGTTTGGTACAACTAAATTAAACATAAAAACCTTTCTAGTTAACAACGTCATCTTGAAATAAAAGAATGAAAAATTGTAAAAGCCATGAGTATGGTCATCTACAAAGTGTTACTTACATAACTTCACGCCAGGTCCCTTGCGGGGTAGGCACGAACAACAGAGTGCCATTCAGGCTTATTCTTACACACCTCACTTTCTTCTTTGACATTCATAGCTCTTGTCATGCACGCTCGTCTGTTCCTAAGGCTCCTGACATCACCTTCTGCTAGTACACGATCAATTTGATCATGGAAGGTGTGTCGTGGCCTTCCGCGACTTCTGCATCCATCCACTTTTGCATTGTATATCTGTTTACTCATTCTTCCATCATTCATTCTTTCCACATGCCCGAACCACCGGAACATTCCTTTCCTTACCTTCACCCCGACAATCTCTTTCAGACCAACTCTCTTTCTTACTTCGGTATTACGAACGCGGTCCGCGAGCGGCACTCCGCAGATTTTGCGGAGTGCTCGCATCTCGACCGCGTTTACTCTACTTTCATGCTCTCTCTTCCAAACCCAACTCTCGCTTCCATAGGTGAGCGTAGGTACCAGCACCGCGTTGTGTATGGCAAGCTGGGCCTTCTGGCTGAGGTTCTTAGCACCTAGAAGTTTACCTAAAGCTCCATTCACACTATTCCCCAAATTTACTCTTCTTTCTATGTCAGCGGTGTACCTTCCATCCCTGCTAAAAGCACATCCAAGATATACAAACTCATTCACTTGTTCCAGCATAACATCATCGACCATTATCCTTGCATTCATTCTGGTTTCTTCTCTTTCAAACACCATAACCTTTGTTTTCTTCGCATTCAAAGTGTACTTGTGTTGCCAATTAAATATACTATTTTTTTTTATTGCATGAGTTCAGCATACAGGCAGACGGCCCACTTGCTGCAAAGCGGTTACTATCGCCTATGGACATTTGCAAAACCAAAGGTGATACAAATGCGCTGCTGCTCTCTTAAGGAAGACTGGAACCTGGTCACTAATGCCGGAACACAATTCGAGGTTGTTATGGCAACATACTTTAGACCAGGGGTGGTAGCCATCCAGTCGGGCAAATGCCCTACCACCTGGCGAAATGTGTGTGTAGTACTACAGACGTCAATGTACATTTATGTGTAATTTACAAAAGTACGAAGAATGAAGAAATACCTTGATAATGACGTATATGAGTACAGGCGTGAGGTCGTCCGCGGACGGCGCGGCGCCTTCCGTCAGCCCGAGCACCGCCATGATCGACGTCACGCAACGCATTATGCATGACACCTAAAATAATAACTTCATTCCTTAGTATTCTTCTTTCATGTTAATACTAGGATATGTCCGCGACTTTGTCCACGCTTGACTTGAAAATTCCCGCGGGATTCACGGGACACAAACTATCTCAGCATTTAAAGAAAGAATGTAAGCTATCGTCTTAGTGGAAACTGTGTCGGAATAAGCAAATTTTCATGCATCCGAACAACTTCAAACCGCTCCCGGAAAAATTCCCGCCTGATTAGCTCGGAATAAAAAAAACACATATTTTATTACACTAAATTAGCTATCTATCAGTAAAAATGTATATAATAATATTATAGATTTTTGTTTTCCACTATCAACATCGATGGTTCTTATCTTGACTTTTAGGTTTTTAATGACTGACATTTACTATTTAGTTCAATATTCAATAAACTTGAATATTGTTAACTGTTGAACTCACTTATGTACTTACCTCCAAAAATAAAACGAGACCTTTTAGAAACAAAATAAATTAATTGCCATAGTGTATTAACGAACAGCGCCATCTAGTATCCAAGGTTGTGACTTTAAATTTATTAAGAAATATTGCTCTGCAAAAATTAATGATTGTCTTAAACCTGATCAAAACATGAAAATATTTTTAATGTTTATGATAATTATTTAAATTTTCTACTAAATAGTGAGAAGATCATAAAGGTTCGTGTAATTTTATATGAATTCCAACAAAGTGCTCTCACGCTTCCTCGCACAGCGGAACTCTTAACTAGTCTGGGAGGATGTTTGGCCCGTCAGATTTGTCTAGGTCAATGGAAAAATATTTTACTTGATAATATATATCACTAAAGTGTCTGTCAAAAGTTATGGCCCACAGGAAGTGTCTGGCAACTGTATATCTTTGTTTAGAATAAATCATTTATAGCATATGTAAAAACTAGCCATGCTACTTTGACAAAAGTTAGCATGGTTTTTTCCAACTTTGATACCTGCTACCTAAAAACGGCCCCGCTTTCAGCTTAGCGTAGCTAAAAATTTCATCTTTTCTAAAATCACCTAAGTCTGGGGTGACTGGGATCTTGGAGTATCCGAATAATACCGAACACGCAGACAAAAATCGCTTAATAAGGCCTCGGAAGCGGTTGCATGTTTGAACGATGGTTACCTTGTCCCTGGGCGTCCTGTAGACGGGCAGATGCCTCAGGTGCGTTTGCGCGCGGGGGAAGGGCGCCGCCCACAGGTGGCGCGGCAGCACGCCCGCGCGGGACGCACTCGTGCACGCGGACAGACGCCTTATGTGCTCGCTCAGGACTCTGATAATATTCAAATTCAACTTATTTTCACAATAGTTATATCGACGGTTAATTATTAAGAAATCTTATTATGATATTTCTTGACTAACTGCATATATTTTTTATTATTATCTTTATTATATAAATGGGGTTTTGTCACTTTGTGATAATGTCACCCCGTCCAATCTTACAATCATTTCTCATTCCTTAAACTCTAAGTACACTGATATAATAACTGAACGAGCACTCTGGCCTCCCCAGACAATGGAGAAGACAGAATACTCGTCCAGTTGCCCACATTGTAGTCGACCGGAAGCTGAGGCCGCAACGCCTCGCCCCGGACACACTCCGCCAACACGTGACAAATATCTTCAATTTTTTGGCATTCAGAGCAATTCGGTGAATTCGAAACCTTCATCATATATTTGAACTTGTTTGAAGGACTGTGCCCGGAGCGAAGTCTTAGTAGAGCTACAATACTTTTCCTGTCCAATTATATGGATGACAAAGCGAACCACGGACATCGAGGGAGCCGACACTGGACGGTTTTGTACCATATGCCCTTCGAAAGTGATCGTTCATCAAAATATTCTTGCCCCTGTTCTCTGATATGCACTTTAACACAACTCAATGTTTCTGTGTGGGTGATGAAGATGCCCTCAGGGGTGGCCTGCCTCGCTTCTTTGTCGGCTTCCTCGTTACCCATGATGCCTACGTGGTAGGGTATCCATTGGAAAACCACTTCCTTTTTTGCAGCATGAAGTTCACGGATGGATTTTAGGATGTTGTAGGCATATATTATATTTATTTATTTAGTTTTAGTTATACTAACAATTCGTTGTTAAGTTTCTTGTATACACAGTCCCTTAAGAGAGTAGTAGAGCATTTGTAGCACCTTTGGTGTTACAAATGTCTATAGGTGATGGAAACCGCTTTCCATCAGGTGTGCTGTATGCCTGTCTACTGAACTGTGCAAAAAACTACATTATGGAAGGAAGTCTGGTTTAAATAATTTATTATTATTATATGCAAATAAAAATTCTATAGCACATAATAGAAAAGTTTTCTATATTGATTTATATTTATAATTAAAACCAACAGAATGTTTTTTAATCATTAATAGTATGTTTTGTGCAAATATGGGAAACAAAAACAGTTCCGCTGGTTTAAATTGCAAATAGGTGAAAGCAGTACCAGCCACCTACTGTAAAATTCTGTTATTTTTTATTAAAAGGGCTTGGCATTTAGAGGCATAACGAATAAAAAAATTTTGAAAACTTATGAACCTTGTAAATAAATGTTATAAAATAAGGGGATGAATGTTGTGGGGTAGGAATACTGACTGATCTCGGGCGATGTCGCCGTCCCCGTTGGGGAACAGCACGTGGAGGTACAGCCTCGCGTACGCCGCTCGCTCGACGGTTATCTCCGCCATCTCGAGCAGGGTCGGAGTTGCACCTGCAACAGTCGGGTCAATGACAAACTATCATCGTTGCCCCCTCCCCCATGACAGTCAGTTTATTCATGATTTAAAAAAAAAACATTTTTAAGTAATTTCATTTTCTCTCTTGCTCCAAATATCAGCACAAACTATCATTTAATTCAAGATATTACAAAAAAATGTGTTTTCTATATTCATCATATCATCCTCCTCCCAGCCCCCTCCGTTGATTGAAACAACCAATGAATTAACTCAATATATTAAAAGACACCATTTTTCAACACCCCTCGGTCTCTGCAATGATTGGTACAAACTGTCAATTAATTTAAATATACAAAAAACACCATTTTTATTTTTATTTTTCATCCCCCCCTGGCCCCTTCGTTGATTGACACAATCTAATCTACTAATTAAAAATACAAAAACATGTTTTTTTTTTCATCATTTCGTACACCAGTCCTTCTATTACCTGAAGAGTGGAGCAGACTTTCTGAGAGCTCTGTTACAGGCTGATAGCCTCAAAATAATAGTTTTAATGCAATGAAGATCTCACCTTCCCAGGAGGGGTCGGCCTTGACTTCCGCCGTGATGGCCCTAATGCCGGCTGTAAGTCTTGTTGCTTTCTCATCCATCAGCTCACCACCTGTAATATTCACATTGATCGAAGGTAATATTAGGATTGCGGTGTCCCTTGTAAAATTATGACTTATATGTGTTGGTAACAAAAGACAATTTTTTTAATATTTTCAATCTACCGTCCATATAAGATTATGCACCATTCTTTGACATTTATAATGTTATAAAATTTAAAAAAATGGCGTGTTTGTACATTTGAGCTATAAAAAAAATATAACTGGAATAGACTATATAAACGAAGGATATTACGATGCATTTTTTTTAAATTCTGTCTGTCTGTTTGTTCCGGATTCAGGTAAAAACTATTAGGCCGGTTTCGATACGATTTTCGCTGATCGACAGCAAATTCTTAGACTTAAAATCTTACTTTCAAAATTGGAAATGCCGCGGCAATATTTCAGGGAAAAATTTAAAATGACCAAATTAAAATCGAATCGCAAAGTAATTTTTTCACTTTTCGATAGCAAGTTTTATAAAATAACATGTGTGATTTTTTCTATCCCGGGAGCGATGTGAATTTGTTCGTGGTGTATGCGATGGCTCATATTACTTTTTAAATGCTGCGATAGTTTGTATCCCACGAATCCCGGGGGAATATCAAGTCATGTGGACGAGGCCGCGGGAATATCCTAGTTTTTATTATATAAATGAAATAACATAAAATGATGGCAACTGACCGTTGAGCAGCGAGTGGTTGTTGTGCGCGTGGTGGTGCCTCGCAAGCCTCCTTAGCGCGTTGCCCCTCTCCAGCTGCTCCAGCACGCGCGCGGCCGCCGCTGCGCGCGCGCACGTCGCGCACTCCGCGCGGACCGATTTTATTTGACTGCGAACGTGTATCTCATCAGCATCAGTTTATTATTGACGTTCAATGAATTTAGTCCGAGGCTTAGGGGCCTCACATGTTAAGGAGAGGGGGGGGGGGGGGAATGTCGACGAAGTATGACATTTGTGACAAGGTGTGGGAGAGGTCCTAAATTTCACGATGTCGCATTTCAAAATGTAATACATTTAAGTTTTAAAACATTTCAACGAAATACATCAAAATATTTCCAACAATCTAAATGACACACATATTATGCGTGATAAAATTCGCGTGAATTTGTGGAAGGCCTTACTCAAAACGTTTTCGTCTAATATTTTTATAGTTTCTTATATACCTGAATTTAGAGGGTTTAAAATATTTGATTTTCAAATGTACATCATTTTGAAGTTACTGAATTGCCAATTATTTGGTTTTAACGACTCGCTTTCCTGAGTGTTCTCCGTCAAAATTTACAGGTTATGGCATTCTATATTTTAAAAGTATAAAAAAATATATATTATTTATAATTTTATTTCAGGAAAACATGTCCCATAGTCCCAATGCATATTATATTATTCAAACTGTACAGAGTTACATTAACGCATACAATTTAAAAAGTTAAAACATACATACATATTCACATTCACACTTATTCACATATATACCACAAGTTATACTTTCACTATACTATTATGCACACAGCAGCAGTGCCTAACGTAGGTACAGTCTACCCTATCAGCAATCATCGCTATCGTATATAACGCTGTTTTATTGCTAGTCTCCCAAATTTTCTTTAGGCAACCCTCTTGTAATCACCAATCAAAATACACGAAATACTACCTTAAGGCCTACACGAAATAAAGTCATACTCACGCGCATAACGCGTGGTCGGCGTGCGTCAAGGCCGCCCTGCACGAGGCCAGGTAGGCCGCGTAGGGCCGCCTCGCAGCCAGGTCGGCCCTCAGGGCCGCGGCCAGCCTGGCCCCCAAGGCCCCACTGGAGCCCAGAGCCCTGGCCACCTCGCCGGCGTGCGCGGCCCCCGCTTCCGTGCTCGCACACGCAGCCGCAGCTCTTATCCATTCCACTAGTGATGTGCTCGTACAACGCTGGGAAACGAACACGATTAAAAAAATCTATAGCGGTTTTTAGCGGGAAATGAAAGGACATGCCTGTGCTGCGCAGTTTTATTTTATAAAAATGTGTAAAATTACTCTAAAATGAACAGTAGTTGTAGGATATTGATATTTTTGAGTAGTAATCATGTGTTTTTGTGAGAAATGTGAACTGTATAGTCAAATGTGGCCTTTTGAGTAATCACAAGAACTCCGTTGAATGGATTCAGTTTATAACCTACAGTTAAGCTGAGCTATACATAGGCTTAAGAAAATGAACAAACTATTTTGTAATCTAGATCTGGCTTGATGGCCTAGCTGCCAAGCCATAAATCTAAATAAATAATAATAAAAAAATCTATAATATTATAAAATTCTAAACATGCCGTATCTGTACATTGAAGTTATTAAACAAAAAAACCCAACTGGAATAGACTATATGATTTTTTAGATTTGTTGTTTGTTCGGGATTCACGTAAAAACTATTGGGCCGATTTTTTCACTAAAACGATAGCTTACATTTCTTTTTCAAATGCTGCGGTATTGTGTTCCGGGAATCCCGCGGGAATTTCAAGTCATGCGTGGACGAAGTCGGGGTCATATCCTAGTACTTAATAATTAACTTTTTTGCTAAAGCAAAGGTATATTTTTTTATTAATTTCGTTACTCCGGTGAACACGTTTTTTTATACCCCCTCATCATGAATCAAGGTAGAGGATATTCATTTCTTCTTTATTTTGCTCTGTTTTATACTACGACCAGGGAAAGGGTAAAGTATCTTTTTGTCTTTTATCATCTTTTCTGAAAATCTATTAGTATTTATTAGAAATATTTGTCTTATGTCTCATACATTTCTTACTCAACGTATATATCGAGCCTTTACCGCCTTTTTATCGTAAGCGACATTAAGGCATTTTAAACTATTAGTTTGTTTTACCTTTTAGTTTCAGTTAGATTACCCTATTTAATCAAAAACTGAAAGTTTTAAAAGAAAATAATAGTTCAAAATACACTTTGCAACAAAACATATAATTAATTCCAAATGTCGCTACCGATAAAATGACGGTAAGGGACCTCGATGTGTACAATATCTATTTATTACTATGCTTTTTACATTATATTCTTATACTTACGGTAAACATGATTTGCCAGAGACAAGAAAATATAGGTCTTTTTGTGCTTTTTATTTTCACCATTGTTCTCTTATATATATTGGTTATTACCAATATATATATATATATATATATATATATATATATATATATATATATATATATATATATATATATATATATATATATATATATATTGTAGTAGTCATACCGCATATACTATACTTACATTAGGTACATATTCGACGCAATGCAGGTCCGGGTTAGACAGTACCATGCGTAGTTTACGCTTCATGCTGTTAAACACTTCGGGGTCGCTCAGGTCCACTACTCCTTCACATCTAAAAACCGAATAAATAGTCCATTTGTTACGACTGAGTAATGACTGAATGAATGAGTACATGACAGTATGAAAAATATAGGCTGATTTTAATATATATCGTAGATTACGATCTAAATATGACAAAAATAAATTGTTTTAACTAAAATATTAAATATTAATTGATATTTTTGAGAAATAAAATTGTTATATTGCAGCCATTAGCCACGTGACAATGAACGCCGATCAGAGCGCGTGACGTCATAGGGTGCAAAACACAACAAGTTATCAATGACTTCTCAGATAACACTTTAATGAAACAGATGTTTGTTTTGCACGCTGTGACGAGACGCCATGACAGATTGACGCGTTTTTGTGACGAAATGTCAAAATATTTATAAAATTGGTAAATAAAATATGTTAATGTTGTTTTTTGCTGAAATATTAATATTTTGGCTAAAATAGACCATACGGCTCAAAATAAACCTGTTTCTCAAAAATTGTCAACTACCGAATTGTCTATGCAACGAAAAAAAGAAAGGAAAGAATTTTATTTAGGACAGGCAGCTGTCCTAAGTAAAATTCTTTCCAGAGCAGAGCAACAAATATTATTTATTTGTTAAAATACAAAAGACTGTCAAATCTAATGTTACGACCTAGACGCCGACAAAAACTAATTCACACCTGCATACCTGTAAAAACACATTTTATTACCTTTCGGGCATTTGGACTTCTTTTGTTTACTTTGTGTTTAAAATTTGTGATTACAAAACAGCCTATTGTTGTATTGTAGCATTTTATGGTCGTCATTAGCCAGGTGTACGGATTTAAAGTACAAACTGATTGTAGGAAATTCATTCCACGCGGCCGGACGGACATATTGATCAATGCAGTATAAAGCAATGGCCCGATGGAGAGACGAGAGAGTCGAGCATAACCACGAGCGAAGCAAGACGTGTGTACTACAATCGGGAACCTTTTAGTGACGGACTTTGTGCGTTTTATGGAATTACGACCTTCTTCATTACGTTTGGACTTGTTGTGTTCGGTTATATTTGTACCTGCGTTATACGTGTTTGTATAGTTCTAATAAACTCTATAGTAATTCTAACGGCATTTTAATTCGAGTCTCTCGCACTAGTAACACTAAGATACCTACAACAAAATCTTATATGACAAAAAAATACATGAACAAATGATGTTACATATGGAATTTATGTAACTAGAACACTATCTTCCGATTCTGATTTTGAACCAGTTGTTTGCTCATACTATACCTATCCAACTCGGCATCTGGTACATCGGACACCCTCCTCTGGCTGCGCCTCTGCTTGTTATTGGTCGAGTCGTTGGAAGTTTTCCTTCTATACTTGGCGAGTATATCTTCGGAGCTCTCCGCACTACCGGCTGCCTCTACACGCGAACCGTCGTCACTACGAGACTCTTCTTCTGGTAGTTTAATGTCTGTATATACCAAATAACACTTAATTAAGTCTAGAGAACACTTTATGTTTTCTTTGAATAATAAATCTTTTGATTAATAAATAGATTTTTAGAGGGGTATTTAAGCGAAGCGTGGACTGTGGAAGTCATTTCTGGCGTAACCAGTAATTTATCTGTATTAAGAGCCTACTGAAATTCAATGTCGGATGTAGAACTTGTTTTCGTTAATAATCACCACATCCAATTTGAATAGTCTGTCGGTTCTTTGGCATAATATTATTCCTGGAGCTACGTCGATATGAAGATAGCATTTTTGCAGGTATTCAATCTAGTGTTAAGTAGGACACCATTATAAATTGAATTTGTAATTGTAACATGACATTTTGTACTGAACCACTGTAAAATGTACCATTTTAAACGAGGCGAGGAGATTTGTACGGTTTGTACCTCGGCGGTACATTTGAAGCTATGAGGCCAGTGAGGCGGTGTTCATCATTGCTTCATCTGTCCCGTTTCTCACAGTTTATACCCGCGCAGTACAATCAAAACTTCGATTTCGGAAATGTTCTTTAAGAGTCGGATGTCATCGGCCTTGGTCACCTTATTTTCCTAGCAGTCGTATTATGGCATGTCATGTTTTCCCTCTTTGTCATGTGAGTATCCGTATAGGCGTTATTGCACTGTTGAATCATAAGCCTCGTTCTGTCTTTCCTCTTACGTCTGAGGAGTGAGTAGTAGCGCGACAAAATTTTGAAGTCTTACATTTTCAAATTTTGAGCCGTATCAATACAAATGTATTTTGTATGGGACAAATGTACTGGCTTATACGTGTCCTACTCAACCCTAATTCAATGAGATGGTAAGCGATGACCGGCGCCCATGGGCGACGACAACATTAAGGAAGCCAATTCGTTGCTTAGCTCGATAGGACTTTAAAATACGTTTACGTCCATTTTGGAAAGCCCTATATTAATTATAGCGCTTTGGGAAAACTATGTTAAACTTAACTGGCTAAACATCAACCACCTGCGAATTGGGCTTACCGTTGTGATGCTGGTGCGATCGCCCCTTCTGCCTGAACATCTTGATCTTATGAAGGAGGTTTCCACCAGATCTCTTCACATTGTTCTTCAATTCATCCAAATTCCCCACTAGACCATCATCACCTATCATACGCCTCCTAGATAAATACAAGAAATACCCTAGTTCAAAACATGGCTCGTGTAATAGTGATGAACACTGTTCATATGACAGTTAAGCACATTTTTCTCAAAAAACTTAGCCGTTAAAACTTTTATGCATGATATTGTTAGGTGTAAAGTAAAACTATTAGTCTATTCACACTTGATAGATAACAATTTACAACAACAAATAAAATAAAATCTGTAATTTTAAATTTAAGGCTAAAATTTAAACAAAAGCTGGTATTAAAAAGAAGTATAACAATAAATAACCGTTTCTAGAATTTTTGGCGTTCTTTTGATTAAACAAAAAATCTATACAGATTAATGAAATTGCAGTGTCTACTAATGTCGAAATAACAGCTTTTTACTAAATGCATATGAATTATATCTATATAACGGTACTTATATCAATTCGTAAAAAAATGTCTGATGACTGTCTGTCTGTTTGTTCCGGCTAGTCTTTGAAACGACTTGACCGATTTTGACGGAACTTTTACTGGCAGATAGCTGATGTTATAAGAAAGTAACTTAGGCTACTTTTAAAATTAGAGTCCGGCGAAAACAATTCCACGCTTACGAAGTTGCGGGCACAGATAGTAAATAGATAATTGTTTGTTGTACCCTTTAATGTACATCAAAACAAAAATGAAAAACCATTTCGAGGAATAGTAATCATTTCTGTCTAGTTAAAATTCCAAAAAACGTACGATCTTGTATTTTGTAAGAAATGCGTTTGACCTTTATTTGACCTCCTAAATCCAATCAGGTGGGCCGTCAGCCTGTTTGCCTGCTTCAGTCTAAAAAAAATCTAGCTATACATTATCTGATTTAATTTCTATAACATGGATTTTCCCTAAAGACCACTTTCAAAAATTTAACGATAACTATAGAAAATAATAATGGTTGAACACGAAAAATTATAAGCCTAGCGACAAAAAACACTAAAAGATCACGATACGACGTAATGAGTAATGACAGTGACATTTAAATACTAGCACAGATTACTATGATTATATATAGATAAAACTTACTTTTATTATTTTTGTTTTCTAGGCAAAGAAATCAATGTAAACTTGTCCCTTATGACGTCATCGGAGAAATAATTTTAAAATCGAATTATAAAAAAACTAACGCTTAAAATACAAAAATATTCAAATTAGTATCTTAAAATACCCTATTTTACGTAATAAAAATATAAAATCAGAGGGTAATTTTTTGTGAACAATCCCCATTATGCACAAAAGGCGGTCGGATCGCTAACAAGTGATTTTTTTCCATACAATGCCAGTATTTAATAAAACAGCGATACCTATATTTTTTGTAACTAGTTGTATGACGGAAATTATTTAAAATTGAAATGTTTGTACCTTTGGGACTTCTCAGCGGTGGCATCGAAGCTGATGCTCTTTGGTATGGCCCCCGTGGAGGCGTGCTTGGGCGGTGGGCTGACTCTTCGCTCCGTCACGTTCTCAGAAGCCACATCTTGGCTTGAGCTCTTCTCTGATGCTGATGTCTCACCACTGACATAAACGGAAACAATATATACTCTGTTTTTTAATTACCTGGACTAAAATGACAGCTGCTATGGACCTTTTTGAAGTGATAACTTCTTATGTGAGGGTTAACAGCTTGGTTACGTAACGCGTTACGGCGCCAGTCTGTCTGGCTTCCCCTTCTCTCACGAGATTATTTTAAGCTATCACTGCTGTCGGGTGTCCCGAAACTCACACCGTCTTTTTTTTGTTGCAAACTTGAAGCAACCCACCGCTGTAAATTCAATCCTATAGAATTTCTGTACGATTCAACTCACAGTGGTGAGTTATTGATGCAACTCACTTATGAATGAAGAAAAAGGTCGATCGCAGCTGTCATTATAGTCCAGGTAATTAAAAATCAGAGTACAGTCCAACATATACAAGAAAAGTAAGCGAATAAATGCGCCACGAGGGTAATTTGTTCCGTGAGTGTGCAAAGTTCAAGTGTTGACTTTTATTATATTAGAAATGTATTGAGCGAAAGAGATGTTATGCGAGTCCGGATAGTGACCAAGCGAGAGTTTAGACTCCCCTTCAGCAATGTCTGTGAACCTAAGTATCGTATTCTGTACAACGAAGCGTACGAACTTCAAGGACGAATTAAACTATTCCTTGTATTATACGACACACTTTCTGGATATTCTGGTTACATCAATCTGCCATATCAGGTATTTTTAATTTTATTATAAGTCAGATATTAAAAACGCTCAATAAATTAATGGTGTCTAAAGAGTTTTTCGTTTTATACTTCACTCGATGATGTTCATCAGGTTTTTAATAAGATTTTTTTAAATTTCTCTCTCTCATAATTTTGTTGAAAAAATGAAAAAAATTCAAACTTAAGCCACCGCCACTTTTGCAGCGGCGACGCCGGTGCGTGTGCAATGCAGTCCCTATAAAATGTATGTGGTCGATAACTCGTTTGTACACATCCTTACATCCATCTAGTGTCCCTTTGTTATCTTAGACCAACTTTTTACTATTAAGTATTGGGAGCATAATAAAGAGCAACAACAAACCTGTTCACAGACAAAGTGCTCAGCGATATATTGTTGGTGACATCCCTCTTCTTCTCGATCCTCGACGAGCTGATGCTGACGATGCTGGTCCGTATCTCGGACTTGACGATTTTCGCCGTTATATTGTTGACCAGGTTGGCCGAAGTGGAGATGGTCGCCGATGACATCCTAGTCATGAGGTCTGTGATCGCTGAACGCGATTCGTCCTGCCTCTCCGTGTCGATTCCCGAATCGTACCTAGTGTAAAAAGCCTTGCAGAGATTTTGGCAAGAAAGTACCAAATATACCTAATATTAACTATTTGGGCAGAGTTTACCCTTTTAACACACAATAAGCAATGAATACTGTCTACACGCCACACCGCCTTTTATACGAAAATACTACGAAAACTACCCTACATAATAATATTATTATCTATGAAGATTATCTATGTGATATTAATATAATCTATGGTTCTCATAACTGCTGTGATGGACATCGCGTAACACTAGTCAAATTCGAATTGGTTGTGTTTTATTTTTAAAACCATATTTAGAAAGATAAAAGAGGAAGAGAGACGCATTAAATCAGCTAGAGGAATTTACAAAACTAAATACTGTTTTTTAACAAATTTAACTTAAAGTTATTCAAAATGATTCAATAAACTTTTCTGCGATGATTTTCTACTTAAAACATAATGGTTAGGTAAACCTTCCTACTCTTCAGTCAGGCTTATGTTTTTGTAATCAGATATTGATTGATTATGACAATGACTCAGATTTTTTTCGATTTTACTAAATAACTTACAAGTTAATAACTACAGCGTTAAATAAAATACATGTTCTTGTAAAAATTTATTCATGTAGAGTGTAGACTCTACATCAGAGGTTCCCAACCTTTTATGGACTACCGCTCCGCATTGCAAGAAAAAATGGATTTGTAGACGATGGAAAAAAATACCACTTTCCACGATTTAAACCCAGCAGTTTCCGAGAAACATGTGTGACATACACAGATAGACGGACAGATGCATATAGCGTTTAACCCATGAACGATAATCTTAAAAAGGTGGGCATATCAAAAGGGGTATCATGTCAAAGGGTGAGAGCCAGCCTGAATCTGCCACCGATTAACCCTGTTACTACATATTAAGTTTTTTTTAAATAAAAACAATAATCAGAAAACAGAAATATTTTTTCATTACAAAGCTACACGTCAATTTCATGTCGACTAACCATTTCCTGAGCCGACGGATGGTGACTCCGTTATCCTATTAAGTAGTTTATTGTATATTATTGGTCCCACTACATGCGTCAATCTCCCCGATTTCTCAAGATTGTGTTTTATATGTTTCATGTAATTCCTATAACGAGTGAAGTGTATATGCACGTCATTATGCTTAGCATAGGTATGAACGTCGAGTCCCTCATACACCGTAGCTTGATATATAAGTATACTGGGTAGTGTGAGTATATCCAATTTTTTAAAATGCGGTCTTGCTGATTTGGGTCTACGCATGCGGACTATTATAATCTTACCTGGGCAATGAGCTTTCGCTGGAGTTGAGCGACCGGTCCATGGACCGGTCGGTCGCCCGGTCCATGTCGGCGTCGTCGTACGGCTTCGAGGTGGAGGGGAGGTCGTACTTGGAAGTGGAGGGGTACGCGCGCTCCGGGGAGTAGTGGGGAGCGGGGAAACTGTCGTCCACCCACTGGCTGGTTGCGTCCGATTGGGTGTTCGCGTCCAGTGTCGACTCCGTCTGACCGCTACTGCTGTGAGTGGGTAAATAATATTGCTTAAAATATACAACAATAGGAGGAGGGATAATTGAGTACAAGAGACTCACAAAGACCACGTTCACTTGCTTCCGGGCTTTTTACAAGCATAAACTCTAGTGGAACGGATTATGGAGCCTCAATGTCATAAACAACGAAATACACAAATCTCATTGGTTGATTTGAAAATCGCGCCTTTTACAATGTCAATCGATAGAGACAATCAATGCTCTGTGGTCAACGCCCACTTCGACCCGCTACTTGACATGGGCATTGTGAGCGCTGTGTGATCGAAAATGATGACGTCATTAGTGACGTTTTCGCCACGACCATAACGGACCATTGTCGCCATGTGGAACGGCAGACAATGTGGATAATTTTGGGCGTTGTTGGATACTAAAGGAACGCGCCCTTAACGGTCAGTGGTGACGCAAATTCGAGCTAGTTGGTTATCGGCATTCTTAGAGTGCACCTGTGTCCGGCGCCCCATTATTAGTGTGAAAGTTATCTTTTCATAACGAATATCATCCATATAGGTACTATCCCGGTAGGTGGACACGCAAATTAAGGGTTCTACATGAAGCACCATAATAAATGCATACATACATTGATGAACCCATGATATAAGCATTTAAATTAATATTGGTTATTAACGTAACATAATTGTAACAAAATGCATATTAAGTCAGAAAACTGTCAAGTGGTGCATGCGTTCCGGCCAAGATTCGAACCCGCGCCATTTGAATTTGAGACGCGGACCTCAACTTTTGATACAACTACCACGTGCTAACAACGATGAAGGAAAATATTGTTAAATTGTAGGGAAACACGTTAATAAATGATACATACGTACAATGATGCGCGCTCTGTTATGGTTGTTTTTTAAAACAATGACAAGAAATTCTTCGCATAGAAAACATCAGCTAATGTAAAAGTATTAAACTTTACGGATTGTCTTCAAGATAAATAAATACTCGTTGCCATCTTTGAATAACGTACCTATTTTGCGGTACATAATCAAAAACGTCGTTGTTCATCGGCGCCGGCGCAGACATACTCGGGCTTTCGGGGGCGGATGTGGCATAACATGTCATCACCTGCAACGAAACGTTTCGTCAAGGACTGTTACGAAATCAACTGAAAAGTCCTAATTCGACATAAAATTTTGCAGATACGATATTTTTAAAATATACAAAACATAATTATGTTAAAGTGGATAGTAAGGTATCACGAAGTAAAGTATTACACAAAATATAATTCCGATCTGCAATTTTCGTTTGCGACACGTAAATAATAATCTATATTGAACTTTATTAACAAGAGCAAAAAGCAGTATTGCTTGCTATGCACTCTTAAGGGCCATCCACATCCTCTTCGACGACCAGGGGATTGACTACGTGAGGTTGTAGTTAGAATGTGACATTAAGGGGGCGGGAGCCTTAACGTGTTACGTAATTTATGGATGGCCCGTAACTTTGTCCCGTTTACACGATTCGTACACTGTCGCGTGTATTAAAATTTGTATACTGCGCAGGTACATCGGGAGGAATTATTAGTTGTGTACTCATCATGGTCAAATAATAGACATGTTAGAAGAAAGGTCAGGTAAACATCATCTCAAATAAAAGTTCTTGTACGAAGATATTAATGAAAGTAAATGAAGTGAAAGTTATTGTCGGAGATCCATCGTATCTGCTTACCCATACGGCAAACAGACGTGATAATTATGTATATAACCTACCGGGTAACCGTTCACCAGTATGCTCTTCCTGTTCTCAATGCTGTAGCTGTTGTGCGCGTGCGCAGACAGATCGAGTTCCCCGCCGCGGCACAGGGCGGCTGTTGCCGTCAGATAACCCCCACCGGACCTACAAAGAATGTTTAAATTATTAAGTACTAGTTGATGCCCGCGACCTCATCCGCGTGGTGCAGTTTTTTAACTATCCCACGGGAACTCTTTATTTTTTAGGGATCAAAAATGTCCTATACGTTGACCAGGGATATAAGCTACCACCATACAAAATTTCATTTTAATCAGTCTAGTCATTTCGGAGATTAGCCGGTACAAACAGACAGACAAACAGAGAAACAAAAACATTGAAAGAAATCTAAATTAGTTCTATTTCACTTCTTAGATCCCCCTGACTCGGTTTTTAGCATTTTTTTTCATTGTACAGAAATTCAACCTCTACAGTTTTATTATATGTATAGATGATGATAAAATACGCTATGATAGACACTGTTTTTGTAATAAGCAATATCAATACTTAATTAGGTGCATAATTTGTATAATAAGCTGTTTAAGTAATTAAAGTTTTTTAAACTATCCCACGGAAACTTCAATAAATTTTTCGGGATCAAATATGTTGACCAGGGATATAAGCTACCACGATAGAAAATTTCCTTTGAAATTGTCCAGTCGTTTCGGAGATTAGACCGTAAAAACAAAGAAACAAAAATTTGAAAAAATCTCAAGTTAGTTCTATTTCACTTCTTACATCCCCCTGACTCGGTTTTTAGCATTTTTTTTCATTGTACAGAAATTCGATCTCTACAGTTTTATTATTTGTATAGATATAGTCATGGTGGCGAAAACGGTCAATAGGGGAACTCCATACACTTCTCATTATTTCCATGTCTGAATACTTACGACGACAACGAAACAGTCAGTGCAGCTAAGACATTTGAATGCGGACTTCAAATTGTAGTAAGCGTTAAATTCCGTTAAATAATGAGCGGAGTATGAACTCACCCCATTGAAGGACCTTGACTATATAGTATTAATGTTTCATTAAAACTTACGTTTACTAATTAATATTACTCTATGAATGTATTCGGATTTGAAATCAAATTACAGATGCGCTTTAAAGCGCCGATACGTGTTTTCAGTATTTATGTAAAAATTGCAGACACCTATACATATACCTAATACATATTTATATGTGAAGTCAACTATTTAAAATTTCACAAAATATGTTAACAAAAAGTGTACCTGTTAGGCAGCTGAGGCCGAGATGTGTGCCTTGGACTGCTCACATCGGGTTTTTTCACATTTCCATTCTGGAAAAATACCAATTTTGTACACTCTGAAAGTATTTAAAAATTAGATACACCTATCTATGAATTGGCCTTTTTTGATAATAACCTGACCATAACGAGAACGGATTTTTGGCCTTTTGGCAATTTTTAAAAGCGAATTAACTCATGTCATTTTAACGTTGATTCGAGTCTTAAATCCGCTAAAATATGACTAAATAAATGTATGCATGTAAGTTTCACGTGAGTAATGATTTTTAAAGTTTACCAAGAATTTCCGTGCAGGAACGGAGAAAGAACACAATTTCCTGCGTTGGGGCGGCCTGTCGTAAGAAGCGACAAAACAACCCACAGCCAGGTGGTAGGTAGGGCATTTGGCCGACTGGATGGCTACCACCCCTGGTCTAAAATATGTCGCCATAACAACCTTGAGTTGTGTTCCGGCATTAGTGATCAGGTTCCAGTGCCTCTTAAGAGAGCAGCAGCGCATTTGTAGCACCTTTGGTGTTGCAAATGTCCATAGGCGATGGTAGCCGCTCTCCATCAAGTGGGCCGTCAGCCTGTCTGCTGAACTCCTGCAATAAAAATAAAATAAAAAAAACCTACTGGAATTCGAAGGGTAAATCTTTTCGTTACAATTAGAGATAAAGAAAGGAAATATTTATTTCTATATAATTAACTTTGATAATATTATCTAATATTTAATTCGACGATACTTACCAAAGAACAGCCGAAATGATAGGTTTGTAATGGTTAGTTATGCTTTCTTTTCTTTTTGTTCTCTTAATTATCACAAGGTGTTAAAGCTCTTGCTTACAAAATTATACTAATTATCATTGAAGTAAAAATGTTGCTGTTTTCTATTAGGAGTTACCTGTTGTGACTGCTTCACTGGCGTGGACTCCTCCTGGTGCGAGGGCCGCCTGGGCCACGAAGTGTCTGACCTGGCAGCCACTGACACACAGTCATCGGTATCCACCTATAAAACAACATAGGAAATAATTCAAAATCTGTCCCTCTTTTGTTTCACCATATTTTTATTATGTTTCCTTATAGGCAAACTGGCAGACGGGTCCACTTGATGGCAAGTGGCAACCGTCGTCCATGGCCATCTGCAACACTAAGCCGATGCGTTGCCTACCTCGTTGAGACTTTAAAAATCTGTGTACGTCCTTTATGGAGAGTCCCAAATTATAACACTGGTAAAACCGCGGGAGGGAGCTTATTCCACAGCTTGCTCACGTATGGCATACAGGAGCGAGCGCCAAGTACAGTGGATAACTTCTAGAGTCGAGAAAGTGTGGATGAACTCCCAGTCGCCGGCGAGCAGTGCATATACCAAGTATTTGGGGTCGGCACAATATGTCTTTTCCTTCCACACTCCTGTACTCTAACATACATCTTCTATCACACCACATATCATCATATCATCAATCACACAATCCATCCATCTTTTTTCTGGTCTACCTCTACATTTGTACCCATCTACCTCATAGTTTAACATTCTTTTTGTCATGTGACTTTTATCCCTCCTCGTTATATGCCCATACAAACATAATCTTCTTCCTCTCAATTTTTCAGTCACGGGTGCAAGTTTCAAAGATCCTCTTATATACTCATAGCAATTAATATATATATATATATATATATATATATATATATATATATATATATATGTGTGTGTGTGTCGGAGGGAAGCTATGACTATGACGACATGACGATGTATTGTTGACAGGATGTATAACGCACAATATCATTTGTTTACATTATAATCACTTCTAAAATTCTTAATGTAATTTAATTAGATTTGTTAATGTTTCTATAACTTCAAGATCGTTCTAACCTAATAAAAGTTATGAATATTGTAATTTAATAAACGACCAATCAGAGCAGAGCTTATGGCGGAGCGGGGTCGGACGCCCTCTATACTTTGAGTAGTATCTACTTCGGTAGACTGAGGAGTTTTTGTGGCACATTGAGTTGATGGCAGCAGGTCGAGTTGGACCTTAGAGTATTTTAAAGAAAGTATTTTAAGTTAGAAGTATGAGCGGGTGCCCTGAACCCGCTGCTCGGTCTAAACTATGTCATAATGTTGATCAAATCTAAATTAAAAGTGTATAAACCGTGGCTATTGTGTTTTATGCTCGCATTTCATCCTGATGACGCCCACTAAACCTGAAATAACTAAAGATGTCGTGAGAACGAGGCCGTTCTGCGACATATATATATATATAGTTAGGCGGTTTACGGTATCGCGTTGTGTCGGATATAATTCTGTGGCCAGCTATAAGCTGAGTGCAATATTTATATGATGACTTGTAATTAGTCGTTTTTTCTTCAAATAAATTCTTCTTCTTCCTTTAGCTGGTACTTAGCTGTACTTGACTAGTTGCCATGCCTGTTTAATACGTGGAAAAAAAGGCAGGCTATAAATGTATTTTTTCTAATTCCATTCTGTGTTATGTGTCCCCGCCTGTGCGCCTTGAATTTTTTCATCCCTCAGTTACAATAATGACGTCATTCTTATTATATAGAGCACTAGCAGTCACACTTTTCTAAGATAAAAGTAACCTGAGTAACTTCTTATGACACAGCCATCTGCCAGTTAAGTCCCGTCAAAATTGTATATATAGGATAGTTATATATTTATTATTAAAATGTAAGTAATCGTACAATAATTATGTATACCACCATCGCCACTCCTAATCAGCAATATTCTTGGCACGGGTTTTCTGGAAGAGATCGCTTTTTAGCGATAAGACCGCCCTTTGTACCCAATTAGATTAATACTAGTTCGTAAGTTTTACTTTTAATGGTGTACAATAAAGTGTTATGTATCTAAAATTGGTCTAGCCGTTCCAGAGATAAGCCGGAACAAACATACAGACAATTTTTTTTTTAATTGATTGTTTGATATCAGTACCTACCGTATTTACTTTCATATACATTTAGTAAAAAGCTGTTATTTTGACATTACAAACAGAAAATTCAATTTTATTTATTTGTATGTATATAGAAGATTCTTACAAAACGTTATCCATGCTGAGCCTAATTTTTTTTTAATGTTTTGTTTATTGCACCCCAAAAATAAGCCATATATACTTACCTCAGTGTTACGATCACTATCTGATGCAAGCACGTCCATACTCCAAGCGGATTCGCTTGCTGTTTCCGACACATCTGGTGCGTTTGCGCTGCTTGCATTTGTACCTTGTAAATTAAGAAAATAATTAATTTAATGGCACGTTCCTATATCTTGCTATACGTTCACTAAATTGCTTCAAATTCCACTAGACATCCTTGGTAAACTTTATAAATCACTATTCACGTTAAACTTATTTTTTATTCTTTAGCCGTTTTTAGAGTGGGAATACGTCAAAATTAAAATTACGGGTAAATTCGCTTAGTTTATGATTCACTGACCTTGACTACAGATAAAATAGAATATTGCTAGAAGGCAAAAAAATAGTTCTCGTATTAGACGTTTCCTATGGTCAGGTTATACATTACCTGTCAATGTTTAACGTCGTTAACAAAGTCGAATCTTAAATAACGCGTTATATCTTTAGCTACACCTGCGTGACAGTCCCTATTAACATTAACATTTTCCCTCCTCCCCCTCGATCCCCCCTCGTAACTTCCAACTTATTCCAACAAGACCCAATAAATCCCAACCCTAACTCCCTCAAAACCAATCTTTTCCAAATATTCTTTTTTGCCCAAATATATAATATTAGAATTAGAAATTTTAATTATATTGTTACGACCGGAACACCGACAAAAGACAAATTCACACCTGCATACCTATAGACATTTTATTACCTTTTTCGGCATTTGAACTTCTTTTGTTTATTTTGTGTTTAAAATTTGTGATTAGAAATTAGCCCATTGTGTATTGTAATCTTTATGGTAGTCATTAGCCAAGTGTGATACTTAGAAATTCAGTCTACAGACGTATTGTATTTGTACAGTATAAAGCAATGCCCCAAGGGAGGGGCGAGTCAGTCAAGCAATAGCCACTAGCGAGACAAAACGTGTGTACATTCGATAAAATCTATAGTGACGGACTTTGCGCGTGTTATTGAATCGTGCATTACGTTTGTGCTGGTTGTGTGCGGTTATATTTGTACCTGTGTTATACGTGTTTGTATAGTTCTAATCAATTCTATAGTAATTCCAACGGTATTTTATTTCGAGTCCTGCAAATCGTAACAATATATTAAGAAACTCTCCTGTAAATGTGTCAAAATTAAGCTAGCATAAGATAAATTGTTATAACCATGTTTAAAAAAAAATATACTTGTATAGAATAAGTGTGTGTAAAAGTGCAGTGTGCCAGTCAGAGACTCTGACAAAAAATTTCGTTAGAGACAGCCGTGCTTAAATACAAAAACGAACATCCCAAATGTGGGTAGAAGTATAGAAAGGTTTCATTTGTTTAGGGATTTTAAAAGTACCTTGGGTCGCGGCGACCTGCGTCTGGTCGCAGGAGTCCCCGATGGTCTCGGAATCCGAGGCCAACACGTCAGTGCTCCAAGTGTCCGACATTATGCTGATCGTCTCGTCACCTTCCAGCAATTTCTAAACATTGATATACTGTCAAGTTTGACCACAGAGGGCTATTAGGGCCCTTTCCCACGGCCGTCCAGTTCTGTGGGAACGGTTGTCTACTGAATCCAGCAAAAATGACTGTTATGTGAACCAGTGACATAACTTGCCTCAGACGTGCCCTATATCAAAATGTGTTGGGAGGCCAAAAGGGTACAGTTTTTTATATATAAAAGAAACAAAAAATGCTTAAATTGAATTAAAATTATTATATATTGATTTTAAATTATTACTTATATAATTTGTATTATATTGCATATAGCTATATGTTTATTGTGTTTAAATAGCTGCATTGTATTACTATATCATGTATATATATAACTTATGTTTATATATGTATAGATAGTATAGTTACATACTTATTATTAAAATGGAAGTTATGGTACAATAATTAATTATGTATACCGCCATCGTCACTCATAATTAGCAATATTCTTGTCAGGGATTGTCATGACATTTATGGGTTGTGTTATTATTATTATATTGAAACACGTACACTACTAAACGGGATGTTGCAGTGGGAAAGGGCCCTTAGTGATGACAATGAAATTTTTTTCATTGAATTAAGATTTATGGCAAAACATCATTACAATTTCAATCAATCTTATATTATTCCAACTAATCTTTTTAAACAAATCAATAATTTATGCTTTAATTCAATTAGGGGTGAACTGAACCTAATGTATCGGATGAAATGAGTGTTTGAAATATTCCTTTGAAATAAAAGCTTCATCAAAAATAATTTTATTTTTATTAAATTGTGCTTAAAAGTCTACTGGTGTTTTACTACATCAATACGCAACAGAAAAGACTGCAGCGCCCTCTAGAAATATAGGATTTAGGTACACTTCTCGATAATCGTTTTCCCTGTCTCAAAGATTTGTGCTTACTTGAAAACTTTTGAATAAATAAAAGTGGATATACAAAAACTGTACAAAGCTATATTTAGAGAAGGACACGTTACCTTGATCTCAAACTTGCAGAATTTGTCTTCTATATCGTTTCTTGTTTGCTTCAATAGTTTCGCCGCCTGCGCACTCGCTGCCTGGCTCACCGGCACGTTTTGCGGAAGTCTGATTAAGCAAGCAGTAATGTATGTATTTAGTTGCTTTTAAAGTCTATTGTTACACGCCGACAAAAGTGAATGCACACCTGCAGCTTATTACCTTTCCCGCATTTGAACTCCCTTTGTTTACATCCTATTGTACTCGTTTATGGCCGCAGGTGTGCGGATTACGTTTTCTTGGAAAATTCAGTCCACGCGGTCGAGTGTTGTATTGTATAGTTTAGTATAAAACGATGTGAGGCAAGTGACGCTTACGATACGCGTGTGTACATTCGATGAGCTATACAGGGACGGACTTTGCGCGTGTTATTAAATCGTGCATCACGTTTTTACTAGTTGCGTCCAGTTATATTTGTACCATTTTACCATAGCAGGAATCAAACTTGGAGCCTCTGCGTTCCAGCGAGTTCGGCCTGCTAAGACTTAGCCTGTCAAATTATTATACATACTTATATCGTTATGAAAAAATAGGGGACCCGGCAGACGTGGTTGGGTTCTGACCAGAAGCCAACTCCAGCGCCATCTACCGGATCCGATTGTGAATCTAAACCACCCCGAGACCCATACCAATATACATAAAATAATTAATCAAAATCATTTTATACACAAATTTCAAGTGGTACCTTCTCGAAGGTGCGTCCCCAGCGGCGTCGCCATCGGTGACCTGCGACGAAGGAGTCTCTCTGCCAGAAATATTTGGACTGCCGCGGCCACTCACGTTCGCCGACACCTTGTCAGTAACATAATTTAAGGTTATCCTTATACCTATTTATATTATAAATGTGAAAGTAGACATGTCTGTCTGTTATGCTATTAGGGGCTTCATAATAAATGGGCGTACAGAGAAAACTAGTTTTACACAAGGGACAAAATTGTGAATAAAACAAAACTGTTAGATTGTATAAGGCTGAAATTTGGATTACCTTTCTATTTAAGTACACTTGCATATTGATAAGACTTTATGAATTGTAATATGCATATATATATATATATATATATCTGGGCTGCCAAGCTGGGATACATCTCAGTTTCACGTTTAAACAAGCAGATAATAAATAACATACCATGTCTGACAAATTGTCGTTCTGATCCTCTGTCTCTAACTCCAGGCTGGACGTGACGCTGTGGTTGGACGCAGCCTCAGAGACAGCTTCCAAGTTGTCTGAAGTGTTACCGAGCGATACTTCATCGTGTGACACAGAAAACCTGCAGGCAAAAATCAACATATTTGTGAAACAGTCTGAAAAACAGACCAATAATGATAATATACCAACCCGAAAATATAAGAAATACATTCTAAAAGACAAAACCAACAGACAGACTTATGTAAACGTTGTAATTCAGCGTCTGAAACAATTCAACGTATGACTCGAGCTTGTGCATCTCTTGTACAAAATAATGTAACGAGCTACAATCACTATGTCGCTAATCGAAAGTACTTCTTCACTTGTTATTCGCATCGCGGTCATCGAATGACTGCCCCCACCCCTCCGGGCATTGTTTTATACTAAACTGTATAAAAGGGGCCGCGTCAACCCACACATCTGGCAATGCAATAAAAACAAGGATTAAGTCGTTCGACACTAATTACAGCCATAAAATAAGTACGATAACAATAGATGTTTTTAAAGTTAAAACACGAAGCAATAAAAGGATTCGTTTTTACAACATGCAGCTGTGGGGTCTTTCTTGGTATGTAACAATAATTACAAACACCGCCATGACCAAGTAGCCTCAATATTACACCAGCACCTCTGTCACCACTATAAATTTATAAAAAAATAGATATAAACCCGTAACTATTATTGAAAACCGTCTTCAAAAACTAAAAAGTATAAAATAACTTATTACTAAAGCTATTATTATTAATATATATTATCTAAAACATCTTGAAGTCGGTGAAAAGTAAAACATAAAAAAAAGATCCCGACGAATTGAGAACCTCCTCCTTTTTTTGAAGTCGGTTACAAATAAAAACTACATGATATACTGGGATCGCACTATTATCACTGACAAAACGGTGCACTTTATAATAGACCTGACATAACCCTCCACGATAAAAATAATAGTACAGTCTACAATAGTCTACATAATCGATATAGCCATTCCTAAACCCATAATATTCAAACAACCACATCCGAAAAATTAAATAAGTATCAAGAACTTGCAATAGAAATCAAAAACTTATGGAAAGTCAATGCAGTCTATCATAATAATAACCGCTGTTATTCCTAAAGTAATTACGCACAACTTAGAAATTCTGCATGACCCACCACATACACTCACACTTATCCAAAAAGCAACAATTTTAAATACCTGTAGAATTACCAGACATTTGTTAACCTCAGCTCGAATTACCAATAACTCTCATATAACCTACTGATTTAACCTGTGGCGCTTGACTGCGGTCTGCGTCATAGAACTTAGCCTTTTTTTTTTTTTTTTTTGAGTTTTTGGCGGGAACTGAAAGGTGATGTTGTGCTGTGCAGTTTTATTTTCTAAAAATGTGTAAAATTACTCTAAAATGAACAATAGTTGTAGGATATTGATAGTTTTTGAGTAGTGATCATGTGTTTTGTGAGAAAAGTGAACTGTATAGTCAAATGTGGCCTTTTGAGTTGTCACAAGAACTCCGTTCAATGGCACTAGCTGATTACCTACAGTTCAGCTGTGCTACACATAGGCTTAAGAAAATGAAGAAACTAAATGTATATTATAAACTAAGATCTGGCTTAAAGGCCTAGTTGCCAAGCCATAAATATATAAAAAAAATAGCCTTTTTTAACGAAAAAGGAGAAAAAAACCCATAAAGAAATAATAATGTTGTTATTATTTCTTTTTGGGTTTTTTAACATCCCACTGTTTAAAAAAGGGCCTAACCATTTTTAAAGTGAAACTTCTGTATACCACAAAGCGTTACGGCCGCGTGGAGGGGGTAGAAGGTATATCGCGTGGTGAGAGGGGGCGTAATGTTAGAGTAGACTGGATGTTCTTTTCGTTCCGGATCGAATTCAGTTTTTTGTTTGATAAAATAAAATATGTTTAAACAAAAAAATCCATTCATTAAAATGTACCTAACCTAACCAAATCATAATTTGCAGAAAGCCTGCGAAAAGTCCAAATGTGCGATGGGACTCATATTAAATGTGAAACTTCAACGGACAAGTGGCAAAACGAACCGCAGCATAATTAACTTGAAGTTTTACGGGCAGGTTTTCAAATTGGACAAGCACATTAACAATCTGCCTGTGAAAACTTCAAGTTGGAACGCACTTAGAGCGCCAACTTCTCTTCTGAGACTTAAAGGTTCTAAACCGTAAAAACTATAAGCAGTTGTAATTATCACATTTTTTATTTTTTTTAATTCCTTCCATTCCACTAAACCTTCCCGCCCGTCCTTATTCTCGCCGCATCAAAGTGAATTTCCACCGTTTTTGAAAAGTTATAATAAAAACGGAAGACAAGAGCCGCAAACCACACGCTTATAGGTACCTAGGAGAAGAGGTGGAAAGACAAACCACAAAAGGCTGCGTGCAGGGATCCATAGGGGGGCCTATCCTATGGGACCTGCTACTCGATCCCCTTCCTAAAGGGCTGGAAGCAAGAGGAGATTACGTGCAGGCTTTCGCGGATGATGTGGTCCTATTGTTCGACGGAGACTCCGGCAGCAACATCGAGAGAAGAGCTAATGCAGCTCTCTTCTATGTTCAGGAGTGGGGCGTCCGTAACAAGCTGAAATTTGCGCCACACAAAACGAAAGCTGTGACTTTCACTCGTAAATTAAAGTATGACACCCCAAGACTGAACATGGGAGGGACCAGCATAGAGATGGCCTCAGAGGTTAAGGTCCTAGGTGTAACCATTGACCGCAAACTTACGTTTAACTCGCACATACGTAATGTATGTGCGAAAGCAATAAACTTCCACAAGCAATTATCGCGCGCCGCGAAGGTCACCAGGGGACTTAATCCTGAGGTCGTTAGGATTATGTATACAGCGGTGCTGGAGCCAGTAATCCTGTACGCAGCAAGCGTCTGGGCGCCTTCAGCCACAAAGTTGGGTGTGCGTAAGCAACTCAACACGGTCCAAAGAGGATTTGCTCAAAAAATGTGTCGAGCATATAAGACCGTCTCCCTGAACTCAGCAATGGCGCTGGCTGGTCTGCTCCCCCTTGACCTCCGTATAAAGGAAGTTGCTTCCTTATACGAGGCCAAGAGGGGGGTAGAGCAGCCAATGCTTGGGGACAGGGAGATGGAAATGCGAGTTGCTTACGCCAACACAACTCACCCGGCCTCACAGATCGAGTTACAGTTTGGCTGCCTGATGGACCAGGAGCAGATGGATGCGCAACGCCTTCAGGCGGTGCGCATCTTCACGGACGGCAGCTTAATCGACGGCCAGTTCGGAGCCTCATTATCTTTCTGGGATAATGAGGTCGAAACCACTAGCCGGAAAATTAAGCTGGCGTCCTTTTGCACGGTCTACCAGGCAGAGTTACTGGCGATACGTGAGGCTACGGCGTCGGCTCGGAAGCGCCCAGAAAGAAGCTTTGGCATCTACAGTGATTCCAGATCGGCGTTGCAATCGCTGTGCTGCTGGAGCTCAGTAAACCCTCTAGCGTTCGAGGCTAGAGAGAACATTAGGCAGTGCGTTCTTGACGGGAAGGCGGTAAGCCTGTACTGGGTAAAGGCCCACGTTGACGTCAGAGAAAACGAGCGGGCGGATGAGTTGGCGAAAGCGGCAGCACTTTCTCTGAAAGTGAAGCCGCTTTACGACAAGTGTCCGGTTTCCTTCGTCAAACGACAGTTCCGCATGGGAACGGTTGACGAATGGAACCGGAGATATTGTCAAGAGTCAACGGCATCCGTCACGAAACTCTTTTTCCCTGAAGTCTCGCGGGCCTTCAAGATAGTTAGGCAGATCGGCTTAACCGGTCTGCATACCCAGCTGTTCACGGGGCACGGGGGATTCTCGGAGTATCTGAACCGGTTCGAGTGCAAAGAGAATCCCTCGTGCATCTGCGACGACAGCGAACAAGAGGATGTCCCGCACCTTATCTTTCGGTGCCCGGTGTATGCCCGGGAGAGAACCGACTGTGAAAGCAGGCTTCGTGTACAGATTTGTTATAAAAATATGGCAGAACTCATGTCTAAAAAGAATGTGGAAGAGTTCATACCATTTCGCATTAGAATAGTTAAAAGCGTTGTACAAAGAAATAAGACATTAGATATATAACGTGTGTAATTATTATATATTTAAGTATATATAAGTAATTCGCAGCAAATCAATAGTAATAAGAAAATAGCTCATAATACATAACTAAGAAAAAGATAAAAAAATACACAAAAACACATATACAATAAGCATAGATAATAAAATAGAAATAGTCAGATAACCTAGTAGTATATAAGATAACTATAAGAAGCTTGCTGCAGTATGATAAAATAATCAGTAAGACTGTGCCTGTATTATGACTACAATAGAATACACAAAAAATGTAATAGAACAACACTTCTGAATCATGTTTAGATCACTATAATAAGAAATTGTAAAATTTTAGATATAACCAAAACCGTAATAGATAAAGTAGATAAACCATGTTTAGACTAATTTAACTAAAACTGTATAAATTACCGAAACAAAAATGTAATAGCATTAAGAAAACTTGTAACTATTTTTGAAATAAAAGATCCAAAAGAAAAGACAAACAAACAAAAGAAAGAGAACAAAACAAAAAAGAAATAGAGTAAAAGAATAAAACAAACAAAAGAAAACAAACCCCAAAAGATAATAAACCCGAGCAATCTTCGTTAGCTTGGAGGTACAAAAAAAAAAACCACACGCTTATATTTCATCGCCGTTACAAAAAACCGCTCCTATATTCAAAACTGCGAACGTCTCGCGAAGTGACAATATAAATACATAAATAAATTAAAAAAACTCGTCGGACCTGTAGCTGGGGCTGAAGAAGTGAATAAGAGCAGCCAGCATATGGTGAGTTCCTTCTGATCCCAAATTGAACCAACTTATACAGTCCATAACCACCCCGTGATCAAATGGTGAATTTATTTTCCCACCAAGCAATAAAGTTGCTAAACTGTACAAAACATAAGGAAGTTAAAAAATGCTCACCGAGTTCTCTTTTGCGTGGGTGCCCCGGGTCCAGCCACGGCCAAGGTGGACCCGGTTTCGTCCGCGTCCCCAGCCTCTGAACCACCGTAGTAACATTCCAACACCTTCGACTCCGGCACCAGCCCTACAACGGCAAACTTATTTTGTAGTGTCCTAACAACACAATGCCACAATTTTTAATGACACTGAACAGTGCAGAATCCACGTGATTATTGTCAGGTTGCTATGCTATTAATTTAGATAGATAGATAACACTTTATTGCTCACCAAAATAAACAAATAGTAAAACCAAAATGCATAATTGCAATACTTTTTGGAAAAACAACAGGCGGCCTTATCGCTAAAAGCCATCTCTTCCAGACAACCTAGCTTAAAAGGAATTCTTAACTAATCTGGCGATTTAGGTGGAGCAGAAGAAAGATAGGACTGTATAATTTAAATACTACAATGTTTTATAAATTTAATACATATCTTCTACATATAAATAAAAATGAATCATAGAAATGTATGTACGCTCATAACTTGAGAACGACTTTACCGATTTTGATGAAATTTTGTGTGTGTGTGTTTGAGTGGATCCCGGGATGGTTTAGATTCACAATTAGACCCGGTAAGAGGCGCTGAGATCGGGGTCTAAGATCCTCCTAATCACCTGGACCGATTTTGATGATTTTGTTTTTGTGCCATGAAACAAAGTCTTATAGGAATTCAGAAAATATGGCGGTACGAAGTTCGCCGGTTCAGCTAGTAGATTATATAAACAATGGAGAACACAATGCAATTTTTTGTAGATTTTTAGACTTAAAAACTGCGCTTCTTTTTATCCTGGGAATCTCGCGGGAATTTGCCCGGAAGTGGTTTGAAGTAGTACGGGTACATAAAAATTAGCTTATTCTGACATATTATACTGTTTACTGAAACAATAGCTGCAGTACTGTGTCACGGGAATTTCAAGTCAAGCGTGGACACAGTCACGGGCATATCCTAATCCCTATTAATATTATAAATGCGAAAGTAACTCTGTCTGTCTGTTCCGTTTTCACGTAAAAACTATTGGACCGATTTGGCTGAATCTCAGTATATATATGTTTTCGATGCCGAGAATGAACATAGGATACTTTTTATCCCGAAAAATGGGATAGTTTCCGGGATAAAAATATATTTGTCTTTCTGTTTGTTATGCTTTTACGAAAGAAATAATGGTCCGATTTGGCTGAAATTCGGCACGTATGTAAATTAAATACCGAGGGTGGACAAGGGATACTTTTCATTTTGGTCTTATTGGTCATTTTGGCTATTTTAGTCTTTTTACTTATTTTGGCCATGTTGGTCATTTTGGCCGTTTTGGTCATTTTGGCCGTTTTGGTCATTTTGACTATTTTGGTCATTTTGACCATTTTGATAATTTTGGCCTTTTTGGTCAAGTTTTGTAATTTATGTTGTTTACAGATAGACGGGGGATGGTATAATTAGCGATATAAAATGAAGTGAATCTTCCGTGGGCAAATACATAAAAAATTAATATAATATAACCTGTAGCGCTTGCTCTATAAACAAGAGACACGTACTAGAGGTAAACTCTAGTATTAAATAAAACTCACCAACATAATCATGCTCTTCGATGTTGGCCAGTTTAATGACCCACACTTCGGGCTGCTCCGGGTCCTCTCTTTCCACATTCCCGTTCCCGTTGAGCTGCCTCTCGTCCGTGGAGAGGGAGGAGGCGTTGCTCCCACTCCTCGGCAGACGGGGCTTCGGGACCTTGGCCAGGATACTCTTCTTCAACGGACCATTATCTGTGTCTTTGCCATCTGACTGCGGAGATTGCCTATGGAACAAACATACAAAATCACAAGATGTGTGTGTGATGAATGTGTTCAACTAAGCACTAAATATAAAAATAATAAAAACTATAAAAGCATTTTTGAAACATATACGAGTATATACATTTGTAGTGAATGTAATATATATATATATAAGAGCATATAAGAGCACAACATAGAAATAAGAAAGAAATAAAACATGATAATGCACCCAATTCTACCCTTTCACATCCTATCAAACATATGCATCCCATTTTCCTATACATCCATGCATCCATTTATCCATCCATCTAAACATATTCCCAAACAGTGAAAAATTATTTACACACAACACAATAAAAAATAGTAGTATAATGTAACTTCTAAAAAGTAATAAATAAAAAGTTATTGACTCGGGCAATCTCGTTCGTCCGGGCAAAAGGAGAAAGTAAAAAAATAATTTAAAATGATGCTTAGCGTTCTTAAGAATTTAAACATTAACCGATTAGCCATGGACGATCAGAGGGTCTAAAGCAGTCGCTTTTGAAAAATCGCTTAGTATAATTGACTATTTACTATAATTGACACTTGTCTTGGTATACTGGTATTTGTAAAACATAGCATTAAATTGTATTTTATGTTAATACTTGTCATGTTATTATACCTCTTTAGGCCGTCAGTATTCATCATATACTGCATACACATTTACTCAACAGAGGGGGCTTCATGGCTAATGTTGACTCAATATGCATGCTGCTTTAAAGATTATTTTAATGTGTATACAACTACACACCAAGGCCCCGAGTCTGTAACTTAAATTGCCAATCAAATTGAATTGCAATTGTAACTTGACGGTTTTGGTAGACTATAAACTATCACGGTTCAATATTGACTCAATCATGATATGACCGAGGCTGATTTAATGTAAAGTTTAGAGATTACGAATATTTGACCATTCGTCAGTCGAATGGATCTTGACATGGCATGGTTTTTTTTTTGAGAAAGTTACAAACTTGGGGTCCAACGCACGCGTCTTGGCATTTTCAGATTGGGCTGGTTTGCTCCCTTTAATTTATTAAAAATGTATTATTCACAAATCACATCAAAGGAATAGATAAAAAAATCTGGGGCCATACACAAAATAATTTGACGGAAATAAATTGTATTCTGTTACCTATACTTGGTGAAATCGGGTATCTTCTTGAGCAGGTCGTGTAACCGACTCTTGTAGTTTGGCTCCATTGTCTGCAGCAAGGCGGCGAGGCGCGCGGCGCACGCTTCGCCGTTCGTCGAACCTTCGCTGCTCGATTCGCTGCTATAATTTTTATTACCACTATCACAATTGTGCTCTAAGTCGGCGTAATTTGCTTATACTGTCATAATCGAGGGCTTCGTAACATATAGGCGTATACGCAACAATGCCATTTTTCGTTGTTTACTTAAAAGTATGCATGTTACAATTTAGACAGTCTTACCAGCATGCGAGTGTACCTAAAAATAAGGCTATTCCAAATTTCAGCCTTATACAATCAACTAGTTTTGTTTTATTCACAATTTTGTCCCTTGTGTAAAACAGCACTTTCGTCTGTACGCCCATTTGTTATGAAGCCCTCGATATAATAGTTTTCACATTTTTCCGTCTAAGGAGAGAAAGAGAAAAAAAAAATATTTGAAGAAATAGCGACGTACTTACATTGGCAAAATGTATCGTAAAAATAAAAACATATTCTGAGAATTTTTACGCCGCATTTTCAGCAAACAAGGTCTCCACTCGGCTTATAGCTGTGCCGGCATAATATCCGACACAACGCTGATATTCAGTGCAAACCTTAATTTTGCCATAATACTAAAAGACCCGAATATTGAAATGAGTTTAATATAAAAACGATTTAATTTGTAAATTATAATATATCCCTACAATCAACAGTATAAATATTTTGTCAACTTTATGATATAAATTAAAAAACATAACTCATGCTTGTCTATATTTTAACATGCTTTTATGTATACTGTGCATAACAACGTGTATCGATTCATCTAATCGAATATGCCGGATACAGCGATTGTCTACTATTGCCAAGTCTCTTATAAGCATTTGAATGAGTAAAGTCACTTATTGAAAAAAAAAATATTTAAAATATTCGGTCTCTACTGCCGTACTAGGGCACGCAGTGACAGCGGCCGGTGAGTATAAGACATGACTTATTGTAAAAAAAATTAACTGAATAATGTCTTATAGGGATACTTCGTAGCCCATGTCACACACGTATTTCCCATAAATCTTCCAATTGAGTTACCTAAAAGCGGCGTCTGCAGCTGCGGAGTTGGACGATGTCTCGTCGGCAGTCACGCTCGGCGTGTTGTTATTCAACTTCGACGATATTCTTTTTAAGAACATTATCTAAACGAACAAAATAATTATGTACATTCCTCATTAATGTTGTATGATGAATGTCATGCACTAATTTTTTTATGAATTATTATGTATACGACTTCAATGAGTCTGACTCACGTCTTTCTCTCTGTCCATTTATTTAGAAAGGCATTAGTGCACCAAAGTAAACAAAGGAGGCTAAATAACGTGTTACAATTAGTAGCTCGCCTGAATGGCTTCGTGAGTGAGGGA